>JAOTQP010001652.1:40802920-40862885 GCA_026413545.1 Cichladusa arquata | reverse complement strand
CTTGTGAGATCCAAGGCTTTTTACCTAAATGAAGTCTATATTCATTAAACTTACTTCCTCTAGAGGAAATAAGCACATGCACCCACCTAGACCAGTTGACCCATTGTGTGAGAGACTGTTTCTGTTTTAGCCTTGGGGAAATCTCCAGGACTCAGGAAATAATTTTGAACCCAAGACTCAGTAAAGCATGATAACTATGGCAACTGAAACACATACATGGTGATGGCTAGTTTCACATCAGCATTCATCAGAGGTGGTACTAGCTTGGTACTACAGCATGGAGAGTAGCTATTGTTAATGTCATGTGAAGCTACAGAGACAGGGAAGAAGGCAAACACATGTTAATAAGCCCAGTGAGCAAAGTGAGGTCTGGTGTAAGTCACAATAGATTCATAATCCTTGATCCTGTTCTTGACAGTGTAGTAGACTGAGACCCAAAATATCTATCTGCAGTCTAGTTTTAACTTATCAGGCAGCCTTGGTCTATCTATTCGCCTTTTCATATTTCATTTTTCCTTAGATAAATTAGGGAGAATAGTACATGGTTTTTTGTTGTTTTGTTTTTTTTTTTTGTTTTGTTTTGTTTTTTTGGCAAAGTGTTTGAGAAGTACTGTAGAAAGTACTGTATGAAATTATTTTTATTTATGTCTAATAAAAATCCTCTTGCAGATTGCTAGTTTGGCTGCTTCTTTCATTGTCCATGCCCATGCTCTTGCTTATTGTAACTGAAACCCAGCTTTTAGCAGCAATTACCTTACCTTTTACTGGGAGATGTGTACATGCAGACAGTTATTTAAGAGCACCTTAAATAACTTGCTGGAGTGTCAACACCCATAATGATGTCTGAGGAAAGACAAGAGAAGTGGAGGGGGAAGCTTGCTGTCGTGCCAGCAAGAGCAAACTGAGTTGTGGAAGATTTATTAGGTGTATATTGCCCAGATAAATGTGATCCTGACTTGAATGAGAGCCAGCAATAGCAAGGGGAGAGGATCAGGCAGAAAGAAGTGGCTGTTTGGTCTTTGTCAACAGAGTCAAGACCTGACGAGGATTAGGAGGAGTAACAGAATTATTGGGGTGCTCATTCATCACCTTAAAATTTAGGATTATGAATTCTAAATGGATGGTCAGTTTAGCTGAAAAGTGCATCCTCCTCCTTCTTGCAACATTTCTTTTTTAATGCCAGTAGGTTAGAGAGTGAAAGTATTGCATGATGATATTGGTGAACGTGATACAATGCACAGAAGTGACTGACATGTTAATAGGTGCTTTCGTGTTTTAAAAACAAAGTCTCATATTCTGTTACATGACCACAAGAAAAAGAAACATAGAAAGTGGTTAGTATGCTTTCATATTTCAACACTGTCACGTTATGAAGGGCTACCTTTTTTACTCTCCTTGTTTCTGAGTATTTACTTTTTTCTTTCATATCATTTTACAAATACATATGGTAAATTAGTTAATTCTTGAGAGAGGTAAATATCTTATATCTAATCTTAGCCCAGAGCAGTTTTTGAGTACCTAGATTCTGAATTAAAAAAACCCAAACTCCTATTTGTTATGACTCGGTATATATGAAAAAGCATTATTTTTGTTAAAGAAAAAAATATCAGGATTCTGTCGTATTCTGAAATGTCTTTTTTTTTTTTTTCATTTAACTTCAAAATGTAAATACAGATAGTAGTGACTGGAGAATGCCTTAACCTAAATTTCTTTGCCCAGTACACCTTATAAACTGAGGTTACCATGCTGTTGTATAAAATTTTAAAACAGTTCTGTCACTAGACCAACAAAGTAATCCCTACACTTGCTTTCTATTATTTTAAGTCAAACATGCTATGAAACAGATTCTTTCCTGGTGTAGCTGGTCTTTTTAAAAGCCTGTGGTTGCACAGTAATTTGCAAGAGCTATGCATTTTGTTACTGTTAGACACAAGAAATTGATAACAGGCAAAGTTTATCTTTTTTCGTTCTATAGCAAATGTTTCACGTTTCTGTGTGACACCTTTAGTGTAGCAGCAAATGTATTCTGAAGAAGCCCTTTCATTTTCCATGACCACCAAGTGGCCAGCTGCACCAGTAATATGATGCCCTCTGTGGGTGTCTGAAAAGTTACATACGTGGAACTAATATGCTGATGTTTTAAAAATGTTTTTGCCATTGGATTTTATGGGTCTTTTGTTTCGGTTGATTTTATTAAAGATTCAGTAATACATAGGATGGGTGGTAGAAAATAATAAGCCTTAAGAAGATATAGAACCTGATTATTTCTTCATACAAAAGGAAGTTAAAACTATGAACAACATTATTTATTGGATGCAGTACTAACAAGATTTTGGATCATTTCTGGTCTTGTATTTTAAAATGATAAAGATCCATTTTGAGAACAGCAATATGGGGAAAAAAATTTCGTTGAGCTAACCTGCTTTTTGTTTGATCACTTCAGAGTGATCAGAGGCTTCAGAGAGTTCAAGGCAGCCAGGGACAGACCTGTGCTAGGATCAATCGGGCAAGTGATTAACAGTAATAGGACATACTGAAGCTTTCATGCTCAAACCAGAACTTTCCCTCCTTTGAAGCAAGAGCCTTTACATCACTCAGTAGAATTGTATTTCTCATGAGCAGCTCTAGAGTACAGAAATATTCTCAATTTTCTTTGCTGAGGAATCTGTATTTTTCCAACTACACATCTCAAGATTAACACTGCTCCTGGCCTCTGATTTCTAGCTGGGAAGTATAAACAATGACTTGAAAGGTGTATAGCCAGAACTTTCCATTTGATTTACCAGTAGTTTTTTATAATCTGTCGTGCATGTCATATTGACCTTACAAACTTAATAACCTAAGACCTAAGAAACTAAGGTTGCCTCTTAGGTCCTTAATGTAAATCAGTGTTAGCATTAAGAAAAATCTCTAAAAATATCCTGAAAATTTAGATGCTAACAAGTTAGAATATGGAATTTCTGAGCTGATGAAGTGAACTGAATTATTAGGGAAATATTTGGAAATAAAAGCCACATATCAGCTGGCCTAGGGTGCAAGAATCCCACTTGTCAAAAAATTATGAGCCAAATATCCCAAAATCATATACTGTTTTGAATGTGGTTTTATATCAAAGACGAGAAGATTATGTGACTGCAAATATGTAAAAAATGAACCAAATCACCAAACTGGTGTTCACCTTTATGTTAGACAGGTATCTGAAACACTCAGTAGCTTATCTCCTTTGCTGACTTCAAGATGAGATTTGAGCCATGAGGGAAACTTCCTGGCTAGCATACAGAGTGAGAACAGCAGCAGGTCGTCTTTAGGTTTGCTTCTGAGGTAAGGAGTTACTGCCCACCAGGGTAACCTCTGAGCTAACCTAGGATTCTTAGGTGCTCCATCTTTCTATAAAGGGCAAAGTAACTTCCTGCACTGCCTTATGATAAGACATTTTCCCCCCTAAGCCATATAAAAAGCTTTGCACCTCAAATAAGAATTTCTCATCTTCGTGTCTGTAGCACCTGTGCTGGATATTCCATACACCTGCCAGCCACACTGCCAGCTTCTCCACCTCTTTTTTTTCATTTCCTTTCCTCCCATTTCTGTCTTTGCCTTCTTTTCCCTTTTATAGATAGCTTCTACTAATAGCAGTTGCAAGGGGCAGAAGTGCCTTCCTTAGATCTTTTCCTTATCTTCTCTTCTTTTGCCAACCCAGGTAATAGGCAGGCAGAACATTAGGTCCAGAGTAGTTGGATAGTGACCCCCAATGAGGGAAAAGCATACAGACCTAAAGGAGGAACTGAGAGGTGAGTTTCTAGATTCTCTAGAAGGAACTGAGAATCTAGAATGCAAAATGTCAATATTGGGAGATATTGAGAGATGAGAATGCTGCCAGACTGAGTGAATTGTGACCAAGTAAACTGTATCTACAATTGTAGTAGTACAAATCTAGCAATTAATTTAATACTTCCATGGAGCCAGTTGATATCCAGTGCTCAGAACCCTTGGATATGAACAAACATATTAAATGAAGGAGGAAAGAGAATGGTCTTCAAGTATCCTGATGAATTTCTGCTAGAATTGTTTTATATAGCAATTAGTTATGTTAGGACAAACATTATCAGAGCATACTGAGTACAATCTAAACCCAATGAAATGCTGCCTAACACTTTGTAGCAATTCTTTAATGTATTGCTGAGCATTATGGTAAGCCCAGACAATTGTGATGGGTTGATCTATTTGGCATTAAATAGTATTAAATAGTATTTGTCAGCTTACTAGTTCTCCTTCCTCGATTAGGAAAGACTTTGTTTATTTCAGAACGGAAAGGAATTTAAACCTCATTTGTACAAATTCATATATGCAATTCTATTTGGTTTGAAGGGTATATTGAAACTGGAGTGCATAAATGCTTGCAGGATCATGTGCTTAGTTTTCTTTGGTGATGGATATCCAGGATCTTTAACACACCATTTCTATTTTCTCAGCCACACTTCATCTGAAACTCTTTAACTCATTCCATTATATCTCCTCAAGAATGAAAAGCTGATGCTTTATCCTCTGGCCACTTGTACCCACTATTTCTGATCTGACTGATAATGCCAGAAATCGAAGTACAGATTATCAGAACAGCAAGGCTTTTCATAATGGTCTCTCTGCATGAAAAGTCCATGTGTCAGCTAAGAAAATGAATTTTTAATAATACTTGGCACTGAATGAGTGGTTTGTCTCAACGGAGTGCATCAAGCATTGCTTATCTGATCTTTGTAACTCTGAAATAGGTTTCATCTATTTGAATGATCTTTTTCTTAGCCATCTTTATACCAAGAAGCTTATTCAGGATATGATATCGTAAATTTCAACACAGGGATTTATTTTTTTAATAAGGAAATAAAAATACAGTAGGGATATTTACATTGGTGCGCTCAATAGCATTTCTCTGTTGGACAGGGAACAAAATTTTCTGTGCCTGTTAAAATTTTTGGAAAAACTTATGCCATCTTTTTAAGCAAGGCAAATATTATGAAGTTTATGCATGAGTTTAATATATCTTTCAAAGATGCTATCAACATGCATGATGTCCTTTTCATTCTGTACTTAATTACTAAGTATAATTTTGAGTACATGGTACCATGCAAACTCGATGTAACGTCATGAAATGCAGCTCTGCAATTTGCAATGTTGGCAAATAAAGGCTCTTAGTCAGTTTTCTTTGTAGCAGTTTGACATAGACTGTTGTCCTGGGTTTGCCTTAATTGAATTTTTGATGAGGAGGAAAAAGGGCCAGCAGTCAACACGCTACAACTGTGTATGCATATACTGTGAAGAAATAAATATGCTCTCTAAAACTAATTTAGAGACAAATGCCTCTTCTTTGCTTTAGATTTGAAATAGTAATCTGAGAAAAATAAATATATACATAGAAAAGCAAATTAGTTATTCTTGGTTCATACAGCAGCAGCAGCAGCTTTAAAAAACAAGCATTCCTTCATAGACTAAAGATGAATCAAAGTTCTCCAATTCCTGTAAAAATGTGTGTATCTACAGACACAGTTTGTTCTGGATCAGTTCCAGTGCATTGTGACTATAGGAACTAGAAAGGAAAACTCAAAAGTGTATTTTTAATCACTTTTACCTCTATTAACAATGTGATGCTATTTCCATTGTTCCTGTTATAAAAATAAGTAGCTGACATGTTCCCCAGAATTGATTATTGTGTTTTAGTCAACAGAACAGCCATCAAGATATTTCAACCTATCAGGAAAGGGAGTGGAAAGGAGCTGACAGAGAAACCTCAAAGGAAGGACAAGACACTGTGTCTTTTGTCCTTTGTTCCAAGATGGAAATAAACTGTCTCCACTTTTGATAAGCTTTTCTTTTGATCTTTGTTTGCAATAATTAGGGTTAGACACTAAGTTATTTTATGAACCCTTTCAGGTTTAGCCCCCTCCTAGTTAATATGAATATGAGTTATTTGACCTCAGCAAACAACCACATTTATTAAGTTTTTATTATTTGCTTTAATTTAGGGAGATTTTGCCTAATATGGAAGGGAACTAGATAGTGATAGATTTGGGGGAGATGAGAAGTATTGTTTTCTGCAGATTTAATTTTACTCCATATTTTATAATAGTGAATGAGAACCTAAAATACATAAAAAGATAGATCTATTTTCTGTCTGTCTGTGTCTATTGAATAAATATATATATATAATTTCTAACAATTTAGAAATGCTTATTACACTATGCTTGCCTCTAGTTTAGATGTTTTGGAAAATCTGCACTCTGCATAAAGCTAGTGCTTAGATTAGTGCTCTCATTTATGAGTATTGGTAAATATGTCAGGCTGTGGAGAGAAGCAGCCTTTTACTCTAATTCATGCTGAAAGACAAATTGGATCCAGGCACCAAGGGAAATAAGAATTTGGGATTCAGCTAGATGAAGTTAGAAGCATAACTGGAGTGTTACCTGCTTGTGGTGCAAACATAACGAGAAATTCAGGTGTTAGTTTAAGAACAAATGTGTTTTTCTTTGTTTGCAAAGCTAGACTTTGTCCTAGGCAAAAAAACCCCAACAATCCAAACCCAAAACAACAAACAAACCCAAACAAACAAACAAACCAAATGAACTCCAAAACCACCGAACCAAAAACCATCTCCACAAAACAGTAAAACAAATTAATCTGAGTACTTAAATACATTGTAAATCTAGGCAGTTTTCACATATATACCAGAATTCAGGATACTAGATACTACAGAGGAAAAGCAAACATAATAGTCAAAGAATGTAGACATCATGATTTCAGAAAACAGTCCAGAATTAAAGTGTGTATATATTTTTACATCACTGATCATGGATTTTAAAGACCATTGTAACAATCTGACCCACAAGTCTTGCTTAGGTTTCCTGCTTCAAGTTGAAGCTCTGGCATTTTAAAATGCCTCCTTTAGGAATGCACCTTGATTCTAAGATTTCAAATGACAACTTCAAAGTTTAAAACATGACACATTACTTCCACATTTAAAATGTGTGTCTCAGTGTAAATTTTTATCCTCTTAGCATCAGTACCTAGAATTTCACCAGTCTTCTTTTATATTGTCCTGGAGATCCCAATCAAGCTGTGGGATTGTATTCAGAACTAAATGATGCAAAGCTGTAACATCCCTCCCAATGTCAAGGACAAAAAATATTATGTGTGCTTTGCTGAGACACATCATTGCATTAGTACACTGTTTCATGTCTGCAGATTTAAAAAATGCTATAATTTTCAGTAGCTTCCTGAAACATGTAATATAGTCATTTACTGGAAAATATAGAATGCTCTTTAAGGGATCTAAATTGCTGAATCTCTGTCTCTCCAGTGGAATAGTCTACTCTTATCATCTGAATAAGTGATACAGTCTAAACAAAGGGTAATAATGTCCAACTGGAATTCCAGGAAAGGAAGCTTAATGCGAACTTCCTGATTTAATCTTACAAAAATAGAAAGGTTGATAGGATAAATGAATCATTCAGAAGAGCAGATTTTGCTTCATTTAATTAAAACAGACCATAAAAATGTCAAAGTACTCCTTTGTAATGTTCACTGCAAAACTCACATGTAAAACTATTTGAGTATCATTTTCGTGCATGAGACTGAGAAAAGTCTCCTCAGAGAAGCAACTCAATTTTCTCAAAATTTCTTCTCATTTTCCAGCCTGGAAAACATGGTGACAGCTACATGGACATTTCTTATACAATTTCCTGTATCTTCTGCTTTTGGTGGATCAGGAAAAGTCTTCTCAGAGGTAAATTTGGAACTTCTGCTTCTGGGAGATACTTAGCAAGACGGAGATGCATGAATATTGAAGAAAAACAAAAGAACTATTTTGAGCCTCGAGAAGAGGTTTTGTTAGGTCCAGTTTGTGTTCACTTTGACTTCCTGGCAATGGTAGTCACTCTAGTGTGGAATAAACTCACAAAGAAAGTGGAATGAACAATTTTTTGAACAAGATACCCGGTAAGTTGCTGGGAAATGAGCAAGTGAAGTGGTGCTTTATTTCTGGTGGAATGGAAATGACAATGTAGTAGGCCCTCTCAATCTCTTAATTGTGCAAATTTGTAACCTGTCAACATCTTTACATCTATGTACACCTTTATATATAGCCAATAGGAAAATGTAAGTCAGGCAAGTGACAAACTGTGATTACAACTGTCTTCTTGCTCTCTACAAAACCAGCAGGAAAAAGTGCAAAAAATATGTGTGTACTGCTATAACCCTCTCAACAAAAACAAGCAGGATATCCACAGGACTGCCAGAGGCCATCCATATCAGAGGAACGTGCATCCCATTTCCTGAGTCTTGCATGTGTTCAACCCACCATCAATGCTTGCCTCAGGTGGAAAGTTTTTACTTAACATTTGAGCCTGAAAATTTTATCTTCGTAGAAATGGCTTTTTTGCCCAATAATTTTCAGTTTCTAAACTCTCTCAGGATCATGTTCTGCTTAATGGCAAGCTGAGGGATGAGAATCTTTTTGTGCTCTTAGGCAGAACCTTGCCACTGCTGGCTTTTTTTTCCTGATCACGGTTTCATCCCAGATTGTTTTTTTGTTTGTTTGTTTCTTTGTTGTTACCAGTTTTTATTGCCTTCCAGTTTGTTACTTTCTTTTATTTTGTTTTTGTGGTTGTATGTTTTTTTCCTTATTAACAAATAAAATTGCCCAAAATGGGGTATCAGAGAGACACTTCATGTGAGAGGGCTGCTGTGTGCATTTATGGCTGAGTGCTGCCAGAAGAAAACAAGAGGAGCCAGACCTGGTGTAACATCCCATCTGTGCATGTGAAAAATCTTCAGAAACATGCTGAGGGTACATATGGATGACTGATAGCATTTACAATTGGAAGAGGTGCAGCTCCAAGTTAATACTGAATTCTATTTTATTAGATGACACTGACATCTATTTTACTAATTCCCGATCCCTCAGACAATTCAAGGACAGGATTAACCGAGCCTGATATAACTTGGATTTTTGATTTTTAAGCCAAGATGTGAAGAAAGTGAGGAATGACTTCTATGGAAAATCACATGGGAAGAGGAAGAAGGAAGAGGGAAAAGAGTGACACAAAAATCCTAAGCTATGTGGACTCCCTTGCCTAGTGATTGACTCCACAGTGAAAATTAGGGATTATCTCCCACTAGAGATTTAAAAATGGGAAAATCCTGAACAATGCTAGAAATCAGGTCAATATTATGTGAAGGTAGAAAACAGATATCAAAAAAAGCAAGTTCCTACTAACCAAAAAGCAGTGCAATCTCCTCACTCACTGATGAGTGAGATATGATGGGCCTAAGATATCTGGGTGTTTCAGACAGCTGTGACTGATGAGGCACCCATCTGTGATGAGCTAAGGATGGGATATGAGCCTTGGAGTCCAAATGGAATTGCCTACTTTTGACCAAAATGTACTTTATAGGCGGCTGTGCTTTGACTGCCAACTATCTGTTTTCTTTTGGCACTAGAAATAACAATCTTGGATAACCTCCCTTTGGAGGTTTATTTCCAGTTACAGATATTGCAGAAGATTCTTCCATTTCATAGAAAAAAATGATGAAAATTAGAAGGAACATGCTCATCCTTTGCCAGACTTGCAAGACATATTTTTCCTCTACATATTTAGTGGTTTGGGTAATTATTTTCTTAATTAGGAGACTTGTCAAAACACATTATGGTGACTGATTTCACATCACCACTGTTTTTCCTAGCAGTTTCTGATTACTGATTATATGTTACAGGAAAACATTCATTTATAATTACTGACAGTAATTTCTTGGAGATCATTAACAGCCTAAGTGCTATTGCCTACCTAAGTATTTTACAGCTTCCCTAGAGAAAATTAAATTTAAAAAACCAAATTTTTTTGTTTACAGTTAAAACTTCAGAGAATTGAGCTGTTCTGTGTTTGATTGTACATTAGGAACCTAAAGGCAAAAGATGATGAAAACATGCATGTCTATCTGTGCTATTCCTGGACGATGGTGCCTACAGTACTAAATAAAAACCCCACATTTACACGACTGTGACATTTTCAAAGCATGCTGCAAACAATGTTTTAGTCTCAAAGGAATTTTAATGGATAAATTCTCACTCTACAGTTAGAGAGACTGAAGCACACAAGAAGATATGGGCATTTTCCACAGCTACATTCTAAACTGGCTGAGATAATGGTGAACAAAGTCTGCCAGTCTTTTCCTCTTTTCTGGACCTTAACCTTAGGGACCACTCACAGCATCCCATACACTCCAGGACATGACTGCTTTGTGCCTTACTTTTGCACCACTTGTAGCAAGAAGGAAAAGGCTACTGGCTTTTTAGGCCCAAAATTGCTTGAAGTTTTTTTGCTCACTCTGCTTCTGATGGTTCCAGGGCTACCAGAGTTCAGGAAAAGGAGCATCTTCTTTACCTCAGAGAGGAGAGCTCACGTGGGTGACTGCACATTGTTTCTAATGCAAGGCAGTGCCATGAGGGTGCAATTAAATATAATGGTTTTATATAGGATGTCATGAAAAATTCAAGGTCTGTGTTCTTTTAGAGAACATGCAGAATGAATGTGATGTATGGACTGGTATCTGATGCAAGCTATGTATTCAAGTATTAATTTCACCTGTTTTCTTTTACCTTATCAATAACATTTATAGTTTTCTTGTCTAGGAATAACCTCAGTGTTTATGCTATGTTATTTGGAATCCTTGATGCAAGACAGAATCTTGCCAGTGTAGCTATTCTGTACCAGTTTACCAAAGTAACTTTAACTATCCAAGGATATCTATTTCTTGGTCATTTTAATACCACAATTATCTGCAGCTCCCATTCTCTGCGAACAGATGTTTGGTTACTAGTGTTCAACATTATGCAATAAGACAGTGAGTCCCCAGAACTCACTGTCAGGAACACAAAGTACTCTAAGATCACTTTCATATTTTCTGGCATTCAGAGATGGCTGAATCTCCAAAAGGCTTGTGCGTCCATTTAGTTTAAAATTAATACCCAGAACTCAGATTCCTAGAGCTAAGTTTTCTCAAACTCAAAGCCAGACTAGTTATATAATGAGCTGCATTAATGAGCTGCATTTCTTTAGAGTATCTATATGCAGACTCTGGTGCCAAGGACTGGTTTTGAAATAATATACGGATTGTCTGACACATTCAAATTTACCTTGATTGTAATATTTCTCAGGAAGACAACTGAACAGAAAGAACTTCATTTGAGGCATGGCTGAAGAAGTCTTTAAAGTGTTGAAAACCTTTCTGTTATACACTAGTCACCTGTGTCAACTGGGAAGAGCACAGGCTGCAAAAGTAGATTTTTTAGTAACAACTTCAGTGATATCAAGTATTAGGAAAATGTGAATTGCTCCATTTTGCAAGAGTAGGACAGCAAAACAATTTGATACGTTTTGACTGATTTTATCTCCTTTGCACACACTGTATAGTATATTATCTTGAATGATTAAGCATAGATAAATCAATTCTTCATCATAAGTCTACAAATATGTAATTGACATTTTGACACTTCCACAAAATAAGAAAAAGCCTCACTGAGGCAATTACATTTGAAATGCTGTGTAGCACATATTTTATTTCTTCTAATGGAAGATAATTAAACATAATTAAATTAGAATTTCTTCATGGTTTTGCAATAATAACATTTAAAGTCTGTGTCATTCCCTTTTTGCAGCTGTTATTTTGTTCAAAGATCTAGTGTATTACTTGACTTTTCTGTAAGATTTCCAAGTAGAACCACTTTTACTTCCTTTAATGTTACAGTATTTGGTTGGGTTGTTCTTATGTGAAAAAGTGAGTGAAGACTTGCAAAAAATTTTGCAAAAATTTTAATGAAAGTGCAAATAATTGTCTTTTCTCAGAGCTGGACTTGTGAAAAAAAGCATCAAGTAGCCTGTGGTAACAGACAAAATTACTGTTTCATGTAGTACCAAAACAGAGTAAAAATAATACTGCAGAAACTCTGTAGGGTGCAAGAAGAGGTAACAAAATGATGGAAACAAAAGAGAGAATTCTAGATGACAGCTTAAAGGACACGAGGAGGCACACTGAAAGCATTTCCTGTAGCACAAACAGAGGAAAAGGCCTTCACAATTCATTTCACAGTTCATTGCCTATAGAGACTCTGCATGAGGGCCATCCATGGCAGGAGGCACACACGCTGCACGCACAACATTTTCTGGGGATGGACACATGCACTGAGTAGACAAAGGAATTAATAATTTGAATTATGCAGGGAGCCACAGGCTCTGTGTCTTTTGCCCTCATGATCTACCATGGACTGAAGAGCTTGGCTTTTGATTTGCTCCAGACTCAAGTGCCCTCCTCCAGGCACTGCTTCCCAGCCACGTTTGCTGTCATGCTTGCATAGAGTCTTCTCGCAGCCTAATTGCTGGAAAAATCTTCTCTGGTTCTGGATCTCTCTGTTGTCAGAAGGGAAGTGGCTTATTTGTACTCTGCTTTGTTTTCCAAGCAAACTTTGTTGACAGCCTGCAATTCCCCCAGAGCCCTTGCAGGAGCCTGAAATTTTGCCCAGGGTCCTCTCACCCACAGAACTGGCTGAGAGCTCTGGGCTCTTCTTCAGCCAGAAGGTTTGCGTAGAAAGGAGGGAGGGATATTGCACAGCAGACTGATTTACTGATCTTGGACCATGGATTTGTACCTCCAGCCTTCACTCTCCACCCTCCCAAAACTTGGATTGCAAGAGGAATGCCTTTCTCCCTTACTGTGTATGCACTCAGGGTTACAGTGAAGCCACGCCATTTCCATGAAGTCATCTCATGGCACCTAGTTAAATGTTTTTTAAAATACTGCCTTCTGCATGAGGAGAGGAGAAAATTAAGAGTCTCTGTTGGGGCTGATGCACAGCTGATGCATGAAAATTGATGCAAATATGTCTGTTCTCCAACTGGATGCAACAGGAGGGGATATATACATAAAAGAGTGGGAAGAAGCAGAGTAAATAAAATAGATGCAGGTATTATTCTGCTGTTCATGGCAACATGCTGGGTTTCAACCTCTGAATTGTCTATTGTATGCCCAAAACAATTTAGATTAAAAGTGAGATTTTTTAGGTAAAGGACACATTCATTAAACCCTTGCCACAGGCCAAAGATGGCCACAGTTTAAAAACGGAATGGTAATAGGTCAGGGAAAGAGAAGAAATCACTTTTTTTTTTCCTGAATCACAGGGATGTGAGCTTCTGGGGGCTGCAGCAAAGTGAACATGGGCGTACCAATAACTGTAATCATCCTAATACTGTCCACAAGTAATGAATAATTTAAACTCCTTATTATGTCCCACTGGTTTGGGAGAAGATCTAGCTTATGCTATTTGTCACATCTCAAAAGCA
This sequence comes from Cichladusa arquata, assembly GCA_026413545.1. NCBI lineage: Eukaryota > Metazoa > Chordata > Aves > Passeriformes > Muscicapidae > Cichladusa > Cichladusa arquata. The sequence goes on along the minus strand of JAOTQP010001652.1, from coordinate 40,849,509 downwards.
ATGAACAGAATACACTTGCTAATAGGAAAGCTTGATCTTAACATTATTCTGTAGCTTGTGCTCAGTTCTTGTGTTTTTGTAAGAGCAAACTGAAATGTTTAGTAAGAACAGATGAATGAACAAAAAAATTATTTCTCTGGAAAAATGATCCTGGAAAAGCAACAAGGAAACGGTTTAAATGTAAATGTGGGATGGGAAATGCTTCAGCATGTATCCTTTTTCCTCAGCTCTCTTCTCTTATCTTATGAAAGAGACAACTGGAAAAAGCAAACAGAAAATTACTTACTGAAGAGTTGTGCCAGTCCATTCCTTGCTGATATATCAGTTAAGTGCTTTAGAGGAAGCAGAATCTGATTCTCCTACATTTCCAGAAAACCTAGGAACTCACTGCTTTTAAATGTTAGCAAAAATAAGTAGACTATGAGTATTTTCTCTGAGAAGCTTTAGTCATGAATGCATGTAATTTAGAGAAGCTGAAAGAAGTATATTTGCAACCACGTATGCAAGATGTCAATATACCCTCTGGAAAATCTGCTGCAGCTGGCTGATAGTCTTACAATATTATTAGATGTAGGGTTATTATTTCACCATGTTTAGGTCACTTTTGGATACAACATAAGGAGAGGGAAATGTTTGCCCTGTTGTACTAGACAATGAGCTTTCCATATGTTGGAAATAGCATCAAGAAAAAAAACTGCCCAGTGAAAAAAACCTTGGTATCAATGAGAGGGAGTACTCAGTACATCACCAATGATCCCATCCACCAGATATTCTCAGACTCTGCCTGTAACCATGCTGTCTGATCTCAAAAAAGGAGAGGGATGTTATTTGTCTTTTAAAAAAAAAGTAAAAATAGTTAAGCCATCCGTCAACTAAAACCAAGACAAGTGTTCTGTTCTCACTGTTGAAATGGGATATTATTATTCTCATGGGGATTAATAAGTCTAGCTGGAGGAGTCTGGCCCTTCAGGAGGTCATTAGTGGAATGCTTATGATTAATGTTTTGGTCCATGGTCTATCTCTATGCTAAGTTATTAAAGCTATGTTATCTTTACCATCCCCTACTAACACAACGTTAACTTTCTGCTAGAGTTGATGTTGCAGACTGCCCTCGGCTCCATGGAGTAAAATAATACTTTGTGGAAAAGATTTCACTGTACAAATAAGCAGATTTAACATCCCAGTTTTTCCCAGCTCTCAGATGTCAGCATTGCCTGTACTTAGCTGTGAGCTGGAATGTGGGTTGCCATGCAGAAACCACAGCAAGCATCTTTTCTCACGTCTTGATTTCCCATTTCAAATATCCCTGTTGAGTTTGGAAAATGAATTGTGGAAGCAAAAGAGAGAAAAAGAGAGGAGACTCTAGAATCAGCCTACTAAAAATTTTTTGTTTGTTTTTTAAATTTGCTAGTCTTCACAAAAAATGCAAAAGATTGTTGGAAAGCATTGCTTGAGAAAGTAGATGCCTTGAATGAAATAATCACATATATTCAGCAGTTAAGCATATAATTCAAAGGGCAGTTTCCACTACAAAATTCAAAACTCTCAATATGAATGACTGGGGATAACAGTTACGTATTCCCAGGTGCTTTTATTTTTATAATGGGACTAAGGGTGAAAGGTGTATGCTTGCAAATTCTGCACAAAGTCTTGTTTCTTCACCTGACAGATCTGTGACGGCTGTGTGAACCTCCCCAGAAAACCTAGTCCTAATCAGTTGCTACCATGAGGCTGCTAGAACAGCTTCTCCTATTTGAAATAAATTTGGTTTTCTGACTGCCATCATTCTCCTGACTTTCATAGAAGAGCTCCATATTTGCACTGAAACTCTGGAGGAGAACCAGCCTCCCTTGGATGTTGTGGTACTGGCAATAAAAATGTCAGCTACGGCTGTCAGTGAAGGTGAGAGAGCTGTTGATTAATGTCCCAATTTTATTCTGCCACGTGCCAACAGACTCGGCAAATACATACTTTTATTGCCTATACACAAATGTAAACAACATTGTAATACAGGGTTTTGTTTCTTCATTACCTGTTTTTTTTTTTTTTTTTTTCCCAATGGGTAGAAAGATATATAATGAATTTTAACTAGTCCAGAGAATGGGTCTCCTGGATGTACTTGTTGAACTTGAGGCTTTAATTATAAGGGCACTGGATATCCCAAACATTAGCACTTCAGATAGATATAACTGCTACTTTTAGAAATAATTAAGGCAGTGACACTAATAGCAGTTGTATTTAACCACTTGGGAGCTAGCTGTAGGGAAAGCTTTCAATAAAGGCATCTTTTTCTCCGTTACTCTTTGCTTTGAGGTATTTCTGTGAGGTCTATGGGTTCTTTTAAACATTGCAAAGAAAGAGGGAAGGGGACAGGAGGCAGATATTGTCTCGGAACTTTTTTTTCCAGCATACAAATATGCTCCTCAGATTACTAAAAGGCATCTTTTTATTAAACAAAAATAACTTGTAGAGTAAAATCACTACTATGTCTGTGTCCTGTAACACACATTATTTAGGTAAGAAAAGGTAAACAGCAAGATGACAAATATGGTGATTTTGACAATAGACCCGGTAACCGAGGCCACGTTAAATACCAAAGTGAGCGTGGACAACCTCCAATAGAAATGGCAACAATGTCCAAAATGTGTTGGAAAAGGCATGTGTTTTTCAAAACCAGTTAAGAGTCACAGGCTAAGCATTCAGCAACTTTCTCAGGAAAAATGGCCATCTGAGGGGCTGCTGCTTTTGCAATCACAATAAACCTCCCAATACACAAGAGCTGTTAGCGGTGGAGTGACTAAACTCGGGATGTAAATCATTCTCCAGCTTTCATACAGAGCACTGCTAATCTCTCTGGAATATCATGTTAAAGCCATATTCTGCATTTCCATGAAGATTGCGCTGTCTGACAGCAATGGTTTGTCCCAAAGCAGCAATGGAGCTGGGTTAGCCCTGTGTTAAGGGGTTGGAGTGAGGCCAGCATTTCTCCTCAGCTTCTCGGAGAATGAGTCAACACACCTGCTCTAAAAATCTGGATGCAGTCAGCAGCCAACGATGTAATCTTTGGCACAGTCACCAGAACTCCATCTGAATTATGTTCTCTAATTCAGGTTTTAATGCTTTTAATACAAGACACTATTGGAATTTTTTAGGACCTCAAGATTTTTTTCCCGAAAGATGTCCAATTAGAAAGTAAAGCTGCTGCTTGCTTTAGCTAAAATTTTAATGTTTCTTGTGAAAACTATAATAAATGTTACTTTTAAAAATGCAAACAAGCTCTTTGTTTTTTTGGCAAAAAGTAGTCTTTTAATCTTTTAAAAATTACCTGTATTTTCTCAGCGATAGTAGGACTGCATACTGCAATAGAAGTGTTCCTATGAGTAATTCCATAAAGTTAAGGAATTAACTCATGTGAATAATGGCTTGCAGCACCAGACCCATGTTTTGGTATAATTCTTGAATATACATAAAGCAAAAAGAGAATTTTAACTGAGGAATTAATTTTAACCCTACAACAAAAAAGAATGAAATAATTTTGGTTATCTGACTTTAAAATATTGTCTGCCAGTCTCTGCAGAAGGAAAATGGTGCAAATTGTTGTACAATAACACAAGCCAAGTTAGCATAGAGGTAATATAAATACCACTGAAAACCCTGTTGTTAGGGTGTGTAGCAGTGGGTAGCATTATGTGTGTAGTGCAAATAAGCACAGCACATTCCACAGCTCAGATTTAGCTATTACCAGCAGATAGCTCCATTTTCAGGGTGGTTTAAAAATGCTGAGCTATCTGTCCCTCTGCAGCCAGCCATGAATAGAAGCAGCCACTAAAATTTTCTTTGTTTATTGGCATGTGGTTGACAATAAAGTTTTTCAACTTTCTTCTGGTGCAGAAGGAGGTGTTGCCAAATTAGCTCTGACCAATATACGGAGGAAACCACTCAAGTGACCTCTATCTCTTCCCACTGTTGTATCCTCCCATTTAATTGATCACTATGGGAACAAGACTAATATGCTGATGAAGCTCTCCATGTTTCAAAGATAGTGGAGGATCTTGAGCTCTTTTTGAATGTTACCTATAATCTAATGTTGCAAAACAGAATTAATTAAAAAGCAGAGCAATTAATATCACGAGCACAGAGAGGAATCCCTTACTTATTCAGAATAATTCAATGTTACTGCTTTGAAGATAAAAATGCAGCTTTAGTTTATATCTTTTAGAAAAACAAACAAAAGCTTTTGCAGTTTCCTTAGATGCAATATTGGCCGTGTTACTTCCTAAGAAATATTGCAACCAAAATGGTAGAGATACCTAATTCTCTAAGACTAATACCCATCTGATGTTAATGTACAAAATGCAGAAATTTGCACTGTGAAAGATCTGAAATATGTTATCAGTTAGAATGATGGAATGGTTTGAGTTGGAAGGGACCTTAAAGATCTTCTAGTTCCAAATCCTCTGCCATGGGCAGGGATGCCTATGTTCACTGAACCAGGCTGTTCAAAGCCCAGTCCAGCCTGGCCTTAAACTCTTCTCTGGGCAACCTGTTCCAGAGCCTCACCACCGTCATAGTGAGGAAGACTTGAGTTCAATACACTAAGAGGAATATGGAGTCCCTGGCACTGTAGGAGTGATTCTAGCTAGAATAATATTTAAATATATAACATGTCAGCATAGATGGCTGTTAACGCTGTAGTAACTGTGACTCATGCAGAGAGTCTCCAGAGAGCTTTAATCCAGCAAGCTCAGGCATGAGCAGTTTAGGAGCTGTGTAATATTGCAGCACCCAAAGAGAGCTGCACCATTTCTGAAGAGAAGTCCTGTTCAGAAGGAGGCCAAATGTATTTTCCTTCTTTGCTTGGTGGACACCACATGAGGAGAAGGGAAAATGAAGAAGAGAAAAAAATCTAGATGGAAGGCTGAAACAAGGTCTTGTCAGACTAAAAAAAGGGAGGAGAGAAGGAAAAAGCAAGAGACAGAGGAAAAAAAAAAATGTGTACAGGGAACCAGGAGGCTCAGTTCTCTTTGAAACACGAATAATTTCTTAATGTTTCTAAATAACCTACCAAGATGGGCTATCATTTTTACTGGGGGACGCAACAAGGAGTTGGAGGATTACGTAAAGAGAGGAGCTGAGAGTATGACTCAAATATTGTATTCTTAAATATACAAAATAATGGATATACAAATTGCATGAAAGCTCAGAGATTAATATCCAGTTGGAGAAATGGGTACCAATGGATGGTTGGATGAAGGACCAATGTTCTCCCATAAGCCAAATCTCTTCAGAAAATTGTGTTGAAAAATTATACCCTTAATATTTTTGTTGACAACCAAAGCCTTCTGCCCAAATGATGTTGATTAAAGCTTACTGCCACTGTTACTGCTATCACCTATTGGACAATTCATATTCATTTCTGTATCTGTCCAGACTAACTAGTTACATTTAAGTATGTTTTGTAAAAGTAGAATTTAGAAAAAGCTTGAAAATACTTCATGATTGCTATTACTGGTGGAAAGGGATGTTATTTGGTATTTAAATCCATGTAATTGAGACAAAACCTTTAAAAATTTCTTTTCAGATTTTTAAGCCATATAATAAACTAGTAAATAAATTGAACATAAAACTCAACCACCTGTCTTTATTTAATATGTATTAGCAGCTGGCTTGGGCTTTTGTCATGACTGTGGGAATGAGTTAACATGTTTAAGTCAAGTATTTCTGTGGCTGACTTGCAGTTCAAGTTGTCTTCATAGCTCAGTCACATCAACAAAACTAATGCTAGGAAACAGCACTAGAAAATGCATTCTTCTCAAGCTGCTGGAGCAGGGAGTTCTCAGGTCAAGGGTTCTGTGAGAAATGTGGGCCAACTTAAGGTGCTTCCAAGTGAATCATTCCACAAGCCACCTGTGTGTTCATCACTGAACAGAAAATGAAGTTTTCCTGTGAGAAAGAAAGCCTCAAATATAGTAATTTCCTTGGTTCACAAAGAACTGTATCATCATGGTTCAATAGGAGTTAAAACAGAAAGAAAAGAATGTTAAATAAAATAAACTGGGGTTGTTTAGAAATTTCAAGCTTTCCTCCACACCTTCAAAGTTCTACCATCTACTTAGGTATCAAATCTTCTATCTTCTAAATTGTTTCTCAATCAGTCATTTTAGTATTTGTTGTTTTGGCTGGGACACAAGATGACTTTTGCATCTAGGAATAGCATAGAGATGTCAGGCATTGTGCACTGTCATCAGCTCCTCATGCTAGCTAGGAGATTGATGTGATGAGTGAGGGTTATGGGAAATTATGGATGATTAGAAACATGAAAATGCACTCTTAAAATGGGGTGAGCTGGAATGCAGAAAAATTGACTATGCTGCCAAGAGGTTTATGGAAATGTCAATGGGGCTATGGAAAAGAACTGAAATAACTAGAAATATTCAATGTGTCATTAATTTGTGGCATGGTTATTGCCTATGAAGATGCACTGAATGTGGTGCCAAATTTCTGTTTTATTTGGCTGTCAATAGATTTTTCTGGTTTTAAAGAAAAAGGATATTTTCCTTCTTTTCTCAGCCTGCATTTTCTTTTTTAGTTCTGGCACTTTTAGGTTTTGCTAATGATTGAACATACTAATTTGGAACTGACCTTTTGCTAGAAAAATGACCACAACAAAGAATCAGTAAGCTGTAGATATTTCTTGTGTAAAGAAGCAGTCCTGCAGTCCTTGCTAAGTTGTGCCCCAGTGCTGGAACTCTTACTCCTTTGCCCAGTTGCACAATGCCTGCATACTCCCCCCAGTTTATTCTTTACCAAGGTAACTGCCCTTTTCAGTCCTGAGAGTTTCATTCTTCCTGTCCTTACTTGACTTTGGCAGCAAATCTAGGCTGAGTATCTTGAACAGCAACACTGGGATCAAGGAGAGTTTTGTATGGTTAAGTTTTGTATGCTGGCTTGGGTGCTGGCTCTTTCTCCCAGTACATGAACCCAAATATTCAACATCAATAGCTCGTGGGATCAGTCAATATATCAGCAAGAGAAGCAGATGCACAGTGTATCTAGCATTCAGATTTTAAGCAGTACATGATTCCAGGATGTCAAAATTCTGCAGTTTTCACTCATTTTGTACACTTCTGTTTTTATAATGCATAATTGTAATGAAGAAGTTCCTGCAGAAACTAACGTGATACAGGGCTCATTGCTGAATGACTGGTCTATTAATTAGACATCTTTAGATAAAAGGCTCTTCTGTGCTCAATGGATTAAACTGAGCCCTTGAGATATTTGAAGTTTGTTTTGTGACTATCAGATAAACACAACAGAACATGCCAGCCTGCAGAGGTTCATGACTAAACTGTTTGCAAGGTTAAAAAGAAAGGGAGAGGAAAAGCCTTGTTAATCTTCTCTGTTCCTAATTTTTTAAAAAAAGTAAATATTTTTGTAAAAACATTTCAAAGGCTTCCACTTTCAGCTATGTGGCAGGTCAAGATTAGGGAAAACCCAAGCACCTCCTAAGGTTAAACACACTATTTGTCTCTGTCTTTCAAACTACATCTGAGTACATTTTGCAGATAAGTTTAGATAGGTTAGAGCTCAAACTCCTTTCCTTTGACTTTTTACCTAGAAATATATAGCCAGAGATGGAGTAAGTTCAGAGCAGTATTTTTCTCTCATTACAGATACCCTACTCAGTTCCTAGAACTAATAAAAAAAATGTATTACATGAAAAGTATAATGATTTGAAGCTCCTATTACATTAGAGATAGAATAGTTTATAAGTAAAATAAAATCTCAGGCAAATGGCATTTTAGAGGATTGGAAACCTTTTAAAGGGCTATTAGATATGCTTTGTTTACCACATTCAGTCATTCAGATTATTAAATTATTTATTAGTCTCACAGAAGACTGGAATAGTTTCTGGTAGATAATTTGCCCACTGTAGTTTTTTTTCTGAGGTAGGGAAATTACTATGATGATTTACATAAATTAATTAATTTGCATTCTATTGTAGAAATTAAGCTTTGATTTTGAACATGAAATTGGGTTGGATGGGGGCAGATGCACTTCTAAAAAGACCAAAGAAACTGTTTTCACTTCACTGTGTCTTGTGCTTGGATGGTCCCCCTGATGTGAGTGTGGTGGTAATGGAATTAAATTTCATTTTCATTGATTGCATTACAGTTATCTATTGTGCAGGAAAATCCCCTAACTCCACGTAGCAAAAATAGTATTTATAACTGTTACAGAGAAATCTCTCCAGCCAACACAAGACAAATCCCCTGCAGTTCCTTTCTCAGGCCCAGGCTTGATAATATATTAATATATTCAGAATAATTTTATATTTTACTTATATTTATTTATATTTTAAAATTTTAGCTTGGGAATAGACTGTGTAAACATTTATATCTCTCTTGAATAGTAGGCACAGATCTTAGCTGCTGTAAAGTGGCAAAGTGCCAGCATCACAAAAGAAAACACATTTATTTATAATGACTGAACTTTCTGAGCCAGGAAATCTCTTTGATTTCCTTCAGGGGCAAGAGAGCCTTAAGTCCAGGTGACGGTAGACAGACAGGCAGATAGAAAAATATTCCTTATAACAGTAATGAGAGATTTGCTGAGGGTAAGAGGACCCCAGCAAGGGATTCTTCTGCGTAGAGTCACAGGGCTGATGCCCAGATGCCTCCTTTTGCTGTGGGCCCCCGGGAGCCACCCAGCCGGGGACACTGCCTGTGTGGTTACCCCTAAAACCACATCAAAGTAGGGTCTACACCACAAAACGGAAAACAACAAAAGCTACAGAGGCCATGTTTCCCTGTGGTGGGAAGGGTGGAGTTATTTCATCCAGCCTCCCAGCTAGAGGAAGCAAGCCCAGCAGCAGCAGCAGCAGCAGCAGCAGCAGCAGCAGCAGCAGCAGCAGCAGCAGCACTCCCTTCCTTTTGCAAGGCACATCCCGTTCATGGAGCTCAGGAGATGATCTGGCCGTATAACCTTGGAATGTGGGTAGCAGATGCTGGGGAGCCCAGTGCCCTACAGATGGCTCACACATGGATTTCTCTTCCACACCCCAGTGCTGTATTGTGGCTGTCTCGCCACTGCATTGTCTCGGCAAATTAGATGGGTGGGGGTTTAAAAGAAGAAACAAAGAAGGAAATCTGGCACTCTACAGGTGCAAACCCTCCAGCAAGGGTAAGATTTTAGGGGATTACTACAGAAATCGTGTCAGTTAATTCAGACAGAATATACATTGTCACTGAGACCATTTTCTGCAAGGCTTGTTGACTGGCCGTGCAATCAATCCAAGGTTTGAGAAAGCAGTTCCTTCCCTTGAACATTTATCCTGTGAAATGTTCCCACTGACAGTATCTTAGCCTGGAGTTACCTTGTGAAGAAAACATTTGCTTTTACTAGCTTCTGACTAAGACAGCCATGCCTTACTCCTAATCTTTGTGTAAATCTTCATTTTTATTCCTTTTGGCTTTCTACTCAGAGATGGAAATGACAGAAATGTTTGGAAGAGCAGTTGATCCCCACTGTAGGAGGAAGCAGTGTCCATGGCCTGGTTTTAGGAAAGCTGACCTTAAGAATATATCTTGTCTGAAGGTTTTGGTAAAATGTTGTATTCAGTTACCTACAGATAGCGTGCGTGGTTTGTAACTCATAGGATGCATTGAGTTTTATCCTGCCACGGTGTGGTCAGGAAAGATGCCTGTTCCTTTCATCCAAAAATTTAAAATTAAAAGCTATTTGTCACCACCATGACAGCTGTGTTTCTTTCTGAATGGAAAATAAAAGTTGAGTCTGCATTTTTTTCAGGTTTCATATAAATCTATATGAACCCCTGGGAGGGAAAATAATCCTGTGTGTGTGTCAGCATTCCACAGCAGGGTTTTAACAAAGATCACATGTTACACGTTCAAAAAGCAAAGCACAGAAACACTGCAGCTGAAAACAAAACCCCTGCATATCTAAATAACCCAGCCTCAAAACCATTAATCTGAACAGCTGCCCTGTGCATGATAGGCAATAAAGGACTCATTCACTCAAACAAAGCACAAAAAAAACCAAAACAAGCCCCAACTAAAAAACAAACCAAACCACACTTCTACAAAAATATGCTTAACAACTCCAAATTTCATCAATTTTTTTGCACAAAATATTCTTTCATTACATTAACCGGATTCTTCCATAACTTTTCCTATTTTGCTTTCTTAAGGTCTGACTGTAGAAAGATTTTTATACAATGCACTCTTAATGTTAAACAGAATTAATTGTTAAGGAAAATGGGAAATAAAAAGCAAAATTAACTATTGTAATTGAGCTATGGAGAGTTTTAGCCTAGTCATTATTTGATTCAGATTCATACTTTCCAGAACACGTAGTTGTGTGATATGCTCTCATATTACATGAGTAAGAAATTATATTGTTGATTCAAAAAAAAAATTTGCTTTTTCAAAGATGGGAATATGTGTTATAGTGATGCATGGACAGAAGCATAATTAAACCATGGTGATTAGATTTTTATATCAATTGGGAAATTTATTGAGCTTTGGTATTTGAATTTCTGCATTTGTTGACAGGAGAGGAAAAACAGAGGCTGTACAAATTTGTTCAAAATGCCCTCCAAATAGTCTTTTACCCTGTTTTGATGTGCTTTGGCAGTAATTTAATCTAGTGATCCATACTCTTCAGCCAACTAGTGCCTTTCTAGCAGTAGGCTTGATGTTGCAATGTGCATACTGAAGTGTTAGGATGGGAAATGACAGCACAGATATTAAGAAAAACAAAATTGACTGTTATGATCTAACTATAATTAATTCCATATTCCAGTTTTTGATTACCACACATTTACTTGTAAAACACAGTAAGTTGAAAAATGGTGAAAATACTTATTCTCTGCCCTCTTCAGGATAAGAAATACAAATTTGTTCATACACTGAATGGTCTGGCAAAACAAGTGACCCACATACTAGGATCTGGCATGTTTATCCCTTGCAGCAGCAAATTTCAAGTTAGTCAAAAGCTCTTGGCTTCAATTTCATGGCTTTTAGGAGACAGTTTATAGTTTGCGAGTTTGCTGGTGCAATGCTGTATGAAGGTATCAGATTAAAAAGTCTAATTTAAAAAAAAATGCAATTATGTAAGGAGATGGTTAAATTCCGAAAGCTTTACTCATCGCTTAGCCTCAATTAATTAAGAGCAAGTTCTGACTGAATAAAATCTGTGTAAGGACTTTTGGATTTAGGTTCTGAGTTCTTTCCCACAAATTTCTCTGAATATTTTATTCATGTTTGGATACTTAGTGAACATCTGTGTTTGGAGGTTTGTTTTGATTTGGTGAAAAGAAGAAGATTTTTTAAAGTGGGCTTAAACATAAGTAATTTGGAGATAAATAGCTTCCTGCTCAGTTAAAATATTCTTCTATTGCTTCTGTACGTGACTTGGCCCAGGACAGCTTATTATTCTCCCTGCATCACAGAAGTGTGTAGCACATATTTTATGGTTGCTTAGAACTGGGAAAAAAAGGCAGAGGGTGGGGAAGGAGAGAGGAAAACATCTTCTGGTGACTTGGCCCTTGAGGGTTCGTCCAGAGGATGAAGACAATTTGCAAGGTCTTTGAAGGGATCCACACACTTATGTTCATATGGTTAAACCCTGTGGTGGTTAATCATTTAGCAGAATTAGAGCTACACTTAAGCCATGAATAAAAGTATGCCATTCAAAGGAACAGGGGCTTTGTTGGGAGCTAAATTTGGGATGAGACTTTTATTAAACAGATTTTGAAAAGGGTGAGTTGATGATAAAGTTTAGTTTAGAGCTAGATACTACATTTGTCTGTTTTTAAGCTGTAAATTGAACGTAGAGTTTGTTACTTGCCACTTGCGTGATACCCATTTTCAAAGGAAAAATTGTCAATCTCAACATAAAATAGGAAAGTCAAGTCAGTCCCACATGGAATTTTATTGGTTAATGAATAGTATTATTATCATCATGCCAGGTATTATGTCCATACTACAGCACACTGTTCTGGGCAGTGGAGGCCAGAGGAAGTATATGCTCCTTACACATAGTCCCAAACAGCCAAATTAAATACAATGTCTGCAGCTGCTGAAGATTCCCTGTGAACCCAAGACATAAGTCTAGGCCCTCTGATGTTACTGATTTAAGAAAAAAAATATCTAACTGTGTTTCAGTCCTCCACATCTCAGGGGAGATATTTGATAAATTTTTTATGGAATTGCATAGCAGGAGCTCAGCCCAGCAGTGCTCACCTACACTACTCTACATTAAAAAGAATGAGACCTGACTGTGTGTCAGTTTTCTCTCTCAGTCTCTGTCACCTGATGGGACTGGGACCCACAGCTTTCAGAGCACACCAGTGAGCTTGGCTTTTCCCACTGGGAAAGCTTGGGTTTTCCCACTGGGGACTGCATAGCTCATGTGAGGATGAAAGGTGCACAAAATACCTAAGAGCTTGCTGGCTCTGAAAACTTGACACCCATCTGTTCTGTCCCTGGAAGGTTGGGAGTTCAGTGAAGCACAGTTGGGAAGTGGTGCAGAGGTGTGAGCTGTGCTGTCCTGAGCTGCTATAACCACACAAGAAGCTGTACATGTCTCCTAATTATCTTAGATAAATACCATAACTGCTGGGCTACTGATTAAAAGCATTGGGATTAATGTCACCATTGCCTTATTTTCTATTTCGTTCTTGTGATTAATGCCTCATATGAAACTTTTACAAGCATGGTTAGAAATGTCTATGGTAGAAACAAACCATTTTCTGATTCAAAGGGAAGGAAGTCTGTCTGTTTGAGCATAAACCAGACATTTCTCCCCAAACTGCTATTTTGTTTTATTCAAAATCCATCCTCCTGCTGCTTTGCTTTGATGGTTAAAAACCATACGAGTCTGCAAGATGGTGGGAAAGCCTGAAAAACATGGTGGGGGATGATTTAGGCAAGGCATGGGAAGAGTGGTGTGGGGAAAAAGGCTTCACAATGGCCTATGCCACTGTTTAGAAAGAGTTAGCAGTTATTTGGGGATAGAACAAAATACTTCAATGGATACAGGATGAATTCCCCCTTGGTGTCATTCCCCTACTTGGAAGAAATTAAGTTGAGAAATTTGGACTACAGTATCTTTTCTACCCCTCTGAGTCAGAGCTTCATTTCTAGCCAGAGCATGCAGCTGACATTCTCATCTGAAATCAATTTATACTCCTGAATGTTAGCTAGTAACTAGAGAACAAAACCAAATGCTGACATTTTATTTTAGCTCGTCTTTTCAGGTGCTCAGACCTCAGTGTAGCTGCACTTATTAAAACAGAATATTTGTTTAATTAAACGTCTCCCATTAAAGGAAAAGAAAAAGGATCTTAAACATTCGTTATTGACTTCTCTTAGAAATACATTGAAATAAATGGGCAAAAGCTGAAGTTAGTTTTCTAATAAAAAAACCTTGGTTCTGTTTTTAGGCAGCTAAAAGAGTCTTAAAGAATAAAGGGACACTGCAAGTTAAATGCAACCAATTCCCCTTTTCCTGAAATATGCAGTGCAGCTCTGTGGCTTGGTAGCAACTTTTAGCCAAAAATATCTTGATACAGTAGCTATCCATAGGGCAACAGGGTTGTGAATACATGACAGGCAAACAGAACCAGAGATTGTCATTAATGAGTCTTTTATACTTCAGCTTCTGCAATGAATCCTGTTTCTTAGTTTCGTTATTTGCTTCACTGAGCTTTAAAGGATATATTCACTTTGAGTCATCCTTTTTATAGTAATTTTCTTATTTCATGCCTGACTATTACTTCCTAGCCACACAGTGAAGAGAGGCTATGAAGGAATTTCTTCACAGAGAACAGAAGACATGAGGAAAAATTCTATCCTAACTTCAAAGTATTCAACCAGGGTTTTGAAGGCTACAAACCTGGCCAGACTTTTTTTTCCCCTACCAAACTTGGAGTTTGACTACATTTGCCTAAGATCTCTTCAGAGCAGGGAAACAAAGCAGCCATTCATGCCCAGAAAGCCTTTTGTCCAGGTCCCAGGAAAAGACAGACAACCCATACAGACAAATGATGGAGGCACAATTTGAGCTTGCATGACAGCAGTAAAACAGCCAAAGTTTAGCAGAAAAACAGAAGCCTGCAGAAGGAAAATGGTTTGCAGCAGTCTTAACAGTAATGTGTGGAAGTCCCTTGCTACTCCCTTTGTGACAGGTGAGATGATTTCTCCTGGTACTTCTGTGCCCACCTAACACATCCAAGGAGCCAGCAACTGCACAGAAATTGCATTTGGCCACAAAAATTCAAATCAGTGTTTCCAGTAATGGGAACACGAACACAAACACAAGCACACAATATTGTCCCTGGGCCTTTTTTATTCTCTGGTGTGGAATATGGGTTACAGCTTTCTCCTGATAGGACTTACTACCACTTCCAGTGACCCAATCATTTATTAGCTGAATCTGTCCCAGAGAAAATGCCTGTAAGCACATTCAGCTGCAGGAGATGGGGAGAATAAATTGTTTCAGAGGGAGCCTCTGTGGTCTCAGTGGAGGGGCTGATAAACAAACCCTGCTCCATTCAGCGGCCTGGTGTACAGACATACTTTGTGCACGCCTCGGGCTATGGGATGCATTGTTAATAATCACTTCAAAGTACTCCATCGGCATTTAAAGTTGCTCTCTGTTTGCAACAGTTTCTTTGGTCTTTTGGACACTTTTGAAGTTCTGGCCAGTGGTATGCCAGTGCTGCCAGCAATACAAACTGCACTATTGTTGAGTGGTGCTGCCGCCCCGTCTCAAATACCCCAAGCCTCCTGTCTTGGCATATCAAGCATGCTCATGTGTGCATGTTTATTAAAATTGAAGAGCCTTGTACTTCAGTGCATACTGGAGGAACTTTGGCAATATTTTCTCTAATGCAAGGACAACATGTTTGTGTAGCACAGAAATTATTAAGGACCACTTTTGGGGGTGGGGATTGCAATGATGAACATCTCATTTTCTATCTCCTTATATTACCCTTTTTACCTGGCAAAGTATCTTAAAAATGACTTATGAATAATGTCAAAAGAGAAGGAATTATTTGGGTTTTTATTTTATTTTGAGCCTTATAAAAAGAAGTCATACAAAATACCCCCAACCCTAGGCTCATATGGCAGGAGTTCATGGCAGGTCACATACATTGCATTACATCACAAAATCCATTTCAAAGATATTTGCAACAGGACTGCCAACATCTACTTTAAATACTGTAGCTGCAAGGCAGGGTAACTGTGGATCCTTTTGTAGCACAGATTTTATCCTGTGTAATGGTTGTTTTGAGTAATGCATATATATGGATAACACGGAGAATGAAGAGGATGACATGGGGTACAGAGATCCTGACTCCTAGTAACAAATGCTGATACTGATCTTTAGCTAGTGGTGAGGCCAGGGATGGGAAGGATTATTTAGTTTGCACTTCTGACAAATGTTGTAACATTTCATCAGTGGTTCTCGTGTCCTGGACTTTTTTTTACATCTGTAAAGGTGGTTGTAGTTTCAAAGTAATTTAAAGCTGATATAAATGAAAGCTAGAATTAAAATGTTGCTTCCTTCCTTTGCTTTCCATCCCCACCTGTGCACTCCAATTCTTGCCTTTGTTCTACCACAAAAGCTCACAAAACCAAACAATGACATGTATCAGGAATTACCGTGGCTAAAAACTAACCTGACAACAAACAAAAAAATAAAGAAAACAAATCAACCCCACATCTAATAACCCTCTACTTGTTTTGAGCTAACTCGGTTTCCTACTTTATCTCAGCACCTGACAACACTAACAGTTACAGCAGTGCAATGTATGATCAACCTTTGATTGATTGTATCACTGAATTTCATGCACAGCACTGCCTGCCAGTGCATCACAAGCAGATCATCAGGGCTGGGATGTGTGAGAAGGCAGCTGCTGACATGCAAGTGATGGCAAGGAAGGTGTGTCAGGAGTGTCAGCAAGACCAGAGGGAAACTGAGTGATGAAACACAGAAACAAGGCAAGGTGATAGCTGATTGTTACGTAAGCCTAACAGAGAGCTTTATGTTGGGGTGGAAACATCACAGGGGAAAGTGTAGAGAGCATCTTTTGGGTTTTCTTCTGTCCTGCTTGTGCAGCACTCTAAGAGTAGAAAATATTTCAAAACAGGTTAAACTTTCAGTAGCCTTACCATAGGGGGCATAAAGAAGGCTCCTTAAAAAAAGATGTCTAGAAAGCCATTTGTGGGTTTGTGAAAAAAATTAAAAATTCATATCTTGTAAATGCCATGATGATGCAGGATTAGATGTGCTCAAGAGTGCAGTGGGGACCTGCTTCATGCAGTTACATCCAAGGAGTGTTCTGTGACTTATTTCAGATTAAATTAACCTCAATCTGAGATACAAACCCCAATACAATGACAGCTAAACAGATGACCAGAATGACTAGATCAGGCTCAGCTTCCATTAAAAAAAAATGCATGAAAATTACTGGAAAATCAAATTTTCTAAACAGTAATTTCAGAAAAATCATATACTAATCATCTCTTATATCTGCCATAGGACAGTGCAGTTGTCTGTGAGAAAGAAAGCCAAAACCCAGTTATTAGTCAGGGATTTTAAATGAGCCCACCTGACTGTGTAGCTAAACCTTCTAGAAAATGCAGACCAAAATCATGGCCAAAATCATGCCCCCAGGCCAAGGTTCCACTAACTTGTTTAGAGAGAAGTTAAGCACTCTTCTTAAGACGTGGTCTGTAGTCACAGAAAGCTCACTCACTCTAGAAACTGGTTATTCTGCAGACCTAAGATGAATTGTATCCACAAGGAGCTCTTCCGACCTGTTGTTTGTTTAACACCCGGGACAATTGTGATGCAGGTTTAAACTTGGTTCTTATTCTCCTAATCAAAACTGCAAAACGTTATACAGCCTCAATGCTTGACTCTTAGCTGAGATATTAAGAGGACAATGGAATATGCTGTTTGCTTTTGTGCCGTCCTTTATCACTGCATCACTCTTGCTGTCCTCTGAATCATGTTCTTGTTTGTATCTTGAATTTCTTTTGTATTTCTCTAGTATTCTTATATGTGAGAGAAGAATAAGAAGCCCAGATTATAAATTCTGCACACCTGCTTTTCAATAAAGGAGTATTCTCCTTCCTCTTATTGGTAATATTTTATCCTTATCCTTCTGTACTTAATTTCAGGATGAATATCTAATATAATTTCTCTTTACCTACCTTTTGCATGCTGTACCCTCTAAGTTTCAGGCTGTATCTAAGCTGTTTTGTTTGTATCATTTACCTTTAATTTCAGAGATGAGCATCATTAGGATCATAAACAGTTGTGTAAGAACTTCTTGTTCTGTTTCAGCCAAAGTTGCATATATGTGCACACTTAGAACATAATTTTGCCACTCTCTTAAATTGTAGGTCAGTGGAAATATGATCAGTGATTTCAGTGACTCTTTGAGCCAGATGTTACATGATATGAAAGCTGGGATGCCATTATGTAACTCTTGGTGGAGGGTTTCTGAAGACATTGCAGCTTTTTTTACCACTAAAGACCTTTTTTATGACTAAAACCACTAAAAACTGCAACCGTTTGAAGACATAAGTTATAAAATTTTGCTGATATCAAGAACTTGAAGAACTAATGAAACATTTACTTTCAGTAATGCACTAAGCATAATAAAACAAAACATACTGAATTGAAGTTTAGTTTATGTGACTCAGAACTCCAGTTCTAGATACCTACATAGACTGATACCTTGAGTCTCCATTCTGTTCTTTTAGAGCTATTAGTAAGTCACCATATAGAAATGATTTTATTCTTTCCATAAAAATGTAAAGTACTGAAAATTATGTAATAAACTTGACGGTTTCAATATCAAATGATGATATTGAATATTTAGTAAATCTTTGATTCTCATTATGTAGGCTATGGAAATTGTTTAAGATTTCTAATAATTTCTTGCTGTTTCAGACTACATCTGTTCTTTGTTATGTAGTGAAACAGACAGAAAATGAGCAGATTTCCTATTAAATGTTGAGACTGTCTAGAGAAACCATCCCTGCTAAGTTGATACTCCATGTGGTGTGATCAAGACACAGTTTTTGATTGTCTCTTTTTTACTTTAAATTTCTATGATCTGATTAGGTACTGCTTTTGGAGAGGCTTCAGTTGGTGAGACCTCTGAATTATTTGAAACATGAAAACTATTTTATGATTGTGAAATCATACCATCAAAAGAGATCAAAGAAAATAATACCATCCAGAAATTGAGTAAACTTAATTCTTGCACAAATACATTTTTTATAGAGGAGAGATAAAGAAGCTAGAAGAGTTACTGACTTTGAAGATATGAAGGTAACTAAGTAGATCAGTTTTGCTCTCTGTGGTTTGGCTTTTGTGCCTTGGTATCCTACTCGTGTTCAGAAAAAAAATCCATGAATGAGTCATTACAATTCTAAGTGTATAAAATATTTTTTCTTGTTAAAGAGTGTAACATTCCTTGCAAAGCAGGAACAAATGGTGCAGATTCATCTGCTTAATAAGGGCTGGCAACCTGAAGAGTGTCTGAGAATGCCTTGAGTGCCAGTGCATTTTAGAAATATCCTTTTGGTGCAGTCTGAGGCATGGTCCCCCTGTGTTTTGATGTGGAATGTTGGTACTATGATGGCATTTGGTCTAGGTTAGCTCTGTACTTGGATTTTTTTTGGATTTGCTTTCCGCATTCCCTTGCTTCCTTCCTCAGTGAAGTTATTTCCTTCCAAACTGTTTAAATTGGTATAGAGCAGCCAGAGCACAGTCTGGGCTGGTTATCAGCAGGCCTCACAACTGGAACGAGTGTCTCTAGATTTCCTTATCCACCTCCCCAGCAGTTACTGTCATCAAAGCAATTGGATGGGACACAGATGAATAGCTGCTCCTAGAATAGAAATCTGCAGCAAGGTCAATGCTGTTCAAAACAATCTGACCAGCAGCAGGAAATTCCCTCCAAGATTTCTAAATCTTGTTTACAAAAGATGTCGTTCTGCAGGATACAGCCTACCCAATGCTGTGCTGGGAATGTCATGTGATGTAGCACATTTTCTTGGGTAGTCTCAGAAAGCAGATAGGATGAAATCCTGGCAAAATTCCCACTTCCTTCAATGCAACAGAGTTTTAAATGAAATGTTTTATTTGAGAAAGAGTGGAAATTTTTAGCATCTAAAATCCATCCTGTCAGGCAATACCTAGACTGGCACATTTGTGGAAGTAGAAGATGACATATGGAAATTCCCTTGCTGAGAATGTGTTGCAGCTAAACCACACTGATAGATACAAAATAAATCCTGAACTAGACTACTTTGGAATAATATTTCCCAGAAAAGACTGAAGACTGGGAGTCTGTTCTCTTAAGATCCTAAGGAAAAAGGAAATCTCTAAGGAAAAAGTACTCAAGTTGTGTCCTAAGTACCACTACTGGAACACAAGCAACTTTCTAGTAATACCCCAATGCTACACCAAAAATCTTCGTGTTTTCTTTCTTACATGTTACTGTGTTGATATCCAGGACAAATTGCTAATCGGTTATGGGGATTAGCCTAAACTGGGTAAAAAACAGTTACGTAAAAAACCTCATGAAAATAAAGTCTTGCTATTTGTTAGTCTGCTATAATGACACCTACCCATTAGCACCATCATGTAGGTATAAATAAGAATGGTCAGTTCTAAAATGAAAAAGCAGATTATAGAAATTTTATGGATTTAAGTTAACACTCATGATATAGCTGAAAAGAAATGCTTTTTACTGGATAATTCAGATTGTTAAATGTGTGCTTTCAACACATCAGTAATCAGTTTACTGACTTTTGGGTTCTGGCCTAATTCTTCTGACAAATTAAATGCACTGTTTGAGAGCAGTTTGATATGTGTAGGGCATGCTCAAATTTTTTGTAGGGTAAGCTTTGTGCTTTCAGTGATTTTTACTTTTTCAACACCTCCTAAGGCACAGGAGCAGGCAATTTCCAAATGTCCAAGTCAAGCAGACAAGGCAGAAGGTCGGCTTGGCTGAGTAGGGACGTTCTGTTTTCTGAAATAAGAAAAAGGAAGGTGTACACCCAGTGGAAGCAAGGTCAGGTGACATGGGAAAAATAAGAGATACTGCTTACCACTGTAGGGAGAAAATTCACGTGGCCAAAGCTGGACTGGATTTAAAGCTAGCCAGAAGTGTGGGAGACAATAATAAGAGTTTTTTTTCAAATATATTAACGGCAAAAGCCAGTTAGAAATAACATCAGGTTGTTAGAGGATGTGAATGGTCACCTCACAAACAGGGACAAGGAAAGGCAGAGGTGTTTAATGCATTTTTTGTCTCTGTCTTCAACACAGGTGATGGACCAAGGGGGTCTCAGTGCCCTGAGCTGGAAGACCATGGCTGCAAGAAATGATCAAATCCCAGACCCTGAACTTTTGTGGGATCTGCTTCTCCAACTGGATCTCTAGAAATCTATGGGGTCTTATGGGTTTTATCTGAGAACGCTCAATGAGCTAACTGATGTTGTCACAGAACCTCTCTTGATGATTTTTGAGTGGTCTTGGGAGTTCCAGCTGACTGGAAACTGGCAAACATCATCCCAGTTTTTAAGAAGGGCATGAAGAAGGATGCTAAAAACTACAGACCTGTCATTTCACTTCAGTGCCTGGTAAAATGATGGAAAATATTATTCTGGGAAGTATTGAAAAACATCTGGAGGACAACACAGTCATTGGTCACAGACAGTTCAGCTTCATGAGATGAAAGTCCTGCTTATTGAACTCTCCTTCTACAACACAGTAACCCACCTAGATGATGTAGGAAAAAAAAGATGTAAGGTTTTTTGACTTCAGTAAGGCTTTTAAAAGTGTCTTTCACAGTATCCTTCTGGACGAAATGTCCAGCATTTGACTGAATAAACACATCTGCAACTTCCTCGTGAAGGGAAGTGGAGGGGCAGGTACTGATCTCTTCACTTATGATCAGTGACAGGACTCAAGGAAACAGCATGAAACAGAGTTTGGGGAGATTTAGGGTAGATATCAGAAAAAGATTCTTCACCCAGAGGGTGGTTGAGCACTAGAACAGGCTCCCCAGAGAAGTGATCACAGCCTGGCAGAGTTCAAGACTTGTTTGGACAATGCTCTCAGGCACACAGTATGATTCTTGGGATGTCCTGTGCAGGGCCAGGAGTTGGACTCAATGATCCTGATAAGTTCCTTCCAACTCAATATATTCTGATTCTGCTCTAAATTCTATATACAGATTCACACAGCCCAGACCCTGCTGGACTCAGTATGAGACAAGCACACAAACTGAAATGCTGTTAGAATGACTACTTGCAGAATTTAGGATTGCATGCTTGTTATCTTCCATACTTGGTTCATAGTGTGAAGAATAAATCTTGTAGGATCTCAGCTTTTCCTTAGGATAATCTTTGGCTGTAGTTTCCATCTTTGAGGAGGATAATTCAACTTTATATAAACATATTTGCTCGGCTATCTAAAGTTGGTAAGAATCAAACCACTGCATAATTTTAAACAAATAGCAAGTGATCTGTGAACAAAGGAAACCTAAATAAGCAAACAAATAAGCATTCTTCATACATCCATTTTCTTTGAATCATTTTATAAATGTTTATGCTATTTCTAGTTTGTACTTAGGGCATATGAAATGCAATATTTGCTCTTGGTCTGGTTAACCTGCCTTGGATAAGTGCATTGGATAACCTAACCTTCATAAATAAGAATGAATAAGGATATCACTCAGAAAAGGATAGGGTGGAGAACACTTTGGAGAGTGAGAGGAACAAGAGGAAACAAGTAAACCTATTTAAAGTCACTGCTTGTCTCCTTTTGCTGAAGAAATATGTTAGGTTGCAAATAGAAACACTAGAATTAAAATTGTCTGTTTTCCTTCCTGAGTAGAGAGAAGGGTTTCTTGACATATTATACACGAGATTTGCTTTTTTCAGATTGCTCAGATTATTCCTGCATTCTAACAAATAAAAAGGAAAGAGTTTTTTTTTATTTCTTTTTTTTTTTTTTTTTTATGTAGCTCTGGGGTTTGTAGTATTCATCATCTCATAAACACTGTTTCACCTGTCTGCCAAAGCAGGAGGAAGGAGTCAACTGCACTGCGATGGGCATTGGGTCACACCAGCATCAGGCACTGAGCACTGTCTTTAATCACACATCTGCCGTACCATGCAAAAATATGTGGCATTTTTTGTTTTCTTTGATGAACTTCCTCAGTTCTGCATGCCAGATGGAAGGAAAGGGAACAATTCAAAGGATTCCTATTACTGTCCTCTCAGAGAAATTTTGTAAAGGACATTACTAGATTAGCCTTTCCCTCACTTTTTTTGTTCCTGTTCATTATACAGTTCATCACAATCAGATTAGTGTTTTATAATTTCAATGGGAGGCTAGCTATGTATATATATCTATATATATCTATATATATATACATACACATGACCACTTTCAGTGCTAAAACATTTGTTCACAAAGTAGCTTCTAGTACACTCTCCAAGTACCAGTCTAATACCATGGGATAGTCTGTGCTTATGGGATATAGGTGCTTTTTAATAAGAATGGCCTACTGCAAAATTTTTTGTAGAAAAATATACCAAAGAGAGTAAGGATGGTGTTGTGTAGGCAGTGTTATAATTTGATAGCGTTTTTTCTATTTGATAAAAAGTAGGAAAGAAAGTCTTTCTTAGAGTTTACTATTAAAAACATTGTATTTTGAAATTTAGTGTTCAGTATTTAAACAGGTTCTCTCTCATTAAAAAAAAAAAGAAAACAAGTTTGATTTTTGTCTACTAATCCTCAGCTCTTCAAATTTGATCCCAGTTAAAGATGTTCTTACAAAATAATAATTTTATTTTGGTTTTTCTTAAACTATGCAGAGGTGATATGATTTCTATCTCTTTTCAAAAGCAAGAGCACACCTACTTATAGAATAGCAGATCGAGTCCTGGGCTTGTTTGTAGCTGGATGTAGATGCAAAAAATACCAGCATTTGGTGTTATTTTGAAGGAAATTTAACTCCAGCAAAGTGCCATCTAATCCTTTTATTTACATGAGCCAGATGAGGGGCATCACATCTCTTCTAACACTGTAGCTAAACTTAGACACAGCTTATATCAATCAGACCCATAACTTCATGTTAAAACGCTTGAGTATTTATAGAAAAAGATGGGCTGAAAACTGAAGTCAGCATATATTAGAAAAACAGTAATAGCAAAAAGCTTTGTTGTTGTCAACCAGAAAGCCTAACCACATACTTGATCTAACAAAAACAGATGTGCAGGCACTACTGAAGGAAGTGGGGCAGCTTTGATCTGCTGGCTTCTGCTGCTCACTTACAAAGGACAGTTGATTCCATTAATGAGGCTTTTCTAGTTTATTGGGTTCACTGATTTTATGCACCCAGAGCAGAAGGGAAATTGCACTACTCTCTAAGAAACCACTTTGATATCTTGTAAATACAGAGCTATAAAGCACTCTTGTCATGGCCTGAACTGCAATACTTTTGTAAAGAGCTGCTATGATTTCTTGATGATATTTAGAGAGTGTGAATGGTGGGGACAGAGGTAATGCCCTGCTAGTTGAGCTGATCTTTGCTTATCTGTAAGGAATGAACTCAGGTGGGAAAAGAAAGAAATAATTCTTCAGAATGAGTCAGAATAACTGATAATAATTTTTGCAGAAAACTAAAGTGAATGTAATTTCTGGCATACTGGGAAATGCCTACTCAAATCAGAACAGATGGCTGAATAAATTAATGGTGCCTTATTTGCATAAGTCAAGGGGGTCCCACTTACTCCTGTTAATTACACTTATCAGTATAGTATATTGCATGTAGTTAGCTCACCTAGTCACAGGATTTAACAAGACCTATAAGACCACACACAGTGTCTCAAATTCATGACAGACCTGACATACATACAAAATACTTTTTGAAGACAGTCTGCCAATTTTAAAGTTCAGAATTTTAAAGACACTTGCAGAGCCTCAAAGGTCATTCTCTCAGGAGGGCTCTTTAATGTAGCAGCTGCTAAGAAACTGAACAGCCATGCCAAAGACAGATAAAATAAGGTTCATCCACGTTGCTGTTTGTTTAGTTTACTAGCTGTTGCTGAAATAGATGGGTTATTTAGGTTCTTGGTTTTATTGCTGTTTCACAAGGTTTTACAGAAAGTAATAAGTAAAATAGTGAACTTCTTTCATTTTCCTCTGGTGAATGCCAAGGCTGGATGATTTTTGTTTGTGCCTTGTGTTGTGCATGTCATTTTGATCTTTGCTCTTGAATTTCTCCTTTCACCCTTAATTAAAAAAACTGACTAATAGGTATGTTTCAGCAGAGGTTTTTTGGTATTTTAAAAAAAAATTTACATATCATGACATTCCAATTTACTACAAATTATTGAACACTAAAATAATATTTAAAATGTGTTTTGGGTTGAAATTAAGGTACAACTAGCAAACATACAGAAAATTACAACTCAGAAAACAGACTGTTTCTCCTGGAAGTCTATTTTGTTGCCACATAGTGGAATTATATTTTGACTATCAAATTTGATTTTGAACCCTGCTGTATTTTTTTTTTTTATGCAAGACTATTCCCATCTTTAAGCTCTCATACCCAGTGAAGCATGGATGCATTCATTTGCGTACAAGAAATTCAGTAGTAAACCCATCAGCTCACCCTGAGTTTGTGGGGAAAAAAGCAGAAAACCCACCTTCATGCTTGTCTGCTTGTAGGCCAAGGGATCAGAGTTTCATTAGTCTGTCCCCACAGGGGGAAGAATAAGGTAAGACTGAGGCAGGGTTGCTACCAGCTGAGCATGTCTGTGACTGGCTGTAAAGACTCAGCAGTTTGACTTTCTTCTTAAAAGGAGTTAGTCTGCCTAAAAAGCTGCAGTTCCAGCCACTGCTACCACTGCTCATCCTCACCTTGAGCAAAGAGAAGGATGGTTTCCAAAGCTGCATAGAGTTTCACTGCTATTTCTATCAACCTGATGAGTTTTAAGGGACTTCAATTTAGCAGAGTACTAAGCACTGTGAAAAGGGCTCGAATGTGCGTGAGAATAAAGTTTGAATCCTTCTACCACTATGCACACAAAAATGCTTCTGAATTACTTTCTGTAACAGACAGTAACTGAAGGACAGAACTATACCTAAGCATTACAAAATTTCCTCTACCCTCATGTGAGACGATGAGCTCTCTGGAGCCGTGGCTGTACTCATATCCTGCACACCTACACTGGGAGCAGACTGAGCCAGGGGAATGTTTATGGGATGATGTCACTACATATGCACGTTGCAGGGAAAGCATTAAGAAAGGAGGTCCTGCTGAACAGCATGGAATTTGCAAGGAGCAGTCTTGTGGAGAGGGTGGGCTTATGGTAGCTTTAAAAGGTAGAAACTGCTGAATGTGCAGATTTTTCTTCCTTGTCTTTTCTTGGACAATTTCATTTCAAGTGTTATTCCTGTGTACATATGTGGAGCACTGGAATGGCAGCAGAGCTACACATGGGGCTTCCAACATGAAGGGACTTTATTGATTCTGGACAAGAGAAAAGGAAGACTTGCTCATGTATTTTGGGTCTCATCTAGTATTACTATCACTTTGCTATTGAGTATTTGTTATAACTCCATTAAAATTAACAATGCTATCTGTGACAAGAAAACCAGTTCAACCACAGTATGGTGCATAGCATGTTTCAGATTGAGTCTGTGGGAAAAGGAAAAATATTTTGGAGTAGGACTTCCCTGCAATATTCAACACAACATATTGGATCATATGATGTTCCCAATCTCAGTTAAGCTGTGAATTATATTAAAAATCCCTTAATGGTGAAGAAAATTAAAATATTATTGAAACTGGTGTCTTGCTAATGAAAAGGCAAAATTTATTTCTGCTTACCCCAGTTCACTAGTTCTGAGTACTAATTATTCTGTACCCATAAAATAAGTACTGTTACGTAATGTACTGGGCTTTTTAGTAGAATGATTTCACCTAGTAAACAAATTAAACATCAGAGGAGGGAAGTGGGATTATTTTTCTCATTATATATTAGTTCTGGTATACTGATTTGTTTGTGTTAGTCATAAGTACAAGAAATGTTTTCAGGATGATGACACAAATTCCTCTGAGACTAGTTTTTTGGACAGGTTGCAGATGTTTCATGAGAATTTTTTTGAAAAGTGTTAGGCAAATGGGAGAGCAAGTCTCAGTCAGGCAGATAAGAGTCAGTGTCAGTACAGGAATTTTATTTCCATTTCCTCTTTTTTTAAATGAGTTATCAGTCTTCTGTTGTTCTAGCTTTCTTCCAAAAGCTATTCTGGGGCACCTTTCTGCTAAAAGCACCATGTTTTTGCCATGTTCCAGGAGGAGTCTGATGTCTGATGGCAATTAGGAACCTGAAGTCAAATCCAGTTTTATGGGATTACCCATAAGAGTGATGATGACCCTGCTTGCTTTTCTACTTCAAGACCAAGTGCCTGTTTTCACACAATGAAATTTAATTTCATTATATGTCAACATTCACACAAATAGGAAGAAAGAGAGAACAAATCCATGTGGAGACTTGAGTTATGTTGCTGAATGTACAGGAGAAGGGGTTTCTACTGCTCTCATGACAATTTAGAAACATGCAAATGATTGAAACAAAAGATAAAAAATCCCACACTTGCTGGTTATAAAATGCAGTCTGCTTTTCAAGAACAACTATAAATTAATTTTTGTCTTGTGGAACTATTCCTGTTTTTCCTAAATTCCTCTTATACTTCTGAATTTCTCATGCTTTCTATTAAGCATTAATGGTAAAACATTTGGGTGTGTAATCTAACCTTATCTGCTTTGAGAATACAAGAAAATATCAATGGAAGTTCTGGTATATTACTATGTGTAGCTAAACATCTCTGCTGTTCCTCATTTCCACTCATGTCCTTTTAATTTAATGATTTATGACCAGCAAAATAAATAACAACAAAAAAGTATAAGATGTACAGAAAAGTAAATTTTAGTAATAGTTTAAATTTGTTACCATTTTTGTAATAAAGGTAATTGCATGTATTTCTAGCACTAAGAAAATGTACTATAGTCATCTGTGGGGGGTTTTATTGCTATGCCTTTTGTGGTACTGGACTTAACATTTTAACGGAACTGTCTTTGAAATATTAAAAAAAAAATCATAGTTTCTAATATTTTTAATGAAATAATTTCTTCAAATACTCTTACTTATTTAAGAGAAATTTTCCTGGTGGTCCAATTCTGATCTCTTTCTTGTAACACATTATACAGTACTCAAGCTTTCTGCCATTCAGAAAAAAAGTCAGGTTTGCTCATTGCTATGAACTCTCTGTCCTAAATCAAAATTTCATCTATACCACTGTCACTCCTATGGAGAGATGTATGAGTTAGAGTGTGCCCAGCACCTGTTCCAGGCCTTGCATGAACATATGGTGTTGTTATATCCTTGTCACAAACAATCTTCTACTTCATATTGTGAACTGGCCCCTGGCAGAAAACTGAAATGGTGGGAATTAAATGGTTGGATGCACTGAAGACAAAGGAAAAACCAGAGTAAAGGATCTTAAAGTGGACAGAGAAGAGTTAAATCCCTGTGAGGATTTCCCCAGGTGGTAAATACTGAAACCTCATGTTTGAAATTACATCTTGCTGTGGTAGCTCCAAAGAAATGGAACCAGATGTGCTCATCATTATCCATCAGGCCACCATGGCAAGCTAATTTTGCCAAATAGCCCAAATATACACAAAACTGTAATGACCTTTAATTCCTAACAGCTTCAGCAGATCTTATTAAAAGCAGTGGTGGGCTCTCAGGGATCAGAAACTACTGGTTTCAGCTTTCAAATGGGCTGTGTGAGGATGCTAACCCCAATGACATTACAATATAAGATGTCTTATGAGCAAAAGAAGTCTTATAAATAGCACTAATTAAAACATGGAAGAAGAAGATGAACTCATGAAAAAAGTAAGGAAAGTTTCTTAGCAATCTTTTTTGCTTTCTGCAATCTGACAAAAAAAATAAAGAAAGGAGATTGTCATTATTTCTGTTCTTAAAAACATAGATCTGATGGATGATAGAACAATATAGGAATTCAGATGGTGGGATAATGGGAAAGGAATTAGGTTTTATGGTCACCCATAAAAGTTGCAATGGCAGTAAAGTGTAAGTGTACATGTTACGAGCATTTTTCCTTAGGTTTGCTAAATCATTTCTACTTCTCATGGTAGTTGGAAAGATTGAGAAATGTGGACTATCTTTTTATTGATCTTTGAAATCTCATAAAAATACCTATCTTCAATACACAGATATTCTGTTGAGCTACATTATTTCCTCAGTGAAGTTATTGTTGTTTTCACATCAGCAAAATTCATTACTCATTGTAAGTCAGAAACTATCTAAATTTTCTGCAAGGAGAAAGAATTTCAATTTGAGATCATCTAATTTTATTTCTTCACATCCAATAGCCTGTTACAAGATACTTATGAAATTTCCCAAATTAAATTCATTAGGAATATCTACTATTTGACCAACAAATTGAGATGTTTAATTTCTAACCTAATATCTCATTTTTTCCACTTTCACTGAGTGTCCATTGTTTTAACTGTTCTGCATATTCAGCTGAAGAAATAACACAGATGTACACCAGTCAGCTACAGTAAGGCTAACATGCCATGGAACATAACCATGCATATACTTCACCTCACTATGACATTTCTAAGGGTACAGAAGGAGGTTGCTTTTGAAATTACATGAAGTGAACATACGTAATGTTTTACTATGTCAGGTTGCAGGCCAAACCTATAGATGACAACATACACCCATAAGAAATGGAACAGATTTTATCAAGTACTTTAAAAGGACAGACTCAAACTGAAAAGTGGCTTCTTGAAAAAAAAGTTATCTTAAAAGCTGCCATGGCTGGGAAATAAGCCAAGGAATCTGTGTTTTTACAATACTTGTGCTGATGCCAGTGATAAATATTTGTGCAGTCATTTTCCCTCCTGCTTGAAGTATCTCAGTGCTTGCTTGAGAGTCCGAAAAGACTAGAGATCATTTCATCTTCCAGTGAACAAACAACTCAAAATCAAATTATAGAGGTTACTATTAGAGTATGAAAATTCAGAAAATAGATATCTGAACTGATAAATTAAAATAGAGACCTTAGACCCAGAGAATAGAGAAAACATAGAGAATTCTCATATGAAGAGATATGAGAAAACATAGAGAATTCTCAAATGTGCAAGTTACAGTGTGAGATTTTATGGGATTTATAATGTAGAAGGTTAGAGCTGGTGGTCATAGTATTTTTTTGGCCTCAGAAAAGGAACTGTGGCTATTCCATATGATCTGAGACACAAAAAGATGAACTCGGAGTCAACTTGTAAAGAGTTCTCAGGGAATTCTGGATTGACCCCAACATTAGATTTAAAGCCAAGGAACAGTCTCATTAGAGAACCTTAAAAATTCTGACTATGAGATTATTTTTGCTTAAGGATTCTTCCTATCTCATTCACTTTATTGCAGAAATCCAGATTAATCAACACAGCAAGAAGCATATATATATATATGTGCGTGTGTGTGTGTGTGTGTGTATGCAGTGCATGCATGAATATCTAATAGACTGAAAAATCATATGGAAACATCATCTTCCTTTTCTTTGTTGATACAACTGTGAAAAAACCACTCTAATTCTGGCTAAAATTCTGATTGTCAGGATTTTATCAATACTGTAAGCCTCATTAGGTTCTCAGGCTTCTAAAATGTGTGGTGCATGGTGCACAGGAGAATATGGTCAGCACTTCTGTATTAGAAGTTGGAGTTGTGGATATGTCCATTCAGCAAATTCTTGCAGCAGAAAAACAAACAAATTCATCAACATAAAGGTCTGATTGCAATCCTGTTTGTCTTGGTTCTGCACAAGGAGATATTTTTAGGCAGCACCTTCTCGTGTTAGGAAAAAGACAAGAGTTTTTCTTCTTCAGGTCTATTACATGAAATCCTTTCACTGTCATCAATTAAAATCAGAAGGAAACAAAATCAGTGTTCTTGATTTCAGCAACTGTCTGCAAAATTATTAACTAAGGTTTCTTAGCTTCTTGAAACACCAAACTTTCAGTTTAGTCTGAACTGTCTTGTAGCAGGATCACTCAAATTTGTATCTCCCCCAAATTATTAATCACTCTTAACAAACAGATAGTAAAGTAAACCCTCTCTTAATCAGGTTGCTCAGTAAAGTTGCTTTCATCTGCATTGAAAAACGTTATGCTTTTTGCCTCTGTGTAGGGTTCAACAAAAACCAGGAATATTTGGTGAACTACTGATCAGAGGAAGCACCATGGCAAATGAATCTCATGTGCCTGAAGTTTTAATTTACCATCTTTAAATGAATGTGTTTGGGATGAAGAGAAGAGCATCAGAAGAGCTAATCATAGGACCTAATGCATCAAGGTAAGCACAACACACAAGCTGTGTACCTCACTGGGGGAAAAATAGAGATGTCTGGACAAGTAGAAGATATGGAGAGAAAATGTAGGATTGAGGTCAGGTTTCTTTTGCACCAGCCTTCAGGGAACACTTCACAGTCATGTCTCTGTCCCTCAGCTCTGAATACTGACTGCAAGGATGGACAAATGATATTGCAAAGCACAAGATGCTATACAAGAATCTTGGATGGAAGTGAACTGCTTACTTAGCCTTTCAAAGTCATGCTTTCTTTTATATATTTCACAGATAGCTACCCGGAAGGCTATCAGATTAATGAACAAAGCAAAAAAAACCAAAAACGACCATCTTGTACATTCAATGATATATAAACTATACAAAAGACAATAAAGACTTCTGTTTTCTTCCATCTATGGACCAGCATCGGTTTAAAACCTTGAGATTTTTTGCTGGCAGTGACTGGCAGTGACAGGCAGTTACTCACCAATCCCTTCTTGCCCTTCATCTGGGCAGGCCAGTTGTTCCCTCAGCTCACATGGCAGATATTTTGCTACTGCAGGATGGCTGCCAAAACAGAACTTCATCATCAAGTAGCTCTTGCAGAAACTCTGAAAGAATGCTGTGAAATTTGAGCAGAATACTGATAAAGACTAACAGCTTTTTGGAGCATCAGCAAAAAGCTCATCTAAAGCTGAACAGCTTTGTATTGGTTCTGTCTTATCTCTGTGCCAAATGAAATGTATTGGTACACAAGAAAGACTTCAAAACGTGAAGAAGAGAAAAGCCGAATGCAGATTTCCTTTTTCCTTATACCTTTTCAGCAATCACTTTCTATAAGTTCAGATCTCTCAGAAAAATGTGCCAAACTCTCATCCCTATTTGCAAGGAACTGCAGAACATAAGCCACTCTAATTTCTAATACAGTATATGGATAGGCTCTATTCTATTTTCACATAAGAGAACACGAGAAATTAAAGATGCATCTGAAGTGAAATCACAAGAGATATGGATGTGAAGCAGGATGAAGTAAAAAAAAAAAATCTAATCTTGTAACATCTTTGCACATCTGGTCACAACTTTTTTATAGATTGCTTTGAAAATAGCTTCTCAGATCTTATTAGCTACTGTATTTTTTTCTGCCACCCAACATACTGACTGACTGGCTAGCTGTTATCAATTTCTATTGTTCTTTTCTTTTTTTTTGTACGTTTAATTTACCACTTGGAAGTAGAATCTGCCTAAACATTTCTCTCCTATTATTTTTATTAGCTGCCTCTGTATAAGATTAACACAGAAATGTGCACCCTCAGACAAGGACATCCATAACTCCAAAAATAAACTATACTGCTAATTGACCTTCTAACAGTCTGAAAATCCTGATATCAATGAGCAAACTCCAGTACAGGGAGCTACTTCCTGCACTGGGATAATTTGGCCCATTTTTTGTTTTCCCATATTCCTGCAAGCTGGTGAACATGGCAGTGCAGGAGGAAGTTCAGTGAATTGATAAGTTCTCTGTCGGTGCTGGTCTAAGTAGCCACTGCATTTTTTGGGTACATAATACATACTTATATGGATTCTGATTTTACCTCCTCCTACTGAGCACTGACAGTGATTGTTTAATAGATTATAATCTCTTCAAAACAGGATTTTCTTGATCTCAAGATCAAGATCTTGATCTCACAGTGCTGCAGCATTTAGTGAATAAGGATATTGAACAGTCAGGCAATCAAAGGACTGTGATCGTTCTCTCTCTTTCACCCCCCTCAAAAATTTTAAGTGCATGGCCACATAAAATGCAAATGCAAGTTTAGTCAGTTTTTGAATATTCACTTCAACCTCTTAATAGGATGTACATTGCAAGGAAAGCTGTTCTGCCAGCACTAGTTTCTATTTTCATAAAAAGCTGAAGGAACTAGTCTTTGGAAATGGTTTAAATTCTTAAAAAAGCAATCCTATAATATGTAGAGAATAATAATTTGTATAATAATCAAATATAAGGCTCTTGTTGCCACAGAGATACTATACAGCTTCTTGGATATGTTGGGGTTTTTCCCTTTTTTTTTTAGCTCTGTTTGTTGCCAAAGAATTATTCAGTGAGTTCCTAATGTGCAGCACAATATAAGTAGGCTCCCTCCTGTGTCTGCTCCAATAGTGGCATTGGCTCAGAGTAATAAATATTCTCTATATGGCAATTAGGTTTAGGCATGATTTTAAATGCAAAGTTCACAAGGTTGTCATTAATATTATCTTACATCCTCATTTCCTGTTGTCTTCAGAGATTAACATGTTTACTTTTAAATTAGAACATAATTAGCAAATCATATAGCTCGTTTTTACTGAGAATAGCAGCTTGGTGAAATGCTTCTTATCATCTGGGGCTGACCTTCCCACAGACTGCATATCCTGGAACAGAGTATTGTAATAAGAGAAATCAGTTCTTTTGGATCTGGGCCAAAGACTAATCTAATTTCTCTGGCTGCCCCCCTCCTTTCCAGCTCTTCTCCCCCCTCTCCCTACTAACACTCACATATGTGAGTTGGAGTTAAGAAGTTGCAGTTGGTAAACAAAACAAAGACAAAACTGCTAAGAACTTAATGAAAACATCAGTAAGTCATAGCATCTGGATCTCATCATCCACCTCTGACGTAAGGAAGATGTCCAGATGTTAGCAGAACTGCAGCAGTTGAAATATTTTGTGAGCGAGACTCCTTCCAAGCAATCAGATGCAAAGCAGTTCAGCACTTTCAGCAGTTTTTAGGAATGTTTCAAATATATAGTGGTCTTTTAGATGTGCAGAATCTGCTCACTGCCGGAAGAATATACAGGAGCTGGGTCTGGGAATTGTGAGCCTCTGCTTTTGGTAAGCACACATGAATGTTCAAAGAGCTAGAGAAGATGAAGCCTCCTCATTGTGTGCCATTAGCATTGACTTCTAGCAGAGACACAGTGCTGCTTATCTGGTGGTATCCAGCGTTTAAGACTAGAGTTTAACAGTATCCACAAATGATGAATTACAAAACTGGGCCTGGAGAGAGCAGACCAGAATTTTCATCTTTCTCACTCATTTTTAATCCCCATTTGACAACATGTACAGCATGCAAGCCTTGCATGCTGAAAAGTATAAATGATGAGGCTGGTTTCCTAACAGGTGGTTGCCAGGTGTATTGCATTTTTTCTTCCACTCCTGTCCGAGCTGCCTGACAGAACAGTGATATTTTTCTCATTTGGGTGCTCATTCTCCACATGCAGAGTGACACTGTTGCTCAGTTCCTCTTGGACATGATTTGTGGATGGCTCTGGGTGTGCCCTCTTCCTTCTTGACCCATTCTAATAAAGAATCAGTTTGGAGTCCCCAAGAAAATAGTGAAGCTATTTCTAAGAATTCCTAATTGCTGAAGTGTCCAGGGAATGCATCCTTCTGCACATCCCTAAAATCTCAAGTAGGACAGGACATGGGCTTGCTGGTTGACTGCTGCAGTCCTAGAATTGGCTACAATGACTGCAGAAAAAACCAGAGCACTGAAAAAAGGGTGTATTTCCATAATCCTCTCCAGCTGTTGTAATTTGAATGCAGGAGGATTTTGTAGCAACCACTTTTACAATATGCTTAGTATACTGTATTCTTCTTACTGTAAACTTGGGCTAAACAGTGCCATTGTTGTTGCCTGATTACAGAAATGATGGAGGAGCTCCATGAAATAAATGCCTAAAATTTCACTAATGGAGGAAAATGGGAAAGTCATATATAAAACTTTCCAATTGTCAGTCTCCCAACAGTGCAATTTAGCTCTGTTGTATGAAAATATCTACTACAAATAGACAAGGTGACAGAGTATGCACGTGTTCTCTTCCTTTTGAGAGCTCCAACATCTTTTGGTATTAGACTTCAAATTAGGAGCAGGAGAGGGCTGGAAACAGGACATTCCAGTAGCTGAAAATAAAATCCAGTTTCACGCTACAAGGAATTACAATCTTGCTGGCACTTCTCTACATTTTCATATAGAGAATAAGAAATTAAGAAACAGAATATGGAATAAGAACCCAATGATGCATTTAATTCCCAATGCCATTTTGAGTGAGTATTTTGACTGAAGGACTTTGCCTTGAATAAATTACAGTCATTCCATGATAAAAACACCAGTGCTAAAAAAGGCATACAATACTTTAGATATCTTATTGTAATTTAGTGTGGCAATATTTTCAAAAATTAGGCAAGAAAATGCTATTTATGAAATGTATTATTTCTGGTTGCATTTGATATCTGAATTTGAAAGACGTGAAGAGTAATAAACCACAGGAATGAAACCGATGTTTGCTCAAAAAACATGCTCAGGTTATAAGCTTGCTTAGTAAATATACAGATAACAGCAAAGCACTCTCAAAGAGAGGAAACTACATGATAATGATATTTAACCATTCAACCAAAATTAATTATTCATATGTTTTGCACTGAATGTGCTACACTTGCTTTATTATAGATACAGCTTTAGTTATCAGACAATTGTTATTTACTGTTTTCCTGTTTCTTTTCCATAAATTACAATCTATTTACAAATATGTATCAAATCAACAGCTGATTATGCTATACATCATGGTATGTGGCTATGCTTAGTATTTATACCACTGAGTGCCTGAGTAAAGCACCAAATCTGTAGGAGATTGTCTCCAGATTGGGGGTCAGTAATTTCCTAAAAATGCTGATAGAGACAAACAGTGATATATCTGAAGCTATATATCAAGTGGTCTTAGGTTCTGCAACATATCCATTTTCTAGGACCTTATTTCACCTACACACACTGTAAATATTTCTCCAATCTCAGAACAAAGCAAGCACTTCAAGAAGTAATTTCTCTTCTGCATGAGCATAAATTTTGGGGACAGTTGAAACGTGGTACAAAATTCTTCAGCTTAACTTGGGGCTTAAAAAAATTTGAAAGGATAAAAATTCATTTCTTTCCTTCCTTTACTTGCTATAGACAGCTACAGACATGCTTTGAAGTATAAGCAATATCTTGGAAATGTTTTAGAATTATTAGATATATATACTCACAGACTTCACAATCTGTACATGGATATGCTTTAATGCATTGGCAATGAGAGGAAAATATAAGAGAAAACAGCAATTATAAATCCATTGGAAATACAGGGATGTTGATAATGAGAACAAATTAAGCATCAACAAGAACAGAGAGTATGTAGCAGATGCACAAAGTATTCCCTGACATATCCTGCAAATTGATAATGACCAGTAGAAAGAAAAACTTAAATAATGATATAATTCATCATAAATTAAAGAATAAAAGGTCTACCCAAAGGGTCCTGCAAAAAAACCCATTTCATTAGGAGACTTGAAAATAACCCAGCCTGTACTAAAACCGTGAAAACGAGATGAAAGTTGACTGATAGTCCTCTAAAAGTAATCTAAATGGAAATTAATTGTTTGATGGGTTTACTTTTTTACCAACCCCAGAGTTCTTTCTCTGGCTATATCTTTAGCAATAACTTACAAGGACATATATAATTTTTCTGGATGATCCAAGTAGTAGCAAAATAGGCATAATGAGAATTGGTCTGAAACAGATCTTAGATATTGAGTAATTTTACTTTTTTTGGCAATGAGCAGAAAACAAAACCAAGAAAAACAATGATGGCAAAAGCCCACTTAAGTAGGCTAAAAGGGACAAATTAAATTTATTCCTGGGGTAAATACAATATTGAGAAATTTTAGTGAACTTCAAATTAGAAAAAAAAGACAATTGAATATGAGAAATGGCAAGTAGGTAAATAAACAATATAATTTCAACTAGAATAGCTGAAAGTTTATTTTTAAAATACCAAATAAGAAATTTTTTACTTCAGACTTTTAATGCCTAAGCTACTGCAGCAAAACTGTCAGTAATTCACCAGCCTTGGACTACCTACACATTCTTTTTTTTTTGTCTATAACACCAGAATTTCAGAAGACAGCATAACTTTTGCACCATAAAAAAGCAATCTTAATTTAAAAGAGAGGCACGTTAGTAGTCAGTCATACTCAGTGTCTGATCATGCATTCCAAAAAGTGGAAATGAAAAAGCCAGGATCTTTAATCATGCTGAATGGGGCACATAGTGGCTGTACATTATGTGTACAATCTGTGCAATGCAGATAAATGCTACATTGGGTGACGTAAATTCAGACAACAGTGAAAGCACTAGGAGAAATCTGTCTAAAATGTTTTGAGGGTGTGTGCATTTGAGATCTGAGAATGATGCTTCCTGTTCTGTGAAAGCTCATTCTGTGCTGCTGCTCTTCTTGTGCTTGAAATCCTGGTCTCTTTGGGAGGTCTGTCCACTGAAGAAGCCAGAATGCTCTTGTCTTCCCAGCTGAGAATTTGGTCTGGCATTAGTAAGGGGGATTAACTGGGAACTCCAAAGGAAATACATCTATTTCTTGTGAATGAAGTAACAGGAAAGTTAGAATTTTCATATTGGCTATTTAGAGGCTGTGTCAACTCAAGTCTTCTCTCCTTAGTCCTTATTTTTTGCTTGTTCACTCCATTACCTGTTTCCCCAATTTTTTTCTCACATTTAGTGGGCATTTTAGATGTCCCAGAAACTGAAAATATTTAATGGTTTACCTAGTGAATGATTTTCCACATTTTAAGATCACCAGATATCACTATATACACGTGTCTAGA
This sequence comes from Cichladusa arquata, assembly GCA_026413545.1. Lineage (NCBI taxonomy): Eukaryota > Metazoa > Chordata > Aves > Passeriformes > Muscicapidae > Cichladusa > Cichladusa arquata. The sequence goes on along the minus strand of JAOTQP010001652.1, from coordinate 40,812,309 downwards.
TGTTCTTTTTCTACATAAATCAAGAAGGATAAAAAAAGACAGTGGAAAACCATGACTTGTGCTGCTATGATGTGACTATGATGAGCTGCAGCTCACTGCTCCTCAGGATAGGTATTTTATAAATATATACCATATTTATATGCTTTACCAAATTTATACAACAGTAACAATATACCATAATATGGTATCATAACATACCATATTTATATGAGTGTGCTCCACCCCAGCTGGCTGAGCCACAAGGACAGGCAATAGCTCAGGCCTGGTGTTGGGGTTTGAAAGGAACATGAGAATGCTGCTCTGCAGTGCCCAGCACAGGACAGCACACAGAGGTGACCTGAGAGGGCAGTTCACATTCTTTTGCATTCTTTTACTGCATTCACTCAAAATCAAAGTGCTTTTAGCCACAGTCATTTAATCCCACACAATTTTAACAGCATCTCAAATATTTTTGATACCTTTTGTACAGGACTATTCTCCCTCTCTTTCGTGTCAGTAAGATTACATGATCATAGAATCTAAGAGTGGTTCAGGTTGGAAGGGACCTTAGAGATGATCTAGTTCCAACTCCCTGCTGTGGGCAGGGACCCTTTCCTTAGACCAGGCTGCTCAAAGCCCCACCCAGCCCTGTCTCAAGCACCTCCAGGGACAGGGAGTACACAGCCTCTCTGGGCAACCTGTGCAGTGCCTCACTACCCTCATAGTACAGAATTTCTTGCTAACATCTAGTGTAAACCTACTGTCTTTCAGCTTAAGCCCTTGTCCTTCCCCTACATGCCCTTGTGAAAAGTTCCTCTCCAGCTTTCATGGAAGCCCATTTTAGACACCAGAAAGCCTTCCTGAAGTCTTCTCTTCTCCAGCCATTCTTATCTAATGGAAAAAACGTTTTCCATTATATATTTCCTACTTCGGAAGTAGATATTTTGATGATTATATCAAATTACACTTCGTGAAGTGCTATTTCTTTGTGCAGGCTAGAAGGATTTTTTGAAGGCAAAACATTTACTTTGTCTTGAATATGCCATGAAGAATGCATATTTCAGATTTTCTTCTTTCGTTTGCCAATAATGTTTTTTTAAAGGCGTGTCCTGATAACACAAATTGCTGATCTAAGAGGATTTTTTCTTTCAGTGTCATGACCCTTCTTGACCATTTTCAGGTAGTCAGCAATTTAAACTGCTGATATCCCAGAGAACAAACAGAACAGCAACATAACTTGCTGTTTTGTTTGTCTTCCTGAATCTCTGTTAATCATGGGGTATTTTCTGGAATACACCCTGATACCTACTCCAACTACATTTTGTACTTCTTATTGGGGGTTTAGCCTGACGATTTTTAGATTTTCTGACTGACAGCAGCCCAAATATACTACTGGACTGACAAGCCTACATCACCAGCACAGCCTGGAGAATGGAACTGTCACTGTTTTTAAGGGTCCTCTAACATCTAAGCCTTGTATTGATAAAATCCGTGATGGCTCATAACCAGCTGCCAAGTAGAACGAAAACATGCCGACCCTTATCAGTGCAGCTAAAGGGGCTAAAGGGTTCACGTTCACTCCCTGTTTCTAGGAATGTGACACAGTCTCCAGAAATATAATTAGCAGTTGTTTAGCCTCCAAATATTTGATAATCGTATGCAAGGTTAAATATATACATTTATCAAGTTCTCTTTGTATCCTGATAAAATCTGCATACTTTCATATGTAGGTCACATTCTGAAGGTATAAATTACATATCATTATGTGCTTTCCCATGTCAGCTGATGAGAGGGAAACAATTTTATAGAAGACAGTTGGTAGCAGTTGTTGTACGTGGACACAGGCCAGAGGTACTTGGAATCTGTTGATGCAAATGCCATTCTGAACTCAATGATAAATTAAAAAGCTTACTTCAAAGCATTCATATAAACATTTCCAGCAGGTAGAATGGCAACGAATGTCAGGGTAAACAAATGTCCAGCTGACCAGGCAACACGCAGATTAAACAAAGGCTGACTTGGCCCCACTGGCTTCCCTTTTATAGATTTGTGTAACATCCATGCCTTTTCACTCAGAATTTCTTTCCTCTCAGTGCTTCTTCCAGTGGAGTTTCAGCAATGTCCTGAGCATCAGGACCTGTGTTGTGACTGCTGCTCCATGTCCTGCAGTGGTTAAGGCTACCAAAAAATTCCAGTTTTGTAACACACATTTGAGAGATGAAGTGGATTGTCTGCCCAGTTCTGTTTGCTGTGAAGAGGGGTTAGTGTCTAGTGCTCTTATGACACTGCCATATTTGTGACCACCTACAGAACACTAAAGTAAATATGGTGCCTCCATCTCTTGTGACTACGAGCTTTTACTGTAAAACAGTGTAAAGCTGAGTTCCTCTGCCTAGGAAACTCACTTTCCTTTGCCACCTATGGGAATAGGCACAGAATTAATCCAGTCACTTATACAAGTGGGCAGAACAAGGTTTTTATGAATAGGTCAATTCAGAGCAGGTTTTTGCCCACATGTTTCTTTATAAACAATGGCCACTCACTGCCTGATTACCCAACGTAGTCAGTTTTGGAACCAATACTCAACCAAATGTCTGTCATGCACTTAGCTACTCTTAATTCTCCAAAATGTAAACGCAGGAGAGTGATGTAAAAGTTCAGTTTACATTAGTAAGTCATAAAGTCTGCCTCTTGGTCATCTCATCCTTGATCTTATCATTATTCACATTTCTCCTCCCTCCTTCCCTCCCTCTGGAATAAGCCACCCCCACTGTAAGTATACAACAAACCAAAATGATCCCTCTGGCAGTCACACCCATTTGTGCATTTCTGCTGCCTTTTTAAAAATCTTTAAATGCTGCAAAATAGAAGTAACAACCCCAGCAGGGTGAATGAGAAGCATTCATCTAACAGACAATAATAGAAGAGAAAAATAAAGTGAGTTAAATTATCTTCTTCTCCAGCCCTCTATTATGGTCTGTCCTGAGTTTTTGAATATTTGGAAGTCAAAATAAAAATTTGGACAGAAACTATATAGATGGCTGGTAATTTATATCTCAGAAACGTAGCTCTGGCATACCTGACACTCACTTGGAGCTCACAGCCCTGAAAGCCTTGCCAGAGGAAATACCAGTAATTGCTCAGTGCACAGCCCAGATATTCCGACTGACACACTCCTTGGCTGCAAACCGCTCCGTAACGCTACTCACTGAAGCACATCACAGCAGTGAAGCACAAGGGCTGACCTGACAGCAAAATAAAATGCTTCAGCACACTTTAGTCAGAGGAGTTTGTGCCATTATGCCAGACCAAAATTCACTGCTGTTTCTCTTTTAACCAAAATTTGTCTCATTGAGTGAGAGGAGCACATACAGTTCCACCCCAGGCACAGCACAGATGTAACATGACACACACACAAAAGGCTGGAGAAACACTCAGAGGCTACATCGATACATATGCAAATGATACCACTAATTGCTGTTGCAGATTTTGATCCCTTACGAATTTAAAAATATCTCTATGCAATGTGCTTCTCACCTGCCAGCCGTCTGTCCCTCGTGTTTTTCCAGATAACATCCAAGGCTCTAGCAGTGGAGTCCCTGATATGGTCACTGAAGGATCTCCTCAGAGGGGCTTTCAGCGGGCGATGCATAATGCAGATCGATCACACATCCAGGTCAAACGGCTGCAGCTTAGCCCCAGGAAAAAGGGCATTCTCTGCCCGAGGATCTGTTTGGATTTCTCTTTGCCAGGCAGGCAGGTTGTTACTTTATATAATTTGTCATCAGCCTTGTGGAGCTTTTCCTTGAAGAGTCAGGCATTGCAGTTCTCACTGCGGATGCAGGAAAGCTCAGACTGCAGCCAGCCTACTGGAAAGCTGCCAAAATCTTACATCTGGAACAGTTTACAAATGAGCTAACGATACAGTCATTTAGATTTGGGGCTTTATTTGTGGATATCTATAGGATTCTAGCTTCCTGTTTAATCAAATAACTTACCAGGCACATACTTGCATGCTCATTTATTAGGATAATATTTCCTTGCTTAGCTGATATTTCAGGTAATCTTTCATGTTTGGACATGAAAAAGGTAAGAAATAGAAGAGAGATAAAGTAATTTTAAATATCTAGAGGTCAGGTATTTTATTTTGTTACCATTTTTTTTTGCATTTTACCCTAGTTAAGGCAGAGGATAGGGCCCAATTCAGAGTTCCCTATATCTAGTAGTTCATGACAATGCACTAATGAAAGGATGGAAATAAAAAAAATGAGAGGAAAAAGGGAGATAATAAAAAAGGAGAGGGAACTAAGCCTCCACATCTTTGCTGAGTGGAAAGACAAGTTCCCATATGAAAAATACTTACAAATGTAACGGAGATTAATAGTCATAGTAAATGAAGCCATTTGACCTTGCTTATTTTGACCTTTTAAATTGATTACTGTGTCCTGTGGCTTCCCTGAGGGAGAAAGGGAAAAATAAAAGAGTGCCTGAGACTCTTTTTTCCTTTTTAATATTATGTGGTAACGTGTGAAGAGATGAGAGATGCCGGTTTAAAAACCTAATAAGGAAGGAAAAACTGTCAAATAAAGTTGTCTTCATGTTCATTCTACAGGTACTCCTTATTTTTTTACAGCAACTATAGCTATTAATATTAGATACCATTATTTTCTTTAGAAATATTATCATTAAAATTGATGATTAACTTCTCACAAGATTGGCATACAGAGACCAAATTACAGAATTGTGAGTTTTAACCCTTAACAAAGGGATTTTTACTCACTTTTAATTTCTTCCTAGAACAAGAGAGTTTTTATTTTCATAACATTAGACGATTTATTTCACACTTTCTTATTGGTTGTAATTTTTTTTCTAGTGTCTTCTCAGTTCCCTTCATTTTCACTAGTCCTCATTTCCTTTAAGACAAATCATTATCTCATTCTGACAATGAAAAGAAATTTATGGGATTTGCAATAGTGTAACTGAGGGAATAACTGGCTCACCATCTATTTAATGCAGATCATAATTTCTTCCCATCTAGGCCTTAATTTTTATAGAGCATCTGCAAACACTAATGTGCTGTGTGTGTCTTTGAACAAAACAACAGTGAGTGATCTCTAAAGCTTGCAGTTGCTTTCCTCATTACACCCCTCCTTCTTTCTGAGGCCGGATGGAGAAAGAAGCAGCCGGCTCTCTAGAGAAATCCAATATGATAACACACTCTTGTGTGGTTGTGTTGTTTTTTTTTTTTAATTTTTTGGTTTTTTTTTGTGTATTTTGGGTTTTTTTTGTGTTTTGTTTTTTTCTTAATTATTACTCTTGCAAAAATTACTGGTAGAGCAAGTGTAATGCTTACACAGGCATAGTCTTACCCAGGCATAGTCTTACCCAGGCAAATGCTGACATGATGACCAGACCACAATATATCTGTTTTGAAACACGTACACTCTCTTCAGATGAGATCTGCTGCTGTTACTGTATTAGTGAACAGCTCAGAAGAGCATTATTCACTTTTAAATGAAGATGCAGTAAGCAATAAGTTAATCAAGACCTGAATTTCTCTATTTTAGAAGGCAACAAGGGTGAAGAGACAGTCTCAAAAGGGTTTTAACTACCACTGGCTGTGTCTATACTACCAACAACATAGCCCAGAAAGAATGGATTTGTACAGCAAAATAAATGGTACCAAAGTTTTGACACATCTCAAGGTAGAGTTACTTTGAACTCTGTCTACCCACATCTTGTGAACTGAGTGAATCCTTGGGATTTCATGAATGGGTTGGAGATCACTGGCACACTACCAGGGTGCATCTTCTGGCTTAGTTTCATTTGAAAATCATCCAATTCACATGCTCCAAGACTGCTTGGTGATATGAACTAAGTATTACTGGGGGAACCTTTTTGAAAATCCTAGTCCAGGCTACAATGTCAATAAAAACGTGCAGACCATTATTCTAAAACAAGCTAAAACAAGTTTTAAGAATTCAAAAATAAAATCAGCAACATACATATATTTCTAATTAGGGGTTGATTCTTTGAGAGTTACTGCGGATTATATTACACGTGTTGACATAAATATATTTAAAATATTTAAAACAGTTCTTACAATGAGTTCAACAAAATGGTCTGGAAAATGGCAAAGGGCAAAGGAGGAATAAACTATAATGAAGCAGAGAAATACTGCTAAAAGCGTTTGTTTGTGTGATGCTACAACACAAATAAATAAGTGATCTAAGTAAGATTTCGTGAAGCATTAAATGTCAGAAAATTTTTAATGGGCCATGGGCAGGTAAATAATTTGATATAGATAGGCAAGAAATATGGATAGAGAAAAAAGGACATTAACTTTAGAAAAGTGTAGGCAGAGATATAATGGGGAATGCAGTTAAAAGCAAATGCATATGATCAGCAAAGGAAATCTGAGATGCATGATATCCAATACAGCCACAAAATGAGATAAGAATTGGCCATGCAATATGAAAGCACATGATTTTTAAAGATTTTAAAAATAATGTTAAGAGGTGGAATCAGGGCAGAACTGTGCTGCAATCTCCACTCTTGCAATATTTAAAAAACGCCCCTTGTGGAACAATACACTCAGTTTTGATCTGCACCTCTCAATACCCACAGGGTGCTGAAAAGACATCCACAGGCCCAGTGTACAGGCAGCTGGAAGCAGGGCCAGGGTGACAGTGACCAGGGGCTCTGTGCTGGAAAACACCCCTATGTTCAGGGGAAAGCTGCTGAGCTGCCACCACCACTGTGCCATTATTCCCTTGCTGAGAGCCCTACTCTGCATGTCAGGCAAGCTCCTCCCAAATTCCTAGTTACTACTGCCCAAATGATGTCTGCTTATGTGGAGATATTTTCCATTTCAGCTCAGGTTTGCTCCTGCTCCCCTTGAAGGTGTAGCTGTTTTCACAGAGACATCACAGGCAATCTGCAGTTACTTGCAGATTGTTTTTGTGGAAGAACTTCCTCCATTTCTCTGGTAAACTCATGCTTACAGTCTGCAGTGGGAGAGGGGGCCACTGGTACCAAGTACACACAGTACAGACCTCACCAAGTGAATCTTTGATGTTGATCAACATGAGATTAATTACAAGATTAATTTATTCTTAAACCAAACAGCTAAACTGGAGCATTGTGAATGACATTAAGGGCAAATTTCTTTAATGCTGAGATTTATGGGTTGGCAAAGAATATATTTTTAAAGAAATTGGCAAAACATTTTGCTGCTTTATTTGACAATGTAATGGAAAATCTCCTGAAAACAAATATCCTTTCTGTATGCACCCTTCCAGGTCTTACATTTACAATTCAATTAGTATACAGATGTTACAGAAATTGCATGCAAAAATAAGCAAAATCCTAAACTACCAACCAGCCTCTAGGTAAAATTTATGATGCAGCTCTATCTTTTGGCTTCACTCTGTCTGGAAACTGAAGAATGACCACTATCAGACACAGGTTTTTGTATTTGAATAATTTTGTATGTGAATAATTTTGGTGATGATCATAGTCATAGTGTAGTCAATACTCCAGTTATCTTCCAGAATAATCTCGTTTTATTCGGTGTTTTCTGTTTCATAGCTGAGATGAAAAAAACCCCCCAAAAAGTAAATTATTAAAAATGGGATGGGTCAATAAAGATGTGGGCTGAATCAAAAATAATATGAGGGGAATCTGAAGGAGAGGGCTCTGTTGCTGCCAAGAGGGGATTGCAGCAGCTAGTGTTAGGGGAGTGAGGTGATAGTACACCCTCAGGAGAGAGAGAGCTGCCTGCTCCATGCATGAGGAGCAACATGCATGCCCAGGGAGAGTCTTTGTGTAATTCCAGAAGCAAATTTAGAGGGACTAGACCCTGCCTTCCCTGCCCTGCCAGCCCTCCCACCAGCTCAGACCAGCTCCACCCCTGATCCTCCCAGGGCAGTGCCTTTCCTGTCCCCCAGACCTGGCCTGCCTTGGGACTGCATCCACTGACTTCTCCCACTTCTTCTTTTGGAAATATTTTTAGAATCCTCTTGTTAGCATAAGCAAAGTTGTGCTTCTCCAATCTTCCTTTCAGGGCTGAATCTACTTCTAAAGTGCTGCTCATTGTTCTTAAACACATAATTCTCAAACCAGCCAAGGGCAGGAGACAGAGGCTAATTCCCTATAACCTTACCCTTGCTCAGCACTTCCAGCTGGGGGACCAACACTTGCCAAACCTGTTTTCTGTCCTTTATTGTTCCATCCATACCCTGATCTGCAAAGACAATACCAAAGATCCTTTTTGCTCTTTAAGACAAAGACCAGACAGAATGCATTGGGCACCAGGATGGGCAGGAACAGCGATACTGTTTTTAGTTCTGGCAACTAAGTGTAGTTCTCAGGAAATAAACTAACAGTTATGCAAGCCTCATGCTCTTCAAGCTTGCTCTAAAACACTTCCACTTCCCCTCTGACTCTTCATGAATGTGCAAATCCTTATGTATATCTCTGGCTCTTCCGTATGATTCTGGCCCCTTGGGTCTGGAAGGATGTATCTATCCAAAATATGCACAGGCAGTCAGAAATACATATTTTTTTAAACATTATGCCAGTCTGAGCTTTGCTGTGACTTCTCTGCAGACTGCAACAAATGGTGTGGCAAATCCAGATAATTTTTGCTAAGTGGTTTATGCAGTCTGCCTGACACAAAAGAATAATTCAGAATCAGAATTTTATTTCTAATTTAAAAAGGCTGCTGGCCACATGGCATGTGTCATTGTTTCATATCTCAGGAGATGTCTCCAAGTGATATCTAGGAGACCAGACTGGGAAAGAAGTACTTTGAATTTTGAATTTTACATGTGCTGCTTTCCAAAAGAAAAACTGCTTCTGCAGTATCTGCAGTATCTGAGTAATCTGATATGTATCAGGTTAAAAAGCAGCCACCAATCAGAGCAGACTGGAAAAATTTAGAGAAATTCCTATGGAAAGACAGGGAAATAAAATGTATTCTGTTAAAACATAAAAGTTTCAGTAGAAGCTTGACAAATCTCAACAAAATTCTTGATATGACGAAGCCACATTTTGATTCCTTTGGATTTGTCTTTTAAAAAAAGTGTGTGTTTTTCAATTAGGTAAGGTAAAAATATCCAGAGGTTTCATTTAGCACATAGGTATCCTTTTGTAACTGTGCAAATATCTGGGCAATTTATCAGTCCATGGACTCAACCCTATGTGTCCCACCATATTTTGCATTCAGAAAAGTGAATGCATTTGACTCTGTCAACACCCTGGTGTTAACTTTGAACAGCCTAGGGGCTAAATGGGTGCAGTCTGGAGAAGAGGTAGTAGACCATGAAGGAGCAGACCAACAGAGAAAGTCTACTGAGTCTCCTCCATGATGTCAAGAGTGCACTGCCAGGCATCTCTGCATTCTCCTT
>JAOTQP010001652.1:40762577-40796596 GCA_026413545.1 Cichladusa arquata | reverse complement strand
GAGCGGAATATAATATTAGAGGAAGCCTATATCAGTACCAAAGTGCATAATATCTTTAGAAAGAACCTCTCCTGAAAGTAGGTTTGCTTTGTTCAGAAAGTTTTGTAGTTCTTTGATAACCTGCTACCCCTTCCCTGTGAGAAAGAACCTGCTATTCAGACATATAAAAGTTATCATATCAAAACTTCACTCATAACTGAAAGTTTAATTAAAACATCATTGGATTTTCTTTTTCATGGTTTAAATCAGCTCAGCCCTGATTTGATCAGCTCACCTGTTTGCTGATACTGGCAACTTTCTGAAGGCATATAGAATAAACGTGTCTTTAGGAGACGTTTGAAAGATATCCAGGAGATTTTCTTGAATGTCATTGGTGCTCTGTAACACTTTATGCATGAGGACAAAATAAGGAGAAATATTAAAATTCTTCAGAAGATGCAATGAAGTGATGGCATGTTTAAATGTCAAAACTTAGATGTTACTAAATTTTTTCAATTCAAACTTACTACCTTTTAGTCAAGTGCTAGAAAATTGCATATGGAGGCATTAAATATTTCTTTACATTCAATGAAAACTTCCACAATAAGTTATAGGAGAATATGTACTCTTGTACAACAAGCAAGTATACCCTTCTACTCTTGATGTATTTTTCCTAAAAGACTGATTATAGGCTGTTTGAAATTTGAAGTGAGCCGCTGTCAGTGTACTGAAAAAAATTGAGCCTATAAAAGTCAGGAATGAAACAAATATATTTCAAAGACTTAAATCTACATTGTGCATCAAAATGCATAAAAAAACCCCAAAGAGGCAACTAAAATCCAGGTTTTAATATTAGTCCTTCAATATTAAACTTTGAAAAGCTCTGTCCTTATCAAGTCATGACAGCTCTGAATTTTAATTAATAGGATTAGATTCAGTTGCTAATTAACCTCATTTCAACCTAATTAACCTAGTTATTTGATGCTGAAGACCTCATCCTCTATGTAAGAACTGTAAGATTTCAGCATCTGGACAACCAAATTACTAAAAAATAAATTCTAGCACCTAAGATTAATAATAATGTATAATTTAAAATACACTTCATGAAAGTTCTTAAATACATCCTTGACAGATACTGAAAATTCTTTTAGATCAAAGATAAATTAGATTTTAGATTTTAGCCTTCAAAATTTAAACACCTTTTATTAGTCTTCATCTAGAGGAATGATGCCATTTTTAAAGCTTACCATACCTTGGAGATGAGAAGCCTGCAGAAAAAGTGTTTTCACTCTTATTACAACTGAAGACCTTCATACGTACATTGCCCATCTGTGCCCGTGCACTTTCTACAATGCTTTCAGTGAAGTACTACTGATCATCAACCAAAACAAGGCTAGTATATAGGTATCATAGCTACCTATGATGTATTAAACATGTATAGCTCACCAAAATCCACTGCATATTTCCATCCTCAGTAAATTTTTGCTCTCTAAGAGGCAATACGAAGTAAATGTTACTATATCCAAAAGATATCTTTTCCATTTGACCAAGGAAGTCTAGATTGTATCAATTTTTTAAAACATCGTAATTTCTTCTATAAATGCCTTGCTCACAGATCTAGCTTTGTGCTAGTTGCAAAACTTCATAATCTGTCAAAGGTTAGATGTCTCCATAACCTTTTACGGAAAAATGGACTTAATTACATTGTTGTGCATGGTTTGTAAAGACATGAATGAATCTGTGGAACTCAGAAAAGGTCATTTGAACTTTTGCAGTTACTGTATTTATTTTCTCAATGACAAGCCCATGAAATGAGCTCTCAGAAACATAAGGGGAGACCAGCTGTTAACTCCTAAACATCTACCAAGCAAGGAAGCTCTAAAAAGGGCAGGTAACTGTGGGGTTGAAGCTTGAAACAAAGAACTGAACTGTGCATTAACAGCACAGCACACACTGACCTTAGGTCCACTCTGCTCCTCCTTGCCTGAGAACCAATGTGCTGGATTCCTGTTGGGCAAAAATGCTGACTTATTCTGAAACAGTGTCTAGTGTTACTCTAAACACACACTGCTTTCACAGTTCCAGCAGAGCACTCTCTGCACCAAGGTTACATGATCTTATATGCCTGAGAGGAAATAAAAGATGTTCATGGTGAGGACCTCTGTTAGGAATGGTAGCCCTTAGCAAGAAGAGCAGGGACTAGAGCATGGTAACCTATCAACAGTAAAGACATGGTTTGACTGTGAATGTGTGACATAACTTTGGAAATGCTAAAGGATTGACAGAAAAATCAGTTCAGCTGGAACAGATTAGGGGACCAATGCAATGGGCACTGTACAGGCTGGAGAGTCACAAAAGGCAGTGGACAGGGGCAGGGCACATGTACCAGGAGTCCAGATGAGGCTGTCTGTGCAGCTCATATACACCAGCACAGCAAACACAAGTGGAGAGGGGGAGATGTTTAGTCTGAAAAACGCTGTCTGTAACAGTCTCAAATTTCTGAAGGGACTCCTTAGTTTCTATTAAATAACAGAGGCTGTTGTAGTATCATCTGAATGGCTGTGTAGCCACATAGTCCTAATTCTTGGTCAGTTAGAATTGCATATCTTAGTATTTAAATACATCTTCTATACCGAATCCTCTATGTCTCTCTAAGTCTTGTGCAGCCTCTTTAAGGCACTTATTTCCCAAGACACTGGCAGCAAAAGGCTGCTGCAATAAATATTTCATTCTTCAAAGTCTTTTTGCCTGTGTCCCTTATTGCACCAAACTGTCCTCTCATATGGTACTGGGGCAACTGTTTGCACAGCTTGCTGAAAACCAGCTCATTCAACCAGCATAGGGTAAAAAATAGACGTAATATGAATCATTTCAATGATCCAATTTACTGCAAATGGTTGAATTCCTGAACTTAGAAGGCAGTGAAATAAATTTAAGGATGCAACACAGTGACTCACCTTCAAAACAAAGCTCTCTTTTAGGCAGTTACAACTTTCCATCTATTTGTGCTAAGGTGAATCACAGTCTGGCCCACTGAATACATGAAGAAGGATATATGTATTTTGCAAACATAGATTCATGCATAATGAAACCCAGGAATTACTGCTTGAACTGTAAACCAGACTATAAATTCCATTTAAAAACTGACAACATGCATTTGAACACAAATCCGCATTGAGATGTAGCTAAACAATTAGTACAACTTTAGGGATTCACATGCCTATCTCAACATTTCAGGTAGATAGACTTCCTAGAGGTGACTGGCCATATACAGCTGATTGCTGTAGCACCAAGAGGTGAAAAATGAACTACAGACACTGCAAGAATGTGGGAAAAGTATTCAATCTCCCCTGAAGGACTTCATGTTCTCCAGTTGGTAAGCTGTTCCATATGAAATATGAGATAATTAAGCATGCTCACCTGGTTGCATGTTGAATGAACACTCTAAAAGAACCATTAAAAAATGCATACAGGAAAGGTAGATAAGGGATATAAGAAGACATACATTTTATGAGAATCAGTAGACTCTATTGGCTGCTCTATATGCTGACAGAGGAATGTGCTTGTGAGCCTTTGTAGGTGCTACTGAATGAGAAAGTTTCATTCCAGGCTCTGGTTCAGACTCAAGTATGCTTTCTGGTCAGCTCTTGCTGGATAGAGAGTTTATGACAAATAGCCCCAGGGGAACTAGATTTCTTTCCTAGCTATGAGGAAAAGGCTTGAAGGAGTGGAAACTTATCAAAGAGAAACTATGAATGAAATGAATTGTTGAATAGGTGTCAAGAAAACTTTAGCAGTAGATGGTAGAGACAAGTTCAGTTTGACAGTTTATCATAGGCTGAGTCATTGCTTTCTGATGATTGTGCTAGTGAATTTGAAAATGCTCTGAAAAATGAGCTGGAAAGACTCCCCTATTCAAGTGACGCAACATGACCTACAGTAAGATCCTAAGCTGTTCAAGATGACTGGAGTTAAGCCAGAAGTATATATCACAAAAGTAAGGAAAGTGATTCAAGGAAAAAATGCTGGGTTTGTTATTTTTGTTTCTGTGTAAGCTAACTAAAAAGAATATTATTAAAAAATACTTGACTCCCTATACAAAAGTGGTTAGTTCACTTAAAAACTTTAGCTGTCCTAGAAGAATTAACTGTCCCTCGGAATGAAGATGTGAGTTCACAGTCAGAGGTCTGGGAAGCTAGTTGGGGTCAGCTTTGGAACTGGAGGCTGGAAGCAGCACAGGCCTTCCTTGGGAAAATCCATCAGGATTTTGGGGTAAGGCAATGAAGACAGAAGGGCTTGGAGAGGAGCATAGAGTTGAAGGGCCTGTGGGCTGGAGTCCATCTCAATCCTGATTGTTGAAAGTGGGAACAAAGTCCCTATTTTTTTTGAAATTCATTTTTGTATTAAATCTAAAAAGTCCCAAAATGTCCAGAATAAATTAGAAGGGTGCATGGGAAATGTAATCAAGTCTCAATTAAAATGTATCAGTGACTTAAAAGGTTTAGCACATTTCTTCATGAATTAATACTGCTCTCAACATGAAGCACTGCAGCCTAAGCTACAGAGTAGTGTGTGTCCTTTCAGGGTTAGATGTGGAAGGATTTACTGATTTTGGACTGCAAGTTAGACACTGTGTTTCTCTCAGATCCAGAGCAGGCAAAGTAGGAAAGAAAAAATACTGTATTGCCCTTTCAAAATCAGTTAAGGATAACCAGATATTACAGAAATGATGATAGTTTAATCATAATGGTATTTTCTAACATCACTGAAGAGCAGAAATATTCTTCTTTGATTTTCTTACAATAATCTATTTGGATACTCTTCAGGAATAAGCCTTAATTTAAATTTTGGCAGCTTTTAAATTTCAGTTTGGTGATAAGTGCTTCTCTGAAATGATTTCCCTCAGTTACAGTTATATAGGGTCAGCTCATGGTCTCTGTTAACATAGGAGTATTTCTAATGTCTGGGAATATGAATTAGCTTTTTCTTTCTTTCTATTGCTCCAAAATATTTACTGTTTACAGCATGAACCAGAGAAGACAGCACACTTTTCTTGTTTCTTTAAGGACTTTTCTATGAATGGGTTTGTCTAATTGCTGCAGGCTCAGGAAAGTAATGTGCTTTTGAGTTCACTTGACAGTCACTTGACTGAATCAATGAAATCTTCTGCTTCTTGTCAGTGAGATCTGCTGCTCAAAGGTCCATTAGGAATAAAAGCAAATTCCATCCTGACTCCTGCTGTGTGAGGACATTGGTGAGGCAATGCTTACTCAGTGTTGATAGGGCTGGGATGTTAAAAGTGGGATGATTTTCTACTGAATTAATGTGGAGCCCTGTACCTAAGCTTCTTTATTCTCTGTCACACATGTGTAAGGCTTTCTCAAGTTTCATCAGTTTGTTGTTAGGTTGCTAGTAGAGTGCATTCATGCAGATAACAATTTGCATGCAAGCTATAATTATGGCTACAGTGACTTCCACTTACCACTTCTAATAACTCAGCATGGTTTGGGGGTGATAGATGAGTAGCAAGTGCTAAACAGGGCTCAACATGACTCTGCCCATTGCACAGGTTTGTCTCAGAGGAGGGGGAGTGTGGAGCAGCAATCTCTAGTACAAAATCTGCTCTACAGAGAGCATAATCTGGGATAGCTGCTAATGCCTGCCAGCACACTGTCAGCCACACCTTTGTCCACAGTTATGGCAGGGATTACCTTGCCCTGCCATTTAGGGGAGCAGCTGAAAGTGATTTGTGACCCACTTTCCAGTTACTTGTAACAGAGCAGCAGTATAGCTAATTTTCTGGCTCACAGTTTTTCCTTTTTTTCCTCTGCTGTACTAGTAACAGTTGCATCATAGGCAAATAATTAAAAGGCAAAACTGCAGTTATCAGATTTAAAAAAAAAAAAAAAAATTCCTGAATCTCCTTTGCAGTAAAAGTTCAAAAATAAAAATCTTGAAGACAGTTTGTCAGAAGGAGAGAAAGTGGAGAGAAGAGATACGTAAAAGCAGTTGTTCAAATTCTTATGCTGGAATCTCACTGAGGAGTATTTTCCATGCATTATGAGAGACTAAAGATCTTTCCACTGAGACAAGAATTTGCTCATAAATTCTTATTTGAATTCTCTAAGCAAGGACTAAACATGGAGAAGTCTATAGTAGACAAAGGATGTCAGAATGAATTAATCTCTTTGACCTTTTTGATCAAGATTACTCAATGACAGTAAGTGTGAATCTCCTACCACTGCTGGTTTCAAACACTACCTAGATCTTCTTATCTTCCAAGCATTTGTGGGTCTTTTCTAAAAAACTACCAGATGACATGGGCCAAAACTAGAGCAGGAAGCATAATAACTAAAGAACTAGGATAACTAAATGTCAGTGCTTGAGTCCTTGTCTTGCTTAATTTACTTTTTCAGATTGTGACTGCCTGACTGTGTTCTTGAAACAGACACCCTTCAAAACTTGGTCACTGATTTCTGGATATGTGCACTCCAAATTTATTTTGTTATTTAGCCTATACCTTCTTCTGACAGTACATATGAACAAACCTTTGGGCCTCAGCCCACAGCTCCTTTAAGAGAGAAAAAAAATCCAGTTTTGGAAGTACTTTGTTTGTGCTACTTTGTTTCTGTCATAATTCTATTTCTTAATCTATGTCCTGGATTTCTAAATAGAGAGGCAAAGAGTGCTTGTAAGCAATTGTGTAGCACCATGTAGGAAACAAACAGAAGGGAATACAGGAGGCAGTTATTTTCTAGTTGTCTGCACTGTGTGCATTTGGCCAATGCTTAATTCAGATTTTAAGCAGTGCTGCTTGTGAATGGTTCATGGCAAAGAGGGGATTTTGGTGCTGGAGTGTGTCTGAAATTACTTCTATTTGCTAAAAACAGCTAGAAGTCTACAATAACAAAAAATTTAATTCTTTGTTATCTTTGACAATTACAATTCTTGATCTCACTTCAATCTATTAAAATAATTGCCCATACTGCAACATGCTACAAAGATATATTGTCCTTTTTTTTTAAAGTTCTTTATTTTTGAGGATTTATTTTGCTTTGTTTAGGGAAACAGTTAAGGAAGCTTAAATAACATGTCTCAGGAAACGAAATGATCACTATATCTTTAGGTGAATTGGAATTCTCTTAAAAAAATAAGGGAGAGGTTTAAGTTAGAGTCATGGGAACTGGTGAACATAGCACCAAAAAGCATGAAATCCCAACACAGATGCCACAAAGATTTTCCAGATGTGGAATTTTTTCTATGGATCAGTAGAGTTAGTTTAACTTACTTAAGCTATAATGATTATTTTGAGAAAAAAAAAGAAAAAAAAAAAGCATGGCTCATTTCTTATCGCTCAGTCTTTTAATAGAAATAAATGCAATTTACTTTGCTGAAGATTTTTATATAGATTTGCTTTATGAAAAGACGTCTGTTTCTTATTCATTTTAGTTTGTCTAAGGTGGCATACATTGCCTCTCTGGAAATGCCTTTGAAATGTATTGGAAAAGTTAAAACATGTAGTAATTTCTTAGATTGGAAACTTTCTTAGTTAGTTTTCCAATGTCCATGTCCTTATTAAAGACAAAATGATGCCAAGTTTTGATCACAACTTCAATATATATATATATATGTATATCTATCTGTCTATCTATCTATCTATCTATGAAGTTTTTAGTATGTTCTTTTTGTTATAGTATGTTTTGTGTTTTTATATTCTTATGAGACATGCTCATATTTTTTCTATTTGCTATTTATTATGCTGAGAAATTGAATTGACTTACTTTATTCTGATCATTGATTGGTTTTCTACAAATTTTAAAATCCCTCTAGCTTTTGATAGAAAGTTTCCTAACATGTATAACATGTCCTAACATTTCCCAACACATCTTTTGCTGTTGCTGTATAAGTTATATAGGATTCTTACTTTGATGATGGATAATTGGTAATGTTTCTTGGGGGAAAACCATGTCTCTTACAAAAGAAAGGAAACACCCATGCAATAAAAGTATATTCAGTGTACATATTAGGACTGAATACTTAGTATATTTTTACTACAAAATACTGGTTTTGACCCATTAAAATTGAACTCACTATTTAGAGGATGTATTACATTACTAATTTGGCATTCTAGGCAAGTTTTGATTTGTTATATAAAGGGTTGTGGTTTGGGTAAGTCCTGCAAAAGTCATTGGTAAGAACTTTTATTAATTTTGTTGAAGAAAGGGTTATACTAATTAATATCTCTGTTACTAGTTTTCCTAGTCTTTTTTTTGAAGCTGTGTACAACTTTAGCATCTCCAATCTAGTGAGGTGAGCTCAGTTCTAGATTGCCTCCCCCTGTTTGCTTTGACTCTGCCATGTCTATTTGATGTCCTCTCATTCTTTTACTGGAAGAGACAAGCAATTGCACATAAATGTTTATCAACATAGAGTGATCAAACATGGACAGCTATTGTACTGGGAGACAAAAAAAAGATGAGGTGCAAAAACTAACTGTTGAAAGGAATGGCAGGTATTAAATCTGTGACTGAAAAAGCCTGTACCACTTCCAAGTTAGGAGAAGAAAATCCTACTCTAACTAGTTTGCCAGGAACAGTGTCTTCTACATCATCCACTGTTATTGTCTGATCCTGCAACAGCTCATTGAATGGCTGCTAAAAGACATTTTCCCTACAAATGCTACGCTGGATCCATGGTTCAAAACACAGGGCCAGACTCAAATCCTAAGTTAGGTCTGTATAAAAAGCACTAGTCTGAGATCTTCTAAAAGGGGGAAAGAAATTTTAGGAAAACTATATAGCTTTCATTTTCCAGTCACAAATTCACTGACAATGATGAATTTATAACTGATAAATTGAATAACCTGATACACATGCTAAAATTATACCAAACCAGGTATATGAGTTACAAATGTGGAGCAGAGACTTGTTGAAGGCACACTTGTGCTGACACAAAAAAATGTTATCCTACTCAAAGACTTAGTGTGAGCTTAACCACCAAAACAAGGCCTTGGCATTCTCTGAGCATTCTGTAGTTTCATCCCTGTTTTGAGAGCCTCCCATGGTAACTACATGACAAAAATCTTTCTAGTGTATGGATGGGTCATTCTGTAAACAGTACTCCATGTTAACCAATTGATATATGAATTCTTGGCTAAAGTCTCAGTCTTTCTTTTTCTTCCTTGCAATATAAAAACACATTCCAGGGTAACACTGTAAATTAGACACCAGCCTGGAAGATGTTGTGGTTTATTTAATTATTTTCCTTGCCTTTTAACAGATATTTCAACTGCTCTTCTCTGATTTCAAGCCTGTATTTTGATATGTATTAAAATCCATGCTTACTTTACTCTTTGCCTTTCAATTCTGCTCATAGGCAGCTACTGAGATATGATATACCTATCTAAGACTTTGAAATTGGTTACCAACTATTTCCTCTTCTTTTAGGGCAACGTACAGCAGCAGGTGCAACTCAGTCCAGAATAGACTGGGATTTAAAATAATGACCTACCAAATGAATTAAAGAGAATATTGGCATGCAGAAACTTTCAGAGAAATCATTTTAGACTGGGATTTAGCAAATTTCTACTCCCAAGATTAGTCCAAACTCATGTGACTAGATTATCTGCAGCAATAACTCCTTGCAGATGTGTAGTTTAGAGACCATTTGGCAGTTTTCTCTATGAATAGATTTTTTTTTCAGTTACTTCTTTATTTGTAATACTTATAAATTAAGCAACCATTTCAAGTAGTTATCTGATTCTTTCCTAAAATATCATGAAGGGGAAGTTCACTAACTGTCAAAATTAACACAGAGGTAGATTGACAGAGGTAATACAGAATGAGGCAAGTGACTGACTTTGCATATAAGAACTGTACACTGGTACATTTTAAAGACTATGGGCATCTACCACATGTTAGAAAATCAGCATTTCATTCAAATGCCATTTCCTGATATGTGCAAAAGCAATCTAATTTTACACAACTATTTGGAGAGAAGATTTGAGAAAATGATTAAACTTGATGACTAGATACCACAAGCTATTTAAAATCTTCAGGATGATGAAAAACACTTTTTGTAGTTGATATCTTTCAGTTTATAGACAATAAAAGGTCTAGTAACTCAGGCTGAACACATTATGAGCAGAAGCCATAATTCTCTCAAACATGACTTGCTGTAGCAGAAGACATTCAGAGCACAGGTTGACATTGCCATCAAAGAAAAAAAAAACCTCAGTCTGAGCCATTTGTGACACTGCAGTTACATCCAGACCTGTCATTGTCCTGCCAAGGATGGTTCTGCATCAGGAAGACACTTTGCCTCCAGGTGTACCTAATCCAAAGCATGTTTTTGGGTGCCTCTCACCTGAGTTTTCAGCATGTCCTCAGAGAAATGTAAGTAATCGTGTAATAGAATTACAGAATCACAAATAAAGAATCATATCTTTTCATCAAACATCAAAGACCTCTCTTTTCCCTAAGAATTTTTGAATAGCAACTTTTTATTCTAGTGAAGTGAGCATGTAAGTACCTCAAATGTACAAGCAACAAAAAACAAGCTCGTGTTCCGGTGATTTGGAACTGAAACCATTTCTTACCCTTCTGTTTTAACAGATGCAAAAAAAGGTTATCTTGTCACACTTAATTTTAAGTACTCTAAGCTCTTCATATCAAACATGGTTTAAAATTGTTAAAGTTTTTTTTTGTTCATCTTCAACAACTCTGAAACAATTCAGCAGTTCAAGTCTAATTTTCAAATATGAAAACAGGAGCAGAATATATTCCAGATGTTTTTTTGAATGTTGTCTAGGAACCCAAAGAAGCAAAAAAGAGTGTCTTAAGTTTTTCAGAAATGACTAGGTATCATCATAATTTTGTGCCATGTGCAGACTTTCCTGACCAAAAGTAACCTTGACAAGAAATTGGTGCAAAATTAGCAGGTGTCACAGAGGGCTTATTTTTCCTCTTCAGGTACCTAAATAACTATTAAAACTTAGTCAAAAGTTAATTTTAAAATTCGGCTCTAGGCACCTCAGCTTTTCAGAAGCTGCATCTATTTCTGGACACTGAAAAAAAAAAAAGATCATCACCTGATTTCCAAATCAACAGTCACATCATTACTTTCAAAACCACAACCTAATGACTGCATGTCAGTATCAATTAGGACCAAGTGAACTAGCTTATATTTCATTTGAATCAACACATGTCTTTGCCATGAACTCAGTCTGAAGAAAATTAGCCTAGAAATAACTTGATTAATTGGTTATCACCATTCTCTTGTTACAGCCAAAAAAGGAAAGAAAGAACAACTTGATCATGTTTGATTTGATTTAAAAGCTATTTTTGGTCAGGGAACACCTCTTTTAGAATGTTTCTGGTGTCCAGTTCAAAAAGAGACGACAATGTGGCCTGGGTAATATAAATGCTACCAAGTCACTGTGTAACTTTTACCTATTTTTATACTGAGAAGCCACTTGATTAAAATTAATTATATGACACTATCCAGAATATACTGAGTAGCAGTTTACAGTCTGTTTGGTGGTGTTCTAAGATCTAAACATATTAAAATTACTTATAATGTAATAAAAACTGAATTGGCTGAAAGTAACAAATTCATGGGTCTCCTGCTCTATTTTCTGTTTTGACAACAAAGAGCACAATTTCCACCATGTTTTTTTGGTAAGTTGGGATTTTACAGTCCTTAAGGGTGGATAAATAAATGACAAAAACTGGCTGGAGAGCAGCTCTGTGGAAAAGGCCCTGGGGTGCTGGCAGCCAGAGAGCAGCGTGAGCCAGCAGCGTGCCCTGGCAGTAAAATGAGCTGGCAGCAGCCTGGGATGGATCAATAAAAGCGTGCCCTGTGGATGGAGGGAAGGGATTATCCCTCTCTATGCAGTGCTTGCACATCTGCAACGGTGAGCCCAGTTTCAGGACCCTCCCAATACAAGAAAGACATGGATAAAAGGGGCGTGCAGGGGACGGCCACCAAGCAGGTCAGGGTCTGGTCACTTGGCCTGTGAGCTGAGCCTGCAGGATTGTTCAGCCTGCAGAGATGGCTTTGGGGGTCCTGCAGCAGCTCCCCAGGACCTCACAGTAGGGCAACAAGCAGATGGAGCTGGGCTCTTCAAATTGTGCATGTGAGGAAGACAACAGAAGAGAGAAGAGGCCTAAGTTCTGGACATCAGGAAAATCATCATCTCCTCTGTGGAGACAAGACAGCAGTGGAGCACGAAGCCTGCAGAGGTTGCACAGGCTCTGTTCTTGGAAGTGTTCAAAACTGGACTTGACAAAGACTTGAGCAATCTTGTCTGAACTCAGGGCTGGCCTGCTTGAACAAAGTTGGAGAAAGAACCTCCAAAGGTCTCCTTGAAGAGAGTTATTCTTTGTTTAACTGTATTTCACTCATAGGTGATGAAGTCTGTTGTGAGAGATGTTCTTACAATTTATCAATCTGTGATGCAATATTATTAATATCAAATATCTTTAAAATAATTCAGTGCTAATGCTTAGGGATTTTTAATAATGGCATAATTTCTGTGACAACTTGCCTTAGAAACACATTGGATTGAAAGATTTAGTATGATGGCTGGGAGTAGTAATCACTCAGCTGGTGTTATATAAAGTTTTATTCCTATCAGGCAACTATCTTGATTTGAATAAGGCAATTTTATTACTTAAGAAAAGACATTAAACCAACAGAGAAATCAAAGTTTGATTGTTCACCACCAGAATATGAGGCACTTGGGCAGCGCTTGTCTCCTCTAAAATGAAAAATGTCATTTGAATATTTATCAAAGAAAAATTTAAATTAATTAATTTTTTTAACTGCTAAATTATTGAATTGTTTAAAATTTAACATTTTTTTAATTGTTTACACAATTATTTTCACAATTAACCAAACCATTGAGAAGCCTAGAAAGATATTATAACTAAAAAAACCCTTCAGTCTATGATAAAGTATATGTGTGTATAGTACAATGTAAAAATAATGGCCTATCCTTATTACTAGCCTGAAATAATTCAGTTAAGCTTCTAAGCATTTAGAGATGTGAATAAATGAGATTATACTAATAATATGAACAAAATTAAACTCTTTTGAAGTTTACAATGGCATATTTTGATTTAAGAAGCTCTTCCAAAAAATGTAACCATGAAGCAGGTGGAGAAAGGAAATAGAAGCTGACTAAGGAATTTTATACACAACAGGTTCTGCTAGTTCCCAGATACTGCAGATGTACTTAATCATTATAGAACCTTTTATTGGAAACTGTTTTAGCCTTCTGTAAAACACCTGTTTTCCTGTCCAGGCTGGTACCTGGACTTTTGTATCCTTCTCCAATGGTACACAGCCTTCTTGTCACTGGCTCCCCTCAGAGCACATTCACACTACTTGGCCCTATCCTTCACTCTTTAAGACTAGCAAAAGTAATATATTAGAGGCAACTATGAGGAGTTTTAGGTGTCATCCTGCTTCTAGTGCATTTACCATGGTTTAAAGGGGACTTTTATATGAAAGCTGCAGTCTTAGGACCACCTGTTTCCTCCAAAACATAAAGAAAATTGCAACAGCACCTTTGGCTTCACACAGTGCTATGTGGATTTTAAAGTTTGTATGTTTATGTCCACATGCCTACAGTGAGTATGGTGTGGCTTTTAAAAGTGGAGCAATTTATTCAGAACAACTGCACTAGTGTGTGGTTAATAAGCTACGAAAAGTCAAATACCAAAAATCCTGACATCAGCTATTTTACTGCATTTAGAAAAAAATAAAGAAAACTAAAAAACCAAAAATGATTAGGAATCTTAGCACGAAAGGTCAGCTTTCAGTATCTGTTTGCATCATCATTTTTTCTAGCAATGAAATGAATAGCAGTGGAATAAATATATATCCATTAACATCTGTTAGTGTTTGGCAGCCATCAATCCATTTTCTGGCTGAACTTCAATAACTGTTTTTCAGTATGACAGATTGAAGTATGAGTGCTCACCTGACATTGTTATTTAGAAAACATGGTCTAAATTCTATAACTGTTGCAACACTGACAATAAAGAAGGATTACCTAACTAGAAGCTAGTACTTCATGCTAAGGCCTCCCAAAAATTTTAGTAAGACTGTTCTAGTAAAACCAGATAAAGTACTTGCGAAATGGAACAATTAATAATTCATTTTGCCCAGTTTATTCTACAATACTGGCTAAAGTTATTGTAAGGCAGCCAGAAAACTAGTAATTGTGCCAATTACTCTGTATTTCTCCCTTGTTTATGTGGAAATTGATATCTTGTAGCCAAATTGAATTTTTTAATGTTTGCTCTAGGTTCAAAACAACTTGACTATGAAAACAGAGCATCTAGTGAATACTGCTCATAGAAAGAATTGCTTTCTCTGGATCTAGAATATGTTTGTAAGATCTAGTGAAGATTGCAATTTTTTTCCCTTTTGATTAGAGCTGCAGTTAAATTAAATGGAATGAAAAAACCTCTGCCTAATGAGCCAAGCAGTTGGTCTTTTCTGTGCCTTGTTGTATGGTAGTGAACCTGTGGTACTGGGTTTTCCAGGTCCTCCTGCTGTGAGTTCTCACAGACAGCCCGAGCCATCCTGTCATCACTCTGTCACCTCCTGCTCTGCAGCTCATCTCACCATGGGACTGAGCACCAAGTGTCCTCTGCTGCCTGACACTGACAATTAGAGCCTGTCAGAGGAAAAACCCTGCCATTAAAGTCTCTTTAATCAGATCTGTGTTTGCCTTCCTTCTGAATCAGAAAGACAACCAGGAAAATTAACACCAAAGGAGAATAGTACCTGTACTTTATTAAATAGGGTCTTTGCCAGAAATCTAGATTAGATGTGGGAAAACAAACAAACAAAAAAAAGGTGTTGTTCACTGCTAGGCCCACCTTGTAATACTGACACCGGGGAGCTTTAAGACACTGTATGCTGGCCAGAGATCCACTGATGCTGCTATTTTTTTATTGTTCTTCATGTTTTATTTATCCTCGTGTTGGCTTGCTGATCATCAAAATGCAGATGAGAAATGGGCTATCAGATCTCTTCTCCTACATATCATGGTCTTTTATTTCAGTTTTAGTTGTGCTGAAGCAGATCCCTCTAACCTACTAGTTAGAGAGAATACTGAAATTTACCCGAAGAGGCTGTGCACTTTTTCCACTGTGTATTTTTAAAGCACAAGGGAATATTTTGATAGAATAATGAAAACTCCAAAGCAGGTTCAATTGCTATTCTCAGTTAAAAGTACTTCCTTTCCTTTTAGAGCAGCAACTATTCTACATGTATGCTCAACAAAAAATTACCACAGGACAGTTGTTTCATGCACAGGAAAAATTTATTTATTATAATGCTGAACATTATGAACCAATGATGTTAATATTTATTTAAAATTTGTTTATGGCTAGACTAAACTTTCTGCCCTGTTTATTGATAGCACATAGTTCCATCACCTCAACAGAAATAAGCTGTGCTAGTCTGTGACCAGATGTGGATATTTGCTCTACCTCTCCCACTGGCTCTGTTGTAGCAATGTTTCTAAGTCATGAACAGAGTTCACTATTCCCTGCAAATATTTGAGGATAAATTGGGAAAGCATGAAGCAGGTACACAAAGAGACTTAGGCAATAATTCTAATATTGGCTTAAAGTAATTTTGCCTTTGTTTTACTTTGTTTGAATAGTGCTCCAGAAACAGAAGATAGCCCTGAATTAGGAACTCCCAGTGGATTCATTGTATTGAATATTGGTATCTGTGTCAGGAGCCATCTCAAGTCTACAGTTAGGGGAGAGTTAAGCAATGCCATTCATGAAGTCTCATATCTGATTCACATCAGTAAAACAGCTGCTGATATACAGCCATGTGAACCAAAGGTTCAGATGCTGATTATTTTTAGACTATAAATGCAGTCAACACTACAAACCCTCACACAGACACCTCCATTATTAACTAAATATGCTAAATTCTCCATCATTCAAATTTCTTCATTTTTTTTTGGTCAGAATTTGAGAATATAAATCACAACAGTCAGCAAGGTAAGTAAAGCCATGCAAATATGTAATTTACTCAAAAGAAAAGCAGATGAATCTGAAAAAATAGTGTTTTGAATCTGGTTTCTGGCTTGCATTCTTAATGTAGGTGCCAACATTACTAGTCCTGAGTCATCTCTTGGCTTGAGCCACCATTTTCTCTGACAGTGCATACTGCTTGATGTTAACTTCTACCTCTAAATATTATTTTGAAAGATTTATTTTTTTCAACTTTGTCAGAAATGTCAACAATATTGTGACCTTTTAAAAATGCATTACTCAGAAATAGCTGATGCCACAGCACATCATTTGCAATGCCCTAATTCACACAAGTGGAAGCAATCGTGTACATGTTTAGGCATGACCAACGTTCTGCTCAATATACTGATCATTTATAGATTTTCACCAAAGGCACTTTGCAATTGCGTGTTTTACTGCTCTTTCCACTAATAAAAAAATAAATATGTTATGCAACTCTTGAGGTATTAATTGACAAAAGCAACAACATTTTCAGATGTTTGGCTTTGCTCCAAATCTCAAAATGGTATGTGAGTGTGTGATTTTTTAAAATAAGTAGTCCATCTTGTGTTCGTTGTCAAAATTTACTGCAAGTTGGAAAATATATAAAATAGAAAAAAAAATATTTAATTTCAAGGATTAAAGAATGCTAGAAACATAATCAGTAATGTGTGAACTTCTAAGCTGCTTAAGCATCTTAGTCCATTTAAGGATCTAAGTGTTTGTTGCCTATAGGAACAACATCTGAAAATATCAAGTATCTCGAGTCTACAGAATAGTAAGTCTTGTTAAAACAAGGTTTTATTTCTGTATATATAAAATTTGGGAACCAGAAACATTGGAATAATAGCC
The DNA here is from genome assembly GCA_026413545.1 of Cichladusa arquata. Classification (NCBI taxonomy): domain Eukaryota; kingdom Metazoa; phylum Chordata; class Aves; order Passeriformes; family Muscicapidae; genus Cichladusa; species Cichladusa arquata. The sequence continues at coordinate 40,779,716 of JAOTQP010001652.1, read as the reverse complement.
TTTCTACTTTCTTGTATTTTTTATTCCAGTCCCAGATGGAATTAAATAGTAGTAAGCAGAAAAGAGGGACTTACAAGAGAATATTAGTTCAAATTCTCAAAATGAGAAAAGATGTTTCACTAGAAATTTTGATTGCATTTCAATCCAATTGTAACACAATGCCATCTCTTTACCTGAAATGTTGTTAGCTTTGCCAGTAATAATATAAACAACTTATTTTTGTTCTGCAATATATTGTGATACATTTTAGCTTGCTTGTGATAATATCAACTAGAAAACTTTAGATTGTTGGTATTTCCAAATAAATACCAAAATTAGTTCTCTTGTAACAGACAAGCAAGTATGTTATATTATTTTGAAGGCTTTCACATCTTAGGCATGTCTTTGACTACAGGTAATGTCATTCTGGAGTAGTGAAAGCAGCAATGATCAAATACTGGCAAGTTACCTTGCAAAGCATGGGATCTGACTGTCTGAATCAAGATCCAATTGCACTTAATTAAACATACTTACTGCCCCTAGAACCAAGTGATTAGGCCTGATCTCAATAATCATCTCCCTCATGCATTCTTAATATTGCAAAATAACCCATCATAACCTCAGGAACTTCTGAGCTGTAGAATTAAATGAAAGCCAAAACTGATTAAAAAGCAACCACATATTCATTCTCAGTCTAGCTTGTGCTCGTGTGCATGGAAGTGTCAGCAAACTGACTTCATGTGGCATGAAGTTACACTTAATATTTGTAATATTAAAGATAATTCTGTCCACAGAAAAACATGGTAGAGAAGTCTGATAAGTAAGAATGAAAAGAGAGTGAAGCTCATATGCATGTGTAGGGGTTATAAAGTGTATGTCAAAAATACATTCATTTTACATCATTATCAACACTGACATGATAGGTAGTTTTAACAAAGAAGTAAGCATAGATCTTTGAGTATTATTAGAAATTAGCTGCAAATGGTACAACCAGTTATAATCAGTTTGCATGTTTTTACATTATTTAGAAGATATGGCCAAATATTAACGACCTCAGAATAAGAAACACCAGATTATGCTGCCAGTGAACTCTATAAAGAAAAAAATCTTATTAAATATGTGTCAGAGTTTGGGAATTGTTTCTGAACTTCAACAGCTAAAGTAGCAACATCCTGAACAGACAGATCCATAGCTTTCACAGTACTGAGTGTTACTGTGGATTATCTCTGAAATATTTTTAACCCATTCCTCTCCTTTAATAAAAAGAAAAGAAACAATCTGAATCAGAGTGATGGAAGAAAACAGCACCAATAAAAATCAGACTGATAAATCTGAATGCCAGGTGGCATTTGGATATTTTGAGGTATTTTTCAAGTCGTATTCAAAGTTTGGTAGCAAATTATCAATTAAAATAAAAGACAAGTAACCAACAGAGATTCTCGCGAGCAATAGTGCTGAGTGGAGTGTTCCCTAGAGTTTGTCACAAGAATAAACCAATCTGACAGTGTCTAGCAGGCAATCAGTAATAGATTTCACCTACCAACACCAAAGCACATATAGCATTCAGAGGACACATACAACAGAAAAGAACAGAAAAACAATTTTTCAATATTCTAGAAGTACTTAGCCAAAACAAATGTTGTTATCTCCAGTGAAATACTCCAGGTAAATGAAATTTCTTGCCATATTTAAAGATAGACAGTAAAGTTTACACCAAGTCAAAAGTCAAATTCCACTGACTTGAGAAAACCCATTTGCATCCATGTTTGTTAATTGAGACATCTAATAAATCATAATACATGTTATCACCAAATAACAAGTTAGTAACTACAGGAATACTGATGTGTAAGGAGCAGCTGCAATTCAACTTTGTAGGACAAACATCCTTATAATAAATATGACACAGAAGACTGGACTGTTTTTTAGAAAGAGAAATTATTCAGGAAACAACAAATAGCCTTTACATAAACACTGGACAGATCTGTAATCCTATATGTTTGAAAGCCCACAGTTGATGCCTGTCTTTTATCACTTAGTTAAGTAACAGGGTATTCCAAAAACAAATACAACAAGGAAATGAGAAAATGAGTAAATATTTACTCACCAGCCTTCTCCTTCTCTGAAATAACTGGCATAGCCTGAAAGAAAGCAAAATACCACTATTAAAAAATATTAGGGATTATTTAGGGGATACCAGTAATATTAGGGAAACATGAAATTTTGAGGTAGATTTTGTGAGTGTCCAGAAGATCTGAAAAAACTGAAGTCTCACCATGTTAAGCACTCTGGAGAGAAACATACAGTTCCCATTTGAGTGTTTTATAATTTATTGTGAAACTAATTACCATCAGAAAGAACTAGGAGAGAAGCGAGGAGATGGAGTTCATAAGGTATTCCTATGATTACATTTTGAAATAATCATCCTAGAACACATGATCACAAAATTCCACTGGGAAATTACTTAATAATTTTGAGGGAGGAAGACAAAATCCTTCTGACTGAAGATTAGACTGAAATGCCAAATCTTTATTCAGTAGGCTCAAATATGTGCTGTTCTATAATATACCAGTTTCTTACTTTTGATATAAATTTTCAGAGACAAGTAATAGAATTGTTTCCATATTGGCTGTAATTGTTTCTGGACTTGGAAAATTGTATGAGACTTCTTTTTTTTTTGCAATGGATGCAAATTTTTTTTTAACTTATGCTTTTCTTTCAGACTAATATAGAACAATCTGAGTGTATTTTTCCTAAGAAATGGGGTTATAGATTGAATGAACTGTAAAGTGAAACTTATATGTCAAACATATAAAAGGAATTTTAAAATGTGCATATAGGACAGAGTCAAGAAAGGCTGGATGAGAAATAAGACTGGGTATGCAATGTATGCAGAACTGCCCCATGAGTTAAGGTATCAATTTTATCTCCTTTTCACTTATGCTAGTATAGCCTTTATTCAGCAGATTTTCCTGCTGCAGATCCAAAGAAAAAGAAAAAGGAGAGAGTTATACAGAAATAAACCAACCAGCTTCAAACTTGTTATAGAATTTCTCAAAAGAGACTTTGAAAATTTAATTTCATTTGATTTGTCCTGTTATAAATACAATAGTGCTTCATAGAATTTATTGGATAAAATTCCAACAAAATTTCAACTAGAACATATCTTAGATATTATACATTAATATATGCCTTTTGTGATTCTTTGTGTTTCACCTGTACTCTGTCTGGCTAAATGTATGTTTTTGATTTTGACATTCAAAAATATTACACAATCAGACAAATATTATTCAAACCAACAATAGCCTCTTGCTGGAAAAGCATTTCCCTTGCATTTTACAAGCATATATTTGTTCAGAAGAAGGACCAGTAATGTAGCAAAGTCTGAGGAAACACAGACTGAGGAAAATTAACATGCCAAAGAAACAATAAAATCACAGAGTGAATCAAGGTCTTAGCTTCAAATAAAAAAAAAGTGTATAATGTATGAATTTTTATAAAAAGCTGATATAATTTTGAAAATTAGTATGTATTTTCCTTCTCTTTCCCAGACTTAAGTGGTTGCACTGGCTAAGATAAGTAAGAAAATAAGAAAGAAAAGCTCAGATTCACTATTCACATTAGTCCAAGAAAGAAATTTGTAAACACAGAACTTTGTATGGAGGAGAAGGTGAGAAACAAACAAACAGGAAAAAAACCCCTTAATGGCAAGAAAAAAGAAAGAATGAAATGTGAATCAAATGGGAGGGTCAGGACAAAAGAAGGAAGGATGGGAACAAGTTAATATCACACTTTAACGTTGAGTTTTGTTGGCTAGAAGAGGCACAATGGCTTCCTCTAAGAAAATCTTAGAGAGCACTGAGGTGGTTGAAGATGTGGCAACCAAGAGTGTCTGCACTGAAATCATAAGCTGTGTCATGGAAAAGAGATAACAGTTTGATGGGGGCAGCCTCTCGATGGTCTAAATTCCAAAGCCAAGACAAACAGCTCAGGGGAAGCAGCTACAGGACTCCATGGGATATGATAATGACAAGTAGAGAAGATCATTTTCTGCTGGCTTTATGACAGACTTGAATGGACTTTGGTCATGTTTATAATTGCACTGCAACTCACTGGCAGTGCCTTTAGCCTGAATGAACTCTTCCTAAAAAGTTGTCATCATCATTCACATTAACATGTAGATTTTTGTTCATATTGGCATATCAGACTTAAATATTGTTAATAATGCCATTGCTCACATTGCTCACAATTTATTTCCTGGAAAGATACAGTATTTATAATTGATGGTCACTAAAATCTGTTGTTGTACAATGAAATATGCAATTTATTGAATTTGTTAAATGGCAGTCTTAAAGGCTGCTAGGGTTTAGTGGATTTAACACAGGTAAAAGATGTAGTAAGTACATAAAATCATCAAGCCTCAGGGCAGATGTGGAAGTCACAAAATTTCTACTTCTGTTTAGTAGGATGAAGAAGAACTTTACATTCCAGAAAATGGAAAGGTAGAGTGAGGTTGAGTGCTTTCAAATATCTGTTTTCTAAAGAGTGCAGTACTTCTGAATTAAGATGCAAAATGAGCTAAAAGTTGCATCAGAACATTCTTTTCCTGCTTAAACGCGGAAAGAAAGAAGCCTAAATGGTCACAGCATCTCTTGAAAACTTAAAATAAAGTAAACCACGAATAAATCTTGTTGAAAAAGATCTCAGACAGTCCTCCTATTGTTTAGTTTTTTGTTAATACAGCTACACACGCTGCTTACATGCTGCCCAGTGGGAAAACATGATTGTTACTTATGAGAAATGCTCTCATCTTCAGTACAGTTTTGAATTCACTGGAGACCTTCCAATGAGTTCCATATGTTCCAAATGAATTGCATTCCCAGGAAGTGATTTAACATTTCTGGCAGTAGAGCAATTAAACCGGATTTTCCTGCTTGACCAGATGGGTTCACTGTAACTTCACATTATTTCTCACTCGCCTCAAAGTACTGAAGAACTGGACTAACAGTTTCTGTATGATCAGATCACATGCGTTTTAGAAAAAAGCAGACACATACCCTTCAAAGATTTCAACAAACATCTCCCAAAGTCAGCTCCTTTCTATGTTTCTAATAGCACGTGCTCTTAGCAGCACCAAGAAACAAAAGGAAACAAAAAAAGAGCTGAAATATATTCAGATTTTTCTTCCAAATTAGAGGACAGGATTTTTAAATTATGAAAATCTTATTTGAAATGTTATGTGAAATTTTGGTGTTGGTCCTTGCTGTATTGCAGCTGTGTCACTGAAAATATATTGTGCGTGCAAATATGGCTGTAAAGTGTATGTAAAATGCTATATAATTATAGAATAGTTTGGGTTAGCAGGGACATTTAGAGGTCACTCCTCTGCAAAGAACAGGAACATTTTGAACTGGATCAGGTTGCTCAGAGCACAGTCCAACCTGACCTTGAATGTTTCCAGGCATGGGGCATCTGCCACCTCTCTGGGCAACCTGCTCCAGTATTTCACCATTCTCATTCTGAAACAATCCTTCCTTACATCTAATTTAAATCAACCCTCTTTTCAATACCATTGCCCTGACAAAAAGTGTGTCCTCCTCTTTCTTATAAGGTAGTTTTAGGTATTTTTGGCCACAGTGAGGCCTTCTCTTCTCCATGCTGAACAGTCTGGCCTTTCCTCACAGGATGGGTACTCCAGCCCTCTCACCATCGTCATGGCCCTGGTCTGGGCTCCAGCATGTCCATGAGCTCCCTGTGCTGGGGACCACCGAGCTGGACACAGTGCTCCAGGAGGGGTCTCACCAGAGCAGAGAAGAATGCCCTTCTTCACCCTGCTGCCCACGCTGCTTTGGATGCAGCCCAGGGTATGGCTGGCTCATGTCCAGCCTCATCCACCAGCACCCCCAAGTCCTTCTTGGCAGGGCTGCTCTTGATCTGTTCATCCCCAACCCAGTTCATACTGGGGCTTGCTCCAAGTGCAGGACCTCACACTTGGTCATGGAACCTCATGAGTTTCTCAGCCAGCCATCAAGCTTGCCCAGGTGCCTGTGGATGGGATCCCATCCCTCAGGTGTGTCAACAGCACCACTCAGCTTGGTGTTGTTGCACCCTTGCAGAGGGTGCACGCAGTTCTTCTGTGTTTTTGGTGAAGATGTTACACCATGCTGGGCCCAATGTGAACCCCTGAGGGACACTACTTATCACTGATGTCCACTGGGACATTGACCACTACCCTCTGGATGCAACCATCCAACAAATTCTTTACCAACCAAACAGTACAACCATCAAATCCATCTATCTGTTAAAGGATTTACAGAAGCCCAGATAAGTGACATCTGTAGCCCTCTCCTTGTCCACTGATGAAGTCACTGTAGAAGCCAGCTAGATTGGTCAGGCAGAATTTGTCCTTGGAGGAGCTGTGCTGGAATTTTGAACACATATTGGACATTTTTCATTAAAACTGCTGTTACCTTGAATAAATAGATATTATTGTTGAGTAATACTGGGTTAAATAGACACTTCCTGTGAGTTTTATTAGATGTTTTGTGGAAAAGATGTCTTCCAGCAAGAAAAAAATGGTGAAAATTCTGGTAAATCAACACATAAAATAAAAATTTTGCACAAATTAAAAGTTTTATTTGACCAAAGTAAAATTTTTTTCTGAGCTTTGAAGAATATTTTAGCAGGAAAGAGTATTAAATATGAAAAAAAAAGCTTGCAATTTGATAGCGAAACCATTCATTTTTGCCATGAGTAGTTCTTTGCTATGAAATCAGGCAAGAAACCATCCCTCTCCACACTCTAAATTATATTGCTTCCATTATAGTGTCAACATTCATACATTTAATCTTTGATCTTGGATTAAAAATTAGTGCTATAGCTTTCCAGATTAGAAGCGGTGTAGTCAATAAATGTGTGCAGTGTCTTGGTGGTGAAAGCAAGAAGCATTGCCTGCAAAGAAGACAGATCATGTTTGGGGCAATGGTGAGGGTTGGGCTGCAAGACTGCCACTGTAAAAAGCTGAGGCACACCCAGGCTGACCTGAACACAGCTTGGCTCTCCTTTAAGTGTAGGCAAAGCCAGATTATTTGTATACTGACTCCAAACCTGCAGAGAAAGCCACTACGAATAAAATTAAACTAGCTTTTGTTTTGCTTCCTTGCACTCACATAACATAAACAGCTCTGTCATGAATGACTGGTTGCAAAGGGCTGCACTATTTGGCAAATATTTGTACAAACTGGCAAGTTATTGCAGAGGAGCATGTATCCTTCTGTTTCTGAAATAACTTTCCAGTTATATTTATTTATTGTTGTATTATCTCAGAAACACATTGGAATGTCACTATATTTCAATATTACAAAAAAGATATAGCACTTCTATTCAAAAGTTAATAAATCCACTTTTTTTTTTTTTTTTTTTTATTACAGGAGGTAAAGTGCATTTGGCATTATGTGAATCACATTTATTTACTGCCATCCAACTGAAAATGGATATTCTACAAAGTCCTTCCATTGTAAAGGCCTGTCAGCTATTCAGCTTTTATCAGTTATATGAACAGAAATGCTGGGAAATTTCCTTGCTAATGATTCAATACATCTTGAATTGCAAACATTTCTCTATAATTTTGCATGAAGAGATAATATCTTTTACTGTCCAGAGTAAAGGGAAAACTCCAAGGCAAAGATTAACATATGGGGATTTGACTAGAAAGAGTAAATCCAGCCTTCACAGGTGACATACAATTGCTGGCCTCAAGATATTATAAATATCTTGCCCTGTTTTTGGAATCACTTTTATGTTGTTCACTTCTTGTTCCTGCAATTAAAATAATGGTCTAAATTCTCACCTTAGTGGATGCTTCTAGTATAACAAATAGAGATAGTAAAAACTGTGGTTTTCACTGAAATAATTTTCTTCAAGACCAAAGCTATTTCCTAATCTATAAAACTAGAAGATTTATATTGCAATAGGAGCAGAAAAGAGATCTACTTCCACAGACTGAAACATAGAAAATGTTATATTTATGTTTAAGAGAGGATCTTTAATTTTGAGACCTGAAACAACTATGTAGATTGAAATATATCTCTGTTGTCTTCTTTCTACTTAACTGAACAAAACAAAAATCTAAAATCTTCTAAATATGGATGCTGCACTGAGCTTCTAACATGAAAGAAAGGATGTAATAACCACACAATGTACAATTACCAAGGAAGGATAGCAAACCAAATGACAGAGAGCTGTATTCCAGTAAACAAGAAGTTTGTACCTGAAAACTAAGGTCAAAAATGCTCAGACAGTGAACAAATTTTAAGTGCTATTCAGTTTATCATTAAACAGTTATGTATATGTTATGTATAATCTGGAGTCCTTAAATAGAATTTTAATTTTATTTTATTTAGAAAGTATGTACCAATTTTCTTAATTTGGATAAGCAGAAATTAACAACTAACTGGGCTATTTTACCAAAGAAAAAAATCCATGATCATTCAGATGATTTGGAGTTGGGAAATACTGCAGTCCATATGCAGAATTTTCCTCAGTAATATACCCCCATTACACCAAAATGCTGAATAAGTATCTCTACTGATAAATTCTGATAAATTCTTTTGAAACCATTCATGCTAATCAATTAGATTAAGAGAGTACACACAGAAGACCCTTTCAAAAATTCTAATGAATTTGAAGTGCCATAATATTTTAGTATTTGCATTGAACAGAAATCATAGCAATAATATAGAAAAAAACCCCAAGAATAATTAGTTTATAATTCACTCTTATTTACAAAACATTTTATTAAACTTGCAGTTTTTAAAACTAAGTTTTCAGTTCCCCACAATTTTATTTTTTTTTTCAATCTGGATAAGGAAAGAGAAAAAATAAAATCAACTGTCAGGACAGACTAGCTTTAGAAGGGGAATTTAGCTAGTTCTTTCTTTGTGGTCTTTAATTTTACTGAAGAGTAGAGCAGAAGGCAATTAAAATCCACCCAACAATAAAGCTGCATCAATTATCTCATTTTTAAAAAGAAATTATTGTCACATTCAGATGTGTCTGGCTGAGGTTATGGCAACACTGTGAATTTAAGTCTAGTGGAAGTACAAAGCTGTATGCTTGCCTGCATGTGTTCTCCTCCAGTCTGTTCCATGCCTCTCTACACTTTGTTTTCTGACTAGATATTCTGTTTGCTTGAGCCTCTTTATGCCACTCAGGTCATGCACAGAGACCTCTTCTAGTTAGTGCTGGATGGTTGGCAGCTCTCCTTCCATGAGGCAATTGCCAAGAGCCTTCATTTGGGGTGGTCTGATCATTTTCTCTGTCTTCGTCATTCAGCTGGCAGAGTGTGACTCTTGTTGGAATGGAAGCACAAAACAAAGATGCAGGATAACTGCCTTGTGCTCTGTCTGGTGTTATCACAGACTTCCCATAGATCAGGGTAAGCTCCCAAAGCTCTGAAATCTGTCAGGACCACATGAAGCTGGTTCATATGACAGATAAGACAAAAGCCTGTCTGCAGCTTGTCCAGACCATTAAGTAGAGTTTGGCCATAATAAAGAATTAATTTCTTTCTTTATAGGGATACTTAAGACTTCACAGCACCATCTGGGGGTTCCTAAATATCCCAAGAGTTACTGTCACATATTTTGTGAGACACAATTTTTTTTTCCAAATTGGTATTTGCTAGACTTCAGCTTCTTTATATATAAGGACTCAACTTGAAATAAAAGCAAAAGTTCAATTTATGCTTATATTTCCCAGGAGTTCATGAAATAAGGAATTTTGATTTCCACTTAAACTGCCCTCTACTTTCTGGAGTGGACATACAATACCTGAAAATGGGGTCAGTTAAATTTTAATTCAACATTAAGGATTGTTTATATAGCTTTTGCTAATGACAAAAACCTGCACTTCCTTCCATTCCCCCAGACATATGTATCTCTTCCCTACAAAACCCATGAATGTTAACACCAAAGCTGAGATGTGACACACTATGTCTAGAACTGGAGCAGCCCCAAGAGTGCTCATGCTTTTCATCAATCACCAGTTGTTCTATTAAGATTCATTTATACAGAGAGCTTTTTCCCAAGCTCACGAGTAACTTTTTGGCTAATATTTATCATGTAAAACCTTTTACAATAACAAACATATCAATAAACCCTGCAACACTGGCAAAACTGAACTATTTGGGAACCAGAAGGCATGTAGCTCTATAAGGCAACAGTAAAAGATAATTAGAGTCTCATGTTTCCCATTAATTTCAACATCATGTAATGTCTACAAATGTGATTTTGTCTTAAAGTCCTGGAGTCTGAGGAATGCTTCTATGTGGCTGACAGGAATCCCAGGTGATTTCAGTTTTTACTCATCCCCTCATATATAATGCTTACAACCTTAGAACATGCTTTATGTAAATGAAAAATTCACAGTATCATGTGATGATAGAAACTAAGATATGTTACATGATGAATCCAAGTTACAAATCAACTGTGAGCACCCATTTGCAGAAGAAAATGGCATTTAAACCCAGAAAAATTCTACCATTCCTGCCTTTCCTTAGCCACCTCAAAGAAAACAAAGGAGCCCTTCATCCTGAGAAAAGCAAGCCACTCTTACTAATTTTGAAGGGTGCAGATATGAAAATGAGGAAGCTCTCCTCGTGGCTGCAAGTGCCAGAATCTATCGTAACACCCGTGCTGTGTCTTCATGAGCTAACTGAAAAAAGCTTAGCTGTAGAAATCATCAGCTATGTAAGTAAGCAATCTGATTCTAATGATCTTTCTGATACTCAGCCCAAATCCAGTGGTTGATTGCTGTCTACATTTTTGTATTCCATTAATTTTTTTATCCTGAATTCAGATATCACTGAGGGTAGCGGCGATAACTCTGGAATAGTTTCTGGTACATTATGTATGAAGGACTGGTATTTATGCTGGTCAAAGAGACTTCACTGTGTTCAGCTTTATGTTCTGCAAAAGAAAATCAGTTGTAGAGCATTGCAGCAGCTGACACCTACTGGGAGGGCAGTAAGTGAGATTTATGAGGATTGATCCTGTGTGAGTTTGCTCTCTTGAATCTGCAGACAATCCCAGCTGCAGAGCCTCTTCCCATTTTTAGCTACAGCAGGCTATTACAACTGTTTGGAGTTCTCTAACTAAATAAATAAAAAAGCAAACCCCAAGAAGCTAGGTTTTAAAACATGGTATGTATGTTTTGGAATGAATATTGGTGCTTACAGTCTCATGGGTATTCAGTCACTGTGATATTACTTTTGTTAGACCAGCTGGGAAAGGATCTGAAGCAGATCCTCCAGGAGGCTCTTGATCTTGAGCTTTATTTAAGGCATAAAAGAATAAATTACTACAAAAGTTACATTTCTTCTATGATGATGAAACACTTACTTTCTGCAGAGCCTCATTGTTCCTTGCTGAGAAAGCTGCACAGTCACAAAAAAGTGATGCTAATCATGGGATAGTAGAGACAGGAGAGGAGAAGCATGGAAAAACAGCGATGGGTTTGGGAGCATCAAGGGGGTGTTTCATTAAGGAAAAAAAGGGCATCTAACTTAAGAAGGTAGCAGGGCTGAGCATGAGAGAGTAAGTGTCAAACAAATGCATTTCAGTAAGTTATCACCAACCCTGAGAAATGTGATAATTATAATATTTTTTAGTTTACTAAAAGATAGAAAAACATAGATTAACATAAACTACCTTATTTTCCTTTACAGTGAGAAGAAAAATGACAAGCACTAGAAACACACAAGATGACAGTGGTTTTATCTTGGGCAGGAGGTGAAAGTAAAAAGGAGGGGAATAAAAATTAAAATATGCTACCTGGACCTTGTTTGCTTATTTGTCCATATTCTTGGAATCTCAGCTTGTTCATGCTTCCACATACACATGCAACAAGCAGGAGCTTAAAAATAACCAAGCAGCAATACTGCAACCCTACTGAGTCAGTATATTTCTAGGTCATTCAAGAGAAAAAGAGATGAAATGAAACAGTTCTTCTGCTCTTTGCATACCTTGTCTGTTAACCTTTAAACATTTGTCAAGATTTTGTATGACAGAGTCAGTACATCAAAACCGTAGTTTTTTGGGTGAAAAGTAGAAAATTGGCATTTTAGTTCAGTCAAGAATTTCTGTTTATTTCAATATAGTTAAGTTCCAAAAAATTGAAAAGATATTGCAAGTATGAAAACAACCCAAAGACAGAAAAAAAGAAACAAAATCGTGTAACAAATAAACATGAGAACTTTCTTTTTCTGAAAAGAAATGGGAGCTTTGACTCCAAAAAGGGCCTGTGGAAAGGATGCAAAGTAGTTTTTTTAATCCATACATAAAAATGGAAGGCCTAAAAAATACCCTAAGCCCTTGAAAAACCTCTTTGGAAAACAAAAGATTCATCAGCACAGCTGTTTGTGCCAAAACCCTAATCCCCTTTCCTTTCTTCGAGAAAAATATACAATTATAGCAATTTTGATTTTAATATCTAAACTCTGGTCAAACTGCATATCAGATTTCCTCTCCTTAAAGCTGCCAATACCTGGTTCTTCTGGTAGAGTTAATAAATCAGAGAAATATATGTTTTGTCTGCCATATAATTTCCTCAGCTGGAAGCACTATAGTGTAAGATCACTGTTCCAGGTCTGTGATACGATCAATTCCTATTACCTATCTGCAGGGTCTTTTAACACCTTGTTTGACTGAGTAATGCCTGAAATAACATTTCCTAGTACATACCTACATGGAAAGACACCAGCACAGGCAACACACGCGTTACATGCCTTCTATCTCTGCAGTAATTCCATTTTATTCTCAGGTACTATCTGCCAAACTGGGATCTGTGATGCTCTAAAAATACAGAAACCAGGAGAAATACACCTGTGAAGTTTTGCTTATGTTGCTGACATATTTTAAAAATCAGGGAGGGAGGAGGAGTTTTGCAACTGACTGTAGGGGATTCTGGGTTCCATTCAACACCTTAATAATCAGCTGTGTGTGCTGCAGGTTAAAGTTAGGATGAGCTTACTGCATGGGTAAGATGGCAGAGTCGTTTTCCTTTTCTTAAAGCAAGACTACTGGGGGTAGTCATGATCTGCTACTAACATGTTAATAGTAGTCTGACTAATCTTTTTTGCCACTTGCAAATCTTACAAATATCTAATTTTTCTCATCCTCAGAATGTAAATAGTAATGCTTTACCATTAAAATAAATGCTTGGGAGCTTTCAAGTGCCTAAAAAAAATTCTGCAAATATTCTAATTGTCATTATAGACTTTTCTATGTCTCACGCATAAAAGTGCAGTATTTTGCAAGATAACCACATTAAAAAAGTTAATTAATCTTCTTTTTGAACATATACACCTTCTTCAAAGTACTAAACTTTTCTATTCTAAATGATCTAGCACACTTTGTATTTCTGTAGCTTGCATTCTGATATCAAAATTGATTGTTAGAATCAGTGAGAGTTAGACACAGCTCCATATGTCACTGTGATGTATAAAAGTGATATTGCAATTTTTATCTTATTTAACAGGTATAATAATATTGCATTCAAAGAATGGCCAACTAGAGCTGGTGAAGAATATGCTTTATCTGAAAAATCCTTATTTTACAAACTGTTTTTACGGAGCGCTAAAAAGATGGAGATGATTCAACACTGCCATTCATTTATCTAACATAAATTCCAAACATTTTTGTTTTCTATGCGTGATGCATTTCCAATTCATGGGAAGAAAGAAATTGTTACTGATACAGAGCACAATATAGAGCTGTAGTAAGTGAAGCCTCAAGCTGAGGCAGCCTAGCTCATAATCTTCCTGTCTGTGTTGTGTCTATTTCCTTCTTAAAGATACAGTTCTGTGTAGGCATATATGGATACACATAAAAGGTAATAAAAATCTACTCTTAAAACACAGAATTTCTAGCAAAACTTTTACTAGTTGCTACATTTACTATGAAGAGAGCCTTCAAACTCCTTCCTTTTCCAGATGTTCTAAAACTGTTCTTCTTTCAGGATTGCTTTATTTATTTTGTTCTGATTTTTATTTTTGGTTTCAGAGCAAAGAAGTATCTCATCAATGTCTGTGTTCCCACGCTATTCCCATGAAAATCTCAGGCTTGCAGACAGATGCACTGCAGATCCTGAGAGTACTAAGAGGGTCCAATTCTGTGAAGTGCTGAGCATTTCCTGTATTTACCCAGGATCATGCCTTACTAGTACAGTTTCTTTCTGAATTGTTCCAACTTTCCCAAACTTTGTGTGGCATATTACAAAAATGCAGTTCGCAGTTTCTAAGCTTCCAAAACTTTCCAGAGGGAAACTGCACACAAGTCCAAGTACACTTTTGGCTTTCATACCAATACCAGTTCCCTGAAGAGAGTTTGAATTATTCTGTATTTTAGTTAAGAGGGACTGTTACAAGTAGGAAGCATTTTCTGCCAATACACTTTTGATTGAAGCTTATGTTCACACTCAACTCTTCTAGAACCAATTTTTCACAAGCATTTAAAAATCCTGACCACTTAAATAATGCAAAAAAAAAAAAAAAAAAAACAAACTCTAAAAGGCTGCAAATCCCATTTCATGACATAAAAAGAAGAGGTGCTTTTTAAAAACAGTTAGTCCACTGACCGGTGGAGTAGCCTTATTACAAAATAGCTGTATTTCATATTGAAAAGATTTTGTGGAAAGATTTACATGAGTAAGATAAATATAAAATTTTGTATCCACCCATCCTAATCCCTAGTTTTGCATGTAAATTTAAATTACAGGCTGGTTGCAGGAAGGGTAGGTATCTCTTTCAAAAAAATTTCTCTTTCTTGTGTCTTGGCAGCAAAATAAGCAGAAATATGGCTTAGTGAAAATAAACCGTCCAACCAACAAACAAAACAACAACACTGTACCAGTTCTTGTATGAGTGCCTGTTTTTCATTGGAAAGAATGGGAGAATGCAATACCCTTGACCACCCATGTACTTTAGACCTTCAAGCTCAGTGCTTGTGACCTGAACAAAGTTCAGGAAGGAATGGGCTGTGTGTGCAGTAAGTTGCAAAACTTGCTGTCTCTCTCAAAATTGTAGCATAAAATCAAAGTTTTATTTATATTTGCCTGTTTTTTAAGCAATGTGGTGATAGCCATGATAAGCTAACCCACAGATAAATTAGATCGAGATTTTTCAGTCTGCCTTTTTAATGCCTATTTCTCCATTGTTTTGCACTTCTAGTCTAGTCAAAATTTGCACCACTCTGATCACTTTTCATAGTCAAATCCTACTCCCTGCCTCTGGGCTTAACATGATTTAGAAAAGAGAGGAATATCCAGATGTGAGGACCCAACAGCCTACGGAATATTTAGAGAAAGTGAATGTATTTTAACCTGTGAGACTAAAGGAAATCTACCCAGGCGTGCTGAAAGAGATGATTGCAGGACAACTTACATCAGTGGAAAATCATGACAGCTGTGGGGTGCTCCTGATACCTGGGAAAGACTTACACCTGTATTCAACAGGCAAAGAAGCAATGACTAACCTTGACCAGGGAAAGAGGTGGAGCAGACCTTGGAATTCCTTACCAAAGACATGAATCAAAGGAAGGGAATCGGGAGCAAACAACAATAATTTGCTAAGAACAAAATCATCCTTGACCAACCTGATTTGTCTATCAAGATGTAATCACTGGTTGTGTGGACAAGAAGAGAGCAGATAATATACCTTAACTTTCATAAGATTTTCTACAGTATCTCCCAAAGCAGTCTCATTTGAGAGCTGGAGGTACGAGCTGGAAGAGCAGATGGTGAAATGGTTTGAAAACTGTCCGGAGTAACATAATTCAAAATTGCCATGCCATTAAAACTGACATCTTAACTAAGGTATCTAGTTCAAAACCAGCCTATTTATCTCTTAGATTTCTAAGAATGTGGGGGAACTAATTTGGTCTGAATTCCTAGTGGAATCTGGATGCCCTTTTTAGATGCATGTCAAAATGGCTGAGAAGATAATGCCAAACATTGCTGAACACAGAAGACCAGTTCTGCACTTGGCCTGAGGAAAACATAAAATTCTATGAAAACTGGAATCAGTGATATTTCAGGGAGTTCCCCAAAATGCAAAGGAGTGGGAACCTTTGGAAGCTGATATATCTCCAGCTATGTGCACTGAGTCCTACAAAGTGTAAGAATTTCTTGTGAAGACATCGAAGAAATGCATACATTCAAGTCTGAAATCCAAGCAGGAAAAAGATGGTGGCTCAAAGTATACCCTTACAGTTGCTGCAGATGTGACAGATTGTCTTGAAGTATTTTCCACAGACATCAAGAAAACAAATAATGGCAGCAGAAGGAGATGGTGGTGCCATAAGTAGTAATAAGAAATTGCCCTGTGTTTCCAAGCAGTCTGAGGAAACTCAATTTATATTTGTGAGAATGTGACAGTGTTTACAAGTGTACATAGCCTCAAAGCTACATTTCAACAGGACTAAACAATCCAAACTTTCAGCTTAGTAAACACCACACAAAATACCATATATTTTAACACTGGCTCTCCTGACTGGTATGAGTGTTATGAAATTCCTATTAATATTCCTGAATATTCCTAACAGACCAGTCCTGAAATCCTGGCACTAGAAGCATCTGGCTCTGGAGAAACCATAAGTTGTTTGTATATACATAGAAACAGTCCTGGTGTACAAACAAATACATTGCAGCAAGTTTCCTGACTTTTTTTTTTCTCCCATGCTGAAAATTCCATAGTTAAGTTATTAGGAAGTTGAGTCTGAGGAAAATATGTCACAAAAGATTGATTTAGTACTTCATTACTAGAGGGGCACTTCAGGATACCCTCTATCTTCAACAACTCTATTCTCTCATATAAGCTATAGAAAAGCTGCTGCAGCTACAGATTTCTGACTTCTATTAAAAATGAAAATGTTCTGAAAACAGTTAGATACTGTTCAGACCATCACTGATTAAAAAGTACTGAAAGTGCTGGAAATTATTACTTCCTGATATTCCTATTTCTTTTGCAAGTTAACATACTGATGTATTGTAAAATTTAAAGGATTTCAACAATGTAGTTAGTTTTTCTCCTAGTCTTCTCTTCTCTTCTCTTCTCTTCTCTTCTCTTCTCTTCTCTTCTCTTCTCTTCTCTTCTCTTCTCTTCTCTTC
>JAOTQP010001652.1:40732965-40751806 GCA_026413545.1 Cichladusa arquata | reverse complement strand
GAAAGAAAAAAGGAAAAAGGAAAAAGGAAAAAAAAAAGAAAGAAAAAAGAAAAAGAAAAAAGAAAAAAGGAAAAAGAAAAAAGAAAAAAGAAAAAAGAAAAAAGAAAAAAGAAAAAAGAAAAAAGAAAGAAAGAAAAAAGAAAGAAAGAAAAAAGGCAAGAAAAAGGAAAGGCAAGAAAAAGGGAAAGCAAGCAAGCAAGAATTGAGACATGGAAGAGAGTGAGGGAGAGCTGGGAAGAAGGAGAGCTCAGGAGGAAGAAAATTCCTTACAAGAGAGGTATATGTAAAGGACAAAAAAAAAAAAGGTTTTCCATGATGTCACTCACAGCATGTCTGTGTCTGGAAAAGTACTTGAAAAGGCAGACATGGATTTGTTCAATTTCAGTAATGCAAACTATTCATGCCACGTTTTCAAACCATGTTCCAGAAGTAAAGAATACTGTGTACAAGGCAAAAAAGAAGATAATTATTTATTTGCTGCCAACAAACTGATTTGATCAAGCTGATACTTTAGGAATTGTCATTTCCTCTTTACTTTACAGAATCCATTGTTTTTTCCCAATTTCCTCCTGGTTTACAATCTGTTCCATCCCTGCACCCTGCTTCTTGCTTTTTTCTTCTTTCATCTCTCGCTCCCTTAAAGAAGTTGATGCAAAATTTTTTCCTTCTTTCTTTATGTGTCTGCTTCTACTTTCCTGTGCTCTCCATCTACTGGCAGAAAGATTAAACTGTTGTCAGTGTTTTTCTAACTCAAATCCTGTCTTCATTCCCTCATTCTGTGTGCCTTTATTTGTCTTGGACTTAAGCCTGAAATTCTTTCTTAGATAAAACACAGGAAATTCTCACCAAAAGACATATTTACATATTACATTGTTTCTTTCCCCTTTAATACAGCTTTTCTTTCTTGAGGTTTTGCATATTCTCTCTTCAGCTAAATGCACATTATTCCCCTCCTCCTCTCCTCCCCCCCAAATCACACTTAAAATAGCCACAGCTACAAGCAGAGATGTGAATTTATGGCGTCTGAATTCAATACTAGCAAGACTGACAGCATAAACAACTATTGGTGATGTACTTGTCCCCCAGGGGCACTGGTCTTCAGTCCTTGGCTGGGAAAACATCAAATACCTATCTTTGCACTAAGTGCCAATGTTCTACCTTGTTCAATTCACAGATAAACTTGTTATCCAGCTGTATATTAGAAGAGAAGAGATTCAGATGCTTATAGAAATGAGCAATGTGGCTGCACAACCATACCAGTGATCTTATTGGGAGTGATCTGGTGAATAACAGCCATGGAATATACAGGAGGGAAACTGTTCTTTGAAGCAGGGTGGGTACAATTTGTCTAAGCAACTATAGTGACTTTAGGCAAGATGCAGATCCAGAGTAAAAGTCAGAAATGTGGAAAATGCAAAGAAAAATAGAAAGAATACATGAGAAAATGAAGAAAAAAAAAAAGAAAAAAGAGAATAAAAAGAAGAAAAAAGAAAAAAAAAACAAAAATGAAGAAGAGACAGGAAAAAAGACATTAATGGTTCAGGAGCATAGTTAAGTTAAAGTAAATAATAATTTTAAAATAATTCTGATCTTCTCTGTTTTTATATATACAATTATGCCAAATGGGATTTAAATTTCATAACATCTCAAAATGGGCCAAAATCCCATCAAGCACCAAACTTTTGAATATGAATAATAGAGGATTACTTAAAAACAGTTTTACAGTAACACTATAATAAATAGAAAAAAATCTCTATCTTGTCAAAACAACGTTTTAAAATATTAGTTTAAATGGTCACTAATCGTTGTTACCACCTTGGAGATTAGCAGATACTCAAAGCAGTAGGTTTCTCAGTAATTTTTTGGCAGCTCAGATATGTATGTCACCTCTTTTGCTTGGCAGTACTGCATAGGACACCTGGGTGGTTTGAACCCCCTCCTTGAATCACACAAAGGAGGAGACAGAGAGCAACTGCACCCCTAAACCTAAGCATTAGCTTACAAATGAACTCCTGAAATGACACAATTTTTTCCCTCTTCAAAACACACTGATCTTTCCCATCTCCTGAATCGCTGAGGGGTAAGGTGAAGGCTCTCAGTCACAAGATGGTCTTCAATCCCTGCTATTTAGTTTGACTACTTCCCTCCCAGCGATCTAAGTCCTTGGAGATGTAATAAGTACTCATAGAGTCTGAGAGAGAGATACAAAGGATTTCTTTATAGAGCTACCCAAAACTAAAGGTGTCCCTGGCAAATTACGAGTTAATGAACAAATTCAGCTGTTAATTACAGTTTGTCCCAGTTAAAAGTCTTGTGCAACACTGTTGGGCCATATGAAGTTGCAGCCTTTTGTCACCTGTTGGTCTGCTGGCAAAAAGTTCAAGATTTTCATAGCTTTAAAGTCCCTTATCCCCAGTTTGCACCAAATCTAGTGGAACCTAGCTTTCTGCAGCTAGTCTCCAAGTTCTCTTGCTTTCCATCCCTTCATGCTGACAAGCAAAGGGACCTAGCAACCCTTTCTGAAAGTCTACTCTGGGTGATTTTGAAGGTATCTTGAGTTATTACTGAACAGGATGGGAAACAGTCACATGTGTATGAATACTTCATTTTCTATGGTGCTTATTAAAGGCTTTCACACAGAACATTTTTTCACACTTTGGCACAGATCTTCAATGTTGTTTTAAGGAATTACATCATTAAAATCAATACGCTAGTCTGCATGTGGTGTAATTAATCCCCCATCATATTCTCCAATTATTTCTTTTCAAAGAGGTAGAATTCTAAAAATGGTGAGATGTACAGATGTAATAACTGATGCAACATATCTCAGTACAATTTTAACAGGAAATTTCAGGTTCCTTCTTTTCAACAGTTTCCCAGAAATGTTTGGCATTTATTACTTGCTGTGAAAGGCTCTATCAGGCTTGAAGCAGAGAAGGCATTTGTCACTAGGAGAACTTCTGTTGAGATAAAACTCAGTGCAAGAGAAACAGCTTCCATGTAAGACAAATAGCCCAGCAAGGGCTTCCATGTACAGCTGTCAGTGTTTCAGAGCATGTCTGTGGCTGTTTTGGATCCATCTAGACTACACTCCTCTCCCCAGACCTGCAGCAGACTAGAGGATGTGTATAAAAACATGGAAATCCCAATGACAAACTGTGACTCTTGAGTAAATGGCAAATCCTGCGTTAGGACTTCATTGCATGACTGACAGTAAGCCTGTGATGATAATGTGCACCATCTGTTGCTTTGATGGGTTATAAACTTTTTCCCATAAAATGCCTAAGCACGTTTTGAGATAAATTTACTTTTAAATTCCAAAATATCAGTAATTTTCACAGATTTATTAATTAAAAAAAGATTGTCCCTTGTTTTTAAGAAGTAGTGATAAGTTGTTGTGTACCTCACCTTTCCAATCACTATATCCTGAGGTGATCATTTTTGCAAGTGTTGGCTGATACCAAAAGCAGTGCAATTCCATACAGATCCATACACCTCTGCATTGTAGCAATTTAAACAACAACAACAAATTATTAATAAAACTTTTCAGTGCTTAGTGGATTTTGTTTTTCTTCAGAGAAATAAATTCTTTATGCCACTGACATATGCAATTTATGTATGTTGCAGCAATTTTGCACTTACAGGCTTCTAATTGAAAATTATCAAAGAATTTTGCCCATCTTTCCACATGCATACAACATGAATGCTATACTCCATCACAGAACTGAAATTCTTCAATGCAGAAATGCACTATATAGATTACATACCGACAGGGAAAATTTGCAAAGTATTTAAAAAAAACCCCCAAACCCTAGTGATATAAATGTCATGTAAGCTTTTCTTGGCAGGTGCTGAAAAGAGTTAAAGTTTCCTTCTGACATACAGTTAAACATATTTAAGTAAGTTCAGGAAAGAAAGGGAAACTTGGTAGGGATTCAACTCAGTCCATATGGAAGAGCGCAGAAGACAGATTTGAATTAAACTTATCAGGCATTAAAATTGGACAACAAATGGGAACATTTCATGTAGCCTCTGGCATTCTGAACATGTCATGGAAAGCAAAGCCCAGCAAACTCAAAAACTTAGACTTGACCAGCTTCATAACAGAGCTGTTGAAATAAAAAACATGCTGATAGCCTGACTTGATATCAAACCTACCATGTCAAGAGAAACTGAGCCTTCTACTCTTGACTTCACAAGAGGAGAAGGTTTACTGATGAAGAATAATCTTTAATATTTTTTTTAAGTGTAAATACATCTAAGTTTCTACACAGCATAGTTTTGCTTTCTTCCTTCCCAGATTTATATCTAATGTAGTAGGCTGAATCCTGGTCCTCAACATTGTTAGTCTGCAAAATCAGGCTGTGTATGATAAATCAGAGTATTCAACATAGTGTTAATGCAGGCCCATATAAAATTTGCTATTTGCTGTGCTTTGAAAGTTCTTTAGGCTCTTTGTCTTAAACCAAAGGAACATTAATGTCCACCCACTGTTACCATCACCCTAATTTATAAGATAACCCTTTAACCCAATGGCTGGAAATAGCTTTTAGAAGAAGGCACTTGCTCATAGTTTTCACCTGGAAGATTCCATAATTAGGCATATACACTAAACCATTGGAAAGAGACAAGGCTGCCAAGAGACTTATCTGGCAATATGTGTGTCATCATGAGCAGCATTTATTTGCTTGAAAGGAGTGCAAATAACTAAACAGGTTATTTAATCCATGCGTAGAAGATAAAAAACCTTTTTCCTCACCCACTTGCAAATTGATGTCTGCATATTTCTTTACTTTTCAAATAGAAACATTGCTTTGGGAGCAACTTTTAATTCACTAAACGACTTAGAAATTTTCACTTACAGTTTTTTCTTCAGTCAAAGCATTTCGTTATCACAGTTACGATATGTCATTTCTAAATATAAACTAAAAATAGACTATGGTAATTAATTTTGAACATTAAACCTTTTTACTGCTGCATAATGCCTTAATTCTGCAAAAACACATCTGCCTATGTTCAAGTGTTTGATATTCCCCATGCAGTACCCCTCATCTAAAAGAGCAAGACACCAGGTGGCAGCATATAGTGAAAAAATGCACTTGACATTTCTAACAGCACAATCAATTAGTGATGTTGCAGCTGAAGAAGTCATAAACTTTTTCTTCAGTTTATAAAAAATGATTATCAAACATAACCAGATGGAGACAGTGTAGAAGACAGTGTCAGCAACTCTACAAAAGGCAGAAAACATGAGAAAAAAAAACAAACCAGTATATAAGCATGGCTGTAATAAACAAGTTGCAAGTAGAGACAGAAATGTAAATGCACAACTTGACATTTTGGCAAGTCTCAGAAGTCTTCATGCTTAGCACTTCAGAAGCTGTTTATTTATTTAGATTATCAATATTTTGTTGGGATTGAACTTGGAACTGAGAGCAGATAGCCCAATACATGTATTCCCTGGGTCATGCTTACCTGTATAAAATCATAAACCTTTCTCTGCATTGTGAATTTACATTGGTCACTCAGGATTCAATACTGAGGGAGAGAAAAAGTTGGAGAGACAAAGACTGTCCCTGACCACATCAAAGGTGACACCTGTCAAAGATGTCATAACTGGATGCAGTGATTTGGCTTCATATTGTAGGAGTAGCTTGCTCATTGCAAAAAAACCCCAAAAAAAACCAACAACAAAAAAAAATTCCCAAAAAACCAAACAAACAAAAAAAAGGAAAAAAAAAAATCTTAACTTTAAGATTTACAGTGCTTAAAAGACTCCACAGAACTCTCTCATTTCATTTGAGATTAAATAAGTACACTTCAGATTAACATAGGAAGAAATACTTAGAATAGAGATTCCTTTGGGCAACAAGAAAGAGTCCAAGAAAATTTTTGAGAAGTTCATATAACAAATACAGCACAATCCTGCTGTTTTCTTATACATTATTGGCAAATGTAACTTCATGGTATTTTACTTTCTGTAGGGTAAAGCAAGAGGATGTTAGAATTCAAATGAAATTATGATTGTGTGAAAAGTTAATTTCATAATTAATTCCCTTACCTTCTTTTCTAAAACATTTTCTTTTAAACATAGATATGAAAAACAATACTAAATAAATCAACTTGATCAGGTTCTGAGAAGACTTTTCTCATCTCGTATTAACAAAAATTATCATGTTTTAAAGAAACTGTATTTGAATTAACTTTGCACAGTAAGGGTTTTTCTCCCTGATGCTTACCAGATTAACTTTCAGTTTTGCCTGAATGAGTAAAACGAGAATTCAAGGAATACTAAAATGGCAGCAAAATTTAGAAAAGTTATATGAGAACTTTGATAAATAAGCAATTATAGCATAAAAATATAATTCAGAGACCAAAATCTATCACCTTTCAAATTGCATGACCCACTGCTAAAGATTTGTCAGCACAAAGGCACTGAAATATTCTGTATGTGTTTGCATATCTCATAGTTTGCTGAATTTACTATACAGCCTGATGCGGTACGATGTGCAAACACTTCAAACCCTTGAAATAGTTTGACAATTCTCCACCATTAATATTTGATTTGAAAGAAAGGTTTCCTTGTACTTACAATAAATTTTATCCTTTTTTCATAATTAAAAAACAGTGCAGTTAAGAAGCAATAAACTTGAACTCTTTCTTAATCTACAAATCTCAAAATTATTTCTCACAAAATGATTTGGCTTTCTTTAAAAAGCCCAAATTTTAAATTATATGATTATGAACTAAAAGCACATTTGGTTAAATTATTTTAGTGCATATAAATTAAAAATTTGCAAATCTGTCATCTAGATGATACAAGTTTTTGTCCCAATCCAGTAACAAGATTTGTGAAAGTGGACTCCTGAGCTCATCCAAGGCTTCAGTGTTACCAGCAGCTATGCCTGAAGCCCATTCCAGTGCTCAGCCAGACCAGGGAATTTTATACTTGCAGGCACAACTGATGTCTTAAATCACTTTGAGAATTGAATGCATCTTAAATGAGTCATTAGAGCTAATCTGAAAAGCAATCTGCTGCTAGGTACCAGCTATTCTGGTGATAATAGTGCTCGATTACCTTTGTACAGTGTGATTAAGGTTAACTTGGACACTGCTGAAGCAGGAGGGATAAGACTGCCAAGACAAGGAGTAGAAAATAATCATGGCTGGGTTTTTTTTTCACCTGAACAGAAAATAAACAGGCTTTGCAGAGCAGATGTTCAAGGACAAAATTTTGGCCACAACTTTAAGGCCTTAGTTGCTGCTGTCCTTTAGCCAATTTTTGTAAGGAGGAAGTAAAGGAAAAAAAGGACAATGATAATTGATTCCAGTTCTAAACTGGTTAGCTTTTAACTGGGCATTGGAGAAGGATAACTTGCTTTAATTATTAATAAGTACTGTGGTCCCATATTGTTTTTATAATAATAAAACCACATTTAAAAAGAAATAATTTCTGGTCTTTATTGTTAAGAATATTTTAATTGCCCAGATACGTAGCATTGGTTTGTAGAAGGCAATGACATGTAGAATATTTACATTCCTTTCTCTCCAAATCCAGACTAGACACTCCTTTTTTCCAGTGTTTCTCATGGACGCTGGGGCAAAAGACTGTTGATTTCTTATTTTTTTAACCCGATTTCAACTCTCATGTGATTAGTGCTAGCCAAATGTTAATCTACAAAAATCTTTTTGATTAATAAAGCCCCAGAACATAAAGATGTGCTAATTATAGAAGTATGAGGTTATGTTTTTTTTACTCTGTATACATAGGCAACATAAGGATGCCAAAATCCTTTCTTACTATCCCATCCTTAATTATATAGGAAATGTATCTGTTCAGTCACATGAATCCTTATTTTTGTGAGAATTGTCCAAATAAGCACCTTTCCAAACATGTACAATTTGTGGCTCAAACACCTTATTGGTCACACAATGCTATTTTAGCCTGGCCATGAGATATAACAGTGGCATCCTAAATTTAGGATGGAGGTTATTCAGCTGGATGCTTCTCACAAGCCCAAAATATCAAGTACATCTGCATATCAAAGACCTTGAAGCAGAATCATAGAGAAGCCTTTCCATAATGCTCTGTGGAGAATTCTGTTCTTCCTTGTCATGCCTGTATTCAGTAAGGAGTTCTCTGTGTGAGCAGGTGTGTGCTTATGCATATGGATATGTACTGTACACAGGCATTCACACTGACAAGAATGGGTTTGACTATCCAGAAGTGAAGCTTCATGAAATGGTAAATAACTCGTGCATGAAAATTTACACACATAACCTTAATTTTATTTAAAATAATAACTATTATTTATTTGCAGAGAAAATTATAGTTGACACTGAATTTTAAATACAATCCTTGTTTAACATTTTATAAAATATTCTCATGAATATTTAAAATGTCCTGCTTCCATAAACCAAGGAGTGAATGATTTTCACCAGGACTATCAAACCAAATTATGCTTATGCATACCCCAATACACTGTTTGAAATTGTTTGGCTTGAGTCCATATAAACCTGAATGAACATGGATGGGCATGGTTTGTCTGTACACAAATTTTCTATCTATGAGCTATATCCTGTGTAGTTAATATCTTCTATATTTTCTTTATCAGGAGCTAGATCCAAACTCATGTCTCCCTGCCCTGCCTTGGTATTCCCACTACCCAGGTCTGCATATGATGTGGTGTTTAACTTTACAGTCTGACTTTGATGCAGCCAACTGTTTGCTATAGTTTGTTTAAAAATACCACAAATCATTCCATAGTATAACTAATCACCCTTGCACTCCTGTTTGCATACTATTAATAAACACAACAAAAGAAGTTGTCCTTGGAGACTAAGCATCTGGAATTCTTGGAGATCTGCAGTTACAAACTCCAGAAAGGGAGTAAAATCTTTGAAACAGTCCACTACCATTAAAAAGTAGCTACTGAGTTTCAAGTGTAGAAGAAATTTATTCCTATAGATAGTCTGACAAAAAAAATCCCCAAACAAAATCCAAATCAAAACTAGAAAACCAAAAGAAAAAATTCCCCAAACCTCCAAAATTATAGTCTCCTTTATAGAAAAATACCACATTGTGGATTTTCAGAGGAGATAACTACATGGATTGCTAGAGGGAATGAGGAGTTGCAGACTGCAAAACTTTTGAAAGCTTTGTGTTTGGAGAAATTTTAACTTCACTTACAAAAAAAAATTATACAGTTATATAATAAAATAGTATTTGCATATATGTTCAGCATTATATATTCATCAAAAGTAAAAAATATCAAACTTGCTGGAGCTGAATTAATTCATAATATCTAACTCCCAGGAAGTGACCCACACTTCTGCAAAGCCAGGTGTTAAGAGTTCCCCAAATACGAGCAGAGAAACCAAAATTGAAAAGGGAAGTTTAATACCTTAAAAAGTGAAAAAATGTCTGTGTGCTTCTCAGGATCTGGTAAAATGGGGTATTACCTTCCAGCATAACATATGTACTTATTTGAGAATTTGTGCAGCTTCGTATGCAGTGACAGAGTGCAGAGCTCTCTATTTGCTATAGTTATACACTGATGATAAATTACAAGTGAATTTATTTTTGTTCAAGTGAACAATCCCAAATGTAAATGTTTATTAGAACTTCTGTTAGCCACAATCAAAGGCATTACTTAACTTGCTATTATTGCAGTGCAGTAAATGACAGGTGGCCTCTATTTTACTTTTTATAGACTTGTTCTAAACATATATTTATGCTAGCTACACTTTTTATTTTAATATTTTTTTCCCAGATTTTCTGCTAGTGTGGTAACCAGAAACATTTCAATAAGTGAACAGATAGAGTAGGAGTTATGCTAAGACTTTTCAGCATAGGCAAAACTTAGAAGTCTTGCATTCTGTGCTTCTTGAGGCAGTGGAAACAGCAAGTTCAAGAGGGAACAGATAGTATGTCATGAGTTTCTAGGACATCCAAGGATTTCTGCACACGTTGATGGCTGAAGCATTATGAAGAAGAATTCTTCAAAACGTGGAAAACAGCAGAAAAAGAACCATGCTTCTCATAGTTCTGTGTATCTATGAATGAATACAGAAGGAGGTTCCTTGCCATATCTGAGCTCTCAGGCCAGCCCTTCCTCACCACCTAGCATGCACTGGGACTGGCAGAAAAGTGTCTGCTTGCTCAGAGGTTCCCCTCTGATCCTAAGCATCTGGAAACACTTGCCAAATTCTGCAAATTTCAGATCAGTAGGGTAGTATGAACCTTCAAGAGGACTAGGATGACTGAGTTTGGAGATCATAAATCAGGCACAGTTTTTTCTCTGGCAGCATCCTTAATGAGATTTAGGAAATGTTCTGAGTGATACCACTTCAGAAAAACTTACCTTCTTAAAGACCATAGCTCCTTTAAATTATTTTCTCATATAAAAACTCATCTTACTGCAATCATCAGATGTTAGTAGTGTGTTTTTAAATGTGAAACTTCTTGTATTATGTGCCACTAAAATGGCTCTTAGAGACCACTTGCACTTTTTTCCTCAGTGTCACACACATTCTATGGTACAATCCAAGTAATGCATAGTATAATTTTTTTAATTTCACTTCCAATCTTGAATTATGAAAGAAGTTTAAAAAAATATAACCTTTATACTCACCCCAGCCTTTGGTTTAGCTCCAGAGCTGGCTACTGAAGAGGGAGATGCTAGGTCAGGAGCATGGATATTAGAAGACAAGTTTGTATGCGAGTGATTTACTGAAGCAACATCTACTCCACTTTCAGAACCAGATTCAACATCCTGTAGAAAAATATTGCAAGTAAATGTGAATGTGAAATAAAATCATATTTCTGCTAAATAATGAAAATATTTAGGCAAGCTTGCTTAAATACATATGCTTGCTGTCTTTTTCAATGTGGTGATTTGCATTAGCTGCTGTTCTGAAATTATAAATCACTGCTAACATCAAAGCTGCAATTCCCCTAAAGGGTAGAATGCAAGGTAAGAAAAATCAGTTAAAGGCTGCAGAAGTTTGACATTTTTCTCCAATATTCAGTATTTCCTGTGTGCTCCCACCTTCTGTCTCTGCAGCACTGCAAGCTAGTGAACATCTGTAAGCCATTACACAGATGAAATGACTTCACCATCCAGCAGTTTATACAATTCAGAGGTACAGCTCCTTAGTTTTTTTTGAATCACCAGACACTTATCAGCCAAATACCATTTCTGGTTAAAATACCCTTTCTTTTAATGACACTGATTACATTCCTCTTTCTGAGAATAAAAAGAAGATATACAGTATGTTTTATTGTTGAGGAAGTAAAAATTTAGTATATGCTTGATTTACTGCATAGGGTGAGGGCAAGGGATTATACTGCTTGCAGATAAATTGTGACACGTCTGGCAAAGACCTAGCTATGTGTAGAACCAGAACAATATATATACATATACTGTCAGGGTTATTAGCTGAGGTGCAGCCTGCGTGAGTCAAGCTACACAGTATGCAAAAAAATCTCCTGAACCCTTAATCCCAGAAAACTCTGTGCAGACAAAGCCTCAGTTTCCTAGTGCCAGATTCTGGAATGGTGAAATACAGGGCAGAGTCATCTCAGGGGTTCTGCTCCTAAACTGAAAAGATACAGCACCCTTTGATTCATTAATTCCAGTTAAGTCTCTGGTCTGCCAAGCCAAAGCTGCCATTTAAACAGGTGCGTCTCTGTCATGTACACAAGTGGTGTCCTGGAAAGGGTCAGAAATTAGGCACAAAGCTGGACTCCAGGTAGGACCTTGTATTGGAGTCAGATATTTCCTGCCAGTGAGTTGTCTGCAATGTGAAGCACTGGGAAATGCAGCAGAGCCATGGAGCAGCCTCTGTACAATTTTTTTGGCTACAGCTGCTCTCAGAAGTTTCTGGTTAGCAGAGCTATGGTGCCACGGTGCAGAACCATGATCCCTGCTGCATTACCCAAGTTTTTACATCATATTCAAATGATTTCTTACTATAAAATAAATATGAGCCTGAACTCAATACCTATATATCCTGAAAACCAGATATTTTGGTCTTCTGGTCCACAACAATCAAAGGTTCAAAAATTCCTAGGAAATCCTTATCCATAGATAGCATATGTTCCATGTTTGATGCAAACTGTCTTTCTGCAGGACTGCTTTGCAGAATGGGAACAGGTACCACCTCTGATTGCCAGGCAGGGTTACTTATAAACATTGCCTCCATTCCCTTTATTGCTGTAAGAAATTAGCTGAAGTGCTGGCATGGATTGGTGAGATATAGAGAATAGACGTTAACATGTTTCAGGTTTCCCGTGTCATCAGTTTTTAGGGAGATACTGTGAGAACATTGACATTCTGCAGGAAAATGTTTAATGACAAAAAGTGAAATCATGTGATTTCCTCTAAAAATGACACATTATGTAATTTTCAGCTGACCAATTTCCAGTGAAATACATCTTTTCTCACCTACAGACCACTCAACAATAATGAAGCCTGGCTTTCAAAGGAAAAATTCCTTGTTATTTAAAAGAAAATATCACTAACCAAAACAAGTGATATGAATGCTAGTCTAGAGATCTTGGGGCAGTGTTTCTCAGGTTTCTTGAATTGAAAAACAGCTGGAACACATGTGGGTGAAATTAACAGGATGCCTGCGCAAGAATACCTTGGATCAGCCATTTCATGCTCTTCAGAGTTACATGTAAACACTTTACAGAAAAAAAAGAATGCATTGGTCATGTTTGTGAGCTGTCCCATCTCCTTTTGGATTACTCTCAGCAAAGAATGATCCTTTTAAGTGTGCAAAAAACCCCTTACATTAAATAATTCAAGTTCTGCCCAAAATCTTACTTTGAATGAATAAGGACTTTTGTCTTTTCCTAGCAGAAAAACAAGACCTGTAGCTCAGACTTATGTCCAGTTCTTCATAATATCAAATGACACATACTCATGCTCTGAGACTGGTGTGACCCTGAGACTATGCTGACTGCATTTACAGTAAGTGAATCTCCCTTTGTTTTATCAGGAGTTCTGAAGCTCTCATTTATGAAAGGATGCCAAAAGGAGATAATGGATGTCAATATTATTGCCTTCAAAATATGTATATAGACATAAAAAAGCAACCAAGTAAAATTCTTTACAAAAAAAGCCTTAGTTCTAAACCACAGAGCTGAAAAATGTGAGGACTGAAAGAAAAAGGTGAAGCAAAAAAAGATCTTGTTTAGAATAATATTAATAATAAAAAATTGACCAAGCTGGCTTACAGGTATGTGCCTCCGTTTGTATGTTGGGGTGCTGGATGGGGAAGAGCCTGCACTGAGAGCATTTTCAATATCCTGGTCAAGCTGGTCCAGTTTCATAATTAACAGCACCATTGAATCCAGTCGTGAACGATCCCGATCTTCTGTTATTTCCTATGGAACACAAAATACAACTGATAAATCTGAAATTGTATTAGTTGGAAAGAATAACCTTAAATTATGAAAGCTTTTTTTCTTAATTGGCCAGGAAAGCACACTAAATAATAAGCAGAAATATAAAAAAAAAAAAAAAAATACTGCTTTGTGTAGCCAGCTTACTGAGTATTGATGTACTGCTGGGAAAACATTTTATATTAACATTTAATATATATCCATTATAGAAATTAAATTTTTTAGAAGCACAATTGTTTGGAATAACTGCATCATTACTTGGATACACATACTTTTAAAACAGCTATGGATTCTAAACACTTCTCAAAATATTCATCCCAAATTAATTAACTTGATTGTTACAAGTACAAACGATGAAGGTTAGTCTGAGATGGAAAGAGGAGACAAGTTCAAAGAGGCCATTTTCCAGCTGAGGATAACCCCAACTTCTTTTCTTTGTGGAACTCATTAGTGTAACTCTGTTTTGTCAATTTGTAGCAGAGATTTCTATCTTGGTTGGAAATTCTAGATACACAAGGTACATCAGGGTAATAGTGAACACAGCATCACAGATCGTCTGACTGAAAGAGAGCAGGATGAGGGGACATTCACATCACAGCCTCAAACACCTAGTTTTTTGCAGCTAATTTCTCTATACTCCATAGAAAAAGGAGGCAGAGCAGATCCTCAAAAGTGCAATTCAAAGCAAGATCTTCAATTAGATGGACTAAATAATGTTCTCAAGGAGTTCTTCCCTTTCTCTTTTATATAGAGACTTAACACAAATATTAGATAACTAGCCTGCCTCAAAATTCAGCGCTATGAAAACCCCTACTAGTTTCTGTATGGATTTTCATAATTTGAACTTAGAAAGTAAGAAGTTCCATTAACTCACTTGAAATAATATTTTTATAAATCCTTCTCAAGAAATGGATGCAAAGATGTTACAATTGCATCATTTTGCCCAAGAAGTAGGAAATATAAATGTTCAAATTAACTTTTTATTTTATAGTCACTAAACTGTTTTTCAGGCTATGCAGAGACTACTCTTGTAAGGATTCCATTAGCCAGATTTTCGTAGACTAGTTCAAAGGCATTGCAAAGCATGAATTAGATGATTGCTCCTAGAATTAAAGGATATATATATAAAACAATCATAATCTTTGGGTAAAGACAGATGTGATGGTTACTTAACCAAATCTTAGAAAAGGAGAAATACAAATCTGTCAGTCCATACTAGAGTTATCAACAATGTACCATGCAAAGGTCAAACCCAAGGAAACTGCATTTCATTCTGTATTACAACGTGATATTTTGCATTGGATTTCTAAAAAAGCTGTTGAATTTGCAGGATCCTCTGATGAATTTGAACTGAGTTTAGAGGGATTGTGAGAGAATATCACCTCAAAATACCTTAGAAATCACCAAAATGGGTCAAGTTTCACTTTCTTTCAAATTGAAAACACGCCACAAATAATTCATCGCCACTGCACAGATCTTCATTTTAACTGATGTTAAATTGATACCTGGGGTTTACAAGTGTCAGAATAGTTATTCCATCTAATCTGCATGGGTACAGAAAGCCCAGTGGGGCAGCTAAGTGTCTGCTAACAGAGTGGACATGAGCTTCTTTGTGGCACAGGCCATGTTTGCCATGGTGAGCAAGATTGCCACCAGTTTACACATCCAGAGGATTCCAGTGCTGGTACTAAACTAGCTTCCTGCACAGTCCCCTCACTGTGTTTTTATTTTATTTCTATTGGTTTTGCTTGGAAATACACCACTGCAGAGGCTAATCAACCCAAAATTTACCCTTGGCTTAAAATTCACTGTCATACCACAACAAAGGAAGTGGTGATGGCTGGGTGGGGTTTTTGTGTTTGTTTGTTTTGTGGTTTCCACCCCCCCCCCAGGCTAGAAAGATATGAAGCATTTCACTCAAAGACGAAAAAAAAAAATTTGGAATTTTCCCCTAGTAAATTGTTTGATTCATCCTGCTAAAATAATATAAACTTGCTTTGTATGCAGCAGATTGAGATGCTGGAGAAGAATCTGCTGAAATGAAGAGGTGGCAAAATATTGCTTAAAGTGATACTCGGGCTTGACTCAATGTGCTGGCTTTGCATGGAAACACTGCTTTCAGAAAACAATAATATTATTATGGAATTTAGCTATTCTGTTTAGAAGTCCTAACTTTGTGGTTCTGGCTGCTGTTCACTTCAACATGAGAAATTTAATATTTTAACTACAGTTTCTGCTTTTGCAACTTACTAATACACCTGCTTTGCTGAGGCATTATCAATTTGAATACATGCAAATCTAAGCATTATACAAAAAAAATAAGACAAAATAAAAAAGGCTAATCTTGAGTTGGAAATTCATCACAACATATAAAGCAAATATTATTCTAAGATTGATTTATGTTTAGACAGTTTTAGCCTTGATAGTCTCCAATGAATTTCCAAGAGCTTTAGAATCTTTTTATCTTTTTTGTATCTCCCTTTTGTATATATTCTGAGATTTTATTACTGAAGTATGATACAATCTATAGCCAGTAATGTATTAGCAGTTAATTTGTTTTCTTCTGAAAACACAGCATTTCCTTTGCTTCCAGTCTTTCACATTATTTCCCAATGATAGCTATTTACCTTCCAAATTAGAATGCAAAAATATAAATTACACCTATAGAATTATACAGAAATCCTACCTTTACCATTATGAAGTCAAAACTTGGGCATTAGAAGGTATCTGGTCAAAGAAAACCCTTTTAACTTAAATTTCTGCCTTAAGGCATTTGTATAGGGCAATTCAGGCATGCATCACAAATATAAACAGAAGGTCAAACTCGAGATGTTATTTGTCTGGAGATTTTATTTTTAACATGTCTCAACACAAGGAGGAAATAGTTTAGGTCATGAACTGGAAAAAGCAATATTTCTTTTAATTTGTATCCTCACTGGTGTGATAAAGAAGCAGTTAAATTTGAATATATCCATATGTTTAGAACAGAAAACATTGTAACTCTTCCTAGAATGAAAGATGCTTGAATTACGCCTAAATTATTAAACCCCAAATGTTTTTACAAGGAAAACAGTCTACAAGTCCTGTTGCTATCATCAGTAAACAATGTTAATAGAATGAAAACATTTTTGAGAACACGCCTGCAAATGGGATTTAGCCAGTTTTTTTAGTCACTTTTGTGAATTTGGAACTCACATTGTTATTGACAAGAATAACACTACATTTTCCCTGATGTACTTCCATGTCTTCGAGTGCTTGTGTGCCTTTTTACGACCAAATTGCCTTGTGTAATGTGTGAGAAGACCTGACAATTTCTGAGTATAATGTTCTCTGCACATAATGCTATAGTTTTTATTTTGAACACTTGATGAATAAAAAGCCCTGTATGAAGGCAGCATTAATCAGAGTATCTCTAGAAAGAACTTACCCCCTCCTTTTTATTTATGGTTTCAAGAATTTCCTACCCATATTAGCAACACATTACAAGAACTTTAATCAACTCAAACAGAAGAAACTAATTGAAGGGTATGACCCTAAACTTGGATTAAATACATTCATTCTGTTTTATCCAGGCATGGATAAAAAAATGGAACTGGGTGAATTTCACTTCCTCGCTCTCTTAAACCCTGTATTTCTCCAAGTTTTTGCCTTTGACCTCTAGCCACTGTTTTACATCACACACACAGTCCCTACTGCAGTCCCTTTTCCCACATACCTCTTTTGGCTGAGTAGAGCTGAAGCAAAGGGTACCTTTTGAAAAGGGTTTAGACTGTCAAGTGTAAAACTTATCTAATTTTCATAGCAAAAATTTTGTACAGAAAAAGTTGGTCCTCAAAATTGAATTTGTGCTCTCTCTCAATACCCTCAGGGGGATTGAGTCACTTCCCCCTCCCCAGTAGATTCTCCCTCTGAAAGCATCTGCTGATTCCCAGACTGAGCAGACCCTCTCAGTGTCAGTGTGGTCCCCTGGAGTTAAGGAGGGGAGAGAATATCCCACCCTAAACATCTCCCTGCTGAGGCCATCAGGGCAGCACCTCCTTCCTGACACTCTTGTGTCAAGATGCTCATAGCTGCTTTGGAAATGAAAACTTGGATTTTAGAGGCAAGGTTTTACACAATTGTCAAGGCAAGCTGGAGCACCCACTAAAGAAAGGGATCATTTATGGAAAGAGCTGGCTGAGCTTTGCCTGGTATTCTTGATCTGCAGCCAGCTGGACAGAGTTAAAATCTTATATTAATGCTATATATTTCAGATGGCATTAAATTACTCATTCTTGTCTTCCCTTGCTAAAAATAACCTTTTTGAAAAAAGACAGTTTTATTATATATTACTGATTTAATACTATAAAGGTTTTCATGGGAAGAAACAAATGAAGAATGCAAAATATGCAGCTTTGAAATTAGTCTGATGATTTTTTACTAGCAGATATGCAAATAAGTTGTAATTTTCATCCTTCTACATTGGACTGTAGAGTTCACAAACTTTGAAAAATGCCTAAGAATTTTATCTTTATATTTTATGCTATACTGTGCCATGTACCTGCCCATGACAGTTTTGCAACTAGAGGATCGTAAAGGTGCCTTTCAACACAAACCACTCTATGATTCTACTATTAGAGTCCTATTCATTATGGGAGAGATTGCAGACAGAGAACATTAAAACACAAGGTAAAGCATTCTATTCCTTTTTGACATAAAACACAAAGCCTAGACACCAGAAAAATCACAGTAAAATTACTATTATAAGTCATATTTGAACTAATATGGAGAACAGACTGAAAATGGAACAAATAATGTGAGCAGACACTGAGGTACACACCAGAGGTGAGGAGACATGCTCACATGTTCATGCAGCTATTCATCTACACATTCACACTTGCTGTTGAGAGAATACCTTTTCTTCTCATTTTCCTTACAAGAACCTTAGATCACTGATCAGTTTTTCCAAATACAAAGAATTGAATAGCACCAGTATACGTGTGCTTTTAAACTTCTGTTAAAAACACACAAATAAGTTATGTTTGTAAAAGTGAAGCCTTGATTTCTATGTAATATCCTAATTGTGACTTTCACTACTGTGTCCTGAGAGAAATGTAAAACCTCCAACCATATTAGAAAACCAAACTCTCAATAACATGTTGTCTTAACGAAATCAATGCCTTTTCTACTTCTAGGCAAAAAAAAATATGTCTTCTTCTGTAGAGCAGAGTGCTTGCAGGGATAGTGCTGCACTGTTGGGAAAAGAACAAAATGTTCTGAAAATAATGGAGAACACAAAATCCAAATATACCCAGCAGGTGAATTACAGGAACAAGGAGATTTCAGTACTAGAAGTGAAGTGCAGCATCTCAATTTGCCTAACTTTTCCTAAGGTCTTTCAAACTCATGCTCATCACAGATACAGTCTCCTGAACTTAACCCGATTTC
>JAOTQP010001652.1:40720079-40732813 GCA_026413545.1 Cichladusa arquata | reverse complement strand
TTTTTTGCCTAAACACATACTCAACCCATAGGCTATTTAGTATTTTTAGGTGGTTTTTTTTAGCATTCAAGTTTTCCAAGTTCCGTGTCAGCTGAGTAAACTGTCCATTAGAGATGCTGTTTTAATAATGAAATTTAGCAATTTGCTATTGATGAAATGGAAAATCACTCAGAAACCTTGGTGCAAAACAATCTGAGGAATCATTGTTGCACAGTTGTTAACTGAACAGGGATGGCAGGTAGTAGTCACTGCTGTTCTTGAAACAGCACAGCTCTGTATCAAACAAAGTCAATCAGGCTCAATTTCTAGCTAATGCTCTATTACCACAGTGCCTATTAATGGAAAACATAGATTTCTCAGACTGCCATTACTACAGCAGAAAACATAGTTTGGCAGTTCTCAGACTGCTATTACTACACTAGAATTACACCAATTTTCCTGCAGTATTAATGTAAATAAGTGGTGGCACTAGTTCCAGGAACTAAGAGAAGCAAAAACAAATGTAAAATTAACCAACTCAAAATGGTACATCTTGTCCAATGTAGAAGATAATTATCTTATAGTTTCACTGCAGTTTCATAAAGTATAAATGATGTATGAAATCCTGCTCTCTGTCTTTGGAGTTACACTTGATTACAGTAGGCAGTCTGATGACATCCAGCTCCCAGTAGGCGTTCCTGACTTAGCATCTTATCAGGATTATGAATACAGAAATTTGCCAAAATCAAATTCCATAGAGACATAGAGCACAATATAAATGTAATTTCTGTTCACTGGGTGGTAAAAAGCATCATTAAACATAATGTAATTAATCATGGTCTTTCCAGCATAAACAAATTCAGTTACTTTCAAACTTTGTTCTTCTTGATATTTTCCAAATTAGCATTGCAATTATTCTAAATTCACCTTTTATGACTATAATTTAATGATTATGACTTACAAAGTAAGCAAAAAAGTATGTCTTTATCTTTCTGTTTTTATGAGTGGAAAGACTTCTGCTTTGTGGAGAATATTATGACAGTAATCTGAACACTATTTATCAGACTGGACAAATACTGTAATTAAATAGAAATGTGATGTGAATGTGAGTGATAATGTTGTTACATTTTTTATATTATTGAAAAAGTACCTCAGATCTAGAAATTTTGTGCAAAAACCAACAAGAAATTACTTCCGTGATCTTGTTTCTTTTCTATTGTACTATAAATCACAGACTGAAATGAGGAAAAATAGAGACCATTCTATTAATCAGCAATTAATTCAGCATCAGTGATGTGAAACTTAGCTTTGATATGTGTTTGTTGGCATGCATTTTACAAATATACCAGTAAATGAATGGCTTTGTGTACTTACCCTTTATATGTCTTTATCATTTAGTGTGTTTCAAACATGGAAGTGAGGAATTGCTTACAAATGGAAAGCAAACCAAATAGTTTCTGTTTGGCACTACACTGAATACAGTGTAAAGGGAATGGAGGAAGAAGAATGAATATAAAACTTAGTTTGTCCTCCAGTTTACCAGTGAAAACATAAAATCCAAGAAATGTCTTTTTCTATGTAAAGTCTGTTACTGACACTCAACCCTGCAAATCCTGACGACGGATAAATACTAGTACTGAGCAGCCTCCTGAAATTATTTCAACTCTTCCCACAATTGCAATGGACTTTGAATGAGGACTAATACAGATACGAGAATTAAAACAAACAAACCTCTGTACATTTTAAATAGGTGAGAAATAGGAGTTGTCCTAAATAGTTTTCATGCTACCCTAGTAAATGAAGAGTTTTGAGGATACGGGTTGCACTGTCAACTCAGTCTTTTTAGATACGATATCTTTTCATTCATATGATTGTAACATCAATAAATTAAAAAAACCAGCCTATTAAAAATATTAAACACAATGTCCCTGCTAATCATACCTTAACAATTTACATTTTCACATGTGAGAGTGTGTGGGGGTGAGGTGGTGGGGAAGATTCATCACTGAGTGTTTCAAGTCCACTTAACACACTACAGAAAATTTCCTTTATTTACTTGTCTTTGTCCTATAAAAATCCTATACAAGAAGAATGGCTTTACCTGGCTACTTAACCAGAGGGATTGGTTGGCCCATTATCAGGACTTGACTGTCAATTTTTATATCTTGAATGACAAACTGTAGGAAGACTTTGTCATAGCCTGCAACTTATTGAAATAAGCCCAGCACTTATGGGTTCTGAGAAACTGTTATCTAGGTAGAAGCAGAAAAGTCTGCATTTATCCTTCTGGTTTTAGTAATCTTGCTCAGGTTAGCAGTTTACACGAGAGATTCACTAGGCTTCTGTGCCAGACACAAACATTTTCCAACATGTCTCATATCTGGAGGAGGCCATTAGAAGACAAAAGGAGTCAAGGAAAGCTGAGATATGGTGCATTCAACAAGGAATCTTTTCTTCCCTGTACCCCAAAACCTGACTAGATTATGAACACCTCGGTAAAGAGGCAAGAAATAAAAAATGGCACTTCAGAGTTAGTGGTAAAAGCAATGAGGAAGGGGTAAGTTCCTGTATGGAAAGATAGAGGATACAGACAGGTATATACCAACCATATTGAATCTCATGGAGCTGAAGCAATCTCGTGTCTGAAAGGACACACAAGATCAAGGCACAAAAAGTATAAAACAATGTGCATAAGGCCTATTTTAAGTGTGTCACCAGATAGTCTGCTCCACTGCAGAAGGGACCTACTCTGTTCAGTGGAAAAAGTATCAGAGCACCACATAAAAATCAAACCCATTAAATCACTCTCCCCCTTCTTCCAGATAAGAAGCAGAAATTATTATCTTAGATGATTAAAATGCCTAAATGTATTAAATTAAGAGTTAAATTAAGAGGGGAGGCTAAAAGAGGTGAGTCTATGTGATGACATGTGGGGTGTTCTACATATGACATGACAAGATTGGTTATGATCCCATTCTCAAGATGAGCAAAATGTAAGACATAATTTGGGATGGTTGGTTTGTTTAGTTCTTCATTGTGCTTCAAAACTTTCCTGCACTCCTACATAGACAGTTGTTTCCATACAAAGCTGTTTGGAAATCTTGAATATTTTGATGCTGCATCCAGTTAATGTAACCAGAAAACAATGCACTAACTGAAGATTTTTATAAAGTCATTCAAGAGACCTGAGAGAACTGTTTAAAGAATTTCTTAGTGTGGCAAATGTAGCAATTGATCATAAAGGCTGTTGCAATCTTGCAGAGATTATAACACAGTCATATTTTTCTTGTGCAGAAGTTTCATGACAAATAGAGAATCTGAGAATTTAAACTTTTCTCTAATAAGATTAAATTTGTTTAGAAACAGTGAACTTCAAAATAGCACTCTTTCTTTCAGAGTCAGAATGTTTTCTGCAGCAGAACCACCATAACAGATTCTCAGAATGCTACCTACCCTTGCATATGACTTGCATAACAATTGGTTTAGTTAGAATCAGAAAATAATTTTGTCTGGAAAAGACCTTTAAGGTCTATTATTAGGTGCAACTATAAACCCAACACCTTAAAGTCCACCACTAAACCATAAGCCCAACACCTTCAAGTCCACCACTAAACCATGTTCCTTGGTGCCATATTTACATGTCCTTTAAATTTCTCCTGGGATGGTGACTCAAATACTTACCTGAGTAAGCATACAGCATATTGAGGGGAAAAACAAGAATCTGAATAAAAATACATCCTTTCTCCATAAAGTAGATCTGTCACTAGAACTAAGATGGATAAGAAAAGAGAAGGGAAAATAAACCCCAAACATAGGGAAGTAAGTGAGGTCTCTTGAATCCCACAATCTACTTCAGGCCACTCAGCTGATTCTCTGAGATACCAAATATTAGGCAAAATATTCAGGTAAGTGAGATATTATTCTGCATTCTTATCAGAATATTCAGTTTCATACTCTTAGGTTATAAGCACTCTGGGTGTATGAGATTACAGAGCTACAAATCATTACTTTGAAGGCACTGCAAATCAATCCCCTCTTTTGTTGCCAGACAAACTCTAATGGATATTGCTATAGTATAGTAAATCCTCTATAAAACCTTACAGTAGACAATGACTAAAAATATTCTTTCACCTTACATGATATTAACAACAGTTAATTATTTCAAAAATCAGAGATGATCAGAAGACAATCACTTAGTAACTTTGTACTTTGTTCTGTTTATAGCTGTACTCCAAATTTAATTAAAAAAAAATATTTAAATCATTATCAGATACAGATCATGGTTACATGGTTACTCATATTTTCCCCAAATTTTGGTTCTAACAAGTTCCTGTTCACTCATCTATTTGCCCAGGCTACCCCTCAGTTCTTCTTGTACCAGCACTGGTTTCCAGAAAGTTCCAGGAAAACATTGGGGGTCCAGCTGGGCACATTCCCTGGGAAAGGTGTAATGCCTTCTGTGCAACCCTACAAATGTCAGTGCTGGCCAAGGAAGACTGAAAAAAGGCAGGACAAAGAGCTGTATTGAATTTCACTTTGGTTTTTTTTTTTTTTTTTTTTTTTTCCAGAAGCTTGGAATTTAATTGCAAAGTGCAAAGTGATCACTTAACTGTAACCTTGTTTTTTTGCCAGTGGGGTTAAGCTGATTTTACAGATGTTGTATGGTCTTCTCAAATGTTTTTCTTCAGTGTACAAATACAAAGAATTTAGGGAGTGTGTACATTAGTAACTTGCTGAGGATCTGAAAGAGAGGTGTATTGTCAAAAAGCAATCTCTGTCTCTTAATTCACCCATTATTCTTTAGCTTTGCCAACCTATGCAGCTGAAGAAATGCCAGAAATATTTTTTTTATGTCAGAAGTTTGTAAGAGAACATGATAGCATGAGAAAAACCCTTGCTAATTTTTTATATTCAGGGGAAGAAGTTTAAGTGCTTTGTTTTCTTGGGAAAAAGCTCACTCTTTCCCACGTGAAAATTGGATTGTCCTAGCAACAATTACCTCCTTACTAAATTACTTCTGCACGGTGAGATTTAAACCAAGGTTACCTTTGTATCACAATTCACTGCACACTGATATTTATGAGAGTGGTAATTGGCTACTGAGGAAGTGGTAGCAAAACTCTTAATCTTAAACAGGGATAAAATTTTTGTTTGTGAATAAGACATTCAGGTTTAGGTTAATGCCCAATAAATGTGAAAGTTCAGAACTTGCTTCAGTGAAAGGGTTTCGACAAAAGGGTTACAAAATTAGGTGTTCATATCAGACTTCTCAGTTTAATTACATGGAAGCTTAGACACGAGCAAAACAAGCCCCCCAAACTGGGATTGGGATCAAACATGTTGGGAGTGGAAATGCTGATCGAGGAAATTGTTATTCCTTTTCAACAATACTTAGATTCTAGATAGCTCAAAAAAAATCGTCAGAAAGCTTTGACATTTGTTCTTTCTTTTTGACTTCTTAGCAAATAGAAATGAATGGCAATTAGAGGTTTTGAGAAAATACAGAATCAAAGGAAGCTGGATCATCCATTATGTGTCACACACCATATTTTACAACTATTTCCTGAAGTAAATAACCAAAATGTTGCAGTCACGCAAGCTTTTCTAAAACTCTGCAACAATTACTGCACCATCTATGCAGAGATGATTCTGAGGAGCTGATAATGGTCCAAATTTGGTAAAAAAATACCAAAACCCCCTTGTTTACCTCAGACATCCCTTAATAGCATCTGTCTTCTGTATATTGTTGTCTGAAATTCATCAAAGCTAAGTGTCTGACCATGTGGTAAGTGGTTGACTGGAATTTTGGAGAAGTTTGTGGTTCAGACAAGCAATTCCGCTTTTCTTTATAATATATTCAGCTATTTCATGTATGCCTTTGAAATATGTTTATGCACTCTGGAATTATTCTAGCTATTAAATGTTACTTAAGGGGGCTGATCTGTGCACAGTGCCCAGCATTGAGGGCTTGCTCAGACACACACACTGGCCAGTATAATAGCCTTTAGGGTTCACTCTCCATTCACATCAAAGGA
This sequence comes from Cichladusa arquata, assembly GCA_026413545.1. Taxonomy (NCBI): domain Eukaryota; kingdom Metazoa; phylum Chordata; class Aves; order Passeriformes; family Muscicapidae; genus Cichladusa; species Cichladusa arquata. Next base: position 40,726,799 of record JAOTQP010001652.1, on the reverse strand, counting down.
CAAATGTGAACCAAAAGACAAAGCTAGTCTGAAAGCCTCAATTTTCTGTAATCACCTTTTTAAATCCTTGAATTCATTCTCCCCTAAAAGTGTGTGGCTTATATGGTTTTTTCATTTACTTTAAATACTAATTTTCCTTTTTAATTTTTATCCTAAATCCTTAGGAGGCCCAAAATTGCAGGACATAATTGTAAAAAAGCAATTTTTCCATAGATGTTTAAATGAATACATTTTGTGTGATAATTTTTTAATATTCATAGGTTTTTTTCAGCAATAAATTCAGCTTCTCAAGACTAGTGACTATTTTAATCTGAAATCATCAACACTAACTGCTTGAAATATTACACATTAATAAATATTATACATTTAGATACTCTGTTCATGAGCTAACAACAGAAAGTCATAGAATCATGAAATATACAACTGGAAGTGATTTTGAAATGTCATGTCATCTGTCTCTCAATGACAAGGCTGTCATACTTGATGTAGAGTTCTCCAGCTCTACTTACAAACCACCAAAACTGCCCCAAGCAAAAAATGTCTTATTCCATTGTTACCTTCCTTAGTACTTAAACCTTAATTCTAACATGGAACCACAATTTTTCTCTAGATTGAATTTATTAATTCTTGTTTTTATTAATTTTTGCTCTGCATGGCAGACTTTTCTTCTCCTTGGAAATGATATTGTGTTCCCTCCATCTCCATATTCAGGTGTATTCCTTTCCCTCCACAATGCAAGTGCAGGGATGTTCTTCCGTCTCTGGCCATTTTTACATCAATTCTTTAGTCTCTCTTGGACTCTCCTCCTGAAGAGCAACTTGCAAAACCCTCTGCCTTCACTGCATGTGAAGCTGATGTAGAAAGCACATCTCTAGGAATGGAAAAACACACCATTCTCAGGGCATTTTCTGTTGTGACAGCAAATAAATGTCAGTCAAAGCCATTCTGCCTCTCAGCATTTGTGAGGTCAAAGCTGCTGGCAGCTGACTGAGACATGCAGATAGCAGCAAGCAGGTGAGATGAATGATGGATTGCCAGGAAAGACTCTGGTATAGCCAAACTTTTCTTGGAGAGAAGTTCCACAGACTCCATCCTTGGTGGCTTTCACGACCCAACTGGATAAAGTTCTGAGAAACCTGGTCTGATCTCAAATCTATTCCTGCTTCAGCAGACTCCTCCTGAGGTCCCTTCCAACAAGTTACTACAGATGCCTTTAATTTTTCCATTATTGAATGGAAATTAATTGTTATCTACAAAAATTACTGTGAAATCAGGTTGGGTAGAAAGTATTATAATTGAATGCAGCTAAGCATTTTGCTCAGTGATTTACCTCTTTACTGTACTTCACTTAGTGTTTGTATTGCACTTGGATAGATATTGCTGCTTTTGCATATGGCCTGCACACACAGGGTACTCTTGCCCTGGAGCCATACCTTACAGCAAATGAATTATACTATCTTATATGATAAATAGTCTTCTTTGGAAGATGAGAAAAATACCTTTAAAACCAAATAGTATCATATAATCTTTTTTAAACATACACATAATATATTGCAACTAAAGTGAAAATTCAGCATTGATAGCATTCCATGGGGTAATCACCTTGCTATTTTCTTTCACAACATAGCTCAGACATGGTCAGTATTGTGTGATATATACAGGGACTGTTTGATGATTTTCGCTTTCTCTTTTCAGCAGTTACCAAACTACTGATGCTGTATGCATCAGTATTAGAAGGAAAACTCAGATTTTCTTACTATAAAATCTGAAAATATCTCACATGGATGTACTGAGGTGAGGAAAAAATACCAAAGGAAGAAACTCAACACATAAATAATATTGATGTGACAGATTATTGTGTATCATACCTTAGTTCTTAACATTTATCTAGAAAATCTAGGCTGTGTTTACAGTCAATCAAGAGAATAATAAGGTGTAACTGCAGTAAATGACATCTGAGCCCCTACCCCTGGGGAGAAGTTAACTAGTGATGTCCTAGATGGACTTGAATCCAGCAGAGGCTTGGTTGTGGCCACATCATTTTCCTTCTTCTTCTTGTCCTTGGAAGTCTCAGCCAGGCTGCAGCAGGTAATGGCATTAGTGCTCAGCTCTGACAGCCTGCACCAGGAGGAAGGAAAAGCATTGTGCCCTGCTCTGGACCCAGCTGGGAAGTGAGTTCTTCCCTCCCAGCTCAGCCTACAGCACCTCTGCACATCTCTTCTCCTTTTTGGTGAGCTGGTGGCTGACAGCTTCCTTTCACAGCTGCTGTCTCCAGGAACAGAGCAGCAGAAGTGCCTGCAGCTCAGGAGGACATGCTGCTCAAATTGGGTGCAGTCTGTCAGTCCTTGTCAGTGTGTCTGTCCACAAAGGACGCAGCAGACTGTGAGTAGGAGCTGGGCAATCTGAATGGGAGGTGAGGATGATGCAAGTTCTAGTTTTGACTAACACCCAAAATATTTATATTTCAAATATGCCCACAGTGCTGCAGGAGATACACCACATACACACAAACATTACTTATACGGGCATATAAAACATGGGAAAATAGATTCAGAAGTCAATGTTATTTCCAAGTGTGACTTTTACCAAGTCAAATAAGAGGTTTGAGTTCAAGAGTTATAACAAAGAGGTGATAGAATAAAAAAGACAAACATATCTGAGCCAGGATTAAATCATGCGTTTTAACTAATGTTTTGTTCAACAAACTTGGATTCAATTCCAAACTCTTCTCCAAAATAGTAATTGAGATAAATACAATTTTATGAAGCCTAATAGAAAGTAGCATTCAAGACAGGAAGATTAAAAAGAAAATAAAATTCATATTTTTGGACTTTTTGTTATTCTTCACAAGTTGCCAGATGTTTCCTGTGATCAATGAAATGTTAAAATGTTCACATATGAACACCCAATAGCAAGGGATATTTTAAAAACAGTGAGCAATACCATTTTGAGTAGGTAAAATGTTACTGAGCCTATATGGTGTTACCATTAAATAAAAATTATGGCGCTATAGAAATTCAATGCAAGTAGACACTAGTGCTAAGTGAAAGTGGTGAAACTATTGTAATTTTGGGCTTAGCAGTAATATTTAGAACAAAGACTCCTGGCCCTTAATTATTTAAGTCAGGAGTATGATACCCTAATTAATCTTATAAGTTTAAAGTATAAGATTCTGCAGAAGATAAGAATTATCAATTTTTTTGCTATAACTGTGAAACGAGATTTAAAAGTCCAGAAGTTAACCTAATGGGATTTTTACAAATTCTCAGCTTTTGTTTGAACTGCATTTTCAGTAGTTCAACCCTTCAAGCTAACAAACTAAAATCATTTGCATGCCATTTTCTCCCAGTTAATGCCACTGAAACCAGTGAGACTAGTCTCTGAATATGAGATGGTGAATTAAATTCAGGTTGGTGGAATCTAGGTGCTGACAATGGACACACTATCATGATCAGATGCATACAACAGCTTTTTGTAGAACTGATTCAGTGAGTGTTGGAAAATTGAATTACTAAAGGATAATGAAGAATTACCATGGGGTAGGAAGCAGCCTGTATGCATTAGTTTTCTATCTGCATGTCTGCATTTTCCAGCTTAGGTGAATTGTGGTAAAGTACATTTCAAATATTTAGTATTTTAAGCAAAGTTTTCTGCTCATATATCTGTAAATGTCAAAGTCTGGGTAATATTTTGTATTTATAATTATATATGCATGGAAATGTCTGATCATTCTGTTTTTCAATATCTTAATATGCACAAGCACATGTCCCTTTAATCATTAAGTTTTTTTTTACAGCAAAACAAAAGTGAGGTTTGCACACTTTTATTGCAGCTGGATTTTTCCAGGTGACTCATTCCCTTTTGAATCTATGCAATAGACAGCCTAGGGTATATCACTGTCTGCTTCCATGCACAGAAAAGAAGACATGATGTAGTAACAATGGCATGTCCTCACCAAAAGTTATAAAGCCACCATAGAATGGAGTATACGCATTTGTTTAAAAATATTCCCTAAATGGAAGCAGTTATATAATTTTTAACTTTATTGTCCTTTATCATAAAATAATGTTTTGTTGATAACAAGCTGAAATGCCCCTCTTAATTTTAGATTCAATCCCTTACTTTTCTGGGTTAAAATCTAACTGATCTTACTATGATTTACACCTCAGAAAAATGAATATTAGAAGACTCTCAGTGCAACATTGTGACCCTTGTTAATGGGATGTTTCTCAAACAGATTTTTTTTTTTCAAACATATATGTACATATATCTCATACTCTGTACTTTAAAGTGAAAAGTAGCACTGTACATTTTTGTGAAAAGAATATCTACTGGTTGGATCTTTGAAAATTGCTTAAGTCAGCAGAGAAATACTGTTTCTATACCTATTATTTCTAGGTGTATCCATAAGGTAAACAATAGCCATCATCTCCAATAAATAGGGTGAGGAATTAAAGAAATGGATGCATTCTTGATTGAAACTTTACTAACTTCTTTAAAAATAATACTTCTTTCCTGTATGATGAAACACTGACATTACTATCTTAATACTTCGCTTATACTCCCCTATATAAAATAACCATAGAGCTGTTATGGTTACTTACCCTTCACAAAGCTAGAATAACTAAACATTTGCTACATTTTAAGAAAAATCTTTTTAGATGTGAGGTTTCCTAATATTAAAAGAAATAAGCACTGTCACCATATTTTGTGACAAAAACATAAAACATCTTTAAAGGTCAGCATAGCTTTTGCATGAAATATGTCTGTAGAGAGAAAAAAATTTGCTTGAGGAGGGAGAATGAGACTTTCAGAATAGTTAACTACAGAACAGCTGGCACAGATTAGCCTATGTCCTCATACAATCAAAATGTTTCTATTAGAGAACTTGAGATAACCAGCTTGAGAGTGTTTAAGTATACTCCAGTATTTTTTTTCTCCGAATTTAATCAAGCATTATCTCAGGAGGGATGACTGCATTAGCCCAGTGGAATTAAAGAATTACCAACACTACACTGTTATATATATATATATATATTTAATATCAGGTTATTTGGCTTGATATTTATCTGTGGTATATGCCAACTTTTACTGCCTTAACACACCATGACAAAATCAGCTCAGGGGAAGAAGGAAATGCGTGAAAACTCTGACTACTGATCCACTAGCAAGGCCAAAGGAGTGAAACCACAGTCTCAGAAGCACATAGCAGAAATACATGTCTGGAGAAAGGACCTGACTCAGGCCACAGCCAGTGCTGAGACCAGCTGCAGTGAATTTCTGGTCACCACCAGCTGGACTCCCCAAGGAAGAGCACTCTGGACTTAAGTGCATTCAAAGCATCTGATGGTAAGTGGTGCTGGACTGGTGATTGCACAATTTGAAGAATAGGACATTTATAATCTAAAAGTATTTCTTCCTGTACAGAAACTTAATGTTGAAATGAATGTCACTATTGTTAAACACATCCTTCTGCATAGGAGAGAAAGAAAAAAGCATAATTTATAGAATTTCCAATAAAATATAAACTGCAGTTCCATCACTGCTTTGGTTAAATCCCACTTCCTCTGACTCATAACAATGTGAGACATAAATGACAATATGGCTGTTTCATTAAGTCAGTGAGTTTATTAACAGGAGCAAAATACCATTTGGCTCTTCTTTGTTTAAAATATGAGATAATAGATTTTATTACCAGGCTTAGGCAACTTGATGACTCTTGGTAAAATCTGAGGCCCTATGAAATAACCCAGGTTTTGCTAGAAACAAAATTAGGATTTCACCAATTTAATTTGCATACTTCTGCTATGTTTGTCACCCAGGGCAAACAGGAGAAGCCTTTTCATTCTATGACTTTATTTTTTCTCATGTTCAGGGCACAGTAGCTCTACAGATGTTTTTGCTTAAGAAGATAAATATCTAAATATGCAATTAAGTTGAATTGTTGTATTGATACACCCTCAGAAGAGACTGAGTATTTATACTGCTAAAAAGAAGAGAGACAAATAGAGAGCTGAAAGGAACTGCTCATTAAGAGAATGAGAGAAAATGACATTGAAAAATGCAGTTTCCTCAAGTTACTGTATGAAGACCTCAAAGAGACAGTACACCTATAAGATTTTTTACATGGAACTGCTTAATTTCATCTAAATCTGATTTTAAAGCACAGGCACTGTAAAAACAGAAGATTTGTCCTCACTGGAACAAACCATGATGTTTAATACAGAATAGAAGGAAGTTCAACAAGCAGAAATTATTTTAAGATTTTAAGGCTCTTGGGGAACTTTCACCAATGTGAAAGTCACCACCTCAGGTAACTGTAAAATTCTTATTACAACATTTCTGTGCTTCTTAAATATAGCTAAACTCACATTGCACATGACAAGTGAAAATATTAACTCTGCTTTAAGTATGTGAAAATATCAGGCAGACTAAGTGTTTTCCCAGGGCTAAAGAAGAACTTGACCTAAGTAACAATTCTGAGTATCACTCTGTTTTGAACCCCGTTTCTCTGATCCACCCATGGAGTGGTAACATTTGAAAGTACATTTAATGCTCTGTTCAGTGGGGTAATAATTGTTTGCTATGATTTTGACTGCTGGGGATGTTTCATTACTGCTTTTCATGTTTCAGGCTCATTTCTGACAGCGTAATCAAATTGGAAAAAATATAAAGCAGAAGTGGTGTTTTTTTTTTTTTTTTTTTTTTTTTTTGTATTTA
>JAOTQP010001652.1:40690497-40719979 GCA_026413545.1 Cichladusa arquata | reverse complement strand
CTGGGGATGTTTCATTACTGCTTTTCATGTTTCAGGCTCAGTTCTGACAGCGTAATCAAATTGGAAAATATATAAAGCAGAAGTGGTGTTTGTTTTTTTTTGTTTTTTATTTTTTTTTTTTTTTTATTTTTTTTTTTTTTTTATTTAGTGAATGCATGTATTGTCTTGCTACATTTAACAAGAGGTTTGGGGTTTTTTCTGTTTTCCCCTGCTCCCTTTATCTCTAGAGATTTCCAAAGCAACTCTGTTTAACTTTATGTTTATCAGATTTTTTTTTCTCCTTTTCCTCTCTGAGACAGGAAGCCGAGGGTTTTGACCTCATCTGCATCTTTCCCAGTGTCAGGAGGTGGTCTGTTCAGAAAGATTCCATGACACTGATCTCCTTCTGATTTATCAGATAGCTAGGTCAATAAATAGGTCTCTAGTGTTTTTTCCACAGCTGTAAAATAACCAGTGGAGTCCTCTGAGAGCTAATTATCAAATCTTTTGGGTTTTTCTTTCAAGGAACAAGCGTTATTTTTCTTGTTAGCAAATTCCATTGCAGTGTACTTTAGCAAAGACTACCAAATTGTAAGAACTCTCAGGCAGCTCATTTAAATAAAATGCTAAGATCATTCTTAATACATTTTTCTCTGTCCTTCTATCAGTATGTATTGTCATAGTCATGAAACCCTTTTACTGTTTATGAACAGATTGTAGAGTAATTGTCATACCCAGTGAATCCAGCAAGTGACAAAGAACAGGATTCTTTCATATGACTTACGTTGATGTGAATGGTCAAGGTATGGTAGTAGACAATAAATGGGCACCATTGCAGATTTGTAATTTTTCATCCATATCCCCCTCACCAGTACACCCCATTTTTGTGCTGCTATGGCGAGTAGCAGTATTCTGTCCTGGGTGAGGTGGTTCATTTGACATTAGATAAAACCTATCTAAAATATCTCCATCACTACCTAGAAAGCATATTTTCTGACTCTCTGTGACAGGAAATGTGGAAGGTTCCAGCAGCTGCCAAGACAACTCTCTTTAAATATCTGGCAAGAGTAGAAGTCATCAAAGCACTCCTAAAAGATCATATCATAGAATCACAGAATGGTTTGGGTTGGAAGGTACCATAAGGATCATCTAGTTCCAACTCCCTTGCCATGGGCACGGGCACCTCCCACTAGACCAGGCTGCTCAAAGCCACATCCAACCTGACCTCAAACACCTCCAGGGATGGAGACTCCACAGCCTCTCTGGGCAACATGTTCCAGTACCTCATCACCCTTATATTAAAGAATTTCTTCCTAATGTCCAGTCTAAACCTATGCTCTTCCTATTTAAATCCACTCCGCTTGTACTATCACTACATGTTCTTGTAAAACATCTCCCTCCATCTGCCCTGTACATCCCCTTCGAGTACTGGAAGGGTGCTGCAGTGTCTCCAGGCTGAACAACCCCAACTCTCTCAGCCTGTCTTCACAGCAGATGTTTCAGCCCTCTGAGAGTTTTCTTTGCTTCCTTTGGACACGCTCCAGTGGGTCCATGTTCTCATGTTGGCCAGTACTTCTGTTGCATCCAGAACTGGATGCAGCACTCCAGGTGGGTATCTCATGGGAGTGGAGTAGAGGAGGAGAATCTCCTCCCTTGACCTGCTGGTCACACTTCTTTTGATGCAGCCCAGGACACCATTGGCTTTCTGGTCTGCAAGTGCTCATTGCTGACTCATGTTGAGCTTCTTATCCACCAGCACTCCTGAGTCCTTCTCCTCAGGGGTGGTCTTCATCCATTCTCTGCCCAGCCTGTATTTGTGCTTGTGATTGCCCTGACTCAAGTTCAGGACCTAAGTTTCTGGCTACAAAAGGCCAGTCAATAGGCTGAAGCTTGCAAAAAAACCTCCAAAACACATCCAAACTATCCTTCTACTGTCTTTCTGATATTTCTGTACATTATATTACTTCATCTGAGATATTCCTTTTATGAGTTACATATTTAATATTATTCTCTGACTGTTTAAAATATGCATAATAATAAAATAATTATTTTGCCTGAATCCTATGTTCTCAAAGTCTAATGCATATTGAAGTTCAAGTACTGCCAACTCCTAACACCAGCTCTGCCTTTGACTGAGGATCTGTAACTCCTCTAGTTTTATTTATTCATGCTTGCACTGATATTGTTGTCAGGAATTCTTCTCCCAGACTGCTAAATTTTGGTTATATTCCCTAAACAACAAATAAAAAAATTCAGGGTGTTTACTGGAGATTATGTGATAAATATTATATACTGATTTTTAAAAACAGCTTCTAATAAAATATTATTTCTTTCAATTCTTGTGCTGCCTTTTAAAACACAAATAATGCACAGACAGAGATAATTTATACAGGACAGAAAAAACTAGAACAAAGGAGTACTTATCTTATTTCCCTAAAGAACATGTGAAGTGATAAAATCACAAAACAACTGTTCCACATACTGCCAAGAATGATCAAAAAACCACTGCCACATAATACGTGTGCATACGATGTGGGGACTCACAGAGAAAGGCCAAATTTTATGCTTTGGTCATGGTAGCAAAGACAAATTTTGCTATTTGTCATGGAGTAATGGGAATCACTCAAGCAGAGAATGAACAACGTTATCAAGTAGATGCCATGGATTCCTCTTGACATAGAGGCTCCTCATGCATTACTGAGTTAAGTCACACTCCACGTTTTCTCTGACTGCTGAAACTGTGCCTGGGTGTTGTGTTAACACCACAGTGATCTGGGTGTTAACATCAATCCCAGCTGATGTTAAATAGAAAGAGAAATTCAAATTAGACAAATGGCCCAAACTCAAAACACCCACTATAAACTACACTACACTGTTTCAGAGTCCTATACACAACAATTTTTTCCCCGTCTGCACAGAATTAAATTTCAAATTGAATCCAAGAGCTGTATACAAATGAATGAAATGTTAGGCTTCACCACAATAAACAAATAAAGATTCCTAAAATACATTGCACACGAACATTTCCTTTGCATTTTTGCTTAGCACAGCCCCACACCACCCACCCCCAACTGCCTTGGGATGACCAGAGGGTACAACAATTTCTAGATGCTAAATTTCTCTTTTGTCTTGAAGAATCAGGGACAGTACCAGGGAGAAAACCATCCCTATTTTCAGCTCTCTTAACACTTGATCTTTAATAATCCCACAATCCATTTTTGGTGAAGAACATGTTCCAAGAGGGAAGAAATCAGTTCATTCCGTTTTAGTCTTCTTGTACACGTTCTATTTCCCATGTACAGACAAACTTTATCTTTGAAGGTCACAACTCTGTCCTTATCAAAGACTGAAGTTAATATCAAAGGCAATGGTGGGGGATATTATTTGCTTTACTATTGGGTCCTACTACCAACGACTTAGAGAAAGGAACACAAGAGTTCTTCTCTACAAGAGGCAGTAAGAGCAAAATAAAGGTAATTGTGTCAGAGACAAAAGAACCCCATCATAAACAAAAAACAAACACAAAGCCTCCTAAAAATCCCAACAAAAACCAAACAACCCAAACGTGAGTACAAAAGACAGTCTTCTCACTACTTCAAACACACATGAAAAGCATTTTAGTGCTTATACTTAGTAATATCTATTTTTCACTCCTCACTGAGTTTGATTATGTTTACATTAGATTCCCTGTCCAGATTCCCAATGGTACACAGTTTTGCTTTCAAAAAAGTTGTATATTGAAGTGGAAAAGGGCAATGACTGGTAAAATGCTGGGAAATGCACATCAGGAGGATACATTCATGGAGAGTTGAACAGCTGGCCAATAGAATGAACATATTACCACAAGACTACTGGGAATTAGCAAGAGAACTAGAAAGCACAAGTACAGGAGGAAAATATTCATGACTAGTTTTACATTGCATTTGATATATTTCAGACAGATAAAGCAAAACCTATAAAAATCTCAAGAGACTCCCTAATTTGTTTAGGGGCTAAATCTATATTATGTAGAGAAAAATCCATATTCTTCTAGTCAGGAATATTTATCAAATTCACCTAAAAGGAAACTGTGATATACTGATCTATTTTAAAAATTTGTCTTCAGAAGATTACTTCTTGGTAGTCATTCTCAGTCATAGCAATTGTGTATCTTGCAACCAGTTTGTTTGGGGTGGAGGACAGAGGTTGACAATTTCACATTGCAAGTCATGGGAATGTAAAATCCTATGACTATATCTTTCAATTCATACTTCCTGCCCTGTATAGACATGAATCTGCTACCCTCCGAGGTACATTTTTTTCCTAATATCTGAAAAATTTTCCCTGACTACTAATAATTCTAAAATACATTTCTGCTTTGTGAATCAATGCATTAGATCTATCAAATCTGCCCTGCAGCTATCAAGTCAGAGAGCGCACAATTAATCTCACCATCTCATATCATTCACCTCTCATGCTTTATATCGTGTCACTGAGCAAAGTCCCTTCCAAAGAATGCTGCTGGCCCAAACTAAAACACAACAGTGCATACATAACTTAACCCACTACCACAAACCTAACTAAAACCTTCTGTTTCCCTGGGAACTGCAACTCACATTTTAAAGTTCAGGTTGTTGAATAACATCCAGTTGAATGCTGATAATATAAATTATAATTTCCTCATTTTTGGATTGTAGGTGATTTAGCAGCAGCAAGAAAGAATGTAGGACTGCTTGAAACTTAGACCTGTTCATTTTTACAATTATATGACTTTGCTGAAACAACAGTATCTTACTTACCACATACAGTCAAATAGAAAAGTTATATCCAAAAGATATCCAAAATGGATAGAATAAGTTTAAAATACAGATTTGAATTGCCAGATTAAAGGATTCAGTAAGAATTTTAGTTAAAAAAACCCAAACAAATCACATATAGTACAATTTTGCTAGTTCAGAGACTCAGAATTATGAAAGCAAAAGCATCTTTGATAGGATGCCTGTTTAGGATTAAACACTTTCAGTCAAGCACCCTGAACAGAGTGGCAGGTAAAAATAGATTAGGCAGAAAAGCTCTTCAATTATAATAAGAATTGTAGAGAGTATTTTTAATTTTTTCAGCAAATCAGACCTCTGAGTTGAGAGGAAGCTTTTGATAACTGCCTTGAACACCAAGCTTGCTAACCATATAAAAATTATTATGGTAGATGGTTTCAAAAACTCCATCTAAGCATCAACTAAGAATCAGCCCACATAGTTCTTGAGGATTCTTGATGTGCATTAAAAACAAAAGTAAAATGTATCCATTGAATACATGAGAGAAAGAAATCAATGCAGAAGCAACAAACAAAAGTTAAGCTTGTATACTCTGACATCTGTTCCTGAACTCTTTTTTCTTTTTCTGTCTGCCAGGAATTGTTTGCATTGGTTTCTGGCCTGTGTATTCATATGAATACTCAGAAGTGATATTCAGATTTGTAGACAGGTTGCTTCATATTTTAAAGGACTAGAGTTACTTCAAGAATCAGTGGGGATTTTTTTGGTGGTGGTACCTTTTTTTCTAACTTTTTTTTCCTTCCCCTGCAGTTGCAGAAGTAAGGAAGTACATCTGTACTCAAAGTAAATAAATTTCTCAAGTGACTACTTTTTTTAAAAGTCAGTACTGTAATATTAATTAAAAATGGAACTGTAATTTAAAATCCTAATAAATTTTCAGCTGCTAGGCCTGTGAGTTCCTCCTTACCCTCCCCCAAGGGACATGCTTTAGCAACAGTGAGGTGACATTATTGGAGGTCACAATCAGAACTCAGAGTTTGACAGATGGTCTATTAACTGAGGTACCCCTCTTCAGAGAGCACGAAAATTTCATAAGTTTTTATAACACTCCCTTAAAATGGAGGTCGGTGGAAACCATTGGGACGGAAAATCTGTTGCTATTTCAGTTGTGTATCTGGTAAGATGGAAAATTTTTCAAGTCTACACAGATGGTAAATAAATTTCTGCTACATGAGGCAGTTCCTGGAATAAAGAAATTTTCTCAAATAACAAGTGCCAATTTTTTTTCAGCAAGACTTATTTTTAACTTTCCCAAGGACTTGTTGAGAGAACTGGAGAAGTGTCCTTCCACCTTCAGAATCCTGGTCTAACTCCAGAAATAGCTTCTGATGTTGTTCTCAGCATAGATGAGTTTTCTTTACACTCAAAAAGACATTTCAAAGCAAAGATCAAAGCTCCACAATTAGATGTTGCTGCTGGTAAACATTCCCTCTGAACAGAGTGGCTAAATAGTAAGAAATTTCTATTTAAGCCCTAAGACAATCATCGGTGACTAACAGGGCTGACATTTAAACTGCCATTATTGTGCCTCATGAGGCAATGCTGTTGACACAGGAAAGTTTGTCCTCCATGAATTAAGCGTAATGGAAAGGACTGAGAGAGAGACAGAGAGACACCAGAATCAGGGACAAAATCACTGCAAAGCCTACCCACTAAGGAAGCTGTGAAAAAAACAAAAACACATACTAATTAGGCTTGAGGACACATTTTAGGTAACTGAATGAATGCTGGACAAGAGGTCTAGGAACCACAACCACTACTACAGAACTAGCATTGGAGAGTGTTTGGGACCACTCTCCCCTCATACTAAAGGGGAGCAGAGTCGTGGAAGTCACTCACCCACTTTGCCAACAACTTCATATTCCCTTCCCAATCTCTGCACGTGACTACAGAGCTCTGCTTGGCTGCTGCCTTGAAATCAAACCCTGAGAAATGATGACACTTGCAAGGAATAAAGTACACATTATTTTCATGTCACCAAGTAATCTTTCCCTTATATGCACATAAGCTCCAAATGGCTAAAATTCTTAATATGGCACTCAGCTTTGTACATAAAGTGGGGAAAAATAACCCAAACAAAAAAGCATTTGTGAGAAGGCAAGAGTAGAGGGAAGAATCAATGTTTTTAACATCCTGACTGGAAGACTCTTGAATGAAACACTCTTGTGTCTGACAGAGAATATGACCTGCGAAAAAAAATATGGACATTCTAAACTAAGGCTACTTTTACTATGCCAGAGAGAGCAAAATTCAGGAATATATGTATTTCTTCCGAATCTGATTAAAGCTGTTTTCCCCACTGTCACAACTATTCATGGGCTTCAGTCTGCAAAAGCACAATCCATCGATTTAAAACACATCTTGTAAAAGAAGCACATCTTGTAAAATCGAAACACAACATTTCTAAAAGCTTACTAAAATGATTGTGAAATGTGATAAATTATGAGTCCTGCAGAAGATTCATACACAAGAATATTAATCAAGATAGTAATATAGAAGTACTTCTCCCCAAATTGTCTTTCATACTAGTAATATTGAAAATGACCTGGGAACAAAGTGGTGCACTGGGAGTTGTTTTCAGGAGCTGAGAAAGCTTTGTGCAGTTAAGAGTTGAATTATCACTTTACATAGAAAATCAATTGTTTTTCACATCTTTATTTTCTAGTCTTATCCCACCTCTAAGATAGTGGAAAAAAGACAGGTCTAGAGAGACTACCTCTTCTTTTATTTACTCTCTGGCAATTTTGCTTCCTCTAAAAAGCCTAAACAGTACACTGTTCATTTATCACTCGATTATCTTGTCATCATCTACCAAGCAGTAGAGTACTTGTAAAGAGGTGAGTTTAACATGCTGGAAAAAATTCAGTAGATGTATTGAGGTGTAATATGCACATAGAATCACTACTAAATCTGTGTGAGATAAATAAAATTAGGCATTTATCAGAAGGAAAGTATTTTCAGGGAATCTGGATGTAGGAAAGTCATTTGATTTAGATTACCAAAGTTTGGCTTCTGGTTGAACATTTCACTTTCAGTGTAATGAAGGTGTCAGCTTTTAAAATATTTTGAAGCTCAAATTACATGCAACACAAGCCATGAGCTTTAGAACTGCTGAATTTTTTCATGCCTTCATACCAAACAGCCATGAATCACATATCAGTGATTAGTAGTGTGTGCAAGCCATCTTTTTTAAGAAGGCTAAGAATACCATCCCAGAGATTAAAACACGTAGTGCAAGAATATAATCAGTACCTTAAAGGTGTTTTTTTTTTTTTTTTTTTTTTTTTTTAGTAGATGAGATAATAATACATTATCAAAATATTCACTATATTCAAATAAAAACCTCTGTTTAATCGTGTGTGCTGGGTGAAAAAAGGTTTAGGAAGGAGGCAACTTACAGAAAAGGATAAATAGACTTCTATTTAACATAAATACATATTGCAATTGCTATTCTAAGTCTCACTTAAGGTGAGGCTGCAAAGGGAGCGCGAAGCTTCAGTTCTTGCTGTAATACTGAAGGACATCTTCGTGTTACAGTGAGCCAATTTCTCATTAGCATTGTGTGCATAAACCAAATTCTTCTGTTCCATTGTTGTAAAAGATTTAGGCATCAGCTGTGACAGGGTTATGAAAAGCACAGAGGATCTGGTATACATTTGCCATACATTTACCTCAGTGCACACAGATGCTCACGCATGTACTGCTGCCTAGATTTTTTTCAAAGGAGGAAGAATATCTCTCTAAATTTGAATTCATAACCATTTTTGGCCATATCCTCTGGAGCTTGGAATAGCTTTTGGCAGCAGAAGCAGTATTGTTTCATTTTGTAAAGACATATTCAATACACCATGTGTATTTTCTGTGGTATAAACCTCCTTGCCTTTACAAACCTCTTGTGTCACCTTTAAGAGAGAGCAGTAAAAGGAGATTAAGCATGAACAACACATTTGAGGTGTTTCAATTAATGTACCATTATAATGGGAAGCAAAAAAAAAAACAACAAAAAAAAAACCTATTGCATGGGAATGGGTCAGATACTTGTGGACTAACTCACCACCAAAGTTCTGTGGTCAAGTACTCATTGATACTCTGTTGTGCTTAAAAAAGCTGTTCTGCCATAGCTATAGCATCAAAGGCTCTTTAATATAGGCAGCAGTGCTCTAATACTGTATTTTCTGATTACTACTGTAAATACTGTTTTAGGATGGAAAGTGTGCCTCTTGGATCTCTGTTTTCACTTGAAGGTTAATTCAAAGTGAACCTTATGCTTGTGAAAGTGCCAGAGGAACAGCTCTAGGAAGCAAATTTGTTTTAAAATTTTTTTTTATTTTACCAGCAGAAAGTGTGGACAGTGATGTCGTGTAATCCAGGGTGTTTTGTCCAAGTGTCTTAACTCCACTTCCTGTTTGTTAAAGGTTTTACGTGCTATTCATTCCTTCCAAAACCGCCTCCCTCAAAAATTTGATGTTAATTAAAAATATGGTGTCATTTTAGCAAGTGGTCATTGGCCCATTTAATATGACCTACCACTGACAATTTATAGAGTGCAGAGAGTAAATTATTGGCCAGTAAGGAGTTTTTAAAGATTCATTTTAAAAACAAAACAAAAAATGTTTTAGAAGTTTTCTTCCTATCAGTATTGAAGAACTGGGCAAAATTAGAAATCTCTGAGTGCACACTGCATGAAACTAAAGCTCTCTAGACTAGTCCCTAGGAGCATGTAGATGATTTTGGTAGATGATTTTTGAAGCAGTAGTGTGTGACTACAAACTGCTTATAAATACAAATACTTTCATGACCATTTTAGGTAGCTCAGCTCCAAGCATAATTTGATGTGCAACAGTCTCTTGGTTTGCAGTCTAGACAACACTGTCAACCTGGAAAATTTATTGCTGAACACTGTCACAAAAATGTGCCAAAGTAAAATTTGCATAAAGGTTATACTGTAATGGCCTGGCAATCATCCCATCCTGTTCTGAACTTGTTTTAAATACTTTTCACATTGTTTGAAATACATCATACTTCAGTCCAAACATAAAGGAAGTCTGTGGGAAAGCATTCTTTAGCTTCCCAGATGGAGATAATATTTATGATACATATTTTTGTGAAATAATAGAGAAAATTCATGATCATGTAACCACAATAATAGGAGTGCCGTATGACCACCACTTTCTACTAATTACTATGGAAAATTCACATAATTTTAAAAAATGTAAATCCAACAGTTTCAGTTCATTTATATTTTTGAACCACATTTTCATTATTAAATGGTAAATTTAGAAAGCAAGTTTTCAGTGTAGAAAAGAGAAACAAATATTCATGACAGCCAAGAAGATTTCTTTTTTTTTTTTTTTCAAAGAAATCATACTATTTTTTTTTGCTTCACTTGCATCTCTTGCCAGATTCTTCTCAATGTCTTCAAAACTATGACCGTTTAATAGCAATGTGCAAATGCAGCAAATTCCTTGTGGTGAAGTAACTGGATTTCAGTAATAATTGCCCACTGTAATAATACTACAGACTGTAGCTCTGAGTTGTGGGTAGGAGTTAACCTTTCAAAAAGCTGCTGTGTCTTAAGATCTCCCACTAATTTTTGATGGTGCTCATATTCACATTATTAATTTAGATAAACAGATCCATGCTCTTCTCTAAAACCTTTAGAAAGTTTGAGAATCTTTAAAAAAACCTATATAAAGTTTGAAAACTAAGAGATGCAGAAATGGAACAAAAACAAATTTAAATTTCACACCTGATAAAATAAATTTCCACTGTTTGAAAGATCATCTTTAAAAAGAGATCATAATATTTCTAATATTTGCATTTGCCACTATCTTTTACAAAACTAAGAAAATAATGTCCTAGATGCCAAGATTATGTAATTTATCTCTGTTTATGAAAATGGAGCTACTCTGGCATAAGTGCAGGTTTGAATTTTACAGGAAATATAGTTAGAGAATCATATGATTTGGCAGTAATTTTGGTATGATAATACCTCTATAGTAACTAGCTTCTGGTGTCTCTAGAGTTGCAAATTATCATAACACCCAAGTTCAGCGTGGCACTTAAGCACAGTAGTTCCACTGACATCTATTAGTTCTTTTTCAATGTACAGATCTAAGCAGCTGGGAGTTGGTCTTCCATGACCATAATGAAGAACAGAAACTTTGGTCTTCTAACAGCCATCCAAAGAACATTCATGACTGACCACACTTTCAGAATTTCTAGTGATCATTATGATTTTAGAGGACAGATTTCTTCCCTGGTTATTGGATTCCTTCACTAGAATATTTGCAAGATGACTATCTTTTGAAATACTCAATGGGAAAACAAACTGTGAGAAATGACTGCATGTATATTTTGCCAATGAATGATTAACAATAATTGACTCAGAAAATCACCAACTTTTAAAGCTGTAATCTTCCTCTGACTGACACACCTTTGCAGACTGCATCCCAGAAAAAGGTAAATTTAATTCCCTGTTGCAAAATCAGAATACAACAAAATGCATATTTCCATTTTTAATTAAGATTTCCTGCATATTGCTATTGTTTTTATCCTTGCTTTCATCATCTATGGTTTTTTCTATGTTGATCTGCCCAAGTTATTGTTGCTGTGCAACCCTAACAAGCCTACATCTTACTACTTATGTAGCAATATTTCAGGCTGGATCCCTATGAAACCAGCTTCTATAAAACAGAAATAACAAAACCACTGTAAAAAACTTTAAACTAAATTTTTTAAAAGTAATTAAAGAATGAATAATTAAATTATCATAATTTAAAAGGGACAGAATAGAGGTAAAGGGAGAGCAAGACTTCAGAAAGGCATACTGGTGGTAGGGATGGAAACTCTGGTATACAAACATCAATAAAATAAGAAAATTACCTACAATGTTTGATATTGTTCACAACAACATCATATTAATTTTAAGTGCTCAGTTGAAAAGGATCATACAAGGAGAATAGAAGACATGGCACAGGAAGGGTTGAGAAAAAACAATTTCAGTAAAACAGGTACCTCTTTATGAGTTTTATGGGTGTGAACCTTTCCTACTATTTCTCCCACATACCTTAGTATGAGCCAGAGAGCAAAACTCGGGAAGTTTCCTGTGAAATTTATGGTGATACAAATAGAAACTCTTGCAAGAGCCTATGTCCCAAAAAAAAACAGTCTTAGTGTTGTGAAACAGAATGTAATTCTGATTGTAATGAGAGAGAGTCAGCCTTCACATCTCATGGACATGCACAATACTCAAAAGCAAATACAGACGGAAAAGTCTGAATTCAGGTAAGCAATTTTTTTGCTTTCTCACATTAGTATAATTATAATTGTTGAAATAAATAAATAAAATTTATTGCAACTGTACAGGAAATGTAAAACTGTCTTTTAAAAACTCACAGCTTTCCTGTGGGCAAAAGGAGCTGTTCCAAAGACATGCGTCATTCCAGGTAACCTTCTGCCCAGGTTTCCTTTGACATTTACTGCCAGTCTTCTCTTAATGTTATTCTTAAATTAATTTTCATCTTATTGACACTGGCAATTGCCATTATGGTGACATTAGCTGTGTCCTTAAGCATCCTTTGCAAATCACACAGTATTTGATCTAGAAATCTGGATTAAAGTAGTAGCAATAATAATGAGCATTAGGAATAACCCTGACTCTTATATTCTTTGGCCTTGCAGGAATGACTTTGAGATTGCATCATCTATTTGAAACTGGAAAGCTTGTAAGTAGACCACCATGAGGAACTACATTGTCCTACTGGAGAGAGATGAACAGTCACAGTTGTTTCTGTGGCTGTTTTCTTCCCATTGAATGATCTCTAGGAATAAAATCTAAGAGGAGGGGATGGTGGAAGAACAATGAAATATATGGAACAAGCCAAAATTTGTTTTGTAAGAGGGGTTTGTTAATGTTTCACTTTTTTTTAAACTTCACGGATTTTTATTCAAATTATTTAGGGCCACAATTTACAATGCTGATTTCCTACTCCTTTACTGATTCACCATTTAAAAGAGCTGTCTGAGCCTTGTTTTAAAAACTACATTTACAAAATGCTGATTATCACTGGCTGCTGCAGCACAGCTGTAATTGTGTTTGGGAAGTGAGTGGGGAGAACTTACTGAGAAACTATATGATTCAACCCATCTTTTTATGCTGGTGTTGAATAAAGTACCTCTTTCTTGTGTTTAAAAAGAACTGAAACTAATTTGTTAGAGTTCTGCTGCATTTGTGAACTTTCTCTAGCAGGGATTTTCCTGTCTTTGGCTAAGCTTGATGAGATGAGCAGCTTGGAGAAAACATAAAATGGACCACATGAAAAATTTGACAGATTCTGTATGGGATAATGGCCATTTTTTTCCATTTACAAACTGGTGCATAATAATTAAATAGTCTCCTTTTGCTGGTATTCCCTCAATAGCTGGTGTCTTCTGTTCACTAAAAGCTCTGTTGCTTTTTACACATGAACATACATGTGAGTGTTTTGATCCCCCCAAGCACTACAATTTTCTCTTTAGTTCCAAAGATTATTCCATGTACAATTCTATGAAGTGACAATTTTAAAAGCTAAATTTATTTAGCCCAGAAAAGCATACAGAAGGGTCAAGCTGGTTTATCCACATATATTTAATCCATTTATGTTTCTGCTACTCTGAACCATTAATAACCATAAACTTCATGTTGTGGATGAACAGAATTGATTATCAAAGCAGGACAAACAGGAAAGCTTAATTGTTTTGTATTTTTCAATTAGATCTAATATCATTAACTTCTCACAATTTAATTCAGTTCTCTCTATTTCCGAGCGTTAGGAAGCCTTTCTGAGGAAGCAAAGCAAAAGAGGGTGCTGTGCTTGGAACATTTGAACCCTGGTGACTTGAGGGAGCAAAGAATGCTGCAACAGCTGGACATGTTTGCAAAAAGCATCCTCAGTGTCAGTACATCCATCATGACTAAAGCAATTTACTGCAATGGAGTTAGTGCTGGTCAAAGATGCTAAACTTTAAGCCCTTAAGCCCTGGAACCTGCATCTGTCTGCAGAGCAAGCATATCAGATCCACACTGTCTCTCACCTCAGCTCTGGTTTGAAGACAGCTGATCTAAAGATAAGAGGGAAGGTCATGCTCTATTGCCACAATTAAAAACAGTTTAAAATATGTTAACGAGGAACAGATTTGCAAAAGAATTTGGTACCAGCAAGAGCAGAAGTCTACTCAAAGGTCCTAAGCTTTAACTGTAATGAAAATGCCTGAGGATCAGCACCTTTCTGTGATCACTCAAGGTGCTACTGCAAGATTTGGGTGCCCAAATACCTGTAGCAATTAATTTCCATGTCCCTTTTCCCATATTCTGACCTTTATGGGTACATGATTATGTGCAACTATAATTGACACTGAGCATTAATCAGACATTGGTGTGCTTTAGGCCTTAACTGCACTGTTTGAACTGCTGACCTTGAGAGAAAAGGTTTTATATACCATTCCCAATCCCTTAAGTCTTCCTGTCACTGCAAAGCAAATACTTGGTTTTTATGGATGGATTCAGTTTCAAGTCTGCATTTTTTCTAATGTTTTCTTAAAATTACAGAAGTGGCTTTCAGGGGAAGTTTGTAAACATAGGCACATTTTTCATAGCACACTATTACCAACACAGACAGGCTTTTGGAAAATAGTGTATGGTTAGATATGAGTGAGAAAATCCCTTATGCAGGAATGTTGTTTGTAGAACTGTCCTGTGAACTGAGAGATAAATAATACCACAAACAATGGCAGATCATATCTTTTCCCTTTTGCCATTCATGTTACAGTGATTGGCAAAGATTTCTTTAACCAAAGTAGAATGAGGTCTCCTTGAGATTTACAGATTCCATCCCCTTTTATATTACACACAATTTTGCAGTTGTTGCAGCCATGTAATGCTCAAATTTCCTTGAAGAAACTCTTTGTTTTCATCCTTTTTATGCTCACCTCTTTCCTTAGTTTTTCTCACTATTGGTCTCAGTGGAATTTTTATAATATTTAAAATATTTAATGGCACAAACTCAAATTATACATACATTCTCAAATATTGTTCTCATGAGTGTACATTTAAAAGATGACTATGTGACCTCAAAACAAAATCCAAGGAGAAACATGGAAACTAGCATCAAATCAAAGCTATTAAAAACTATGGCATACTGCATCTCACTAATGATATGAAATGTGCACCTCAATATCAATAACTCTACTTTAAAAGAAAATTTTATGCCAAAGTAAAGCAGATGAGAAATTGTTATAATAGTCAATTAATTCTCAACTGTAATGTCAATTTGGTTAATTTTGTTTTTTTAAACTTGAACCATTTTCATTAGCATTTCTGGTACTGGCTATCATATTTTTGTTTCTTATCTGTAACTCTGAGATATTCTTACTGTGAGATATTTAAACGGTTACTGCATTAACCATGATTTCATGAACTACCAAAAGAAGACTGGCTTTGAGGGCTTCTGAAACCTTTGGCAAAGTTTTCTTACATCTTCTCACCATGTTAATCAAGTGTTACTATTACCAAAGTGTCTACACAAGGAAGCAATGGCCAGCAGCTCAGGATGCTGTGTGGGCATAGAGTTCTTCAGATATGTGAATTTATGCTTTAGTGAAAGAGCTACTGAGGTACTGTAGCTGACAGACAAAACCCATACAATTAAAAGAAACCAGATGTCCAAAAAAACACAGACAAAAGAAGCTGGATAATGTCAAATAAAAAAAGGCAGAGAGAAGTAAACAATTACAAATTGGTTATTAGCTAGAATAAGCAGCATAACTGGGAAAGCCAGACTTTTAAGATGAATTCCATAGTGCCACAATCAGCACAGCTCCTTCCATTAAAGCCAATGGGAGTTTTATTGCCAAGGAATCTCTCCATTAAAATTTGTAATGATACCCTTCCTTACTCGGTGAAGACAGCAAAACTCTCTGGTTGCTTTAAAATTACAAAATATTGTTTCAGATTCAGCAATACTTGTTTTTGCAAGAACATATGCTCATGAGGCTGAGCTAAAGTCCAAAGAACTACTGCAAAATATTTCCAATCCTTTTCTTTTTCTCTTTTAAAATCTTGTAGCACTTTTTCTCTTTTTCAATAAGGCTTCCAAACCCCTGGACACAATCTGTTTTCCTAAAAGGAATCAGATAATGATAGCAGCAGAAAACCAAAAATAAAACCAATGAAGAAGACGTACTCATTTATCCTTGACCAGCATATATGATATATATAAAATAACATATATAAAGTGAATATAAGGTACCATCCAAATTCAGCCATTTTCAGACCTTTAAAAAAGCTCCAAAAATTTAGTTGTTGTATAGACATATTAGTCTTGAAACTGTTTGAACCTGATAAAGTAATGAAACAATCACTTTTTCTCTCCAGTGAAATAGGCACAGTATCACCATCATCAGAAATTGGGGCAAAATATTTGAAAAAACTCTGCAGTCTACAAGCATCCTACCTTTCTTTTGCGCATTTTCACTTGATTGTCTGGATATTCGTGTGTGGCCAAATGATTCCTTACATGTAAACACTGAATGTCTTCTGCTGAACTGACATTTGAAAGGCATTTGTTTTCAGGGGCCTCTTGAGGTTCTGTGAAACCACTTTCATCCAGACCATTTTCCACTGCTGGAATACAAGAGCAAGGAGGAGATTGCATAAGGCCGTTGCTGGGTTGCACTGCTGAACAGAGCTGTCCATCACTACTGGTGTATGATTCAGAAGAAATCCCACTCTCTACCACATTGCACTCAGACTTTCCAAGCCCATCTTTGAAAGCATCAGATTTCCGGCGCTGTTGTGCAATTACAGCAGTATGAAGCAGCTGCTTCCCAGACATAATAGCTTCTTTCACATTTGGAGAATTGATACAATTTTCCTTCTCTACATCTAGTACTTCATTTAAGACTTTGTAATTGCAAAGCTCCAGGCTTTGGCCAATACTGCCACAAACATCCTCTTCTTTCCTCTCCTCTTTAGGAGCTGTGTCACAGCCAGGTTCCTCTCTTGTATCTCCACTGATTCCAGATGATTCAGCTGCCTTGTTACCCTCTGTTATTGGTGCAATTTGTGTTAAGGAGCCTGCTCCATTTAAGCTGTGCCCTTCATCTTTGGGTTCACTTCCGACAGCAGTGATGTGGTAATTAACGCTATCCATGTTGAGTGCAGAATAGTCATCGTCGTCATCAGACACATGGACTAGAGTTTCTGTGCTGGCCTCCAGAAAATGGTCCTCATCCTCATGGTTATCATTTTCATCCACCTCCTTTGAAATATTTCCCAGCTGCTTTTCAGGCAAGCCAGTTACCTCTCCACTATAGCAGCACTCTGGAAATGAAGCACATTTTTCTTTCCGGTCCACGCTGGAAACCTCATCTTTTTCCATACTTTTCTGCAAGTTATCAGCTACAAGTCCGTGACGACATGCTGTATTATATTCCACAGGCTCCAAAGCCAATCCCATCCACTGGGTCACATGCTCTTCCCAGCTTTTCTTTCTGATTGCTAGAGACATGTCATAACAGTTCAGCAGCAGACTGCAATGTACCTTCCACAGGGGACCAGAGGAGATGTCATGGCTGCTGTGCACTGCCAAAGAGGGAGAGAAGGTTTCATCATTTTAACATCTGCAAGAAATAAAAAAAGACCGTGTTATTGAATCAACTCCAAATAAAAAAAAAAAAGAAAGGGAAGGAGCAGTTTAAACAAAAGTGTAAAACAAGATAAGACTGTGGGACCAGAAGGACAGGAATTTAAAAGACTGTTTTGTTTAAAGTTTTGATACTTTTCATACAAAACTTGATGGCACTCATAATTCAGTATAAAATTTTTTTCTGATTACTTTCCAATATCAAGTAAACAAAAATGGTATAAACAGGCACATGGACAAGCAAAAAGCTCCAGAGCCAAAATTTTACAACAAGCTCCTCATTACTGTGTGTCTCATAAAATAATAATTTCAATGGGTATAAACGACATTATATCTTATAGTTGCTTTTCACACAGAGTAAATTTATTTCTTCCTCATCCACAGATACCGGTGGAGTGCAGAATTCTGGCTGTTTCCCAAAGAGGTAGAGAATAACTGAGGGTTTTTCAAAATTTATCAAATGTATAAACTACTTATCATCTGAGTATCTTCGGCCCATTTGGTGGCTCTTATTTTTATTGTTGCTATTCATTCTCTTCAGGCCAAGCTGTAATTACAAGTGTTACATGAAACTGCAGAATAAATCAGTTGTGTAGATATTAAAAAAAAATAAATCATAGAATCATAGAAAAGCTTGCGTTTGAAGGAGCCTTTAAAGGGCATGTAGTCCTACCCTCTAAATTGCTACTAAAACACTTTGAAAACTACTTTAAGTTTTTGATGTATTTCCTCATTGAAATACATTATAAAACCTGAAGCCCATCACACACCCCCCTTGCTGAATATATTCATGATCTTCAAGTGCAAGGTATGGAGAAAACTCTTATTTAGGACAGGGCCCTCCAGAAGGGTAGATTGTGAGCCAGCATTGTTGGTGTAGCTTTGCTGTTCAGCTGGGCTGCCTGGCTCTGCCAGAAGCCACTGTTCCTGCTTAGGTTTCTATGTGGGGAATTTTCACTGACTGCTGCATTAACATTCTGTATGATGGCATTTGAGATACATTAATCTTGTGTCATTGCATGCATATATTTGCACAAAGAAAATATATTAATTTATGAATTATAAAATAAAATTAACAAGTTCGTTGTCAAAGAAGAAAGCAAAACTTCTGGCTCATAAAATGTTAGAAGTTCAAGGAGCAGACACTTCTACTTTTCACTCCCTACACAAGAACTGTCAGCACTTAGCACGGATCTGGTTATTGATTTCAGCAATAAAGAAGATTAAGTGGTGAGTTTGTTCTGGGTCATTTCAGACCACTGAGAGACAAATTCTGATTGCCCACCAGGCAACCAAGCTGCCTTGACAAATCACATGCCTGTAAGTATAAAAGTATTTATCTTGAAAGAAATGCAGAATTATGCCTGGGCAACTGAACCTCCATAAATTATGTCTTGACAAACTGACTTTCAGGATGGACATGTGCACAGTCCTAGATCTTTAACAGTCTTTTAGGAATGGCAAGCTTCATTTCACATTCACATTTTCCACCTCTATGGAGACTCTGCTTAAAAAGAACATATATTAATGGAGTATATGAGATTCCATGCGCAAGTCATTAGCATGTGGGAGGCTGAGCAAAATGGAAAATAACACACAGAGCCAGGCCAAAAAAATTATCTGCTTTCAGAGGCAAATTTTAATAGTAAAATGTTAATACAATTTTATAATTATCTCTTCTTTCCTGGTCAAATATGAGATGAATCCTAAACATTAAAATATAAAGCTAAATTATTGTATAAATTTACAGCACATTCTTATTTTGATTTCATCTTTATTTCTAAGTATGTATGGCAGAATGAAAAATCAATAGTGATAATACTTTTAACTCCTGCTGCACCTTTTTCTGATGGACACTAAAGCTCTTCAATTAAGTTAATTTTATAGCCACCACTGTGTTTTGTTTTGATGTTTGAAAAGAGGCATGTTTACTAGAAAGGGCTCAATGATTTCTACTGTCCTCCATGAGCAATGTTTGGAGTTGCACACGGGTGCAACTCATTTGCAGCTTCCCTTTCTTCCCCTACTAGAACACTACCCTCATCTACTTTAGAGAAAACTAAATAGGGCTGCTGCAGCCATACAGGGACATTTCTGACAACAGTCAATAAAGATACTAGAAATGTTGAGGGTAAAAATCTAAAAAATGCAACTTCCTAATGACATACATGCATCCACCTACCCAATATTAGGCTGCTCCTAATGTGCAAAAGGCAGGCCCTCAGAGAGTTGATGGGTGTGTGCTAATCTTACTGCTGCTCTATGGAGTCACAGAAATGGGAGAACAGATCTGTTACTGTTTTTCATTTTTTGGATGTGGTGAGTTATGTTTCATGGGGGATGAAAAATTTTACTTCAGGAACCTTTCTGTTTTACTTTTATTATCACTCGTTTTGGCTGCCTGATAGACTGCAGAAAAATTATTAAACAGAGAAACATAAAATACTTTGCTTGAAATGAGAGACAAATAAATATATGACATGGGCACTTCTATTGTTATGAAAATCTACAGTACATATGCCACCTCCCCAGGCAGCTGCACCAGCAGTCCCTGAAATCCCCTCATTCCCATGGTGCATGAAGGAGATCAGAGTTTGGTGACAGCTTACCTTTCTTCTGCTCCCTCTCCCCTCCTCAAAGACTGTGTTAAACAATTCAGCTTAGAAATTATTTTCCTGCTCTAATTGCTTGACACTTAAGGGCTGACAAGAAACTTTCTTTCTTTTCTACCTATTTATTCAGGACTACTTATTTCCTTTCACTTACATGCAAGCACTTGGAGATGCCTTGGAGGGTTCACTGCTCCAGACCTCTGAAAGAGATTCTCTGCCAGAGAACAAAGTGCACTGCCACTTTGCAGAAGAAAGCATTCCTGCCTTGATCACTGCTTTGCTGCTATTGCTGCTCATTTTTTTTCTTGACATGCAGCATCTTTTACCCTCTGAAAAATGCCCCTCTCATGTCCATTTCTACTTTTGCCAAAGAGAAGAAGCATTCCCCTTTCTCACTTTCTATTCTTGCCAGGCCACAACTAGAAACCTTTATATCTGATTACTACAGAATTTTAAGATGGTCAGATGAACATTATCAGCCTGTTGAAATGTTTTGCGGAGTGAAAAGAACTTTCCTTTGAACAAGACATCTATCAATATGATACTGTGCATTCAGCTGTTGCTATAATTCAGACTTATATTTTGCTTTACTTTTCAATAACTGTTTGTTATTGCTTAGTGCTATTAACTTTCTGAAGAATAAAAATACAAAGGATTAAACATCTTCTGGGCAAAATGTATTGATCCTGGGTTTTAATTAAGGTATATAGGCAACACTGACCAATAGGTAATTCTTGACCTAAAGAAAGTGAAACTGAGCAGTGGATCATCACACTGAAGCAGAAACTCATTCAAGAACCCTCTATGCTGCTTCACATTGTTTACAAAACTAGATGTTAATTTAGATGAATTTTGTAATAATTTACTGCTAGCCTCCTTTCACTGCAAAATATAATGTTAATGAAAAGTAGGGCAAATCTTTAGGTTAGTTTATATTTGGAAACTTTGTGCCTAGTGTCACAGAACGGAGTGACTTTACAACTGATGAAGCACAAAATGATGATGAAATGGTAGGCTCTCTTATAATTGTCTAATATTTTCCTTCAATTAGGATTCCTGTGTTTTTGTTTTTTTTTTTTTTTTTTCAGAAAAACTCGTATTAAACTTCTTGCAGAAGGCTTTCAAAATTCAGACAGAGAATTGTCTTTTATCTCATGAAATTCCATCCAGATTTGGCTGTGCTACACATTTTTCAAGATACGTTTTACCTTGTCTTGCTTCCCTCCTCAATAAAAATGACACTTTACAAGAACTATCCTTACACAAACCCAATACTAGGACTGACACCTGCGAAAACTGCAGCAGGAAGAACTATGTCTTGGAGCTAGAGGGAGAATGGAAACAGAAGGAAGGACATTTATTCAAATATCTGGAACTGTGGCTATCCAGATGAGTCAGACCAGCTTCCCTTCTGGGATTTAGGATAGGACACATAAACACCCCAGTTACAAGAATGCAAGGGCAGAAGCACACAACCACATCCTACACCTTGCTCCTCAGACTTTCAGGACATGGGAGTGGATCCCTGGTTTTCCCAGAGAGGAGGAAAGAGATAAGGAGAGAAACATGGGCCATGCAGCAATGGCAGCCACCACACGAGCTGAGGCTTGATGCCCAAGCCATTAGGAGGGAAGGACTATGGCAAAAGCAGGCCTAAGCAGGACTCTGCTGTGCAGGACACTTGGTGGCATCCCTGTGTGGCCAAAGCAAGCACTGCCACTGACCCAGGTGTGACATCCCTGCTGCCTCCACCAACTCCTCCATCCTGACAATCCATTGCACCGTACGAGACCTCCACCTAGCAATAAATTGAAAAGCTTTGGAAGGAAGAAAGTTGCAGAGAACACATGACAGCTTACAAAGTCTGTGGCAGGAAAGTTTAAGAGGGCAACCCAGGCAGTACAGCCCCACCATCATACCAGTGGAATTAAATTTTTGCTAATGTTTTACATGGGATGCAAATATTTTCTTAAAAAAAAGGCAAAGCATTAGCTTATAAACGTAAACAAAGATGAAAGACTGTTTTATTACATTTTTTACAAAGCAGGAGTATGTAAGCAACAGAGATCAAGCAGAAATATTTATTTTGTTACCATTATTTTATCTTCACTGGTCTGTGACCCCAGTCAGCAAACTTTGTTTAAGGAAGTCTAAGTGAGCAGGGTCTGTTTCCTATAAACTCATCTCACATCTCCTGGTCTGGCTTGCATACAGCTCTTTCAGTAACTCCGTTCCAATCTCTGACACAGAATGTTGTTTACAAATAATTTGAGATAAAACATAAGCCTCTAGGTCTTCAC
The DNA here is from genome assembly GCA_026413545.1 of Cichladusa arquata. Classification (NCBI taxonomy): domain Eukaryota; kingdom Metazoa; phylum Chordata; class Aves; order Passeriformes; family Muscicapidae; genus Cichladusa; species Cichladusa arquata. The sequence continues at coordinate 40,697,591 of JAOTQP010001652.1, read as the reverse complement.
TCTGATATTTATTTTAAAAGATCTCCTGCTTTTAAAATGCAATCCTTCAATTTCCTGGACATAGACCATCTTTTGAATTTTACTGAAGTGGAGGCTCACCTTGTCTGCAGTTTACATATAAGCAGCATTTGTAGTCCAGGGTTTTAGACCAGGCTAAACTTTGCTGTGGTAGAGTAGAAATATAAGGATTGTTTGTTGTGGGGGAGTATTAATCTAGCGAATACCAGATGAATTTTTTTCTAATTTCTTTAATATACAAAATCAAATGCTAAAACTGGTTTGAACCTATAATTACTTAAAAATATTTACAACTTTATTCTAAAAATCAGAAAAAGCATAGTCCTCTTAAGAATGTCTTCAGAATGAAATAATGAAACAATTTGAAGCTTTTATATAACTTTTAATGGTCAGGTTTGCATGTGTATGCATGTGATGTACTTATAAATGTGAACAGAGACTATTAAATATAGATGTTGCTGATTTTTGTACAGATAAACTCATCCCAGTAGTGTCCTTTCAGAGTATACCTGCCCTTTGGTGAGATCTTATTGTTTCCAGCCTTGAACCAGTGGGCAGAAATAGAGTCAAATATTACGGAGTCCAACATACAAACATTCCTTCCAGCAAACCCTGCCCTAGAGGATTTTAAATTGCTGCCCAGCTATAGATCAAACAGCACACAGCTGCTGACACCTCTGTGATAAGTTTGAGGAATCGACTCCTATTGAAACTTCTATTAGGAGAGATTCCAAGAAAATAAAGTGATTGGGAACCAAATGTTAGAATTGCATAACGATACTCAAAGGAAATATTATTGAACTTGTAACTCTGAAAGGGGAACTGCAAGAGGGACATCCTTCCAAGATAATGGCAAATGCCTTTGGGGTCAGAGATGAGGTTTGCTTGAGAGAGGGCCACAGAGGCAGAAGGGATCCTGAGCAGGGACTGGAGTAGGTGTGGAAAGTACAGCCTTTCTAGGATAAGAAACTATTTCCAATCTTTCTTTCTCTGATCATTAAAAGGAAGACAAAGCACAGGGATTCTTGGCCCTCAGATCTCCATCTCCCTACTAGACCTCATGAATGGTGTCTCCACAGAGTGAGAAGGTGGGAAAAATGGGGAATTTCTCTGCACACTTAGCCTTGGGGTGCTGTGAGCAATGAATGGATGCAACAAAAGCTGGTTTAAAATAAAATTTTAAAAAGACCACTTGGTTGTGAACTTGCAAATCTGATTTCCTTATGCAGTTAATTGGCTAAAAAAATCTAATTAATAGCAAAGACAAAAATTAACAAAACCCAGAAACTAAACAGAAAATTAGAAGTGAGAATATGTGATTGATTGATTTATTTTTATATAAAGAGGGAGATTATTACTAGTTTTGTGAAGGCAGGTGTTAAAACTTGTGTTTTTTAGATTATTCAGAACAAGAAAAGAAGTAAAATTATGAAATTTGCTAATTTCATCAACTTGAAATGGAGAATTAGGAGATAAAACTGCATATGAACCTCTGCACTAAATAAAATGGCATACAGTGATCAGAAAAAATACTTCTAATTATAAATTAATATTAAAAGTCTCTATTATATTCTCTATCAATCAGAGAAGCAAACTTAAAACAAAGTCACTGTGGCTGTTAATCTGCAACTGAATTTCAAGCTCAGTGAAAATTAGAAGATATATAACACAGTAGGCAACAGAGAGGCTAAGTATACAGTGGCATAATAAAAAATATTTTCTAAATTCTTATTATGCAATGAACTGAAAACTACATGTAATGATGATAATTCCATCATAGGAAGAGAAACAGGGTAGGAAAACACACAGCAAAAATCAACAGAAAGGATTAAAAGTATGGTATAGCTTCTGTCTGAAGACCCATGAAATACATGAATGTTTCCTGTCTGGGAAAGAGAGAATTTAAAGCCATATAAAAATCAACAGTGTCATGAAGAAGAACATTTATTCCTTGTGCCTCATAGAGCAGGAATTTGCAGAAATCCAAAGTAGAAATAGAAAGCAGAAATATTAAAGCAGAACATAGAATTTTTTTTGCTTGTCCATGTAAGTAAATAGAAGTTATAATATATAATAAACATAAATCATACTGCAAAAAGTTTGTAATTTCTGATATAAGAAACGCCACACAAGAGATTAATCAAGCCGTGTACCTGAAATCATTCTTCTGACTTGATACGGATTTCCTCTTTCTTTCAGGGATCAGTTTCATTATCCCTTTAGCAAACTAATTTCTTTTCTTCTTTACAGATCCTGACATATGTCATATGTGCTTATTACAGCTTACTGTCACTGGAAATGCCTACCAGACTTAAGGCTGTAAACATCCTTCCTTTGGAAGATATTTAAAATATTATAGAAACTAATATTGTCCAGCAGCGCTATAAGATCTCAATACTTTAGACACCAAAAATTTAAAGTCAACTTGGCAAGTTATTAATACAGAGACTTCAAAAGTCTTACTGGTTTTGTGAAAATATTATTGGCTCCTAAGGTATGAGCCCAAACTTTATCGATATCCCTTAATGTATAGCTAGAAAACATAAACCATCATGGAGTTCTTTTATTTTCTCTTCCTCAAAAAACAGTTGCATTACCATTGCTCATCCATACAAAGAACTTTTACTTGTAGCCAACATGTGATTACAGTGGGTTTTAGCTTGGTTGTATTTGTACTTGGTTCATTTCCAGTTCTGAGCTTCAGATTAGCTGAGGCTCTTCCTCGAGGATGAGAAAGGGGAAATGACTGGATCCAAACTGGTCTACAGTTATCCAGGCTTACTAAAGATTTATATACTTTACACCCAAATTTTAATTATCAAGTCAAAACCAATTAACCACAACATTTAAAATACTCAACTTTATGTTTCTGTCCTGTTTTGAATAGTCAATAAAACAGTGAAATATTATTTTCTCAAGTTTTGATAGCACAGTGATACCACTTTACTGTAATATTGTTAATGACAGCTTAATACATTAATAATCAGCATTAAAGTCTTTTTAGCAGTTATGAACATCTATCCCCTTCAGCACAATATCATTCCAAAATGACTACAGTCATTAAATTTACATCTGTCCACTAAAAAGTGAAAAGGTTTTAAGCCAAAAGATAGTTTATAGCATAGACATTTTAAGAAGAAAATTAGATCCATCTAGCAATTCAGATCTGTGAGTTTACTGGTCTGAAAAATTTTGTGGTGAGAAAGTTATAGATACTGTCTTGATTCCATAATATAAATTTCTTGTTTCTTCGTAATAAAAATAATCTAAGGTGTAAAGGTTTAAAGTCTTCTTTGTCCATAGGAGGTTTATGTGGAAAATTCATCACTCTGCCAATATTCCCCCCAAATAATTTTGGCTATCTATTCCCATAAAATTGAAAGAGAACATAATTTATAGATTGCTTACACCTCCTTTCACTCCCTGGTTGAACTGGAAGCATCTTGAAAAGACACAAGATGAGAAAAGGTCATCCCATGGGACATTGCAACCCAGAAACTTGTGCTATTATTTTTGGTCCTGAATTAGGGAAAAGTTTTTTCCACAAACATTCCTCCCCCTTCCCTCAAATAGAAGACATTTCATTTTTCTAGCTAACTCTAATGAAAATGAATCTTTTAGCTACAAGAACTACAGGAGGTCTTTTTGAAAACAGTATAAATTAACCAGATTGTATTCCTGTTGCCTTTTAGAATTAAGGTTCTGATATAGTGTTTCTATATATTAAAAAAAAAAGTTTCTGGTGCTCATTATAGCCATGAGCTGTGAAATCTCTGCAGTATGAGGCACTACAGACAATGAATTTTGGCAACCAGCATCCTTACCGAATAGTAGGGTGCCTGTTTTCATTCCTGATGGAGATATGACTGGAAAATATTTTTGACATTATTTTGCCTATATGTTGTACATAAAGAGCTGAAAATTATTTTCTTCCATTGAGAAAGACAAATATTTTATCATTGAGAGTCTACAGAGAGTGACTACTGAGGTGATTGTGCTTTTTGGTGGGAATTAACTATTAGCAGAATAATTTGGAGTACCATTTTTGCATCTGTAAAAAAGTACTGAGAGCAAACTGAGCAAGTATTTCTGGAGTATAGCTGAAGATGTGAAAAGCAAAAATTATTCAGAGTGGTACCTGTGCCACTATTTCATTGGAACTAGAGAGAGAAATAACACATAATGTACACTGAATGCTTTATAAATGCACTGGAGGACCTGATTAAATCCACTTCCTCCAAGGAAGGAAATGTAAAATTTTAATTTATCCTCCAGGTTGAGGAAATTTGGAGGAAGAAAAGTCTGCATTTGAACCTAATCCTGAAATCGATTATTTTTCATTATACTATTCTTATTTTGGAATTCAGGAAACCTGTCTGTCAAAGGACTTCCGCAGAGTATGTGCATCTCACATCTAGATCCCCTTTTCCTCTGCCTCTCATAGGCATAGTGTGAAGATATCTGCTACAATCCACAGCCATTCTCCACAGTATTTTCCAGTATGCCTCAATTCCAAACTCGTCAGCTGGTCTCCTGATTTTATAATGATATTCTTCTACTCAGCATCTGTGGCCTGCCTGGAAAGATATGCTCAGCCCTGGAAATTGCTGTTTCTGAGTACATAACTACAGGAAAAATAAAACAGATGCCTTGTGAGCTCACATGGAGATTTTCCCTTGATTTTAAAACTAATTCAGATCTATTTCCTTTATTGACTTCCAATTCTCTCACACAACATGAAAAAGCCTTAAAAAAATCTTTATACCCAGTATGGTATACCCAATTAAACTGACAGTGACTCAATGTTTGGAAGTTGCCAGTGACATCTGCACATAGGTATTTGATGGTACTAGAGTGTAAAGTTGTTTCTGTATATGGAATCCTCAAAGCCCAGGTTTTGCTGTGGAGGATACAACTCTTAGAGACTTTCAGAAAAAACTTCTCATTTTAGTTGTTATTATTGAAAGCTATCAACTCTGATAAAATAACATTAACTGAAGATAAAGAATTCAAGCAAAATGAAAACGGATATCTCCATTTAGCTGCAGACAACAAAATGTGTAATGAATTTAACAGTACAATGTCTAGTGTGTAGAGCCTCTCAGGACTGCTAAGAAGTGGATTGCTCCAGACTGAAAAAGTGAATCCAAAGTAAGTTCTCCTTGCCCTTTACATGCCTGTGTCATGTATGAGAAAATTCATGAGGAAGTCAAAAAAGGTTCATATTTTGTGATAGTCTTAGCAAAGATGCTAGTAATACAATATTAAGGTTATGAATGCTCCTTAATAAGGTGCAGTTATACAGCTTTGATAATGTAACCCCAATTGCCTTGGCCTAGTGAATTTGTCACAAGTTCCTCTTGCCCCTTCCATCTTCTCTTAGCTCCTTTAGCAGGGCAACATATTGCAACAATGCTCCATTCTACTTCAGATTCTCCTCACTTCTTGATCTAATGATGTTTATTTCAAACTCACCACCGATTCCCTCTTATCCCAAAACTTTTTTATCATAAGGCGAGCTTTCCACAAGTACTATGATGTTCAACTTGGAACATTTATTTGTTCTAGCATTAAAGAGTATTTTTAGTGGTTTAATCCTATTGTGAAGCTCTCACCAATAAGACCTATCTACCTGGAAACTCTACAACTGATAAAGAGTGAGCAAGAGGGAAGGAGAACCAGTAAAGATTCAGAGGAAAGAAAACTGATAATAAAATTTCCTAAAGTTCAAGGGCATTTCATCTAAAGCTGATCGATTTTGACACAGGGTACAATGGAATAACTAACAGGAAGCATCACAAAGCACTGTAACAAAAAGAAGAGCCTATATGAAAGTGAAGGCTAGAAGTAAAAAGCACATTGTATGAGTGAAGTTGGTTTTAATGACACACACAGCCTAAGGCAAACTTTGCATTTGGGATGTGACTGATGTAAAATACACCAGAGATAAAATCTGGGCATTACTAATCTCAGTATAAGTGATTTTTCTCATTAAAGGGAAGCAAGCAACTATGGTAATAGTGGAATTGAAATTATCTACCAACAGACTGCTCTTAAAGAAGTAGTACCTGAAAGCATCAACAAATATCAATGGCGAAATATAATATAAACATATTGCACTTCAATATCAGTAGTTATTACAATAAAATAATGTTCACATATGATATACATAGGATTTACAAGTAAAAATTCTAGATAATTTTGGCTTGAAGTATGATTTATGCATTTATACACAGATGCATATGTATACATGTATACATGTATATATATGTGCATACGCATATATTAAAAATACACCTGTGTATCCAGCCAGTCTTAAAGTCCTTACTTTAAAATTCACAGTGATCATGATCTTTGGATATTTAAAGCCCTAGTGGACAAGGACCTGAGCAACTGGCTCTAGTTTGCTCCACTTTGAATGACAGACATGATAGATCAGAGACCACCAGAGGCTCTCTCCTAATAGGAACAAAATTAAGATCTAACACTTCTGGATATGCTATTTCAGTTGCTCTAGCCCTTATGTTACTCTTTTTTTTTGTTGTTTTTTTTTTTTTTCTTTCCTTTTTCTTTTGTAAAAAGAACAGAACACCAGCAACTCCCATACTTCATTTTTTTTCTCCAGACAAACAAATAATAGAAAATGGAACCAGATGAATAAAAGAATAAAGGAGGATACTCTAAAATACAGCTTCTTTTAGAGAAAAGAGAAAAACATTTGTAAATTCTCATCTTCCTCCTGCTACTGCTGTCCTCAGGGAAGCTTTATAACAAAGAAGATACATTCCAGCAACAAAATTCATGTTACGAACAACAGAAAACTATTACATAAAATGCGGCTTAATACTTTTGACAATCAAGAAAAATAAAAGTTAAGTAACTTTCTAGACTTAAGAAAAAGTCAAAAGGGGAATCCTTAGATTGTTCCATCACCTAAAGAACACTTTAAAATTGATTTTAAGCCCAGCACTTAAAAAAATTATTATAAGCCTTGCCTATTTAAAAACAGCAGACCCAAGCTGTTGTCTTTACTTTTAATTTGCTTTTAGGAGGGATTGCTTTGTGCTACAGAAGTC
>JAOTQP010001652.1:40638343-40678615 GCA_026413545.1 Cichladusa arquata | reverse complement strand
TCCTCTCCTCTCCTCTCCTCTCCTCTTTTCTCTCTCTTGTTTCTAATACACAAAATGGACTTTCTTTAAGAGGTGATGTGTAAACAAGCAGTCAAAAAACCCTAGAAAACAAACCAGATACCACAGAGCAAGTGAGCTGGGTTTGGCAGTCTAATGACTGTGCTCACTGGGGTGCAATGAGAGAAGTGGACTAAGGGAATTCCCCTCCACCTGGAACTGCTGAGGAGTGGCTGAGGGAATGGAGCTTGAGGTAGAAAAGAGGTGGTTAAGGTTGCTAATACGACTGTAGAAGATTAAAAAAAAAAAAGCCAGATTTACCACTTGATTTGTTAGCAAACATTACCTGTTTGTTAGCTACAAAGTGCGACCTAAACACAGTTCTGTACTACTGAACATGACTCCCTACATGAAGGAGACTGTATCCATAACTTCCATCATATTTTGAAAAGCTGTCTTTGTATTTTTTGCCAAACTGTTTTTTAACTAAGCTAGCCTTAATGAAAGAAAAAGAAACCCAGAAAAAAGTGTCTTGGGGTGACTTTATGTTTAAACCAGAACAGAAAGAAAACCAAAAGAAAGCTTAGATTGCTTTCAAATTCTAAGAAACCAGGCTGGGGGCTAGAAGTAGCAGGTCTGGCGCTTCCTCCATCTCCCCCTTCCCCTCTCTCTCCCCTCCTTTTTTATTTATTGTCCTCAGAATTCAATGAGTCACATAAGTCAACAGTGCTATATTATCTATTTGTCCTTTAAAAGCTACAGCTTTAGGTGCTCTATGGTAGACTCCATGGTAACACGACATCTTGCAACTTCATAACTTGCAAAACCAAGAAAATAGATGAAATAAGCAAGATAAAGTACATAAGTGGATGTTTAGAATGGAAATATTTTTTATGTATTGACAAGGACTGTTATAAGTTTTATTCATCATGTATTTGGCCTTCATATTCTAATTATAACTTACTCAGAGAGTTGTGTTCCAAATGAGCATCTGGACTTTATCCATTCGGCCGTATTGTTACTTGCTCTGCTTTTTATTCCAAATTTATTTTCACATAACTCTGTACAGAGCTTCACATTCCCAAGGGAGTTGATCCTACCAGATAGTATTTACATGTCCACCTCCTGCCTAGATTTTCAGTAGTTTTCCACAACTGTTTTCAAGTGTCAGAAACAAAGTGGAAACATATCATCACACACAATTAGGTTCATGTGACAGGATTCTGGGGTAGAGGAGAAATATGAAGTTACTCCACAGTTTTCAAATACAAAAAACCCCACTTTGATTACATGCTCTATCCCAGGACACTGTGTTCTATCTGCTCTTGCTCAAGAAGAACTTGCAGTTTAATCAGAACATCATCAAACATATGACATTTCCTTTGTGATTTAACACCTTGCCACCTATTCTGAAAGACCCTATATTTTCAAATCTTTTAAAAAGTCAGCATGGATTAGAAGAATGGTAATTTATGATGTTAGAGTTCAGCTTCCTTACCGACAAGATTTAAGGCAAACAGATTTTAAGATAACTATTCTGAGTTCTTACAGCTACAGCAAAAATAAAACCCTGGAGTAAGAAAGAAGCTTCTTTAGAAGAGAAATGCAAAAAGCCTGCTCAGCAATAATTCTTGAGAAGATTCAGCTGTTGGTATTTGCTTGGTTTTTTTATTAGTTTTAAACCTTATTAAACACATCTTGCTAAATATCTGTCATACATCTCTTTCATTAGATATTCAAGGATATCAATTAATAGTTATATTGGGTATGCCAAACATGCATATCAGAGTGAAATTTAATTGGGGTCAGATCTTCAGGTCTTAGCACAACAGAATATTTCAACACAAAGTATTTTTATACTTCATCTTTATATTAGTATGTCTTTCATTCAATCATCTTCTTTCTAAAGTGTCAATCATGCAAGATATAAGAAATAGATGTTTGTTTTACTCATAACTGTTAAATTCCAGTTGGGTAGCACTTTTTTCCAACTTTAAATACATAGCTACCAGTAAGTTATGAGACAGCAGTAAGAATATGAACCACTTTAATCTAAAGTTATTAATCATCTTGGAAAATGACTTAAGAAAATTGGATGAAAAAAATCATTGATACAAGCACTAACAAAAAGCATCAAACCTATTGAGACAGGCTACAGATATGCTGAAGTATTGAAATGCTCTCTTAAAAAGTTACAGCATGGTTTAAGAACTAAGCCAAGACGACTTTATCCCGGTGCCCAGTGCTACTGTGGCTCCTTATCTATATTTCCATAGAACAGCTTGAATCCTCCAGTCCTGTGTGTAATGGAAAGCAAAAATGCCACCCAGAACTCTGCAATCACTGCTTGTGGTGTCAGGACACAGAGACCATTTCTAAGACACCTACTGACACCTGGCAGATAAAAATAACTGCAGCAAGTATTAGACAGTACCTGACACTCCCAGAAACAGCTTCTGGCTGCTCTAAGTCTTTTATGAGTAGTATTACTTTTAATCACTCAGTGGTAATTTTCACAACTTCCCTTTTTAAAGCATTTACCTAAAGCTATTGCAAAAAAATCACCAGTGTGAAAGGTATGACAGCTAAGCATCTCTCATATGCTAACATTGGCAACACTGATACTGTTCTCCTTTAGATAGAGTAGGCAGATTTGCAGTCTGAACAGCAACCTAACCATATTTTAGCAGTCAATTACAACCATTTACATTTAACCAAAATCAGCATTTTTGCAAGTGATAAATAACAAGTAAGCAAGCAATTGATACTGTTCTGGCAAATTCTTTAGAAAAAAATATATCTTTCATAAATTCTGAACCAAATTCTCCTCAGCTTCTGCCTCACCTCTGCAATCTTCTTGATTATGGCCAAAACTGTAGAGCACTTAGTAGAAAGCAAAGCAGTAAGGTGATTCTTCCTTTCCAGTACCACAACTGCTAGGCAAGAATCTCCTCTTTCATATAATCAATTGATTATTTCATCACATTGTTAGTGCTTTCAAGCTGCTAGTCATTCAGATGTAATCACAGTCCACCTCCCTTCCCTTATGAGCTGGTTTACTTGCACAGATCACTAACTGAAAACAAGTTAAATTAGGAATAGTTATAACTAAAGTAAAAATGTACTGTTTATTTACTATCTTCATGAGAAACAAGAGAAGTATCTCTTACCAAGAACAGTTTCATAGTCTTTAGAGAGAGATGATAAAAGACAGAAGCATGAATTACTTATAAATTTATTTTTTCCTTCTAACAACACAATAGCTGTTTCTTGCTTTTCAGTTGACATCCCTTCATACTGTTGTGCTCTGCAGAACAATAGAGGCAGTTGTAGAAATGAAATGAGTCACAAACAACATGTGACTTGGGGCATGCAAGGCAGAGCTGACGATATCACTTTGTCTCAGCTGCCAAAGAGTAAAACAGAATCATGTTTGTTTACTGCTTGAATCCATAATTTTGCTGTTAATCTGGACACATTTTTTCTTTTAGAAAGCATGACATTATGTAACATGCAGTGTAGCTCATAGCTTACAAGTACTAACTTACATTTTGGTTAGCCCCATTGTTGTCATGATACAAGACTCTAATGATGTATTGAATCATCTCATAATAGGGAGGTGACAAATATCTCTGCTGGATCAGCAGGTAAAGATTAGTTCCTCCATATAAAAGGAAGTTGGCTTTTATGGCAACACACTTTCATAATTCAAGATATATTAATTTTGAATTGAAGCTGCATTTCTCCTCTCCTAGAGCTTTAATCAGTATGTACTAACTTAAGCGGGCAAGATGGAAACAGATTTTATTGCTTTTTTTCCCCCCTAGTCTTTCAGTAGGACATGCTGGAAATAAAATTTATAACTAAACTGAAGTATTTTTTTCTCATCTGTTGTAGTTAAATGGCTAAGTATCATCTCCCAAATCTTTACAGGCTGACTCCCTTTCAGGTGTCAGAGCACATGCCTATTATACACCATATACATGGTGACAGACTGAGGCACTCCCACTCATGTTAGGTACTGGATTAGAAAGAAAAAAACAATAAAAAACCCAACCACACTTAAATTATTTTTGTCTAACCAGTAAACTATATGCCAAGTGCCCTAGATCAAGAAAAATAAAGAAAGAAAGTGGTTTGAACAAACATTAAATATCCAAAGTGAAATTAGTGCTTTCATGCCTAGATGAAACTTCCATTGCTCTCAGTGCAATAATTACTTTCCTGAGTTTAATAATCGGAGAGCAACAGTACTCATGACTGTTTCTCCCAGTATTATCTGATTACTAAAATCCTAAATTCTAAAATCCTTCTGAGATTGGCTCTAAAAAGTTAAAGGTGACTGCTGTTAAATGATCTACCAAATGCAGATATTGTTTCTTCCCGAAAGAATCCTAGAACTACATTTCTCTGGCAAAGCATGGATGGTGCCACACCAAAGTTTTTCCAGAACAGCTCTGTCATTCAAGGTTCAGCTGAATTTTAAGTGATGTTTGAACACATATTCCCTCAGCTGTAGTTAAAAACGGATAGTATTGAAAAGGTATTCTTGTGAAGTTGTACCAGAAGATGTCTGGAAATCATCTGTCATCACTGTCATCTTAGCATGTTGACAAGATGAGAAACGGCCATTCTTCCTGCCCTCTTGCCCTCAAGTTAAACTTCAGACTTCATAATCTTTCGTTGGCCCAAATAAACCAGTTTGTGTAGTTATCATGAGTCTCCAGGCTTGGATTTAACCATTGAATGAAACAGAATTCCCTGTGATCCAGACCTGAGTGCACAACTGAATGCCTTTCAGTTCAAGTTGCACAAACAGGGGCAGTGACGAGGTAACTTTCTAAGCTCTAGTAACTACTGCATACATGCTCTTTGCCACCTCCTGCTGTTAAATACAACAGCAGGACACTGAACTAATGTGTCACATTTTGCAGGCTGGGTGGTCTTAGGAGAATCCAGAGTGAATTACCACAACTCAGTAGTATTACAGTCCTGGTAGCCGCTTAGTAAGCTGTGTTAGTGCACTTCTGTAAGATCAAATGACCATACCCAAGCGACAGTGATTATTTAAATTTATAATTTTTATAATTTTTATAATACCTACCAGACATGTAGGCATGCTTATACAAACAAGAAATGTCTGCATGTGTTACTACAAACCCTACTCTTAGGAAATTTCACATGTAAATAAATGCCTAGAACAATGCAACTAGTAAATTAGATACATAAATATGTATAGTCCAAAAGATCAATAAAAAGGCGTATTTATAACGACTTGGTTTCAGCATCACTTTCAGCAGTTACTAACACATAACTCGACTGTATTAGGAGGAAACAAGTACTTCCAAGATGGCCCTGTATGTTAGTATTCATGGAACTTTCAGCTGAGACTCATTGCAGAAAAGCCACAAAACTCATTTACTTGAAAAACAGAAATTTGGTAACTAACTTAAAAAGCTTCATAGGCAAAATAACATAACCACATTTAGTTTGGCAAGTCACACCAACTTATATCATACATTATTCTGACCTGATGGTATTATTTTATTCAACTAAGACCTAGGAAAATGAAAAACATCAGAAGAGTCAATATTTCTTATCTGACAAGGATATAGTAATTCATAAAAAACAGAGGTAACCAGAAGAAAAAATTAGTATCAGTTCTAAAGAAAATAGTTATAAAGCTGTAGGTTATGACTCCTTAATAAAGGCTCACGGCTTATATGTAATAACTGGATATGAGATTGTAGTATGAAAGCTGAAAATAATAATAATAATTAAAAAAAAATATAAATAAAAATATCACCTCAAAGCTATTAGTCCTGTCCTGTGCTGCTATGCCCTGTCCTCCCCCCTCCCACTGCCCCCTCCTGTTTTCCTGCACAACTCTCCTCTCTAGACGAGACTGGGTTAATGAAGTAGGCCAAAATCCAAGGGCATATTTGTTTACAGGGATTGTTATTTAAGAAATAGATGCTCAAATTCCTTCAGAAGTAGAAATGCTTGAGATCTGTCTTCATGTTTGTTTTAACGCTTAAGCATTTGCTCTAGTAGTACTCTGATGGAAAGTCGCTTAAAGTAGTCTGTAAAACCTAAGAGACAGCAGAATATGCTTAAGTCTCACCTTCTCTGGCTGGCAGCAGTCAATCAGTCATAAGCAAAAACAAAAGAAAAGTTTTGATTCTCAAGAAGGGAGAGCTATACTTTTGCTTTGGCTCAGAGCGGGGGCAGAATAGCTCCATACCACAGGATGAATCAGTGACAACTCCTGACTTCACATGGGGGCGGGGGAAAGGGTGAAAAGGAGAAAAGGAAACCCTTTCCTACCCTCCCAAGCACATCTCCTTTCCCCATGGTCCTTACATTTTGCAGACCACCTCAAAGTGACCTGTGCTGCTGGCAGGAGTTTCAGGAGCTGAGCGGACGGCAGCGTAGAGGCTCGAGCAAACAGAGCACAGAGTGCCATCGAGTGGCAAAATTCCAGCAATACACTCCTGAAAGTCCCTGCTAGTGCTTGCACAGCAGCCCGTTTCTTAAGCTCTGCGAATCTTTCAATTCTGAACACTTTTTAGTATTTAAAGCAGGTTGCATAGAGTGCAAACACTTATTTCTGTTGTATTTGGGCTTGAACTTTCAACATTTCATTGGAAAGTGTTCTTACGTGAAAGAGGAAAGAAAGAAAAAAACCCCACATAACCACAATCACACGAGAACAGAATTAACCAACAACTTTAAGTCAACCAACACTAGAACCTAGCCAGGTTTTGAAGCAATTACAAAGCCTTGTACTCTGAACATATTGTAATACTTCTGAAGTTGCAGAAAAGCCCTGAGCAGAGTTAAAATAGTTAAAATGTGAGCCCCTCTACTAAATCCTCCTTCTTTCTTAGAAATAAGCTGACAATAAGCTGAAGTCAAGGAGATTTTAATTATTCTAATTAAATGTCTCTCCCTTTCAGTCCTGGAAGAGTCACCTTTGAGTGACACATATCAGTTTTAACAGAACTCATAAGTTTCTGAATGATGTTTACTGTAAGCTTGTTCTTAAAACACACGTGTACGCTGATCTATTTTACAAAGACTGTACTGTTCTTTCAACAGCTTCGTCTATAAAATGAGACACAGGTTTAGTACTTTTAGTTTGTTTGGTTGTTTTTTCCCTAAGAAAATTTAACTGCTGCTAGGCTTCTGACAGATATATAGCCAGTGTGGCAAGAGGCATTTTTATAACTTGGAATCTCCTAGGTCATCATAATATTCAGATAATACCCAGGTAGGTAGTTAACGACAGAAGAAAAATGGCTTATATTATTCTAGGGCTGCAGCATCATACTGTGCCCAAAGACTCATAATGCATAGGGGACTTTTTTATTTGACAACACAGGAGATGAAAGAGGATTATTCATTAAATTCACAGGTCCTGGGCATGATGTTTTCTGGGTAGTTCACAGCATGTGCACAGCTGGATTTTGCGTACTGAGAAAACCATATTTGCTAGTGAGGAATATATTCTCTCCCCAGTATCACCACACATTGTAACTACAAACTCTAAAATGCAATTTGAAGGATATGTACACAGGCCATGTTAAGGTAAGAGCAAAAACCAGGCTTTAAAAAAAAAAAAAAGCACTTCACTGATACCCATTTAAACAGCAAATGGGATAGAGGAGAAAAAGTGAAAGTTGAAATAGATAAACAAGAATGCAGCATTAGGAGACATACGGCATGTCTTTGACTTCATGGTAGCATTATGGGATGCTATACATGTCAGAATAATGCAAGACAAACAATTTCCCTTAGAGACATTAAAACATGAAACAAAATATTAATGTGTCCCAACCAGTGATACTCTGTGTATATATATGTATATATGTGTGCATATGAAATACAGAATTATTTCTCCTTTACAGTGTTATTTTCTCCTAAGAATCATAAAATCTTTTATTGCATAGTCCCCGATTTATAACATCCTTACAAATTTCTATGGAAGTGTTAGTTAGTACTTCCTTCCCTTAGGAAGCTGTTGAGCTAGAAGGACTCCTAAATTTTAGACAAGGACAAGTTTCATTTAATTTCCTATTTTTTCTGTCCATTTAATCAGAAGATAGACAGCAAAAATAATCTGACTTCATCCTGCTTCTCCAAAGTTTTCATAGCTCAATAAACTTTCAGAAGAAAAACTAAACCAATTTGTGAAAAAAAGTCTGTGCTCCATTTTTTCTTGTTATATCATCTTGTCACGCTAGGAAGCTGCCTAGCCAGAAACCACACATAGAAAGGAAAATACTCTTGTTAGAAATTAGTACAGTCTCTAAGAATAAAGTGTGTTTTAACAACTTGATGCTAAAATGAACTTGGTAAAGGAATATTTATTGTTTCTCAACTCCAGAGTTATTTATCTTTTACAAAATAATACACTTAGCCCACAAACCCTTTGGGTTTCAAATTAATGTCTGGTTGAAAATGGACACTAGATGCTTGTGTAAACAATAGCATTTTCAAAACAATGGTTAAATTTTGTTTTGCACAGTATTTCTGAGAAAATACTAAAGCTAGCAATTCTATCAAGTTACAATATAAAATGACCCAGACATGCTCCAATGCAAGAAGTTTGAGCAGCCTTTTGTATATTTAGCAAATTATATCTTCAAGAAAAAGATGAAAATAACACTGAAGACCTTTTTAAACCTTTTCTTATAGAAGCCTTTTCAAATAACAAGGATAACACTTCAGGGATAACAGTTCACCAAACTAAACCATTGTAGTTTTTTATACTTCTCAGGGGCTTTGGGGTGTAAAGAAGTGTACTAGGGTGAGCAAACACAGGACAAGGTACAATTTATTCATTTCTCAAATACATACCATAAAAATACTGAGTATGTTGTTATTAAGAAATCAGCATCACAATGTTTGTGCACAGGACAGGACAATGACTTTAAGCTGACATTTTTGGTCCATTAGTTTTCAAGTCAGATACCAAATGTTGGTTGCTCCACATGGCCAGCTGTTTCCTATCTGAGTTCCAGTCTGAAGCACTGAATATGCATAGCAACACTTGTGTGTACTATGCATACAGTGCTCTGTTTTGTCCCAAACTCCATCCTTCTTGGAACTTTTCTCACAGCAGCCTACACAGTGGGAAGCCAGCTGGAAGCAGGCAGAATTACATTTGACCTTCTAGCCCCTTACAGATTTCCCAGGACTTTTCTGATATTCTCAAGTGTGTTTTTTGCTTTACACAAGCCAGCATCACTTTTGGACAACTTTCAAAAAAATAACACCAGAACATGTATCATGGGTAGTCATCAATAAAAAGCTGATAGAAACACCAGTATCTCACCCTCAGGAAGGGATAACCTTTTACAGTCAGGTAACAGCTGAAATACTCAAAAGGCACTGATATCTCTATTTATAACTGCATGTATTGAGTTATTTCTCTTATTTCTTATAGCATTCAGAAGTAGCATAGAGAGGCGAAAAGGGACTAGATACAGCTCAGGACTATTTTAGTGTGGCAAAATTTAAAGCTTAAGCAAAATACAGCCCCAAACTACAGGCAGTGAGATTCTATTTTGAAGAACACAATTAATTTTTAGTTAAGTGGTGTGCAAAAAGAAGCATATTTCACATATGGAATACCTTATTTTACCTCTGTTAAAGTAAAGCAATATTTTAAAAAATCTTTTTCTTTTACATATGTCGTGCTCAAAACCTAGAAAGAGTGATCTTGAAAGTAAAATAAAATAAAAACAAACCAACAAAAACCTCCAGTAAGTAGTTAGTTTTTTTGTCTTATTAATCTTTTTGCCAGGTTAAAAAAATACTAAGAGACTATGGAACACAAGAATTGTACAACATAAGCCTATTTCTAGTATTTCAGACACTTGTCACACATTTTTGGTGAATTGCTTCCTTCTTTTTGGGATTAGAGCTTTCCAACAAGAGTTGATTCTGTCTACTCAGGTTACTCATATCCAAATATCATGGCAGTAATTTATGTTATCAGCTGCTGCTTCTCACTTCAGAAGCAGCCCTTCTCCTCTGGCTTCATCATCTTCACAGCTGCCAAAAATTGGGTGCTGCTTTGGCCAAGTACTTACTGCTGATTGTTTGCTGGTAGTTGAGTGGCAGTTTTAGAGTGAAAGCAATGGAAATTTAAATTTGTATTTCTCCTCCCAATCTCACCATGTAAGATATTTACAGCCACTCAAATTCTTTACTGGGAGATAATTTCACTAGTTTTCAGGAATAAAAGCGTGCATTCCATAATTTTTGGCGGGTGGTGGAATCAGGCTTACCCATAAAGAGTCCAGCTGTAGCTTGACCTTGTCTTGGCATTGCTCAGAAATATAGGACCTAAGGGGTGCCATGAAAGGAAGCAACTACAGAGCAGAAATTCAAGTCTTATTGCTTAAAATATGGAAAATTTACTGAAATAAGAAAAGTTATCTGAAGATCACAGTTTGGGTTCGTTATTTCACCCTCTGCACATTTACGGAGTGTCTCAGCAGAGTTCAGTATCATTCTCATAATATTAAGGAAACCAATACACGAGTTATAATTTTAACACCTAGTGCACCTAGATTTGCAGGAAGAAGCTCCCTCTAAGGTGCATCTCACTAAAGCTGTGCAGCCACCAGGAAGCCAAGCACTTCCCACAGCAGGTAGTTTTCCTCATTTGAAGCCAGTTGAGCCACAGCTGACTTATGGGACTGTGGTTTTTTCACATGTAGAAACTCTAGAGTTTCACACCAGGTATTCAGCCTTGGATTCATAGTTCGATAACTCCTTTTCACTCTCCTCAGAGCCCTCAAAAAGAATTTTATATAATTTTCCCAGTATTAAATACAGGAAAAATCCATATTTTTGTTCGAACTCAGAGGTGTTCTTTCAGTCAAAATGCATGTCCCATGGGCCTTAGAGTTTGTCTGAGCTACCTCCAGGCAGTACCTCTGCTCGGAAATTCCCCCTATAAAACCTCACTGTTAGCACAAACACTGCTGCCATTCCCATAACCTACTGTAAGATTACTCTCAGTAACAACAACAGACATAAATAAAAAACACTCTCAACTTTCTCAGCATCCCTATCCTCTAAGGTGACCCAGAGCTTTGGTTATTCCCAAATCATTTTATTAGTGACTACTCATGGCTGGGACCCATCTTAATTGGACCTGGCACCTCTCCATGTCCAAGGATGTCCTTAGTTACTTGTTTTGTGGTCTGGCTAACTCTTCCAAGGTCAGGGATGCATCCTCCTTTCCCAAAGCGTTATGACAAATTCTCTTGTGTTGCTTTCAACCTGCATAGAGGAAAAGTTTGTGCTAAGAATATATTTGCAACATTTTCACAGAATAATTACAGAATCTTAAACCAGAAAAGTTTAAGGACCTAATATTTTTCAGAATATAAGGTGGGCGGGGGAATCCCCAGTGTTGTAATATTAACTGTGTTGAGAAAAAAAAAAAAAAAGATAAGACTGGTTTGTAATCTATAGATTTTTGCTCCAAAAATTCAAGCACGAATTAAAATCCCAAACAAATAATAAAAATAACTTTAGGAAATAAAATATAAAATGTATATAAAAACCATTTCAAATTATGAAAATTTTCCCAATAATAAAGTCATATTTTTAGACATACTTTAAAATTACTAATTGCAGGTTATTTACATGAAACATGTTGCTGTGTTTTTATTTTTTTCTTTGCTTTCTTTGAAGGGTAACAACTTCTTTACAACCCATTTTATACTGCAGAATTGTATATGCAAATATAAATATAAACATATAGTTATTTTGTTTTGCCTCATTCTAAAGAATTGTACTTTTTT
Organism: Cichladusa arquata; assembly: GCA_026413545.1. Classification (NCBI taxonomy): domain Eukaryota; kingdom Metazoa; phylum Chordata; class Aves; order Passeriformes; family Muscicapidae; genus Cichladusa; species Cichladusa arquata. The sequence goes on along the minus strand of JAOTQP010001652.1, from coordinate 40,666,790 downwards.
CTTTCACTCTGTTTTGCTTGTGTCTTTTGCTATTTTCTAGTTCTCAGCCCATTAGATCAGGTATCTATTCTCACTTTCAAAAAAACCCATCTGTTCAGGGTTGGTTTTGTCATTGGCAATTTAATAAATGGTGCAATCTACATCTTTCTTGATATGAGAGAGAATGGTCTTTTTTTTTTTTTCCATTTTTGTATAGTTTTATGTATTCATTGCTGAATTTCTGTATTACGTTATTGATACAATACTTATATGAAATTTTGGTTCCAAGCCAAGCCAAGTAGTTATTCATATTTTTTAGCCTTGGTTAACAATTTCACTAATTGCTAATTGTCTCAGTATCAGCTTTATTATAATGATTTATATACAAGCCAAGGATTCCAGTAGAACAAATAAAATAAAAGCCCTAGACACCTGCCTGTGGGTACAGTGAAACAATGGAAAACATTTAATCTATTCCATCATTCATCAACATCCATTAGCCCACATGAAATGCCAAAATAAAACTGCTACTTTTTGCATTGACTCTTGTTTTTTTCCTAACTGCATCATTTTTTCTCCTGTTGTGTATAGCAAAACCAGATAAATCTCCTGGAGTGCCCCATCTTACTTACATGAGCCTAAAAACTCTCAATTCTTTTCAAAGGTACATTCAGAGCTCTAACACTTCTCTTCACATAGGTCAATATACCTCATCTACAGCATCACTATTATTCTGAGCTCCACCATCAACTGTGTTAGCTGTCCAGCTTCATGTGAAAGTGAATTTCTGCACTAGGGAGACCTTCCTTGTTCTTTCCAAGCACATTTATTAACTTTTGACATTCTGCTTCAGCTAATGCAGCCTGCAATCACAGGGGCCATTAGGTCTATATTTAAACTATAATGACATAAAAAAGTGAAAACTTTGATGTATTCATCTTTTCCATTTTACTGGGAAAGATTACAGGACAAAAAAAATAGAGCTGATTTATTCATAGAATTATTATTAAGGTCTAGACTGTACATTCAGGATCTTGGACTTCTGCATTGTTTTAAGGAAAAATGAAGTAATCCACTCAACCTGGAACTACATCATTTGGATCAGGTGACAGGATTAATCTTGGGACTGTTCTTGGCTTTTCAGGAGGCTGTGGAGATAATGCTTGTGAGTTGTTTGCAGTAACAGCTCTGCCTCTTGAAGAAAACTTTTTCTCCTTGGAGAATCCTGAGAGTTTTCTGGATATTTACAACATATTTATAAATATTAACAATTCCTATATCAATAGAAAGAGAAAGAAGATTTCAAATACACAAATATTCACAGCAATGCAAATAAAATCACTGAAGCATCCTTTTTCTTACCAAAAAATATAAGAAAATATCCTGCAATTCACTTTGTTGAAATTCTTATATATGGAAAGAAAGAAAAAAAAAAACCCAACAGTAAAAAAAGTTGGAATGTCTTCTTATCTCTTCTTGTTTAGCCTGGAGAAAAGAAGGCTCAGGGGTGACCTTATCACTCTCTACAAAGACATGAAATAGGTTGCAGCCAGGTGGGGGTTCGCCTTTTCTCCCAGGTAACAAGTGACAGAACGAGGCCTCAAGCTATATCAGAGGAGTTTCAGGTTGGACATCAGGAAGAATTTTTTTACTGAAAAAGTGGTCAGGCATTGGAATGGGCTGCCCAGGGAAGTGGTGGAATCACCATGCCTGGAAGTCTTCAGGAAATGACTGGGCATGGCACTTAGTGGTGAGGTTTAGTTGTGGCGTTTGGTCAAAAGTTGGTTTGATTGATGTTGGAGGTCTTTTGCAACCTTAATGACTTTATGATTCTATGATTTTAGATTTAATTTTTGAAAAAAACCTGAAGAATCTTGGGATTCTCTTCTAAATGAACTTGAATGCTATTGTCTCTCTCAGAAATGCATGCAACTTCATACAACCATAAAAGATAAAAATGGCCACATCACATATGAGATTGACATCTAAGTTATGGTCTCTAATACATTGGCTCTATATCACTGCATTTCTGATGATGTCAGGAAATATGGTGTAGTTATCTGACTAATGCCTTGGATATTACCTGCCACACTAGACTAAATGTGAATATCAAGGAGTTTGGTGGTATTGAGGAGCTAGAGGAAGCATAAAATGAGGTAGTAAAACACTAATTTTGTGTTTTTTAGCTGATTTCGGTTGTCTTTTTGTTGCCTGTAATTCTTGTCATGGGATACTGCTGGGAAACAGGGAAAAAGCAGCCTTGGAGCCTTGGGTTTCTTAGGCTACACAAGGACAAGAAATTATAACAATGATTATGCACCTGCAGGCTGTGTGAGAGCTGTGTGAGTGTCTTGTGATGTTTTGCAGAAGGTATGTTTTCAAAGAGGTGTTGCCTTCTTGGGCCAATGAAGCTTTTCTACTTTGTTTTTCACGTACTACCGTATATAAAGTGTAGTATTTCTTTAAATAAAGTTCTCTCTCTCTTTTACTTTTCCATTGCACGAGGAACTATGTTGCATTATCCTTTTCACCACTCTCCTATAGCCTAAAATGCAACAAATTCTCTCTTCTTCCTGTGAGGAAAAAGAAGAGAAGTAAGGTGTGCAGTAAACCCTGCTGAAAGGAGTTGTTTGTGAGAGAGTATCTTTATCACTGAGATGTTGATTAAAAATCACTCAGGAAAGACCTCTTTTAGATGGGCAGAAATCTGTTCCTACTCAAGATAGTCCTTTGTTTCCTGTCTATGCAGAAGGGTCTTTCCAAGAGCTCTGCCTCCTCAATACCTCATTTTTGTACCACATCCACTCATAAAACATAACCCTTTTTGCTGAGAATATATTCTCTATGTGATATTTCTAGTTGGGGTAACCTGGCGATAGTCTGTAACCTGGTGATAATCTATAACCTGATCACTTTTCCTGTTTCCTAAGAATAGTGTGTTTTAACTTTGCCTTCCTTCAGCATTTAGGCTGTCATCTTGGGGAATAGTAAACCTTTCAAGCTTGGAGAGAACAAAGGCTTTTCAACCCTGCCCAGCTAATGGCACAGCCATTTTTACATTGATTCTTCTGAAGCTGTTTATCAGTCTTTGCTGCTCATCTGTCTTGACTGCCTTTCTCTGGATGTTTGTTTTTCATTAGCTGCTGCCTTTGACTCACATTCTGACAGCAATTCTTGTTTGTAGTGAGAAGATAAACTGATGGGGAACATGACATTTATAAAAATGGGATCCATAACTACTGAATTCTTCAAACTGTCCTACAAGATATTTTCTGCAATTACATCTCAAGGCTTCTCTGCTTTTTTATTTCTTTTACATGGCAATATGTACTTAATTTTTGTGGCTCTATCAACTGATGTTTCTTCCACAGCCTTTTTTTCTCAAATTCTTCATAATTTTGCTCTGCACAGAGTTGGAAATTTCTTTTTGTTTCCTGCAAGAGCCTGAGGTTTCTGCAGTACTGTTTGTTATTCCACTGGCTTCCCGTGTTCTTTCAGGCTGTTATATTTAAGACTGATGAGGCATTTGTTCTCAGTCAAGAAGCTTTTTAAAAGTACACTGAGTTGTATAGATAAATTAATTACTACAATTAAATGGTTGTATATGTTTAGGAATGATTGTTGACTTTCCCCCCTAAGCACATTGTCTTTAATCAAAGACTGCAGAGGTGAAAATAATCAATTACCTTCTGCCTACTTCTACTAAAAATATCCTCATTTCTCAGCTGGTTTTGCTGACTGACTACAAGAGAATTTGCTGTGCACACAAAAGGTAATTAGAGAAGAGCCACAAAATCACACTGGAAGAGGAGATCTATGATAATTTCAGATAATGTTTCCTAAAATTTAAAAGGAAAAGCTCATAAAGTAAGAAATTCATTGAATTAAAGCTTGTTTACACTCCTAGATTGCTGTTCTAACTTTTAGCGAGCACTGTCCTGAATGTGACTACTATCACAACTCAGAAGGCATGTCTGTCTGTAGAAGGCTTTTAAATATAATTAGAGTGCGATGTTATTTTAATAATAGCCTGAAAGGTAGGCTGTTTTAGGGGTTACTCTTGTGATACTGCCGCTAGGCTGTCAGAAACTAGAGTGGGAATTTCTGCTCTATACTGCAATGTGGATATGCCATTAGTATGGAAAATACTGTCTACAAAAAATGTTGAATAAAAAAGGAGTCTTTCTAATACAAGTTTAACATACAAATCACCTACAAAGAACATAAATAATTAATGGTAGTTCTAATGATACTGTTGGTGCTATTTTAAATCCGAGTATTTTCCCTGCAACAATTTGTTTTTAAAAGGTCAGAAAATCTTATAGATTAAGCATAAATTTTAACACAGACATATTTAACAAAAAGAAAACACAAAAAAAACGGGGTGCAAGAGAGGACACTTGCTTGAATAGTATTGCAATTGTGAATTCAATGTTTAGATTAAATGTGATGATACATAATCTCCTTTTGGATTAAAGCTAGATCTGTACCTTCTGAGTGCAAAACTAAGCTATAACAACTACTAAGCTGATAACTCTTACTTCTACCTTTTTCCTTTTTTCTTTTTCTTTTTCTTTCTCTCTTTTTTTCTTTTTTCGTTTTCTTTTTTTGATAAGAGTTGCTTTGCAGCATAATAAAACTGTTATGTGACATTGCACTAGGGTAGAGATGTAGTTAATGTATGCCATCTTTGTATAGCATATAAAAATGTATCTCAGGGCACATGACAGACTGCAATGGAAGGCTGCTGAAGGGAGCTGATTTAGTGTCATAGCACCCTTGGAAGGGTAGTCTCAGGAACACACTGCAAAGACTGATGAGTGAAGTCAAGAATATTCACCTTGGTCCCAGGACTACTGTTTCTGAAGTGAACTTTGGGATAGAAGACAGATGGAGGAAGAGGATAAAAGTGAAAAGAAGGACAGGAAGAACTGAAACTACAAAGCAGAGAAAGCATACTTATGCATGGCCTAATTCCCTTAGCAAGACATGGGCTCTCACTAACCTGGCATATTTGCATTATGCAGCACAGTAATAGGTGTTTTGTTTTTGGTTTTGTTTTCTTTTCCTGCAGGACAGCTTTGTTTCATGGCCCACACCCTGACAAGACAGCTATCCTGCTTTCTGTCCAGACCACCGCAGTGTAGTGCAGTGAGGAGATTCCTGCCTGGCCACTGCCTGCAGTGTCAGCTGCAAGCCATGCCAGGGGCACTCACAGCACTCCTCAGCTCTACATGCTAATACACTCATGGCTCATGGGAATGACACAGACTGATGTGTTCATCTGTTCACAAAGTATGTACTAGCAGCTTGAGATTTGTTAGATTTGAACTGAACATTAGGAGGGGCAATTAATGTGTTCAACTCCAGGTTTAGCTTCAACATAAGCTGACTAATACTCACTTTTCTTAATTCTGAAGTGAACTGTTTAACAGTTTAACAGTAATGTATGGAATTTTTATTTTTTGTATTTTTTTTTTAATATCACTAAGATCAATTAGACTAACCTATTTCAACAGAGCCACTGCATTGGTTTTCATATAATCAGAAAACATTGTGTAGTCGTGGACTGTACTGGAGATATGAAGATGGAGATGTCCATATGGAGATATGGACAAAATCAATTAGGCAAAATCATTGCCTAAATTTCACTGGCACAAATACAGAATATCTCTTCATGGTTCTAATAAATTGTGTTACTGTTCCTGGTCATTTAAGGCATCAGAATTTTATGGAACCTTGTCATACATAAGCAAAAATAATCCTTGAGAACATCAAGTCTTATCTATCTTTTAAGTCAATCACAATCAGATAACTTCTGCTTCTAAAAATAGAGAAATATCTTTTCACTCTTTGTGTAAATCTAGTGAAGGAGGTATATAATAGCTGCACACTAATTACTAGTTATATTTTAACTATCAGCATTACTTTAGAGACTTCTATGTAAACTAAATCTCATGCAAAACAATTCTAAATTGAAGAGTTTCTCTAGATAGCCAAATATACCTTTTGGACATATTGCCATGCCCAGGCAGATCGTATGTATTGGGTTTAGGAAGGACATTGAGATGCTTGAGTGTGTCCAGAGGAGGGAACGAGGCTGATGAGGGGCTTGGAACACAAACCCTGTGAGGAATGGCTGAGGGAGCTGGGGGTGTTCAGCCTGGAGAAGAGGAGACTCAGGGGTGACCTCATCACTCTCTACAACACCCTGAAATGTGGCAGTAGTCAGGTGGGGGTTTGTCTTTCTCTCCAGGGAGCAACTGACAGAACCAGAGGACACAGTCTTAAGCTGTGCCAAAGGAAACATAGGTTGGATATCAGGAAAAAGATTTTTATGGAAAGACTGATCAAGCACTGGAATTGTCTGCCCGGGGAGGTGGTGGAGTCACTATCCCTGGATGTGTTTAAAAAAAGGATTGGATGTGGTACTTGATGCCGTGGTCTAGTTGAGGTGTTAGGGCATGGGTTGGACTCAATGTTCTTGAAAGTCTTTTCCAACCTAGTGATTCTGTGTGATTTTGTGTGATTCTGTGGGTTTGCATGACAAGGTTTTGGTAGCAGTGAGGCTACAGGGTTGATTTCCAGGAAAAGATGCCAGAAGCTTCCCCATGTCTGACAGAGCCAAAGCCAGCTCCAATGTGGATCCACCACTGGCCAAGGCTGAGCCCAACAGCGACAGTAGTAGCGCCTCTGGGAAATGTGTTTGAGAAGGCTGGGAAAAAATGTCAGGAGGGGAGGGAGGAGATACTTCAGGTGCAGAGCAGAGATACTTCCGGGAAGGATTCACATCAGAAATGTTAATGGATGACTGAGGGATCCCATTCTGGAGCATCATGAGAGTACAAGGAGTCCTAGCCCTGAGGAGGAAGAAGTTGTGGAGACAACCTTTGAAGTGACCACAGTCCCCATTCCAAATTCCCCTGTGCTGATGAGCGTGGATAGAGGGGCAGGAGTCAGTGAAAAGAGGGGCAGGCAGTAGAGAAAATAAGGAGTGAAGTTGATTCTGGGAAGAGAAGAGGAAGGGAGAAAGGTGTTTCAGGATCTAGTTTTGATTTTCTCATTAAACTACTCTGATTTGGCAGGTAAGAAATCAAGTTCTCCTACGAGGGCCTGTTTTGCCTGTGATAATATTTGCTGAATCATCTCCCTGTCCTTATCTTGATCCATAAGCTTCTCACCACTTTTTGTTCTCCCCATGTCCAGCTGAGGAGTGGAGTGGCTTAATGAGTACCTGACATCCAGCCAAAGCCAACCCACTACATCATAGAAAAGTAGAATTAGATGAGGCTCCTGTAGAGATAGATCTTCTCCTACAGTGTCTCCAGGCTGCTGTTGGAGTGAAGCTGTACACTTGGAATTGTAGTTTAGATTATCTAGGCCCTTGGAAACTAGATTTTTACTTCTCTTTAGGAGTATAAAGAACTTTCAGACTTTGTGATCTGGATGAGTTTTGATTAATCAACAGAAAATTCTCAAGTTCTGCCTTTCTCTTCACTGAGCAGATGGCTAATTACTTCATCTGAGATTTATTTTAGTTTTGAGGGCTATCTTCACATATTTAGATCTTTCCCTATGCCCAGGGGTTAACCCAAGATTACAGTTCAAGATTTTCACCTTTCTGTTGAGGATGGTGCTATGTAATCCTGTGAAGGGTTGCTTAAACACGCTGAGTAAAACATTTGACTGCAACTAATACAGATGCAACTCTCCTGGCAGAGACAGTGGCAGTGAAGACTGGAAGCAGCCAGTGCTGGAACAGAGTTGGCTCTTTGGGGTAACTGGGTTTAACATTACACAGGTTGGAAATAGTTTAAGATTTGTGCTCCTCTTACTGTACAGAAGAGTGGAAAAGAGATCCCATAGTAGCTGGGCATTTTGGATGTCACATTGCCATTGCAATACTGTAGGGATATTTGGCAATTGGTTTCAAGCAGTCAAAAACAAAAAAATAAAAAAATCTCCTCGGTGATTATGGCCATGACTTTGCAAGGGGCCAAGCATGTGACAGTTTCCCTGATGCTTTGGATATCACTGCCCAAAAAGCTGTAGGTCTTTATAACAAGCGGCTTAGCCTGTCTTGGTTAGCTGCTGGCAGACTTTCTTGGGTGAGGTTCTTGCAGTGTCATGGTACTGCAGAGCTGGAGTAAATGTTACATTGTATTTAATAATGGATGATTTTATGTATAGTTTATTCATGCTGGCAAAAGGAAAGGAGACTTGGGCTGTTTTGCAATGCCTTAGGGGATTGTCATTCAGTAGATTCGACATTTTTTATTATTTTTTTTTCTGATGTAGGGAATAATATCCCCATGAATGGCAGCAGCTGAGAGGATGCCTTTTCCTTTTGTTTAAATGTATTTCACCAGGTAGGGACGTGTACTGTCTGTTTTCGAATCAGTTATGCTTAAATTCTTACATTTAGACACTCAGAATTTACATTATGCATATTAACAAAGTTTCAGCACAAGCCCGACTTCTTGTAGCTCCTCCAAACTTCCTTAAAGATGAAACAAGGCCAGACTCCCAGCAGGTGGCAGCCAACTCTAAAATATGTGGAAATTAGCCCACTTCAGTGTACAGATAAAAAGATCTAGAGCACAGATGATGCAGAAATAATCAAGCAGCGAGTTAAGAGGCAATTTCACATGATTATTGTCGTTCATTTATGTTCTGAATCTTATAATATTTTCAATTTCTTCATACAAGAAATGCCAGCTTCCCTTGGTTTTAGGTGACAAAATTGACACTTCTTTAACCTATGGCAGTTTAATATTTTTGTATTATCAGAAGAACTGTAATCTCTGATAACTTTTATCTCCCCTGAGAAATGTTTATAATTTCAAAATAATGTTTCCCAGCTTGCAATTGACCATGTAGATCAGATACAAACGTATGCACTGCTTACTTTTCTAAATCCCTAAAATAATATAAAATACTAAAATAATTAAAAAACCATTATCTTACAAATATTTCTGAAAGCAATATGTATATAAGTAGTTTTGAAAAAATTGTTCTAAGACATTTGCAAATATTCTTATACAGATATAGAATGAGCACTAATGGCAGTTCCAGTCTAAGAGAAGATGTTTTTCGCAGTACAACCTCAAGTACAATGACTATTATCTGTTTGGCTGTTACTATTAAAACAAACAAACAATCAGTGGCATTATCTTACACTGATGACATATACTGATGATTCAGTAAATTATTCAGTATTTCATAAATAAAATGGTTATTCAATTCTGTAGTTAGACAATCAGCACCAAAATATGTACATTTGGTGAATCCATTACTACCCAAAAGTTCTTATTTTGGTGGCCAAGATACAGCCACTCTGTCATCTAAGGGCTGAAATTTGCCCTCACACATGATACTGATTGCCCAGTTTAGCACACCACTTAAAGAGCTGCTGTCAAGGGCAAGAGAAGATATTCCCTGCAATTGTGCAGGAGCATAATTTCCAGCCTATTCTGGAAATAATGCTTCCTAATCAGGTCAAAAATAGCTTTCAATCTTCACTACCTCTTGTCCTTGTCCATGCCCCATCTCCAGCCTGCTGGGCACTCAGGGTGCTGGCACTCAGGGATAGACTGAGTCAAAAGATAACTCACAATATCAGCCAGCTATGCAACATTATGTCTTGAGGATACTGGATGAGTAAAAAAACTGTATGCTTGAGCAGGCTCTGATTGCAAAATTCTAGTTGATTTCTTTAGGAGACTCACTGTTTACTCTCCAGATAGAGTGCTGGTGGTGTACCAGGGTGTAAATGCTACTACTTGACTGGCAGAGTGCATTGCATTCAGTGTCTGTTGTCACTCCCTGCAGTTGCAAATTCCATGGAGCTTCCCCAGTGCATATTCATACTCAAATCTTTACTCCCATTTTACTATTTCAAAAACATTATTATTTAAACCAAAATTGAATTATTTTTCTTTCTTAACAACAGTTTCAAGAATGGAACATGCTCGTTGCTAGCATTGCAGTCAGAGTTAAATGTAATTGCTGGATTTAATATAATTGATCTAATTTAGCCCAGAATTAAATATGACTGAAGGAAACTGCTGGAAGACACTTATTGTGGTTCTCCAGCTTGTTCAGTGGGAATGACTTCCAGCTCTGGGCATTACAGCCTATGGATCTTGTAAAGAAGGGCAGCTCAGGTTGGGCATGCAGACAACCAGAATTTTGTATTTTGAAAAAAAAAGTTGGTTTAGCTGTTTATCTTTTAAAATTAAATTATTTTACTCAGCCTTAAAGACTTTTGGTCACTGCAGTTTTGCTGAATCTTTGTGCTTACACTATAAGCAACATACAAGCCTTACTTATTCAGAAGATACTTTTGTAGATGGGAGAGGTTTACCTGATCCCAGACAGGAATGTATGCCACAACAATTGGAATCTTTCACTCAGTTTTGCACACTACTCCCTGATTTTGTATCCTCTTACGTCAAATGTCACAAGGTCTTAAGGCAACACAGTAAGAACAACACATAAGGGTGAAGGAAAAGGAATGTGAGCTCTGTCCTCTCCTGATAAGACACCGGGTTTTCTTGCATGAAAACTTTAGGACGGCTCAAATGACTTGGCTCCAAAACACATACAAAAAGAGGATGAGGCTTGTGTTAGCAAGTAAAGATGATTTAAATATTCATATTTTAATATTACTCTCTTACTTCTCTGCTAAGAATAATTTAATAATCCCCTTCTAAATATTCTTACTATCTTTTAAAATTTGATATGTAACAACCCTAGAGTATAAGACAAAAATTCCTGAGCAGACTACTCCACCTGTGTAGTTATAAAAACGGAATAATCCAGCTACACCTTTGAAACAAGCATCTTTTAAAAATTTTCTCCAGATCTTCAAGTGATTTGGGTTCCTACTATTTATCATCATTACATCTCACCTTTAAAATTGAGAAGTATCAAAATATTTTGATGCTCTTCAACTAATTGAAATAATTCAAAGTCCCATGAGCTCTATTAATGAGCTTGCCTTTCAGTACCTGTGAAGTTTCACGATATGCAATTTTCTGTAATACAGTTGAATTAGGTTTTATTTTTTCCCTCTGAGCAGCCAATGAGTTATTTTTCTATGATTTAAGGTACTGAAACTTTCAAAGACCTCCTTTGAAAAAAAATAGAAATTATATAAAAGGGATTGTAATTAATTTCAAAATTTGGGAAGTATTTTCACATTAAGCGTCACATTACAATCAGATGTTGATTTTCCAAAGGGTTTTTTTTTGGTTTTTTTTTTGGATTTTGTCTGTAAGCAAAGAAACAAATCCTTACTATTGTAGTCACTACTTTTTAGTAACTATCGACTTTTAAAAATGATGAACACTGTAAATAAATTAACTCGTTTTTTCAAATTGCTGAGAAGTCACAACCCCCAGGAAGGCAACTGAGCTCTATGTGTTTGGCAATAATCAGATTCACGGCAAAGGGGAAGGTTACATTTGAATATTAATCACACAAGAGATGACAAAGTGTGTGACAACTACAGCATCCATCTAAAATGCAAGGACTTCCAAGAAGTTTAGTAAGTTAAGTCCATGCAGTTGTTGAAGGTACAGAGTTGTAAAGGAAATATTTAATTGCCTGCTTTAAAACTGAAAAAAATTAGAAGCATAGTAGGTTTTCTCACTTACTTAAAAAATTCTTACAGGCTACACTTATCTAAGAGAAAAGACAAATGAGGAATGCTGAATAATTTGCCTGTACATTTTCATTATTTCAGTATTGAATCATTCATATGATTAACGTTTTTCTTAAAGTTGAAAGTAAATTACAGCTCTTGTGAGTAGACTCTTGCATAAAAGATAATATTTTTTTCTAATACAATTACTATATAGAAATAGGATTCCTCTAGATAAACCTAAAGTAGGAACTACTTTGCCCTAGTGCAAAAGCAAGGGGAGAACAACCTTTCACTTTTGAAGAAACTGAATGAACTTGTATTTAGTTTCCTTTTCACATGCATGGTTATATGTGAAGTATTTATGCCTTTTAGTACAGGGGCATACGTGTGGAAACACCATAAGGTTGAACAGACAATATCAGTCTCTGAAGCTAAACCTCTTTGGTTGGTGCAACTTCTCATCTCTCCAAGAGCTAGAATACTTTTTATAAAATGCTGCACTCACTTCAGAGTTATTTCAATATTTTAAAATGATTTCTTAATAAAGAAACCATCCTGAATCAGTTATGTATACTTTATTTGATCACAGACAAACTACTTCCCACTTGAGATTGGGTAACCCTCGTCCCTTTTTCTGATTTGTAAAAAGACCCAAAAGATCTTCTCCAGCTCCCAGTTGTATTATGTGACATTCTCTATTTTCCCATTATCTTTTATTAAGGACTAAATCACTCAGGGCAGTCCAGTACAGTCAATAGTGAACAAGTGCTGATAAAGCTCATGTGTATCCAAAGTCCATCTGTGCATTATGCAATGAATAAAACACTACCCTAGCTTTTAAAATCACGACTGGATTAGCACAGGGACATTAGCTAACCCTCTCACCTGGCCTTAAAAAAGATGTTGGGATCTATTAATGAGGTGGTTGGTGTAAATTATGGGGGACTTGATTTCATTTTGTAGTGTAGCCAGAGATTTATATTTGGCAAAGTCCCTTGTTTCTCAGTGACAAGTTATAAATATTATTTATGAATGCTAATGAATTTTAAATGTGCATTTCTTGCTGGCATCTTTGAAAATTCATGATTTTTGTTACAATCTTTTAAAATGTATTTTGGTTTTTTTTTCAAATGGAAAAGGACTTCAACTGCAGAACTATTGGATTCAGTTATTGTAGTACCATAATAGAAGGGCTAACTTCTGTGTATCATTTATATAAACATTTTTATTGTGGTAGCTGAAGTGTTGACAAGGTAATATTTGAATTTGGTCCATAGCAAATCATTGCAATTTTTTCTTTAGAAAATTAAGTTGCTCTTGCTAGTTTTATTCCTAGATTTCCTGTTTGGAGGACTCGCTGGATTTTACAAAACAATTGAGAAATCGGAAAGAAGTCTGCTCATTTAAAAATCCCTGGTATCTAATTGTGTTTTTCCTCTATTTCTGTAACTAAAGTGACCACAATAATTTGTTTTTAAAGTCATCTGGATCATTTTTGCAAATTCTGTCTTAATTTTTCCCATCTCTCACATCCCTGTCCATGACAAAAATGAGGAAAGATAAAACAGAAACCTGTAGATAGCTTAATAATGTGCTGGAAAATCCTCCCCAAACTACCTGGATGCATTCCTAGATATAAATCTTGCAGTCTTAGTTTTTCAGTGAAATAATGTCTTCTCCAATACAACATGCTATGGAGGACATCAGAGAATCTATTTAAATGAGAAGTTGTTATCACTAGGAACAAGTAGGGACGAAAAAAGTAAATTAAAACTGAACTAGAAGGGAAATTCTCCAAGTTTCAAAATATTCAAATGCATATTTGAATCTCCCATGTTTTAAACTGCATTCTTTTCTGCATTCTTTTCACAGATTCTGGTTTGAAATACAATTAGAAAAAAATTGCAAGCAAAAGATGCTGTCATCCTATTCCCATCTTAACAATTACAAAATATGATAGAGATATAAATTTATTTTTTTTCCATTCAGGCTTTTTTTCAGCAGTTCTCTTACCTAGCAAAATACTTGAATTCATATTTTACAGTAAAAATTATAAAAAACCAGGAGGGATCTCTCAAGAATATCCAGTTCATACTCATTCCTTGATCCTTAAATCAATTGATGTACTTAAATCATCCCCACTGGGATTTCCTTTAAAATAAGCTTTTCTCCCCCAACTTGAAATTGTCACTTAAGAGCAAGAAATAACACAATTCATGTACTTTTTTACAATATTAGAAATGATTGGAGTAATTTTATGTATTGAAAGTCATGATGCCCTGCGTTCTTTTGCAGGGCTCTCCTTACTTTTAAAATCAGCAATTTGAGAGAATTGCTCTTCTTGATACTGCCTTTTATTTTTGCCATTTACACCATTTATTCGCTTAGTCAAGATAATTTTGATTTCTTATTCTGTTCTCTGAAGAGCTCACAAATACTGCTAGCTTGATATCAGCATTAAATTTTACAGGTATACTCTCCATTCTGTCATCCAGGCTGTTAACACTAATCTTAGGAACATGTCATGTGGAACAGTGTCAAAAGCCTTATTGATGTCGAGGTATAACAATTTCAGTGTTTCTTTTATCCACTAGGTCAGCTGCCTTGTCAAAGGAAGAAATTAGAGTACTTTGACATGATTTGTTCTTGACAGATCCACACCATATTTTTAACGTCTCACTATTTGTTAGGTACTTACCAATGAGTTAGTTTATGATCTCATGTCTTTCAAAAATGAAAATGGGCTGGCTGGAACAGATTTGCTCAGAACATCCTCCTCTCACCCTTACTGGTTTTTAGAGAGAACTGCTCTTTTTACCTGCCCCTTCCCTTTCTTCTTGTCCTAAGAGTAAAATATCTTAGTCACAGCTAAACAGTTATAACTAGCTTCCTTGATAATATCAAATGAATCCATCAGGCCTTCTAAACTTCAGACTCCCTAATTTTGTAAATATTCTCCAACCTCCTATTTCCTGCTTTGAAAAATCCATCATTCCTTGCACCAAATAATTGCTTCTTTATTGTATTATGAGTTCAAAGAAGATTAAGAAATATGGAGGAGCAGAAAAAAACCACAGAAAAGAACAACAGTGAATGAATGAATGAATGAAATAATAAATAAATAAATAAATAAATAAAATATTTTGGGAGATAGTATCCCAGTCTTCAAATTTAGTTCATCTAGCATGTGCATGTGTTTTACTTGTGACTTCCATTAAGGATTTTTGAAGTGCTCTCATGGTGCTATACCTAGTAAAAACCATGTTTTTATATCAGGAAACAACATGATGCTGCTGTGATTTATTTCTACACTGGAGCAGGGGGATTATTTACCTTTTCTGAGTGACCTTTATCTATCTGCCAATTTACAGCTGTGTGGTTGTAATAATCCCCACCAGAGTTTCCCTCTGTGAAAGTTGTTATCCATACTGGAATACAGACTTAATAGTGCCTTCAGAGAATAGTTACTTAAAAACTCTCCTGTTCACTTTGTCAGAGTGGTGTATAACTTTGACATGCAGTGTTTTCTGAGGTAGTCCACAATTACTCATTTGTGAAATCACAGATGGACTATTTATATTTCTCTTCCTTCTATTTCTAAATTTGCTGTTGACTAACAAGAGCTGCATGGTGTGGGTCCCAGAGCTCCTGCTCACTCCATTTGTTGTGAGGTTTTGCCCTGATTCTTGGCATTTTTCATATGCTCTCCTTGGTGGCTGCCTCTCTAAGAAAGACTAGCAGTGTGACATCATGAGTGGCTTTGCAATTTTCTGAAAAAAGCACCTCCAGAAAAAGCTCCAGTGCAGCAGTATGAAACAAAATATTGCTTTTTGCTATAGTAGTCTCTATAGTCTAGGGTTAAATATCATAGATTTGTTCTGCAATGTCTAAAGAGGTTCAGGACATCAGAATGATGTTTATAATGAACAAAATACTGCCCTAACTAATTCAAAGAAACAATAAAGTGATACTATCTTACAACTCTGCTTTTGCAAATGCTACAGCCTGGATTTTGTCCTGAGGTTTCCAAGAGCAGTTACTGAAACAAAAATCACTTGATTTTGAAGATTTGCAGATTTAAAATAAAGAAAACAAAAACAGAGGTAAAAATTTACTGGACAATGAAAAGCAGATTAAATCAAAGTTTTGAGAATGGAAAAAAAATGTAACAGAAAGGAAAATATTAAAACATTTTGTGCTGGTTTTGGCTAGGGTAGAGTTAATGTTCTTCATGATGGCTAGTATGAGGCTGTGTTTTGGGTTTGTGCTGAACACAGTGACGGTAATATAAAGATATTTTTGTTATTGCTGAGCAGGGCTTACACAGAGACAAGGCTTTTTCTGCCTCATGTACTGCCACACTGGTGAGGAGGCTGGGGAAGAATGGGACAACCAGGACAGGTGACCCCAGCTGACCAAAAGGATATTCCAGGCCATATGGCATCAAGCTCAGTTTATGAAGTGGGGGGAAGAAAGAGGAAAAGAGTGAATTTTTTTAAAAATTGAGTTTGTGCTCCCAAGTCACGGTTATGTGTGATGGGGCCCTGCTCTGATGGAGATGACTGACCACCTGCCTGCCCATGGGAAGCAGTGAATTTCTTGTGCTTTGCTAATGTGTGTGACTTTTGCTTTCCCTTTTAACCTGTCTTTATCTCAGCCCACCAGTTTTCTAGCTTTTACCCTTCCAATTCTCTCCCTGGTCCTGGGAGTGACTGAGGGGCTGCATGGGGTTTGGTTGATGGCTGGGGTTAAATCAAACACTCACAAAAATGTAGGCATTGCAAAAAAAATTAATTTAAAAGAACAAAGTAATAAAGAAGCAGTTTGAAAGAAAAGAGATACTTGTGTATTCCATCATGATGAGCTTAATGAATCACCTGGCTGTGGTATGGACAAGATTAGGTTTTCATTTATAATAGTAGAGAGCACTGTAGCAAATTTTGAGAGACTGGACTGAACAAAGGAACTTTGAAAATGAGAACCCTGCAAAAAAGGTGAGAGGGAAAAGCAAGCAAAAAAGGGAGGAAAACTGTTGGGAACTTTTGCCCATGAGAGACAGCAAATTTGTCGTAGTGAACACGAGAAATAGAGAATGAGGGTCAAAAATAAAGGGAGTAATATTGAGAATTAAGAGCTGACTTTTGATATTCTCCTGGAAATCAAAGTAGTTGAAAAATGACTTGATATTCTCCTGGAAATCAAAGTAGTTGAAAAATAACTTGACTTTACATTGATGTTCAAGAGCAGATTATGTCTATAAATTAAATATTAAAGTATATTTCATACTGTATAATCAATATATTAAAATTTCTAATAGAAATATATTCTGCTGGGAAAATAGAAATTTGCCTAGAATATATAAATTTTTAAGTACAAATATATACAAATAATAAATATATAAACAAATATGTAGTTAAGGATGGTGAATTAGGATTTACTCCAATTTGAACAGCTGTTTCCACAAATCCTTTGCATTTTCAGAAAAAAGAACCTTAGGAACAGTATAATCTTATTTCAATTTCTATTTCTACAATGTTTACAGTACATCTACTATCAGTGCTAAATTATTAATTTAAAGATCATGAAAAGTTTCCTGTCTGTAGAGCAATTTAACATCTTTTAACTGCTTACCTAAAATGTGTAAGATAGAAAGCAGGTAACTCTTAAGATGTCTGATATGGATAGGAAAATCGATTAGAAGGCATGTGAGGAGCTATGGTGAACAGGGAAAGCACATTCACTAATGGATATAAAAGTACCTACCACAGAAAAAAAATCCCATGCAATTTAATTTACACATACTAAACCAAAATCTGATTCTCAATTAGCATGTGAAATGGAGATTTCTTTTTTCTTACTCTTCAGGAGTTCATCAGTATTATGCACATTGAATGAATATGAATGAGTGACTGAAGGGCAAACCTCACCTTTGCTCAACCTGTCTCATCTACAAGTCATAAAGATAATTTAGAAGTTTGCCTCTACCTTGAAAATCTCATAATTGCAAAACTTTTCAAAAGACTTTTCCTTGTGAATAGTCCAACATTTTTAAGCCCCCCTGTAACATCTCCTGTTTCAGTGAGAAATTATTTAGATTTCTGAAATTGAAAAAAGGCTTTTCAAGTATTAGTCTTCAGGCATCTGCTTTCAGATTTGTAAATTTAAGTTGGGATAGTGTGTGAGGAAATCTTAATATGTCCCAGATAGCCTGTGTTCACCTCACTTAAATACTTGCTATTCCCTTCAGATCAATAGAAACAATAGTAACTCATTTATATGTGCTGTGAAACTTAGCAGGGCAGGCACGGGGAGGTTGAGAGACATTAAGAAGTTAATAAAACAAGTAATGGCAGAAAAACACATGAAAATAAGGGCACAACCATTTCTACCTGTAGCTCAAAATCATGTCACCAGCAGTGGCTAGTTGTAAATAGATAAAAATGAATTGGTTGTCCTGGTTGTCCTCTCTCTCCATCCCCAAATCATTTCCAGAAGTGCCATTTGTAGTTGGTTGAAATCCCTGGGATTACACCTTACTGCTGACCCTGTGGATTCATGTTTGATGCTGATGTATTTCAAACACTCTCAGAACACAGGTATTATACATTTCCTCTCTTCAGCTCTACTTTCAATTCTTTAAAGAACAAAACCTAGCATGTTTTCTAAGGACATTTCTTTCAAAGTCATACAGTGTACCTTGTACCTCTTCTTTGTCCATGTTTGTCTTCTTTTTGATTTAGTGTCTTATTCTTCCCTTCCCACTTTTCCAGTTGGAAAGACAATAGCTCCCTCTTTCTTCATGATTTGTGTCTCTTGAAGATCTTTAAGCCTAACAGTTTCTGTTTAGGGAAATCTTCCATTTTCTGCTAGACCTGTGCTCACAGTCCTCTCCTGCCTCTGAACGCTGGCAGCTGTTGGCACCTCTGGGGTCTCCTTTCACACCTGCCTGACATGGAGGCTCCTCCTCAGCTGCCACTTCTGCTCTCATGACAAGAGGTTGTTTGCCACACCTGGGAGAACTGCTAGGTGGCAATTCTGATAGGTGCAGGAAAAGCACCTATTCTACAAAATATTCTACAAAATCTAATGTAAATCCTCCAATATTAACTAGGGTAACAGCCTCTCATTCTTGGAGAACTTGAAAAAAAAGAGAAATATTGCATCCTGAGTTCGGTTTTCTAATATGTGATACTAGGTTCTCTGATAGCACCAACTCCAGGTTTGAGTCATTGACTCCTTTCTATCCTGTTTTAACATGTTTAATCACTCTTGCTATTACTGAAAACCTTTTGAACTGATTCTTAGTTTTGCTATATTCTGTTTCATATAGAAAGACTCTTTGTCATAACATTGCCAGAAATTTCAGAAGATTTTTAGCATGCATAAATATTGTGGTCCTCTTATTATCATTCCATACATGAGATTTGTTTTTCACATGACTAGGAGAATCACTATAATTTTTAGTTTAAAATGTATTTCTTTTACATTGGTTTACCAAATATTTACTGTAACATAGTTTTTAGAATTCTTTTTCCCCATCCATACTCTTTTTCAACTCTCTGTATAAGAAAATTTAAAAGAAATTCTTTGAACCTTTTTTAGACACCAGAAAATAAATCTATTTTCCTATTGATCATTTAATCCCCATAGCAAATTTTTTACTGACTGTACCTGAGGTTAGACAGTCTGTAACTCCTTGTAATCTATAATTTTTATAATGCTGTACTTCTCAGTGGTTACACTTAATATCAGATATTATTTTATCTTGGACTATGCTTAGTATGCTGCATGTTTACTGAAGAATTTATCCTTCAATGAAAACCATATAGTCTTATACATATGGTATAGCAGAATGGAAATAAAAGAATAAGAGGAAGATACCACACGATGAGATTGTGCTGACCTTATCCTCTTGTGTATTTCAAAAAATCCCATCTCTAGTACAGATGAGACCTGTCTCATAGTGCAGGACAACAGAAGGATGCAAAACCTCCACCGAAATGTATGTTAAACTTCTTGGAAGGCACTCCCAGGTGTGGAGTGCAGAATGTGTCACATACGTTCTGTGGGAATACAAAAGCCTGTTCACATTAGTCATGCAGCCTTGCAAGTATGCACTCCTTGATACACAGCAATACATAAGTGTACTTTTAATATTCTGTTCTGAATATCGCCATGCAGCATTTACAATCTTTATAAAGGGGAAATTATTCTACAGACTAAAATATCTCTGCAATACAGAAAATTCACTATAAGGAATAAATCATTGAGTGGACTTAATTGCTCTATGTACAAACTTAGCCTGCTTACAAATTTTTGGTTTGCAGATGGGTTATGGATACTTATACTCGTGTCTTGTAATTTTCTGTAGTTGTTAAAGAGCAGTTATCTTTGTTATTAGGTCTTCTCTTTATTCAAGACATCTGATTTAATTGTCAACTGATATGTCTGCTATTTGAATAATTAACATAACTTGAAACAAAATGGAACATTCTTATCTTTCTTATTTGTTATCAGTGGTCATCTGACACTTCACCTGAGTCTGGCTGTGAGATGAAATACCATCAGTAATAAACCATTGGCTGATACAGTTCTTCAAAAAGACAGAAGATCAATGCTTGCTCTTGTTCCCTCTTATTAATCTTTACAGGTATAAGAGACCTCTCAGTTTTGTTTTAAGATTTGATTTAGCATTATATAAATTAAATGTTAGTTTGAATTGATTTAATTTCTATAAAACTTCTGGATATATGTTTTAATTTTGGACTGACTAACTAACAAGAGCCTCCACATGCAGACAGTGTGAAGCAATGCCTTCTCATCTCTTCGGAAGACTGGTCTCATAATTTCCAAAGTCTGAAAGAGTCACTCAGCGTATTCTTGCCTTTAAATAAGTAGATACTGCCATTGTGCAATATAATTTTAGATCACTGTATTTTTTCTTGTAGTCTCAACTTGTCATTTCTGCTGCTAAACTTCTGTTACATTTCCTTTGGGACTCCAGCTCTGTAAGTACAGAAGTACCATTTACAGAAGTGGTAAAAGCTGCTCATATGTCTAGGGAATATTCAGATCTGCAGATTTTTCTTCATAGAACTTCTATTTTATCCCTGTGTGAACACCTGTTTCAAATGGATGTCAGCATCTTTAAGGTGATAAGTCCAAAACTGTGTGCCATATCTGTGTGGAATCTCTCAGAAAAGGACTGTTTTCCCCCCAGACATCTTGTCCAGGAGTGCTTTCATCCCAGATCCCCTTTTATGTCCTATCACAAGCTCACACCTCCTTATTTGAAGCTTATTTCTTGATATAATTACTCCTATAAAATAGAAATCAGAATGTTGTTTTCAGCTCTGTGTCTCCCTTTAGAACTAGGGAGGAAAACATGTAAAGCTTTCATTTTATATAGATTTGAAATGAGAAAAAGACTTAGGAAGTCCTTTTTTGTGTCAAATATGCAGTCTAGTTTGGTATTCTGTAACTGAAATTATGGTAACTTTAACGTGTTTTTCTGATTTATATTCAAATGACTCAAGTTCATGCTCTAAAGCCTTAGAGTAGTATGTCATTTAAATTTACCATGAGATATTCCACTGACATTACACTGCCATAAGTTAATATCATATTTTATGCCATAGTCTGAATACTAACAGGTAAAATGACCTGCATTAAAAATCTATTCTCGATTCTTGATCTATTTTTGATTGTAAGAAAACAGTTTTCCCATCCTGACTTGAATTTTTTATGTCATATTTCTTTTTTTCATTTATCCCTTTCCCCTTAAAGGCAAGATCTTGGCAACAGAGACATTAAAAATGCAACCAATCTAGAAATACTTTAGATAAAACATCTTGAAATATGCTAAACTCAGCATTTATCCCTGTCCTGAGTTCTTTGAAAGCTTGTTGCAATTACCTTCTGAGTTTTTTGAAAAAATTTTAACCTCTTATGTGACAAATTTTACTATGCTTTTCATTTCTTCTGTATATACATCTTGCATTGGGTGCAGGGGTTATTCACTTCTACAGAATACTTCTTTCTATTGCAAAACTACCCCAGTACATATCACAACTAATTAGTTATATTTGGTTTGCTCAGCCTGAGAAAAAAAAAACACTCCAGAGAGCCCTTAGAGCACCTTACAGTACATAAAGGGGAGCCAAAGAGGGACTTTTTACAAGGACATGTAGTGACAGGACAAGAGGGAATTGCCTTAAACATAGATTAAGATTAGATTAGGTAGATAAGAATTAGATCTACTAGATTATTATAATCTATTAGATTGGGAAGAAATTCTTCCCTGTGAGGGTGATGAGGGAGTGTTCAAGGTGAGGTTGGATGTGGCCCTGGAAATGTGATCTAGTGGATGGCATCCCTCCTAGAAGCAGGGTTGGAATGAGATCTTGCAAGTCCATTTCCGCCCAAACCATTCCATGATTCTATGAATCTGCACAATAGAAAAGCCATAGTAAAGCTGTTTTCTCTTCTTGGGAAATTCTTGGGAATATGTAAAAAGATCAGAACAACTTAGATTTTAAAATGTAATCTTCCCCAAATAACGCTGATTAAATTACTGAGTCTTCTTGCCTAAAAGCAATCTGTAAAATTTATGTGCTCCTGGCTGGTGGCAGATCAAAAACTTGTGCTTAAATATTGCTTGAATGGGGGCCATAGCCCTGACTTTGCGGTCTGAATACACTCAGACATTTTTAAATTTTGAGGTATCAAATCTGGAACAAATAATTTTTAGCCCACAGGTTTTCCACCACAGCATTTGTCAGACAGACCTGCCCTTGCTCCATCTTTCCTTCCCTCTGGCTAGGTGCCCACCAGCTCCAAGTCCTACCTACTGTGGTCCCAGCAGAGATTATGGTTCTTATCTGGGGCATGCTGCCCTCTCATCACAGATGACATTCAGCTGCTTCCTGTAAAGTCCAAGCAGCAAGTGCAGGTCAGTCTTCAAAGACCCTGCAGATATAATGCAAGCTGGATCTAAGCCTCTGCAAAGGGCTTTACTCAGTCTGGAAGAGAAAGAGAAATTTGAAAGAGAAAAATTCTGAGGATAACAGTGCTCAGTTGAGACTGAGTACTTATTGTCTGCCTTTGTTTATGCATGGATGCATGTACATATTTTGCAATGGAATATGAACACTGAGTTTTGAAAGAAGCCCATCCTGTCCCTCTGGAATATGAAACACTTAAATATTGTGCTTGTTTTATTGTCAAGCTGTCAGGCCTGATGTTTAGAAGTACCTGCTGCAACCTTTATTGTTGCACTTCAGTAGTCAAAATGCATCCCTGAGGGGACTATCCAACTGTACTTAAATGTTATAAATAATGATGTTTAGTAGATTTCATCAAGAACCTTTTTAAAAGCAACACTAGGACATCTGTTAAAAAGCTTTATGGGAATATCTAATGCTTTCAAGACTATTTTTGCTATCTTATACTTTTATTATGCCCATGCAATCCCACTGCTTTTATGTTCAAGTGCTACAATTATTAAATCAAGAAAGACAGAAGTGAAACCTGGCTCAAAGTACTTACATAGAAGAGACCTTAATCTTCACTCAAGACATTGACTGGCATATTCTCTTGTTGGTTACTACTGAATAACTAAAACAAATAATCGTGAATGCATTGTGTTTCCTTGCCAGAATTCTAGAAAATGCACTTTGCACTGCAGCGCATTTGCTGGAAAACAAAAGCTGAGTGGATGTAATGGTTATTGGTTAAAGTGGTTTTTTCACTCTTTCACTTTTGAATACAGATAGTTGTGTGATTCTTACACGTACTTGTGCTTGCAAGTCTGATTTTTTTTTTTTAAAATAGAGGGCATGTTTGTTCTGTCATTCCCTTTGTTAATTTGAAAATCTTTAAGGTAAACCTCTGCCTGTAAAAAAATAACTTGGATATCACTAATATTAAAGTCAGGACCTCTGGGGGTATGAATAGGTGAGTGTACTGAGTGGCATTTATAACTGAGAATTGATAATAAAAAAATCAATGGCTCCACAGAACCCACCATTACAGATGTTTAGCATAATGACTGTGTAGCACAGGCCACTAATGCCAACCTAGCTATGCAGGTAGCCTGAAAAACTTGAAGCAATGTAGAAGTATTAACTTCTAATCATGCTTTACCCAGCCCTGATTTCCAAAGTTCTTCCAGTAGGGCTAATTAGACCCTATTTTATATCAAAATAAACGTGGTTCTCTCTGAGGCCATGGTAGTGTGGACCTCCTGGGAAGGAATATCTAATGGGTGACCTTGTTTCACCTATCTGCAGTTTTAAAGAGAGTTTTCACCATCAGAGACATTTTCTGCTTAGTCTGTATTTATGCCTTGCTTACTCTAAGATATTAGCTATTCAGTCAAGACAAAGAGGAACATAAGGCAATGAAAGCAAACATTTCCAAATTAGAAAACAACAGTATTATTATACACATAACCACTGCAGTTCTGCCTTCTTATGAGTCTCTTGCACTGGACTAAAACAACCATGTAAATGAAACCATGCTGAAATAATATTAACTCAGAATTTTTTAACAACTCATCACACTCTGTCAAACTCTTACGCAACATTACAGGGTTTTGTTTCTGTTGGGGTTTGTTTGTTTGTCTTTTTTCTTTGTTTGGGTTTTTAAAAATTGGTTTTTAAGGTTTTATTGGATGGGGAAATGTTGATTATATCAAGAAAATTCAGTATTTTTCCAATCAAAATTTTAGAAAGCATAATTATTATTTTACTTATGTTCATATACTGGTTTGTAGAGCAATTTAATTAAATTAGCACATATGCCCATGACAATAATAGTTAATTTAGTGATAAATCTTATAATGGAGAATTTTAGTCAGTGAATTAAATCATGACCTAACTGATGAGATGGGACACCATTTCAATTTAAACAATTTGTCAAACCATAGAACTATTGTTATTTTCTCATATTTTCTTCCACATCATATTCTTTTAATATTTATTAGCTATTTGGAATAACTTGAAATTACAGGGAAAAATGATTACTTACAGCATATTTTCTGCTTTGGTAACATCTTCACTGACACTATCAGATTATTGCATTATTTGGTTTTGAATGCTTTCTTTGTCATCTCTTATCTGTCTCTCATTCAGTCTGACCTTGGATGCAGTCAAGTGGCAAAAAAAAAAATCAAGTGAAAAAGCTAGTGGAAGCAAGGGGACAAGGAAGAAAATAAATAAGCAAAAATATTTTCCCCCCATTTCCTTTAAAAAGAATACGTCCCTGTAGTTTTCTTATTCATACATGATCCTTCCATAACTATTTGCATCTCAGCACTGATCAGTTAAATGATCTATAACCAAGGTCAGCTTAAACATGTAGCAAAACAATCTAAGGCTGTTAGACATCAAATGTTTATTTGTCTCTTAAAAAGAAATTCTATGTTGCTTGCAGGAAAAACAAATTATGTTGGTTCTTTTTTTTCTACTTTAAGTTTCTCCTTGTTTTATTGAAGAAAGCATCTCTTTAGAAGGTTGGAAGCAAAAGGAAAAATGGGACATTCAACTTGATGATAGATATGCTGACTTTTCACATTGCATGCTATTTTTTTATGGCATAGAAAGGTAATTAAGCTTATTTCCAAGACAGCTGCAACACCATGTTGGGTAAAGGAGTCAGGAGAAAGAGACAAAAAGCAGGAAGAAGACCCCTTTGAGAATGAGATAAAAAGAAAAGAGACTTGGGCATCTGCCCTCTGGAAAAGAGGTCTCTTAGGTGAGCAGGCTCCCCAGCTGGCATAAAGGGATGTTGGCCAGAATGCCAGCCTGGGGCAGAAATGAACAAGTGGGATGGCAGCTTATTCACTGAGAAAACACTGAATCTACCAGGTCCAGAAATTCTTCCTTCCAAGAGAGCACCTGAAGCGGGTGGCATGGAGGCTTTCCCACCCTGGATACAGAAGTTATTGGTCATAGCCCATTCTAGGAGGTAGTAGCAGGAACATATTGTTGATCTATCTGTTGGGCAGCTGTCAACACCAGCTATGCATCAATCAGTAAATTAGAGTGGTTTGGCTCTTTGTGAGATTTATAATGGTTTTCTGAAAGGCACATGGGTGCTTTATATTCAGTATTAATACATAATGCTTTCAGATACTGTACATATTTGAAACGTAAAAAATATACAGTTGTTTTTTTAGATAAGAAAAACAATGCAGGTACTGTAAATTACTGTAATCAAGCTGTTTTCCTTTTCTCTATGCCCTTGCAGATACAACGTTTCAGTAATCTCAAAAATAAACATTACTTATCTTCACTGCAAAGAAATCCTGGCACCTCTGGCAGGTTATCCAGTACATAATCAATTAAGCAACAGGTATACAGACACGTGGTCAGGAGTAGAAAATTCTCATATATGGAACTTGTTGTTGCATTGAGTACTGAATGCAAGAGTTTAATTCAGCATTATTTGCTTCGAAAACGAAAACACCGCTTTATTTTCACTATCCTGGTGTTTGGCATTAATTCATGTTATCACCATTCAAATCTCAAGGTATTCTACATGCGAAGCATTATATTAATGACATGCAATTACTGTACTATAAGTAACGAAAAAAATTGACTCTCTCACTGTTTAAATAATAACACAGAACAACACTCTGCAATTCTTGTTTAAAAAAGAGAAAAGGCCATTACCAGATTCTATTATTTCCATACAGAATAAGCGCTATATTTTAGAATTTGCAGTTCCTTGGTGCTTTATACACCATGGTGTCATCTTCAGTAGAACTTAGTGTTTGAAGGTAAGTGATAAAATATTACTATTGCTACAATAACACAACTCTAAGAAAATAAACTTTATTGACAAAAGCTTGAGAGCTTTGGACTTTAATTTGCTTTCCTTGAGAAAAACTCCAAACCCTATAGTCGATTCAGCTATGAATTTGTCTGAATGCTCTTGCAGCAATTGATATATGAAGTTTAGCTCAGTAGGGACTACTAGTGCATAAGCATGTTAAGACAGGGTGGAAAAAAGCATGTATATGGATAATTGTGCAATACCTGACAGCTATCTGCAAGAAACATGATTTCACACTGGAGCTATATGAAGAAAGATTAGTTATACAGTGCTGGAAATCAAATACAGGCAGGGCCTAGTTAAAGGCCTGTCACTAGGGGTATCCCCTAAGCTTCAAAACTGGGCCCAGCATTGTTTAGCTTATTTCTCAATGACTTGGATGAAGAGGCAGAGACTTCCTCAGCAAGTTCAGTGATGACACAAAGAAGAAAAAATAAATGGTATCAGATAGAACAAAACCTTGGCAGCCAATTCTTTCTAATTGTGTTAGTAGTGCGTTTAGGGTAAAATCCTCACATAAAGCAGAACACTGTGTGACGTATGTTGCTACTAGGTTTAGAATATATTTTCCTCTTGCAAAAGGATAAAACACCACTAGAATCAATTTTTCTTCCCAGTGTCAGTAAACTCCAGTTAACAGTTATATACTCTGAAATAAGTGCTTTAATTAGCATTTGCCTCAAGCTGTTGTACAAATTGCTTCATTACCACTACGGAAGCAGTCACAAAGACTTATTCTGTTGTTCGATTTACTTTTTTTTGTGTATATTCTGTAGTAAGTGTACACCTGATGTTTGGGAAAGAATTGTTTGGTAATATATTGAATAAAATATTGCAAACAGTGTCATGTATTTGTTTGTGTAAGAAAGGGAAACATTCCGCTATAAATGATTAAGCTTGTGCTTCCATATGCTTTATTCAAAGTCTGAAGTCTTCTTGACATGAATTGCTGTGCTTCACTCTGGGATAGCAAATCTACATTGTATGTTTCTGTTTTCCTCACACCAACACAGGGTTTACACTTGGAGAACTAGGGCACTAGAACAAAATCACCTTCAGTATAGGATCACAAGGTACACTTGCATCATGTCAACCTCTTTTTTTGGAAATTATCTTCAGTAGAAGCATAAGCTTTTTTCCAACTGAGAACAGTATTCAAGAAGGCAATAATATGAAAGAACAATGCTTTCTAAGGTCATTTGTACATCTGGTAGAAGGTAGGAGAAATGTAAAGCTTTATAGAAGCCATGTCTGAACTTTTCCAAAGTTAATGGAAAACTTTTGTCTTCTCTAACTCAGGAGTACAAGCAGAAGCTGTTATATAGACAGACACTTTAGCTAATCCTTCAGCAATCCTAGCTCCTATTACATTTTTCTTCTTCCCTTTGATATTAATAAATGAGTTTTAATTCTCATAGACTAGCATTATCACAAAATTCAGTTTCTTACTATCAAAGATGCTTGATTTCAAATGGCAAAACTCTCTAGTGACACCTCCAATCAGCCCCAAGCATAAGGATGCATTACCTACCTTCCAGACAGAATCATTTGCACTTCTAAAATTATGACTTTCAATCCTTTACCTACTCCACATAAGATATCTACCAGTAAAGGAAACTAACTCAAAAAAATTTTCAGTAATAAATTATGTGAGTAAAAAATCAGTAGGAATAAAAAAAGTCTATCATCGATAAAGAAAAAATAAGGAACTAATAACTAGAGAAGGTAAAAGGGAAAGAAATGAGCCTTATTTATTTCTTTAGTGCTGGTTCATTTTTACTTACACACTTTTCCTTTCCCCTCACAATGTGTTTGGACACCACACTATTTAGCTTGACATATGTATATATATATATTTTTTTTTTAAATAAAAATTTCATTCAATTTTCCATCTAGTTTTAGTGACCCTAAGAAACTTAACTTTTAATTGTGAAGGGATTTTTTTTTGTTTTGGTTTTTTTTTTTTTTTACTTTTTTGTT
>JAOTQP010001652.1:40609324-40632229 GCA_026413545.1 Cichladusa arquata | reverse complement strand
AATAAAAAAAAAAAAAAAAAAAAAAAAAAAAAGAAACATTATAAAACAATAAAATTACATTATTTGAAAGGATGTTGTAAATTTCTAGTGCTTATGTTTTATTGTGATGGGACCCAGTTACAAACCAAAAATATTTTTTAATGCCCTTATTAAGGTCATAGTTTATGTATCTGTGTTACTTTTTTTTCCACAAAGATTTAAATACAGAGATGGTATTTAAAAACGACAATAATTTTTCCAGTTTTAAGAAGAAACTTTTTTTTTCAATATTTGCTACAATATTTAACAAAAGCTGAAGTACTTTTAAAAAAATAAAATATCTGAAAATACAATTTCTCATATTTGAGATCTATTTCTCAGATCCCCATAGAGCAACATTCCTCAGTCTGAAAGGTGCCAACTACAAATAAATCAAAACTGTCACCAGCTAGAGCATCATGCTGATAAAAGAAATAAAACAATTTATGGAGCTATCCTTCTCACAACAAGCCTTTGTCAGACTGTCGTCTATCTAGCTTAAAACAGTACTTTGTAGAATATAATTTTACTTTTCTTCAACTGTGACTTTTCCTGTAAGTGTCCATTGTGAACTTTCCATTTATCAAAAAACAGAGATCAGGTTTGGGACACCTTTGATGGAGTCTTTCATGCTGCTTATCTATGTATTTTACTACCATTTCAACACTAAAGGGTCAGCAGAAAAATTAATGTATTAATATTTTAATAATTGATACAGGTTTACATAAATGTTAGATGTTATGAAACTTTTATAACTGTTTTTTTTTCCAGTGATCCCCAGAGAGAGTCTGTCAGAAAAAAAAATCTGCTTATGAACAATGCAAATAAATGAATTCTTACTATTTTTCCACCTTATGCATTAGCATAGCACAGATGTTCTTGGTTTCACAGCTTCTAACACTTGCCTTCCTCCCATCTGTCTTTATTTCAAAGTATGAATTTAGGTTCTTAGGTAAAATTAAATTTTGTCACTAAAATTTTCCATTTGAAACTAAAATGTCCATTCTATTTCTACGAATAAAAAGCAATGATCATATATGACATTTAATTATAATGATAATTTTACATCAGTTTCACTGCATGTGATGTAGAGCTTTATGATAAAAGTCACACTAGTTTTTGTGGCATGTTCTCATTAAAGAAGTTATCCAAGATATTTCATAAAATGAACTTCCAGGATTTAGATTTAAGTGGAACTCCACTCTCTGAAAGTTATATGAAACTTTGTCAACTTTCAGCACTTTCTCAGTCCTTCACTATTAAGCTGAGAAGTAACAAAGTCAAGTTTTAGCATAGGTGATTTAGTTTAATTTTCTAAGTTCAGTCCTGCTGCAAGTAGACTTGCACTTTAACAACCTTGTTAAAGTTAATGAATTTCTACTCGTATTGATAATAACCACAGTGGTGTTTGTTATGCTGAGATCTAATTCTTTCCTTGGAGTACAACTTCAGTACATTATTAAAACTTTCAGACAGGTAACTGAAAATCTATTGGAAACTCCTTCATATTGTGGGGGTTTTGGTGTTTGTTTCATTTTGTTTTGCTTTGGTTTTGTGTTTTTGTTGTTGTTTATTGGGCTTTTTGGTTTTAAATTTTGTTTTGTTTTGATTTTTTGTTGTTTGTTTTAAATTTTATGGCAATAAGCATATATGAAGCAATTAGGAAGCAATTTCTAAAATTTTAGATTGATTGGACTTCAAAATTTATGCTAACAATAAACAGTCCTCTTAAGTATAACTAACTTCTAGAGAAGATAGGAGAAAAATGCTTCAGAATCTAGCATAATTGGATTTAATTGTTTAAAAGCAAAGTATTTTTACAGCCTGTGCAGAAAGGGAAACTATGCTATGTTCAACAATTCTTTTTCTTTAGTAAATTAAAATTAAGAAAACTCTCACTCAACAAAAAAAATAAAAGCGAAAACAACAAACCCAACCCTGCCTGATATTTAATTCAATTTACCTCAGGCTCAGCCTTTAATAGAACACCAATGTGCATTTTGGCTTATTCCTTGAGGACATAGCAAGAGAATACATGAGGGAAGGTTATTATCCATCAGAAGTTCTAACTATGAAAGCTGGAGCTGTTAACAAGTGGGAATACAACTTATCTGAGATATCCCCTGAACTGGGGGTAAACATTTCAAGCAAAATATCAGTTGCCATAAGTATCTTACAGGGATCATACTGCTCACTCTATCCAGGAAAACAGCAAGAGTACAGAAATACTATAGGAGACAAGGATACCAAGTGTTTATTTGCCTACTTATTTTGTTATCTGTTCAAATATTATGTGTGATTTTTTAATAAGGCTTGGCTGGATAAAGACAGTACAACAATTTATTTAATTTATTTAATTTATTTAATTACATTTAGATGATTATATCAAATACTTTTGTCAAAATAAGGCATGATATGAAAGATGAGGCTGAACTTCACACCCACCAAGGCACAGGTAAGAGAGTGAAGTAACTGTTTTGCTTAAACAGAGGAGCTGTTTCTAGGAAAGTCAATTATTAGTTGCATATAGAACCTGCACTACTCAGACAGAAATTTCTGACAGGAGAACTGTTAGAATCATTTGCTGAGTGAGTTGATATTAAGGGACAAAATGGAAAAAAATAATTAAACAGAAACCCTGAAGGACTCCAGGAAATGGTTTCTCTACAAATGCTAGTGCGTTTTGGCAGGAGTGGAGTTTACCTCATGACTACAATGTGAGATGAGATATATTCAGACATCAGATGTTCTGATGAAATGAATTATCCAGATGTCCACAGCAAGTTAGATGAATATAGAGCAAGGCATCTTTTGGATCTGATCTTGGCAAAAAGTAGGTGAGCACAGTTTCCTTTGTTTCTTAAATCTGAAGATTTGTCACTGGGCTGTCTCATTCTGCTCTTGCAGAAATTAAAGGTACATATAAAAAATACATATTTGCATTACACATTTACATACAAAAATACATATTTTTAACGTGACTTGACCTAAGCAGAGCTTCACAGATCTTAGCAGTAAGATTTCCCCTATCCAAAGCTAAGGCAGATCTGTGACCCTTGTTCAAGTGACCAGGATTTCCAGCAATTTCTGCAGAAGCTCTGCATTCCTGATTTGTGAGCTTACACCACAAGGATTTGCAGAGAGAAAATTTTTGCTTTGGTGACTTGGGGTAACTATATTCAGACATGAATAGGGCAGTCAGAAGTATGTCTGGACTTTTACACTCTTGAGGGACTTTGACACACAAAACAAAACCAAAAGCAATCAAACAAAAAACCCGTCAAAACAAGAGATCTTGTGAAATTTTGTTGACCCAAAAGTTTTTTTTTCCTCACCAATATTACATTATTAATGCATGTCAGCAAGAGACAGTTACCATTGTAGCACTGCAAGGGACTACAGCTAGGAATTAAAGAAGAGCAAATTCCAACTGAACTATATTACCAGCACGAGAGCAACCATCATGTCTGTGTATTTTATTGGCTTCACAAACACTCATTTCATTTGTTGAATCCTTTACTTTTGAATTTTGGTGTGAAAGTACTTATCAAACGCACTTGACTGGAACTTTTTTCTTTGAAATAATTTCAACTTATGAACTGACTAAGTTGCAGAGAGTCTGGTTTTGAAAATAAATAGGTAGCAGCGTTTTTCTTTAGGATGGTAAACACTCACATCACCAATTATTGAGTAGGCTTTATGTTTTGGGCAACACTTCTGAGTCATGCCAAACTCTTGTCTGCTGCCCTGCTAAGACAAATGGAGACTTATGATCACCTGCCATCTTTGTCTTTGTTGAGAATGAATTCCAGGAATTAAGGAAAAAGTTAATCAAGTGTTGGTTTGCATGCATCTTGGTGTTGGAGCTGATATTTTCCAGCTTCCAGGTAAGTGTAGTATGTGAACAAGCATTCTGCAGTAACTTTCAGACGTTAAACAATCAAGACAGACATAATTTCAGAGGATAATTTATAACTCCTTAAAGTAATTTCCACTTTACATTAAGGAGCCCAGTTTATGGACGCTTCTTTTGAATATCTTCTATTGGAATTATTGGCAATGATAGTAAGAAATTAAGTTATAGTCTCCAGCACAATTTTGATGAATATGCTATAGGGTATAGGACTTTATAGGGCTATAATTCATTCTAGAGTATTCATTCAGATGCAGTTAATGATGATTAGCTGCACCTGAAGTGATGACCAGGCTATTAACAAGAGGGCTTGATTTTCATTAAAAGTGAAGGTAAAAGAAGGAAGCAATAATTTCTGAAGAAGTACTGACTGAAACACCTTTCCATGTATTCCTCTAATTTTAAAATTATTATAGCTTAATCACATTTCTAAGTAAAAACAATATGATAAGATCTGATATAAATGTGTATATTTTCCTATGGAACATATAATATTAAGGGAGAATTTTGTACCTTGTCCTGGTAAGCAAGATATTGGTATGTTCTGCAAGAGCTATAAAAACATCCTATAAATTATAACCAAGTCCTACAATATAACTTGAATTGTATTACTCTGAAAATTACTGGTACTCACAGTGTAAATTTTAATGCATATTTTAGAAACAGCAATTACAAAGATATAGTCTAGTTAAGTTTTTTTTTTTATTTGATGAAACCACTACTGAGCTTTTGAGATCATACTACGGAGCTTATGTAGCTTTATCAAGAGTGAAAATTATTATGATATTGTAGATAAAGATTTAATGTAGTAATCTGAATTGAATAAGTAAAGCATTTTACGAGCAATTCATGGAATGTCTGTTTAGCTGAGATGTTTAATGATGTTTTAGAAACTGAGGTCATTTTGACATGGGGATACTTGAAGCTTAAGAAAACATTAACAGGTACTGAAATTTCTTAACAAGCAAGTGCACCTTCAGTGATCTCAGAACAGTTTTTACTATTTCCAGTGATGAATTTATTGCAGACTGCCTCAGTGCATCTGAGGTTTGGGAAGCCACAAACCATGTTTATTTTTTGGCCATGATGATGAATTGCTGTTTACATCTCCTACATCCTTAATCCTGACTCATGGTTTTGCACACCTACCTCAGTTGGTTGGTGACACATTATGAGCAGAACAACTTCCCAACAGCCTCACTGCATAATAACAGATCACCTTTCCAACTGAACCCCAGCTTATGTTACATGAGCAATTCAACCTTGTGTTGTGCTTCAATATTGAATCTTACCAGAATATAGAATAGTGGCAGGGTATTTTTTTTCCTGTTAGTGTTTGCAAGTCAAACATACAAAGTTTTTTCTTTGAAAATATGAAACTACCTTTTTCTTTTTTCACCTTGCATTGATCAGGCTGGTGTCACCCCAAATTCTTCAGCTTCTGCAGTTTTTAAATAACCCGTGATTTATTAAGAAAAGGCTTTCTGATAAATATTCTTTTGTAAAGTTTATTCATACTCACTGAAAACTATATTTTAAACTGTATAAACTCTTTCTTCTCTTACAACCCTCAGTATTAAAATAGATTTTCTATATTTTTTTCTTTTTTTTTTTTTTACCTTGTAAGAAGCTTTAAGTCAGATTGACACCTTATTCTAGTCTCTGACCTGCAGGAAGAAAGCCTTTCTTATAGTTCTCAGAATTCTGATATTTAATTCTTTCATTGCCTGGTTTCCACTGACAAGGTGCTAAATGCATACAACCATGCCCTGGCCAAATAAAGGTAGTGTGTCTGCAATGACACTAAGTCATAGAGCAGAAGGTCAGATACTATTCTGAATTTTAGTCATGAAAGGACAGGGAGGAATTATTAGCTATTAAAAATGCATATCACCAGTGTCCACAATGCTAGTCCACAAACAACATTATTATCAATGTTCTGCT
This sequence comes from Cichladusa arquata, assembly GCA_026413545.1. NCBI lineage: Eukaryota > Metazoa > Chordata > Aves > Passeriformes > Muscicapidae > Cichladusa > Cichladusa arquata. The sequence goes on along the minus strand of JAOTQP010001652.1, from coordinate 40,626,354 downwards.
CTTGGAAACTTGACTAAAAAAACATAATCTAATAAAAATCCTTCATGTAATTACTAGAGTGCACTGGTGGGTGAACACATGCTGATTTCATTTACATCTTTGTTTCGCTCAATTCTCAAATCACATGTCTGGAGAAAACACATTCAAGATATTTCAGAAAAAAAAAAGTTTGAGCAGTCATGTAAAAGAAAAATATGCATTTTTGTTGGCTTATAACTTATGAATAATATTATCCATATTTTAATTTATTTCTCCAACAGAGCAGAATGCAAGAAGATCAAATAATCCATTGCAATTAATTGAGTTAATATGTACTTGACATTAACTACAGTGCTGAAATAATTGTTATTAGTGTTTGCATATGCCCTGGATCTGCATCATGCAGCCTGCAGAATCTCATACTCTCAGTAACCAGAAATTTGATTTGAAGAACACAGACTTCTGGTAGTCTCCAGACGTATGTGAAGTTGGTTCTTAAATAGATGTATATGTGTATGTATATGTGTATGTGTATGTATGTGTATGTATATACATGATGCAGCATGTATGCAATGACACACAGAGATGCTATCAACATCCTTCACAAAACACTGGTACAAAATGCACCCTGACTAGCAAGGACTGTCTGTGCAGTGCCCCATTAGTGAAGGTGTTTTTCTTTCAGTCCCACAGCTAGCAAACCACCAGCTGTCCTGTACATCTCACTGACATATTGTTCTGCACAGGGACTAGCATCAGAATGCTGGCTTGTCTCTGGTCTAGAAAATAATCCTGGTATGTAGATGCAGTCATTGTGTCAAGTGCAACAGTCATTTTCCTGTAAACCTTTTCCATTTACATAAATGGAAATTTATGGCACAAATGGTCTGGAGCATATGGCTCTTCTAGCTGTCTTCTACATGCATGTTGGGATATTGGCTATAAATATAGCCCCATGCATAGCTGAGAATGTGAGGTGTTCAGAGACTGCATCTATTTACACGAATTGCAAAAGCTAGTTGAAATCAGCTGGGGTCTTGCCTTGCAGCCTCAGGGCTGGCACATATAATAACCATGTGGTTTCATTTGAGCCCTATTCTCTGCTGCATGGCAAATGAAAAGTAGACTTCACGTAGTGAAAGTGGGGCTGGAGGCTGCTTTGTGTTCTTCAGTTAGAATTGTTCAGTTGTTTTGATAGTTATTTTAAGAAAATCAAAGTTCTTCCACAGGAAACAACATTCATGACTGTGTGGTCTAAATTTACCCAGTGCCAGCTTCATCCAAATAAACTGATGTGACTCAGCATTCTGCTGAAAGGTACTCTAACAACTTAACAGAAGTCTTCCATGGATTTCTGTCACTTGAAAACCAAAAATGGTTTTACTTTTGACAAAAGACCTATTTTACTGTAACTAAAATACAAACTTGTAATTCTGTCAACCCTATAAAATAAATTTAATGAAGCTTGGGAATGTGACAGTCATATGAAGCAGGTACAGAAGACCACTTAAATTGACACAAATGTGGGATTAATATGTGGGACTTATCCAAAAATCTATTTTTCCCTGTGATTTTCACAGTTTCCAAAAGAAAAATGCAGAAAGGCATTACATTACTCTTTCCAGTCAGTAATTGGTTGGTTGATCATAATTTTCACATATTGCTGAAAGTGCATGCTATGTTTAAAAAGAATGTTTCTGAGAAATGGAAAAGAAACTTTCCTGTTTGCTGGATTGATTGAGACAAAGCAGGAAAAGGAGAGTTCAGGCCTTGGATTGGAGAAAGCCTCTTTTTTAAAAGCTGGTCAGAGGAGGAAGAATGAATGTAAAGTGGAGGGTGACTGAGCTTGTCTATGGCAAGAACAGATCCCTAACCCAGCAATAGCACTGAGGAAATTTTCCTGAGGACTCAAAGGAAATGAAATAAATCCAGGAATGCACTGAAACCTTCAGGGCACACTGGGCAGAGGCAAAACCTGTTTACAAATTGTCTAGAATACCACTGTCTTATAGTAGACCTGGGTTTTAGTTTTTGCTTTCAGAGCTACTTGTTTTTTGTTGTTTTCCTGCAAAGCCTAACATGATGAACTGGCAAGGCTTTGGTGTGCTCACTTTTAAAGAAGGTGGTGCAGGCTCTTCAAAATTCTGACCAACACGAGAGTTTGTTATATAGACAACAAAGATTAAAATCAAACCAGTGTCTAAAACTGAGTTAGATGCTCCTAGTGACCTCAAGAAAGAATGTTAATTAAAATGTTCATTTGAACAGTATCAGTATCTTCAGTCTGGGTTTGTTAGGTGTGCCCTAAATGACTTTGGCACGTTTCTCCTGTTTGACAGATATCAAGAAATCATTAGCTTTGTAATCACAAAGAAAAAAATTGTCTTGAATTCTGTTCAGTTACTCCAGTTTGAGATTAATTCTCAACTTTCAGAAAATGTAACAGTTTAGGAAAGCAAGTGCTATTGGGATTTCTGTGGCTGCTTTGCCTTACCTGGCTTTACAGTGCATATTTGCTTTATAATGTTACCAAGTTCAGCTGTCTTCAGAAGTAGCATATTCATTGTAAAAGCTAACAAAATAAGGTAAAGCTATCATGTGCAAATGTCAATGAAGAAGGACTTTGATTAGGGCACTAAATGGAAGTTCAACAGCAGTCAGTCTGTGATATAGGTTGCAGCTGTCCTATGGAATAGCTCCGTGAGAGCCTCATCCTGCAGCAGCCTGAGGGGCTGAACAGAGATCACTGTGCTTTCCTGACATTAAATAAATAAATCTGCCCATCACAGCTATCTTGTCTCAATCTGATTAAAGTATACACTGTGAGGATCAAAGGCCTTCTAAAAACCGTTAAAAAAAAAATAAAAAAAAGATTTTTATCACTTAGACTAAACAAGATATCTAAAGTAACTGTTCTCAAAATATTTGGAACTGTATTTTCATTTATTTAAGCAGACTTTCTGAAAAATCCTTGCATACATGAAAAGAATTATAATTTTTTTACTGGGGTCTGTTGAATATGTCATGTGCATAACTTTCCATGATATGTAAAACCAGCACAAAATTTTGATTCACTGGAGAATATATTTGGAAGCAATGTCAGTAACCTGGCAAGGGGGAATTCAAAATAATTTTAAAATTTCAAAGCAACCAAGCAAAAAAAAAAAAGAAAAAAAACTTGAAAATCTTAATGCCCCTGCATAGATGCTTAGAGACCATGTCTGTACAGAACAAAGCATTCACTATTCAGCAGTATTTTTTTTATTATCTTATCTACCCATTTTAATTAGAGATCACTGAATTTCATACAGCTTTGCTTGCCTTCTCCAGCATTCCAGTCACAGGGCAGACTAAAAATGGACTCATCTTTTTTTGGTTACTTTTGACAAGAAGCTGAAAAGCCTCTTGTGCTAGTCACTGATGGGGAGATTTTTGGGACCTTGTGCAGTTCTTGCTGGGATTGTTCCTGGTGTTTTCTCTCCTTGTTTGTCAAGCCCTCCTGCCTCCAAGGGGAAGAGACAGTGAACATTGCTCTGGGAGAGCAAAAAAACTTCAAAGATTGATGACCCTTTGCTTCTCAGATCAACTCTCACATGTTGAGGATACTTTTTCTTATTTTTGTGGCAGACAACTAGCCTAACCAAGCAGGTTACAGCAGACATGGCTATAGTTAAATACATATAAATTAATAAGGTGAATATGTACTTCTGCTTCACCTATTGAAGCTTAAATCTGTAGCTGTACCAAGGAATTAATAGGGAAGCAGCACACCTCCAGAAAACAGCAGCTGTGGGTTATGCTTATGTGCTGGATTTTTTCAGAGTGAATATTTAAGACCCTCAGACCAAATACAATATTCTTTATGCTCATCTTTATGGTATAGAGATGAGTGGCACAGGAAAGAGAACTAGGTAGTGAAAAAAACAGCATCAGAAAAAAAAATGAAAGAAAAGCCACCAGAGAAATTTTAAGTTAAAATATGACAGTGTCTGGTGTCTTTACACTTCCCCAGGCCAAAAAAAAAAAAGAAAAAAAAAAAGTCCATTTGTGTCCCATCTTAAAAACAATGACACTAGGACATTTGACTTGCTACATTTGTGTTAGTGTGGTGGAGCTCTCCTTGCAGGCTGGTCTTTCAGCAATATGGATTACTCCTTGTAGGACTGACCCTGTTACCATGTGAGCTGTAACCACAGCACAGCTGGGGTAGCTAAGACACCAACGTCTTGGCCACCTGTAGCTAAAAAGTAATTAACTTTAGCTGAACAAATTAAATATCAACATTTATTTTAATGTGGTCTAGACAATGACACCTGAATAACAGGAATACAACATACATATTCTTAATATTTTCATTTAAATAGTAACATGTATTTTGCTGTATTTGTATTCTGTGGAGGAAAATGGGAAACATCTTTCAGAGAGGAGAAATTGTAGCAATACAAAAGTAATATGCAGAATCCATATGGGATTCTGAAAATGTTTTATGCAAATGCATAGTCAAAATTCTTTTATTCTGCAGCAGACCACTATTTGTAGTGCAGTACCTCTGAGCTAATGAAAATCTTACAGCCTTGATAATATTTTGTTCCTCCAACAGATTTTGATCATCATGCATTTCTTGAACATTTCTGAGAAGGATAGGTTCTTCCTCTTTATTTCTTACCTAGACTGATAGTTTCAGATTCTTTTCCTGAAAAGTGCTGTTATTAGTATGGGCAATAAATTATGAAGCCATAAACTGCATTCTAGCCTGTGTTCAGAATGAGCATCTCTCATGTCTTTTGGGGAATGAACATAATATTTGCAACTATTTGTCCCAGATCAGAAAAGTGCATTGCTACTGACTCTGCAGAATAAAGGATTATAGAGTTTTAGTGCTGCTGTGGTGCCTACCAACTTTCTTCATGACTCAGACAAGATGCAACATGCATTAAAATTAATGTAGGTCTAGCCCTAGAATACTGTGCTTTTAGCACTTGTTGGTGCCCTTTGCATGACATAGTACTGGGTCTGATCATCACTTCATCACCTTCTGCCACTTGTCAGATGCATTCAAATTTCATTGATGAATCAAGTTAGAAATCCTTTCAAAAATGTTATCACAGTTTTTAACAATTTCTGCAACCCATCCTTACAGAGAAGAGAGGAGGTTTGGCAGCAACGTGTAGGCATTTCCCAAAAAAATACTGCCTCCTGGCACAGCTTTTTAAAACACTGCTTTATAAAATAGTCAGTTTTTAAAATATCTATATTTGAAACAAGTCTTCCTTCCCCACCCCACTCAGGTCCTAGAAATGTCTAGCTTGAGTCACTCATCAAAAAATATCTATGTATCTATATAATTTATCCCATAGAGTATGCAGCCTTGCACTGGAGAAGTTACTGTACAAAATACGGTTTCCAAGTATAAAAAATAATATTTCTGGAAGAAAAACGTCATTGTTATAGGTAAAATTAATGACTACCTTGAATTTCTGCAGTCGTGTGTGATCTAAGATTTCCTTTTTGTTTGGAATCTTGGACTTATCTTTTTTTTTTTCCGTATCATGTCTGTGCCACTGTAACAACTCTCACAGAATGTTAGAGCTTTTATCCAGCCTTCATATTTGTACTTATTTTTAACCTGACACCTTGAGCCGTCAGCTGTCTATTGAGATCCAGTGGGTTCCCACAGGACCATTCTCTGAGGAGTAAAAAGCTGAACTTGGATGTGACCTCTAGGCCCCTTCTCCATTTTCCAGCTTGTTAGCAGAGTGTTCAAGTGCAGTCTGATAATAGACAGAAGCTATTGCTGTAGACCTATTTTGTGTTTTTCTCTGCCTGTGGTACCATTTATCTCTTGGTTACCTCTTATTACTATACCTCTTGGGTTTGTTTTTTTGTTTTTTGGGGTTTTTTTTGTTTTTTTTTTGTTTTTTTTTTGTTGTTTCTTTTTTTTGTTTGTTTTTTTGTTTGTTCGTTTGTTTTTTCTTTCTTGAAGAAAAATAACTTCTGCTCTAACAATACATGGGAGATGAAAACTTTGGCTGTACACCTATGTGTGAAATACACATTCTATGGAAAGGCTAGCAGAAAGGAAATTGCTACATCATACTTGAGAGAGAGAAAAAGAGAGAGAGCAAAATTTTCTGAACAGGAAAACTTTGTGCTATTCTGCATTTTATATTGGTTTTACATACAGATATTTTTCTATTCCTAGATAAGTATTGTGATTTTTTTTAAATAAATACACATTAGTAGAGACAAACCTGAGTTTAAATAAAAATGTAAATGAAGTCAAAATAGATTTTAGTTTGAGGGAGAAGGTTATATTGGTATATATTGAAGTTAATCCCAGGTGGCACACATACAGTTGAGTAGCAGAATTTTTTTCCCCTCCCTCTGTTAAATTGAAAAGTTCTAAGAATTATCAGCTAAAAATCCCAGCTCCTTACTTGTATAGTGCAGGTAACTTTGCCCTTAGGAAGTCTGTGAGATGGTTATAGCTCATGTACTGCATATTGTACCATACCTTAATTTTTTTTTTTCCTCTGAGGCAAAACTCAACTCTGAAGCAAGCAGTGAGACTAGGACAAGAGTCACTGTGGTTTCAAATACAAGAGTCGTTTGAAATCCCATTGCAATTATTTCTATTTTGTTTTTAAGCTTTGCAATTTCTTTGAACTTATAGGCTACAAAGAAAAAAGTTCTGAAATCAAGTTTGCTTCTTATCTCTGGGGCGTTGCAAGCCCACCAGTCTCCTTTCTATGCTCAGCAAGATCATGGATCAAATCCTCCTGGAAGCTATGCTGAGGCTCATGGAAGATGAGGAGGTGATTGATGACAGCCAACATGGCTTAATTAAGGGAAAATCCCGATGAATGTAGAGCGTTGGTGGATAATGGAGGAGCAGCTGCTGTCATCTACCTGGACTTGTACAAAGCATTTGACACTGGCCTGCACAACTTTCTTGTCTCTAAACTGGAGAGATGTGAATGTGATGGGCAGACCACTCCCCAGATGAAAAATTGGTTGGATGGTCACACTCAAAGAGTTGTGGTCAATGTCTCAATGTCCCAGTGGAGATCAGAGACAAGTGGTGCTCCTCAGGGGTCAGTACTGGCACCAGCAGGTTAAATATCTGTGTCGGCAAAATGGACAGTGGGACTGAGTTCACTCTCAGCAAATTCCCTGGTGACACCAAACTGAGTGGTGCAACTGATACTCTGGAGGGAAAGGATGGCCTCCAGAGGGATCTCATGAAGTTCAACAAGACTAGCTGTCTGTCAAATACAATGGGAAAACAGTTCAGTAACCTATCATCAAGAGATCTTCCCAACTTTCAAGACAGTAAACTCTATTTTATTTTTTAACTGAAGTTAAAATGAAGTTAAATGAAGGTAAATGAAGTTAAATCAGAAGATTAAATTTGGTTCTGGACTTTTGCCATGTTCCATGTCTGTTCATACCTGTCATCTAAATCGTCAAGAAAAATAATCTACAATTCTTCCCCTAGCAATCTCCTTGCAAGAGGTTCAACAACACCATAGCAAAGGTTAATTTATTTAGCAGTAAAGGAAGGGGAATCTGAGCAGCAGAATAAAAATAAAATATTTAATGAATTCCCCAAACAACCTCCCACAAAGATCAGGCCTCCATAAAGAACAGATCATTATTTACAGCAACTCCACTGCTGCAAAATCCTCCAGGGAGAATATAAACTATCCATTCTCCTTCAGGTTGTCTGGCTTCTCTAATTTCATTGCTATACACTAGCTAAAAAGTCTGAACACAATCCTTTTGGCCTCTTGTATGTCTCCAGATCTTGCAGCTTTTCGTTTGATTGTTTGCTTTGTGTTTTTTTTAAAATATTCCAAGAGATTCTATGAAGACTGCATTGGTCCTTTAAATATATGGTTTCTGTAAAATTAGTAAGACACTTATCCAGCATCACTGTTTTTTCCAACCTTGAAAGCTTCCAGGATTCTTTCCATTTTGATAATACTCCAAAAAATTCCAAGAATTCTTGTCTATAATGTTTGATTTTGTTCCAAGGTTGTTTCAGACTGGATATCAGATTGCAGGTGGAAAGACGTTGGAAACAGTGACACCATCAGCTTTAAGCATATTAAACACACTCATTAGAAGCCCATGTCAGAGAAGAAAAAACAGCATCTAAGTCAGGTTTTCATGATCATTTTCTTTGTGAGTAGTTTTAATGACTTTTTCTGACCTCTGTTCACTACCATAAGCTAAAATAATAGGAAAAGTCAAGGAAAAAAAAAATGAAGGACTGAAACAATAAAATCAGTTTACTGAGAGGGAAGCTAAAAAGTAACTTCTTTCTTTCAGGGATTTTATAGGCAATATAAAAGAGATTAATTGGAATTTTAGCTTATAACTACAAGAGTGTACATTACAAGCCAAAGCCAAACTAGTTTAAATGAATAAATATTTTTAAAGGTGTGGTATTATGTAAAGAAAAATACCTAGGCCTATAGTCACTTTAGAAATATTTAAGAATAAATATAATTAAGGAATTGAAATTATTAACAGAAGGCACAAAGGAAATCATAATGATGACTTTTAACCTCTATTTCTATTCATAGATTCAAGATTTCACTCTGAGAACATTGAAAACACTTGTTTTGGCTGAATTTATTTTCATCTGCATTAAAACTGACGAGGAAAATGAAGAGGAATAGAATGAGATGATATAAACTGAAAAAAAAAAGGTTACAATTTAGTCACTTTCCAACCAACCCACCAAATTTCTGACAGGTTTAATAGCTTTAAAGCAAGTTTGTTTGGTTTTTTCCTTTGCACATTTCAGCAAGGCTGCCTTATGTAGTGATACAAATCTCAGAGGAGATCATTCACCTGTCTTCCCTGTCAAATTACATTGCAGAGTCAACAGTAGACAACAAAGTGTGATGTCCCATGCTAGACTTTTAGTTCCTGATAAATCTGGTCAGTGGAGTACCTCCTGTAATTTAAAATGTTTTAAACAATTAAATATTTAAAAACTAAAAAGAGGAGCTAAAAATGTGAACTTAATTTGATCATGTTCAGTCAGATTGTTTATGCAACAATTCGAGAGTAGATGTAAAGAATAACTCAGTGAAAAGAAGGTGAGAATTTATAAGTAAGTTTAGCAAACTTTCATCAGAAAAATATATGTGTCACTCTTGATCCCATGACCCCTGGAAACAGTGGAGAAATTCCTCTTATTGTTCAGTTGTGACTTCACTGAAGTTGTCTGTGCTACCATATATCTTCTGGGTTTGGTAATTAGATTGAAAATGGAGCTAAAACTCAGGCTTTTAATATTTAAATAATGGTAATGATAGCTATAAAATACAGTCTTTATTTTTTTTAAATTACCACTCTCGACATTTTGCTGCATAATGTTGCAAATCTATTTAACAAAACTTGTGATATTTTCACTGGTACTTTTAGGCTAATTTAAAATATTTGATAACTATATAACAACTCTGTGGAGAACCATTTTTGTAATGATTACAATTTGTAAACTGATAGTTGAGTACTAAGGCTAATCAGTCATCTTAATGGAAATGTACAGTAGCAGAATATTAGGATAAAGTAATAAGCTAGGTAGGGAATTTGAAGGAGTATAGCCTTAAGCTAGTTCAATTAAACACATTGCAGCACTAATAATGTTGAATTCATTTACCCATTCTCACTTTAGAGGGTCCAGTTTCAAAAGTAACAGGTTCAGCCACTTCTTTTTTTTCTAGGACTGAAAATTGAGATTCCAGAGACTTCTTATGCTATGTGTATGTACCCTAATTTATCTAGTAATCTCTCCATTTTGTTTTGGATTTTGAAGTGAAGAGATAGCCTGCAATCAACAAACATTTGACACACTTTTGCATGAGAATATAGACAGTGCATCTAGGTGAGTAACTACATCCTGTATAAAATCTTCCATTTAGAATTTACGTACATCTTTGCTAATATCTTGTGTTTCAAGACCTCACCTTCTTGAAGAAAGTTGTTTCATATGTTCTCTTTTCAAAGTTCCTGATTTGTTGAGAAGCATGCCAGACAAAAGTAAGCAAAAAGTGAATGACACATTATCATTTAAAAAAAAAAGGCAAACATTACTAACCTGAAAATCTAAAAGATCAACACATTCTCGGAGTCCTTCTAACTTATCTGCCAATAGCAGTGAGAAAAAAGTAATAGAAAGTAAAAGACTGGGACAGGAAAACACAGTTACCTCTGATTATCTGGGAATCCAATTGGGAAGAACTCATCTGCCTGTGGTTGTTCATTAGAGGTTTCAAACTAGCAGAATGATCACTTTAAAAATAATTTGAACAAGGGGCTCCAGCTCTTTGTAGTTTAACTATACACCAATTAGTGAATAGCTGTTTTTCAGCTGACTTTTTCAATCCTTTGTTGCTGTGTGGTACAGCATAACTTAAACTGCAGCTCCCCATGATTACAATTTGCAATGTACAACATAGATTTAGATTAGACAAAGAAGAAAACAAGTGAGCTATAATCCATAACACACAGGTATCTGTATGTAATGGTACATTTGAAGAATGTGTTTGATTAATTTACTAACAATTGCTAAAAAAACCCTTAGAGCTTTTCCCAAAATACCTGGTAACATCAAGAAATACACAGAGATAGTATTACAGCCATAGTAACCTGTAGGATTTGGTGTAGAATCCATAATGGTTGTCAGACTGGGAACTCTGCAGTGTAATAACTCAAACTCAGTGAGAAAATATGTGTTAATATGTCATAATTTATAAAGATAAAAAATTAACCTTGTCAGAATAAATGCAGACAAGAAAAAGTTGCATATCACATGAAAGGTTTTCTATGTATTAGAGCAGAGAAGTCACAGGCATGCTGTCCTAGTTAATAGCAGATTTTTATTAACCAGAACAAAAATGAAGGGTTATGCTATGATGAGGTGCTAGGTGAGGGAAAAATGCAAAATAACTTTCTAATTATGATAAAGATGTTCCAGGATAGAAAGATGATGTTAAAAGTGAACAGAAACTCTTAGCAGCTTAGCAAATATGAAAAGAAATAAAGAAATAACTATCATTGAAGGATTTGGTTTGAAAGGGACCTTTAAAGACCATCTAGTACAATCCCAAATAAGGACATTGTATTTCTAGAACATGTAAATTCAGAGATGAATAGATGTTTCTATAGATGAGATATAGATATTTATAGATGAGATATAGATATAGATACAGATATATAGATGAGATATAGATAAATATAGAGATTAATAGATGTTTCATAGCAGAAGCTCTGAGTTACATTAATAAGAAAAACAATATATTTTAATGCCAACAGAAAGGGATGATTACATACACACAAACATGGTAAAATATTTAGAATATTTTTCCTGTTGCAAACTAAATACAGGACATGATCAGAAGGTTCATAATCATTTGATGTTATTTTTTAAAGCAAGTATTTCAAAATAATTAATATCATCTGGAAACATCCAAGTTATGCTATTTATCATGCTACATTAAGGAAAAAAAGCTTCTGCATGATATGCCTCTGGATTGCTCAAAGGCAAGAATAAAAACAATGTGGGAAATGGAAGTGTTTTGTGCAAGGCTTTCTCTGTATAGCTGTGTAAGGATGGGCACTTTGTATGAAAGGGTTCTGCTTTCAGAACATCTTTCAGAACATTTAACAGCAACATCTGTTAGTTTATCTGATCTGACTCATCCAGCCCCCTGGTAATAATGCCACTCTTGCACTAGACTTATGGGATATTGCTGTACTAAGCCTGTGCCAGTGCAGATTAAAGCAAACAGCTGCCACAGGTATGCTGCACGTGTAGATCCAGGGGAATGGGATCTGCAGGGACAGCAGCAGGAGGTGCTGAGAGACAAGCAGTGTGTTGTGCCACTGGAAGGGGCAAACAGACAAACAGGGAGTTGTCATCTTGCATCTCTGTTCAAAGAGCTGTGGGGAATTCTGGACAGGGAAAGGTCCCTTCCCTTGGAGGGTAGGAAGGTTAACTGGTACCACTAAAGGCTTTTAAGAGGCTAGACATATTTAATGGCAAGGCAGATTAGAAGAGATTTATTTGATAAAATTTGAAATAGCAAGTACATTCATTGCATGGTCAAAAGTAAAGGATATACTTGACCCTCTCAGAGAGCCTGGGAAAACACTGACAGCACTGCATAATGCAGGTTATATTCCCTACTAGTGAAAGACAGGTGGGTATAGGTGATTTATATTAATTTCATCTAAACAGGAAGCATATAAACCCCTGAGCTTTTGAAATGCTGGGGTTCATTTGGGGCTGGGCTGAGGGAAGGGGAATTCAGAAAATCATAAATGTGATTGACCTAAAGTGACAATATTTTTAGATTCAGCACAGTGGCAAACTGGATATTGAAATTTTATATTTTATTAGAAGCTTTGTTCTTGAAAGCTACATATCCTGTATTTAAAAGAAAATAATTTTATACACATTTATTTTAGCCTAGATTGTGCTTAAGTATGTTTGAAATGTGAAAAACAATTCAGAGAAATATGCCAAAACTTACACTTTTTTGGAAAGCTGTCTATTATGATACAGTGGTGCTATTCTCATGGTTGAAAACTATAAAATCAATTTAAGCATCAAATACCCGACCTATTAGGAGACAATTCAATATTTTTTGAGTTATAGAGGGAGAAATAAACAAATTTAATTCCACGTCTTTCTAAAGAAATAATGGAACAAAGAAACAAGCATATTTTCCAGGTAGTTAGGGTGCTCCTTCCCTACTGCAACTAGCAAAATAAATGACATCCAAAATTAGGAAACTTTTTTAGCAAGGGCTGCCTGTGGTGAATTGACTATCAAAGAGAGCTGTAGAGCTGCATTAAATATGTGTTAGGCCTGGCATGTCTGGCAGGTTGGTAGGATATCAAAGGCAAAACAGAGTAAAGAGAAAGAAAATAGTCAAAGATTAAGGAGAGATACCAGCTTTCAGAGCTGAACATATTGTGGAATTTTGGAGGCAAAAAATAATTTTGTTATGTGCTTTGGGAAAATAACCTGAAGGGGTAAACTATGGTTGTCATAGCAACCATTGATATGCAAAGGATCCCACAGAAAACACTTATTGAAAATGTCTAATGAATCTGGACTTTATTATGAGGGTTGGTGCAGGCTTACTTCTCCAGGGGAAGAATTAAATTTGATTTTTTTTTTTTAATTGGGGAAAAAGTATCTTTTGTGCCCCTTTAACATTCTACCATCTAAGTTTTTGTCAAGCTTAGGTATGTTCATCACAGTGAGTTTCACAGTTTTGTACAGAACAAAATTTGCACGACAAAAAGAAGTATCCAGCTGGTGATGGATAATGGGCCAAGGAGATGATTCTTAAAAAACCCCGTAAAATTAAAAGAAAACACTGAAGATGGACAGAAAGCTCCTGTAATTAAAATGAACTGGATTTTAATATCTGCAAGTGAAAGGTTCCTTGCTGCAGGATACCACACCCTGAAGACTACAGAAGCTCTGTCAAAAGTCAGACAAGTCAGAGGAGCAGGTTGCATGCCCTGGGAAATTCTTATTTCCCTATGAGCAGACTTTAAATTATGCTATTTTTATATTTTAAGAGAGAAAGTCTGGCACATACCCACTGTGGGGTGATGATTGCCTTCTCTAGTAAGGCAAAATACAGTAACAACTTCTTCCTTAGGTCTAGAAAAATTGGTCTGTACTACATGCAATATCTAACTGGAAGGATCCTAGTGCCAGAAATCACAGTCTGTGAAGAATTATCTTGCAGTACTCAGTTTTAACTGATAAAATAAAGGTTCTGAGGAAAAATGGAGGCATTATGAATAACCATGAGAGTGCAATATACAGTTTGTTGATTGTGGATTGGAATTAAACTCCAGGGAAAGAAAGTTACTGTCAAATGAGCTGGGATGCATGTCTGTGTTTGAGGGTGAAAGGCACTGCTAGTTATATCATGCTTGCCAGAGCATTCAAACACCAGGAATCAGAGAAATAGAGGAAAAAGGGAATTTGTTCATGAAAGTTACATATTCTGTATTTAAAAGAAAATAGTTTTGTACACATTTATTTTAGCCTAGATTATGATGACATGCCTTAATAAGAAGAACACTTAACGTTCTTCCTAAGGGGATATCGTCAGTTCCACCACTGACTCTAACAGCACCAAGGCACACTTTTGTATGTCCTGCACTAATATTAAGGTAAACATTCCTATTAAAGCTTCTCATTATCCTCAATCAGAATTAGGTGCTTTGACAAGCATGGTTAGTGTAGCAAGCCTCAGGCACACTCTAACTCATATGCCTGTGCTGTAATCTAAGAGACTATGCCATGTCTCTGTCATGCTTAGGTCTCAGTACTTGCTCACACACATTCCATTTTAAAAACAATTCATCTTGCTTATATAGCAATTATAAGGATGTTTAAAACACTCATATGGTAAATATCCCATGATGATAATCTGCTCCAGAAATAGGAGTACTGCTACTGACTCTCAAATTATTTCAGATACTTGAGAGTGAATGTTTGAGCAAGGATGGATGTTCATTTTCCTGACTTTACTGCTGAGGCATAGATAAAAAAAGTTAAAATCAGGAAATTCAGCTAGCGAGAAGTTGCAAACTCTTGGCAGCTTTTGGCTGAAGCACAGTGGAGATGTTTCATCCCTGGGAATTAATTGTCTTGATGATGTGGCTGGTAGCACTCTGCCAGCTTTGCTTGCCTGCTGGCAGCATGCTCCCTCCTGACAGTGGGGTAGGGGAGCAAACTCACAAGAATCTCCCCATAAAAAGCTCTGAGGATTAGACTGAAGGGAAGCTTGCCCAAGGTGCTGGTTATACTGTGGTGGGCTGTATGTATGTCAACATAGAGCTTTCTTCACAGCTATTTTACTACCATGGAACCAATAGAGTTACAGCCTCCCATCTCAGTTTTCCCTATGTCTGTCTTTTCTGCAAGCTCTACTTAATCTGTAATGGGTTCTTTTAAAACAAACAGTTCTAGCAAAAAGATACTTCTAGCTGTTCTAAATAGCATTGGCACTGACGTCAAAACAGCAGGGTATGGCTTTCCACTTGTAGTTTATATGAATAGCACCTGAGTATTAAATCTTAGGGCAGAAACAATTAGCTATTTTATGCAAGTCAGATGCACTTATACTCCTCATGAAACATGTCAGCCTGACTTCTTAATTAGGTAGGAAGTGTTCAGACTTTGCTCAGGGTATAATCAAATGTTATAAGTCAAGCACAAACAAAGCTTATCAGCTAGAAAAGTAATTTGAAACAAATGGCAAAGGAAGTTCTGAAAAGCAGTGTGTAGCTAGAAATCTCAAACATATTTTCAAGAATAAAATATGCTACAATAGTAATTAAAGTGAAGTCCTCAAGATAGGGTCCTGTAAAATGATACGCTATGTGCTTCTTTTATTGAAATAGAAAAGGAGCTGAGAACCAAACAAAGATGAGCAAACAGACATTGTAAGAATGCTTTTACTAATGACAATAACAGAATAACAATAATGACAATAACAGAATAACAATCATGACAATAACAGAAGCAAAATTTTTTCCTTGCAATTTTCCAAAATGATGGGAATTACAGATTAAAAATATGGAATTTCTCAATACTCAAAAAGCTCAATCTTTATCTGCTATAGTATAGCATTATAAAACATAATTGTCAAAATGCTTGTGAGATTTCTAGCTTAACTGGAATATTTGCATTTTAGTAGTATAATCCATTAAGTTATTAGAACTGGCTGAGAAGAAAATTCAACTGAGTTATATAACTACTCTCAGATTTGCTACTTTAAGTAACATACATTTAAAATATTTAGCCTATTTAACCTGTGGGCAGTGTCTTTCTCTATATAAACAACATTTTCAGGTAAAATATTCTCAAATTTATAAATTATCACAAATGTATTTCTCATATTTTGATTTTAATCATAAAAATGCTAGTTTGATGGTTCATCATCACATAAGAAATAGCAAATCAAAGTGCACAATGAGAAATTTATATACATTATTTGAAGAAAGATTGTTGTTTTGTGAAAACATACCTAGGGAAAACTTACAGCTGTATGGATTCAAATAAGGATCTGCATGAGGAAACAAAATGAGGTAAAAAGTGAAATGGATGTGACATGGATGACTCAGCAATGTACGCTGCAGAGAAATTAAAAAGCTCTTTACCCATTGCCACAAGCAGAACCATCATGACTTCTGCATCCTACAAAAGAATCATCTCCCTCTTCCCCAGTCCCTACATGCACTGTTTTTTGCTGTGGTCACATTCAAGCTGTCCCAGTCTCTCCAAGGAGGTGAGGGGAAGTGCAGGAGGTCAGAGTTCTGTGTGCATTGGTTTCTTCTTGCTTTTCCATCATCCTCCTTGCTGTATCTCATCCACTGCTCCATGATTCTTTGTGCTCTTGCCCTGCCTGAGGTCACTTGCAGCGTCCCAGGGTGTCTCTGCCTTGGCTTGTCACCTCCAAGGCTTCATTTCAGAGCAGGCTGTGTCACCTGCAGCCTTGCTACCCACGCCCTGCCAGGAATTCCTGATAACCTCAGTCAAAAGTAATTTCCTGGAGAGAGCAAATGGCAAATATTTTGAGAGCACTGTCTCTCAGCCCCTTCCCTCATGAATAAGTACTGATCACAATAAAAAGTTATTGCACATTAGTGAAGATAGAAAATAGCCCACCCACATCCCCCACGATGAAACAAACCAAACAACAAGGTTGTCTCATGAATTAGAAAAAGCTGACTCCTTTTCATAATAAATAAAATAAGTAAATAAGTAAATAAGTAAATAAATAAAGAGACTGGATCAACACACCCACAAATAGTCTAAATAATTAATATACTTCTATGCTCCTTCTCTCTCAGTTCCTAAAAATGCTCCTTTGATTTAAAGGAGGTTGTAACTGAAATTATTGCAGTTGAACTGAACCAAAGCAGTAACTTACGTTTTGACAAGGCTGAAAAATAAAAAAATGCAGATACTTGAATCTTGCATTCCCATGCTTATG
>JAOTQP010001652.1:40543793-40608742 GCA_026413545.1 Cichladusa arquata | reverse complement strand
TTGAACACTGCACTTGTTCACAAGCCACAGACAAAAATCAGGAAGTTTCTTCTTTGAGAAGGCACTCTTTCTAGCATAAAACAGGGTGATATCCAACAGAAGATTTTAATATCTATTCACATTTCAGAATCTTCTCAATGTCTCTTAATTAAAGACATGATGCTGTCAGTCTCCAGGAGGCTTTAAATAAGTATGTATCTCAAATTAGTCTTGAATCAAGCAGAAACAATGATTTCTTACACAAGCCTCAGGGACCTCTGTGCTGCACATCTTAGTTCTTGGTAGGATTGGTAAAAACCTCTCCCCTGCTGTACACAGAAATTCCCTCTGATATGGGAGGCAGTGGAAGCTCTTAGCACAAGGAACACAGTAGAACAAGGATCAGCTAAGATAAAGTGAATGAAAAAAATCATTATCCTATAAAGTACATAGCATATTTTGTGATTCATACGACTCATTAATCTGATCAATCTTGTGCAGTGTGGATCCAAGAAAGCCAGGTTATATAATTGGGTTCTCAAAGCAGATTTCACTAAGCCTAATATCAATACTTATTGAGAGAAATTTACCTTCTGTTCATAGCCATATCAGGTGTAATTTTCTAGTTGTGGAAAGCTTGTCCAGCATAAATGATGAATTGACTGAATCTGTAACAGTTAGAGATCACATATAGATTGACTTTAAAAGAAAATGTTAGATGATGCAAAAGGTACCTTTCTACATAATGATTGAAGCGTACACTGGCTAAATAGGTAATGCGTGCCTTATAAAAATAGAACAAAAAAGAGCTATATTTTCCAGTGTATACTGAAGTGCTTGGAATTAAAGTTCCATTTTCTGCAAGACATATGAGGCAAAACTGAAATAAAACTCAGTGATAGGGTTTGTCTTAGTATATAGTCAACTATTTCAGTGTTTGTTCATAAATTATTCATAATATATATGAAATTGAAAATCTCCACGGTGACCTCGATGAAGTCTCAATAATTTTGCTTGAAAAAAAAAGAGAAGAGATTTTTCTACACTTTTTTGTGCATCATGCAGAATAATTTATTTCCTTAGATTATAAAAATCTTTTCTATATGTCAGTGAAATAAATTGTTGCATACAAAGATCAAGTAGCATTCAAAGAACCAACAGAGACCAGTGCTATGCCAGGGTAGATTAATGGTGCAGTGGCAGTTGGGGTGGAGTGCAAAGGGAGAGAAGAATTATTTATAGTTAATTCTTGAAATGTTGAATTAGTTTATTTAACAGCATGAAGGTCTAATTATCTGGATACAGATACTTCCTTCAGGGAAGTTCCAGTGCCTCTCCTTATAAAAATGTCAGTAGATAAGGACCAGTTGGACTGATGGTGGGGACAGAAGAAAGAACTGTATAAAAATTTGTTGGTTTTATGCATGTTTTGTTCCAGTGAACTTCTCCAGCTATGTTTAAATTCCAAACTATTCATAAATAACAAAACTGTGCAGCACAACTTCTCTAGCTGCAGCATTCAAACTCTTACTTCATTTCACCTGCTGCTATGAATAACAAGTTCTTTCAATAGACTGAAGAAACAAAATTTCAAGAGCTTTGCTGTTTTCTTTGGAAGTTCAACATTATGTAGAGAAAGAAAGGTGAAAATGTTGGGTATTGCCACCTGATATTATTGTCCTTGTATTTCACTGAAAAAGAAATAATTTTTCCCTTCATTGTGAAACAAAAGAACTAGACAATTTTTTTTTCAAGATATACTGTCAAAGGCTAAGCCCTTTGGGCACTACACAAAACTGTTTTTCAGTCTGCTTTAGTGACTGCAGTGCAGTTTCTTTCCTACTTACATAGTGGTAATAAACACACCTTGTTTGAACATTGTGTAGCTCTCTGGAAGGTCAGAGCATCAGTTTTATTTGTATTGCAATACTTCAGCATTAACAGCAGGCAAACTCAGACCAACAATAAGGGTCAAACATGAAAACAAAATTGATCACAACCTAGTACACAGAGTAAATTTATCCACCCCACCGTGTGTCTTTTAAAGGAAATCTGTCACATATGCATGCATCCATACTACTTTATCTTCTACTTTGTTTGCTTAACTTCTTTCTAAGTAATTCCAGCAACTACTGGTTGACAATATACCCACTCAATCTATTTGTAGACTTACCAATCTTCCTAGTCCGTCCATCCATCCATCCATCCATCCATCCATCCATCCATCCATCCATCCATCTTTAGATGATTTTCATTGGAGCCATTATCTACTCTCCCCTCATTCTTAGACAAAAACTTGTACACTGAATAACCTTATTTCTTTAAGCCTTTTCTTAGTGGGTTTTGCATACTAGAAATCTAATTGCCACAATCCTAAGTGGATTCCACTCCTCATTGAATTGAATTCATGAATCCTCATGAATTGCACTCATGCTGAATTGCACTAATTTTTTCATAACTCAGAATTCTATTTAGTTCTACTTCTGTCCTGTGTTTTTAGCCCTCTTCTGCTACCTATATCTTGTACATTCTCTTTATTTCAACATACTCTGAAAAATAATAATATTGGATGTTCTTTTTTCTTTTTCTTCTGTGCCACTAATCCATCAGAATTCCAGAACTTTGCTGATCCTTGACTTATCACACCAAACTTGCAGAAGAAATGTTACACAACACAGTAATACGACACAAGACTTTCAAGAAGAAATTTGGAGCAGCGTGAGAAATCTGAGAAAGCAGAATTCTCTGCCCAGCAAATGAGTTGGATCTTAGTTTTAGCAGAAACTGATGTCTACATTTGTTGTATTACATTAATAGCACCTCTATTTTTTGAAAGAGAGGAAGGAAAAGACAGCTTCTTTGTTTCAGTGTTGCTGCAGTAAAATATTATTAAGTTTGACTTCAGATTACACTAGAGGCTATGAAATACCTTGAAATATATTAGTAGGGGGCTAGAAAACATGGAAAAGATGATATGGGGTAAACTACACCCTTATCTACTATTTAACATGCTAAAAAATACAACACTTATTACAAACCTTGATTTATTCTGTGGAGAGACCATAACTTGTGTGGCAAACATAGGGCTCTGAAGTGTTCTCCTTTTGATCCCTTCCTGATTATCTCCATTGCCTTTTAAAAAATTTCTTCCTTTTTTAAAAAATTATTCCTTTTTAAAAAAATTATTAGAACTTCTGAAACCTGTCTCAACAGATATATCAGATTCATAATTTAAAACCCAAACCAAACCCTAACCCAATAAATACAAAGAGGTGTTTGTCTAGAGATTTCCCTCTGAGATCTACTTCTTTACCCACACAAGTTGTTGTGATAGACAATTGTCTGTCAGACATTTTCCTGGTATGAAAAAGCTTCATCTGTGACCTGGTACTTTGTAATGAAATATACTACAATTCTTTCAATGAAAAACACAGTTTTTCAAAAACATTCTTAGCATGAAGGAGAACATGTCTTTTCCCTTCCATTTTTGATAACGGATGCAAACTGTATTTATGGTTTGATGGAATTTTCCTGAGGTAGGTAGCACCTGCACGTGGGAGCCATTTATCCATTTTGGGTGCTTCTAAACCAGTGTCAGAAACCGTCAGTAGGAGGTGGGAAGAGTTTCAGAGCCACTGAGGTCTGCCAATCATAGCACTGACTAACTAGGGAGGAGGAAGTAAAATCTGGAAACAAAACTGAAGCAGCAATTTGAGAGTTAGAAGAATTAGGAAAATTGCAAACCCCACAGAAAGTCTGTTGTGTTTTTTTTGTTTTTGTTTCTGTTTTGGGGTGTTTTTTTGGTATGTTTTTTTTTTATTTTTTCCTAAAGAGGATGGTATAATGCACTTCTCCAGTCAAGACAGATCTTCAGTACAACAATCTGTACTTTATCTTTTTCAGCATTTTTATCCATTTACATGAACCTTTTATAGTCTTAGCAATAGAGCACTCAAGATGTATAAAACAAAATTATCTACACCCTGTAGTATTCCAGAGCTTTGACACTAACCATGCCAAAGTTTGAAACTGAAGAAGGGGGAGAAAGAAGAAAGGGGAAAGTAAAGAAAACTTTTTTCTTACTACACCATTTTCTTTCAAAATTTCCCTGTTGGCTTTTTATTTTGTTCTAATATACAATCTGTCTTCACACAGAGGGCACTAAGCTTTGCCCCACGTCTAATCTCCTATAAAGTATGATGCTCTGGCAGAGGTTCTCTCCTTTAATTTGTTTTGTTTGTAACTATATAGGCCTGCAACACATACTTCAAAACTTATTGCAGGAAAGACTCTACAAAAATATATGTGGCTTTAGAAAGACAAAAAGTACAATTAACATCTTCCTGTGACCATTCAGCTGTCCTCAAGCCCCTACCTTCAAGCAGATTAAAAGCTAGGTTAGTAGGTTTTAGTAGGTACAAAAAGCTTGTAGTAAGTATAACAAAGTTACAAAGAAAATATCTTACTTTTTCCCACTCCTTTCTTTTTTTGCTATCCTATGTCATCTTCCTTCAGATTTTGGGGCTAGAGAACATTTTACTTGATTTGCTTAACCAGCTCACAGTACATCTCTTCCACCCCAGTGGCCACACCCCATATGTATGTATGTGTATATGTGTTTCTGTGTGTATACTTATAGCATATATATATGTAATACACATGTAGATAACACCAGTGAGTTCGGGCAGAAATTAGTCCCAGGAAAATAAACGTGCTGAATACAAAATAAAAATCAAATGAACTTTTGGTAAGGACAAGTAAATCAATTCTGAGAGAGAATAGAAAGTGTTCATCAATACATTTGGGACTGTTTTTGGAAACCAACAAATTAAAGGTGTGTTGTTTTGTTTTGTACACATAGAAATTCTCATAGCATTGTAGAAAAAAAATTAGGTTTACCAAATTCCATTGAATTTTTGAGCAAATGTTTTGAGAGTTTTGAGAAAAGTAATTAAAGCAGACTCCAGTTAACATAGTAAGTCCAACTACATTAGTATATGTCAAGATTCTAGGAAGTACATTTATCTTTTTTTTTCATAACATATAATACAAAGTTTTAAAACACTCAAAAGTTCTGTTTGCTACAATTGTTGCAGATCTAAAATATTTCTACTAACAATATGTACTTTAACATGTAAAGAAGCATTCTTTCTTTGACACACTTGTTCTCATCCAGTCTTGAGAATGACTAAGATTTTAATTTGATTTAGACTGCATTGCATTCCCTAATTATATTAGAAAATGTTACTCATAATAATTTTTGCTAAGTATCATCTCTGAAACACAGTAATATTCAAAAGAGAGGCTGGGTCATTGACTAAGCTTTGAGATAAGAAATCTGTTATCTTAGCCTTGTACATCCACCTAGAGGAATGAATAAATCTGTATAGACCTCAGTGTCCTTTAGAGGGTCGCAATATCCAGCTCCTCTTTTCACAGGAATGAAACTGGTGCCCATTTACTTTTTAAAAAATAAAGTCAACAAATAAGGTTTTTCATAATGTCAGCATACCTTATGACTTCCTGAAGTAATTCTTCACTTTCAGTCCAGAAAATTCTTGACTTTGAGAGCAGTTTCAGGAAGATGGTATGATCTTATAAGACTGATGGCTATATTTATGCTGTTATCAGTATTCAATAGAATGATAGCCATAATTCTAATCATTGCATTTTGGTTGTGTGAAAATCAATCCTACCACCACTATGTCAACCAGCATAAATAATATAAGACCTATTTTCCATTACTCATAAAGACTAGCTTTTGTTTGCATTCCTAAACAGTTTAGCTATTTAGTTTTTTGGCAGAGAGATGAGTTAGCAATGAACATCTTTAATTATTTTCTCTGTAACTTGACAAAACTGATTATTATCAAGGGAAATTAGATTTTCAAAAGCAATAAAAAAAAGGAGAAATTTGCTATGTCAGAGGTCTTCCATACAAGAAGAAGTGAAAGGACTTATCAAATGTTTTCTAATAGAGACTGATAGCAGTAAAAATTAGAATACATTTAATAAGATATATATGCATGCTTTAAATATAGCTCCTGTTTGGTTTTCTTTGTCCTCATAAATTGTTGAGGCCTTCATTTTATCCAATTGCCCCCAATGGGATGTTGGAACACCATTTCAGTGAAATCATATTTATTTTTTAATCCATTATAGTTCTGAAGTGAGTAGAAGACCATCATAAAGGAACAACATTTTAAATACAGTTTCAAAAACATTAGATAAATCCAAAGTTATCAGGCTTCTTGCTCAGATTTCATGAAAAATACATTCATGAAAGTAAAATCACCATTGTTTCTTAGCAACACCTTCATGACAAGCAAAGTATTGGAAACTCTGCTTTGCAAACTTTCCTGCCTCTTCACAGGTAAAAATGTAATTTGTCCATAGGTAATGAAGTAAGTTTTCCAGGATCCTAGGACATATACACATGACAATTGAATAAACTCATTGTAAATATACCAAGGAAGAAAATAGTAGAGAACTGAAACTTTTACATGTTCACTTAGATGAGCTGCATTTGTCTGCATCAGAATCTGTTTCGAGCCATAATTAATTGAAACTTGGAGTTGGTTGTTACGCTAAACTTTTCTTGTTTGGTTGTTTTGGGTTTCTTCTTGTGGATTGGAGGTGGGGGGGAGGGGGGGTTTTGTTTGTTTGTTTGCTTGGGTTTTCTTATGTTTTGCTTTTATTTACTGTGGGCAGGACATATTTTATGC
This sequence comes from Cichladusa arquata, assembly GCA_026413545.1. Taxonomy (NCBI): domain Eukaryota; kingdom Metazoa; phylum Chordata; class Aves; order Passeriformes; family Muscicapidae; genus Cichladusa; species Cichladusa arquata. Next base: position 40,602,038 of record JAOTQP010001652.1, on the reverse strand, counting down.
ATATTTTAGAAATCCCCACTACTACATTTTATGGGAGATTAACAAAGTTATTCAAAATCGCAGATTCCAGATATGATGTGGTATCCAGATTGCAATAGCAATCTGCATGTTTTAATAATGTGGCAGTATGTAATAATTAGATCAAGGGTCTGTAATTAAATTATTCTATTTCTGCTGAGAGAATAACACAACAATAGACTGAGCATATTTTTAAACAGATTAAAAAGGCAAAAAAATTAACAACTGAAAAAACCTGCAGCTTTAAACAATTTCCCAGTCTGGCTAAACAGCATATATACTAGATAATAGAGGATATAAAAGCATTATGTGCAGTAAAAATAGACTCAATGGAGTTTTAATTGAAAGATGACATGTAAGTGGTGATAAATAAAGCAGTCAAGGTTTTCCTTTTAGGAGAGGACTCAAAAGTATCTGCTGAAACTGATCAAAACTGACAACAATATATAAAACTAAGACTGTATAGCAAAGTGATACGAAATTGTAGGAACGAAGCAACACAACCAATATTTTGTGATGTCAAATAATGCTTGTAATAATTGCCAAATTTCAGTGAATTAGACTAATTGCACAGCAAGTGTGAGTAGTTTGTGGTTGAAAAGAAAGGTTTTGATTCTTTGATTACAGAAATTAAGAAGTCTAAATTTCTTACAAAATATTAAAGCTTTTTAAATGTGGATTGTCTTCGAAAAACATAGGTAGACTTTCTATTGCTTTTTTGTATTTATTACAAAATAAACCCAGACTGTATCACTACTCTTGCCAACAAACTGGATTTTAATATTTTGAGATTTTTGAAAGCCTTAGACTTATATATATTACTTCATGAGATTATTTACATTTATTATGTAAAATTGTATGGAATAGTAAATGAATGAGAGAGTTGGAGGAAAGACAAGGAACAGACATAAAATTTTCTGTACTACAACAAGAAAATACACAATGGTATAAATAAAGGGGGGAAAAGGTTTAACCAATTTTCTCATCTAGAACTTTGAAGCATTATTTTCCTTCAAAATGCATTTATACATGAATTGTGTGAAAAAAATTACAAAAACATTGTAATAGCTATTATGACAAATAATCAGCTTTTGCATTTATTCCACATATATGTGGTATGTATACACACATACACACCTTTCATTTTTATCATCATTGTTTTGAGTACTAATATTTTTCCTCTGGAAACAGTTCAAGTTATATAAATCAGATCCTGTTAAAAAAAAAATTAAAAGCACGAGAGTATTACACTTGCTTCATAACAGAAACTTATAGCCCCAGGATGTGCAAAGCAAATTGGGAATTCGTCTAACAGCCAGCGCTTTGCTTCCTTGCAGAATATCTCAAAGGAACACAGCAAGAAGCTGTTGAAGACACACAGTTAGTATTATACTATTCCTGACTTTGCTTTTAACTGTCTGCAAGCAGTACAACTTGAGTTAGCTTGGGCCAAATACAGGAAATATGTCCCTGCAAAGCTGAGTTTGCTTTTTACAGTTTGCAGATCAATTTTGTCTTTGAAGCTGGTTTTGCTTTGATTAAGGTGAGACTTTCAGAGATCCTTTCCATCTTAAATAACCAAGCAAACCTGTGAAGCACTGGTTTAAACTAACCCCCTGTGTCATACCCCCCAGCCATGTGTTTCACTCATGGAATTGTTGAATTGTTGTTTGCAAGATTCATTCTTTGAATCCACCATGCTCCATATCTCACAATGTCAAAGAGAACCAGTTGTGATACTGTGTGAATTGACACGTATGGGTAACCAGACAAACACCAAACCACAGCTGAAATGCAAAGAGTAGATTTATTTATTTAGCTGGCTAAAAATTCTGGGTGGCAGAGAGGCCCAGTCTGTGCCTATATGGTCTCTCTCTCTCCCAGCAGGATGCTCAAGCATGTCTATGAGAGCGTGCTATCTCTACACAGGAATTCTACTTCTCAAAACAGGCAGAGGATGAACAACACCAGGCATAATAAATGGAGTTATCCACACTGATAATCTTAGTATTCCCAGCTGCAAGGTCACTTTGAGCGGAAGTATTCCCTCCTTGCCAAATCTTCTGGCTTTGACCATTTTCTTTACACAAATATTATTACATGCTTTGCTATTCTTAAAACTATTTGAAAGAATCATGAGGATTTCATGCATGACAGGGGAAGTGTCTGGGATTATCTGTGAATCTCCCAAATACTCACCCAACCTAATGAATCTGCTTTGATGGGATCTCTCTAAGGAAACTTATTGCACAGTAGAGGCAGTAGCTCACAAAAGTTCTGGCATCCCCGCTGTGTTTCTCAGCCTTTTGATATCAAAGGCCTTGCCCTCCACCTCCTTCCTTCTTATTCCTTAACCACTGCTCTGGGATAAAAGACTGTTAGAGAGAAATTTACACATTTAAGCATATCTAATCTCCTGTACTTGTCAAGGAAGCTGTGGTCAATACAGGCAGTGGTGATATAGACAGTGCAATCAATGGAGTCCAGAATTCACTAGTGGTCAGTTTTTCTCAGCAGCAAGTAAGGATGTCCTTTAGGGAAATCCTAGCCACAAGCATTCCAACCTCCATGGACTGTAGATTGCTGTTGACAGTAGTAGGAGCAGCCCAGATCCTGATTCACAGACATGATAGTTAAACTGCTGAATTAGGAGCTGAAACCCTCACTGACTTAATATGTGAGCAGCTTATTCTGCACTTTGCAAAGCAAGGGGAGAACAGCAATGTGCAGACAGAGTAAGAGGTGCTCAGCATGTCTTTGCTCCTGAGCTGAGAAGCCATGCTAGTAACAGCCCTCCAACCCTACCAGAGTGAATACAGGAGGAGGACAGGGAATGAGAGGAGTTGTAAGCAGCAAGGGAAGGAAAGCATGACCCTGGGAGAGCAGGAGAGGAGCAGAAAGCCCAACACAAGGCTCACAGTGACAGACTGACACGCAGTATCTTCAATATCAGCCTGCACTTACAGCAACTGCATTGTCATGGTATCCTTTCCTGCCCTCTTTAGTGGGAACACACGAGGCTTTATGCTTATCTAATCTACTTTTATCAGATTTGATGTTTTTGGCATCTTCGGTAGCTTTCTTAATACGATATAAAACAATGTTCAGTTATGTTATCTTAGCACTCTTAATGGTGACAAAATACAAAAAAGCTGTCCTGCATCTGAGGTGTTCTCTACTGATGCCTGGAAAGGATGTTTCTAATCTCAATTTGAAAATAGTCCAGATGGCAACATACACGTGAAGTGCTAAAACCATATTATTAAACTATTACTTAACAAAACCATAATTGTCTTTAAAATCTAATTTTAACAACAAAATATTTCCAACTTGATTCCATATTAAAAAAAAGCCTTTATTTCATAAAAGACCACTTTAATCGGCACTTGACTTCACACTATTTTATTTATTCATGTATTAATGTGGTACATCTCCCTTTCTTATCCACTTAAATAGAAATATCTAGCTGAAGACATAATTTCTCATTGAGGTATTTACTGGCAGTAGGTGACTTGTCATAGTAATTTAAAGATTTTACTGATAGCCCTTTATGGGCTACTTATAATGAAAATCTTGCCATTTCTATGATATTTGCATTTCTAAGACTATGTAACTACATATTCTACTACACAGCAAGTTAATTTTAAAAAGAGTATATGCAGCCTGACTAAGATAAGATAGGCAGTGAAAAATGGGCTAAACATAAAAAACCAATTCATTTAGAAGAAAAATTCCAAACAGTGTAATTTGGAGTGCTCCAAGCAACATTGTGAACCTGACTAAAAGAAGAATAAAAATTAGGAAAGGGAAAAAATAAATCCCTTTAAGGCTGCTATATGCTGAACATACAGAATAATTTTGACTTGGTCTTGAGCACTCTTAAATCTTCTATTTTGTTCTCTGAGAGAATGCTGATAAGATCTCAAGAGCATAGGAACAATGATGGCAAACAAGGATTTTTAGTTCACACTAATTTTCTTCTGAACTGTTTGTAGGGCACAGTTTTGCCAAGTTTCCTTTCAAATCTGGGATTTACATTCAGTTGTTTCAGTAGCAACAGAGGAGTTCTATGCAAATAAAGCATCAATTAACCTGCTATGTGGTTGCTGATTTTAAATAAAGCAGATTAAGGAAACTCTTAGATATGCACCTGTCATCCCTTCCCCTTCCTATCACATACACACATAAAGTAGAATATAATCTCAAACTAGGCTAGGAAAAGATCCTGCCAGAAATATGGTGACAATTGTGTGCTGTCTGGGAGACAGACTGAGTAAATTTGCCTTCTGTGACATTATGTTCATATATAATGGCAAATTAATGTTGGCACTGCTCTTGGCTGTCTGCATTCACACCCAGAAATGTGGAATTCATTTAATTGGATGAATTTCAAGTAATACTGGAAACTCCTGCCAATAACCAAATTGAATTTTCCCAGAATTAGAAAGATACAGACCATTCCTGAAGAGAAGTGTTGAAAGGTTTGACAGACAATTGCTGACCCAAGCTAAAATGAGTATATGTTTCAGATTGAAAGGCAGAGCTGCTCAATAGCTCAAATATATAAAATCTTTGCGTATCCCTGTTTTAGGATATGTGCCTAATAAAAGAAGTGTTTCCCTTATGATTTATACTAGCATGACTAACACCCTAGAAACTTTTCTCTACCAAGAGAATGTTAAATTTAACCATGGCAGTGGCTTTCTCTTAAGAGTAACCTACTTTGTAGCTTTTTAGTTTATGCCAGTCATATTTCTGAATAAAAATTTCAGTAACAAATGTTGTACTCTGAAGTGATAGATTGCTTATGTGCCCTGGATTTTATACTATTTTTCACTATACTGGATAAAGACAACTTCTATTAAATGGGTAATAAATTATAGTATTTCTTAATATCATATGCTGATCATATTAATCTCATCACATTCAGATGAATTTGTCATATACCTTTAATAATACTTTTAATAATAACAGTAGAAGTAACATTATAACCTTCTTTGTCTTAGTCTTCTCAACTGACAATACAATAGTCCAATATTCTCATTGATTAACCTTGACACTTTGTTTATTTTTTTAGATTCTTCTTTAATATGTCAGATTCTGTTTCTCTGTTTCCCTAGTTGAGTGGCAAGGGAAATAAAAAAAGATGAAATTCCAGCAGCCAGAGCAACTTAATAAATATACTGCTTCAAACACCTCACCTGGCAGATTCAGTTCTCTCTTCTCTATATGCAGAAAAGCAATGCATTATTTATAGTAATTTCCATACCACAATTATTCTTACATAAATAAAACAATATAAAAAACTAGTACAAAGAGACCATGTTCATCAGGTGCTTATATCTCTATTAAAAAATTAAACTAATTTCTTTTATATATATATTTTGCTTGATAAGAAGAGATCAAGCTTCTGTATATTAGGTCCAGCCATAATAAATGCTTATAGTGCATATAGCTGACATATTAGTAAAGAAGACATTGCTATAATGGTTCAAGGTCATGTCACAAAACAATTATTTAAAATACAGTGTTACCAAGAATGATTAACTACAGCACTCTGATTACAAACAAGGAAAATTTTAAATGACATTTCCTGTCCCTTAGCATTTTCACAACAATTTAGATACATGTTAACTGAAAGACACTGAATATTGACTTACATATTAAAAAAAAGAAAAAAAAAGTATTTACCCATATTTGGCACAGTGACAGACCACATGCAATCTGAAATCAGCAATACTGAGTTGGGAATAAACCTGGCATGCTCTGTGCACTTCACAGGCAGCATCAAACATAGGCAGTATAGAATCAAAGTAACTTCTCTAGATCAATGGTAACAGACTTTGTTATTTCCCATTTGCACACATTTTTGTTGTGGCTGTTTACCTCCCACTGGAGTCTCATTTCCTGCAAGCTATTATTCACCCTAAGTCCTTCCCTAATGTGGCTCCTATTTTTTGTATATTTCCTGTGAAATGACTGTGCAGAACAGCCAGATCAGCATGCCCTATTTTTTCTCTCCTATAAAAACCAATCCTTACAGAGAAGTTTTTCTTTTCTTATTACAGAAATATCTGTCCTCTGGACTTCTCAGATTAACACTTTTAGAGTTCAGGCTATGTAGGCTGAGAAATTCAGGTCTCTTCATGATCTTTACCATGAGGACAGACGCATGAGTTTTTGGGAAAGGCTGTTCTTTCCTTGCTTGGCTAACATTTACCTTCAAAAGTTTAGCAGTTGAAGGGAAGTGGAAATCTGAAAGCCCATCATGATGCAAAAAAAGGTCTGGTGTATATTAACTATGTATATTTGGATGGGTTTTAAACCTACATAGATATAACCAAACTTTAGGAAGTATCATTAAGTATTAAGGTATTTGAGACAAGTGCTAAATACAGGAAAACCCATATTATCCCATATTATATGTGTACACTGCCAGAGAGGAAGAAAACTTCCTTTGCAAAACAAAACCACCTCTTCTCAGCAAGAAGTCAAAGATAGCTAGTTAATGAAAAAAACCATCAAAACCTTAAAGGACAGTTTAATTTCTCCTTCAAATGGCAATCATTAACAAAAAAAAAAAACATGGACTTGCATTCTGTACAGTAAGAAAAACTCTATTTGTACTGTACTGTTCCAGCACACCAAATAGAGTACTGTTAAAAAAGTCTATCAGTGTTCATGTTGAAAACAATGCAAATATTTAGCTTTGTAAAATAATGAAAAATTTGTAAAATCAAAGCCAGATCAAAAGCTTTTTGTGCAACTCATACTCACTTTTGTAGAGCTGAGCTGAAACTGTTCAGGAAGCAAGTGCACTTTGGTGAGTGGAAGGAGGCAGAAGATGCTCCCTATTTTCACTTGGTGAACAAAATAGAGAGATGCTGACAGAACTTTTTGTTAACCAGCAAAATAAGAGGAAGCCTATGGGCTAGGGGAAGCTTGAAGAAAATATTTCAGGGAACTAATCTAGTTTGTAGTCACAGTAATGCCTGTCAGATCAGAGCCAATATTGCTATATATGAGGTGATTTAGCAGCAAATGACAAGCCATGCTGACTCTGTTTGTATTACTTAATATATTGTAGGTATAAGGAAAACACACCTGACCAACTGCAGGGCCACCTTAAACCAGTTTTGACTTTCCATTGTGTTACCATGATTCACTGCAGTGTTAGGAAAGAGTTAGTTCTCTATTGAAGAACTGGTGCTTGCATAGGAATGGAAATGGCAGACTAGAAAGTGTTAATGCACCTCAGATATTTCCTTCTTTAAGTCTCTACAGTCATAATGCAGCACTCACGATTTCTGCTTTGAGAATTTCACTAGGAAGAAAAGATTATAACCAATATTCCTTTGCTCATGAATTCTATACTTTCCCTGCTGTTCAGTGATATTTTCCCTTCAGTATAATTCTGCAGGAGAGTGTGAAATGACTAGTGATGCCTTCTGTTCCTGTCTCTTTCTGTAACACAGGAAAGAAGTTTGGCTTTCTTTCCTCTTTTGGCAAAAGGAACTTAATAAACTTTGTTTCTTTTTTTTTTTCCTTTTCTTTTCTTAGGATAGATTAAAGGGTTGCAGTTCTGCCAGAATAAAATAAATGCAGCCAAGAATTTTTTTATCAATATATATTTCTACGTACCACATTCAGTCTCAAAGATTTTAGCCTTCAGAAAAAGGTTACCCAACAAATTCATTTGGCAAATTTTTTTGAAGCCAGACAATTTAGTAACATTTAGTAACCAGAAAGAAGCATTTATTACTTAGTATTCAGTTTCAGTGGTCCTTGGCCCACCAGATGCTACATGCTCACTTCCTTTCAATAAGCTGTGGTAGACATACAGAAATATAAAAACTAAAGGACAGGATGCAGTATCATATTCGAATAAAATTTACCATCTGACAACAGTCTACTGTAAAAGTACCCCTGTTCTAATTAATGCCAAGGCCATACAAAAATATGTACATAGAGACAAAAAGCTTTTGCATACTGGGAGCTCTTGTGTTTCCCATAAATGCCTCAAAAAATGCAGCTAGATTTATTGCTGTCTAAAACTGTGGACCTTAATCCAGATCTAGCTACTTCGGCAAAACCAACTGGAAATGGAGAGAGGACAGGGCAGCAAAACTGGGAACCTGATCCTCTTGGCAGACAATATCCACTTGTTTCAAAGGCCAAAGACTTGTGTGTATTTGTTTCTTGTTTGCATTGGCAACCAATCTAGCACTGGTTTATCAGGCAGCACTACCCAGCCTTGGTTTGACAGCTGAACAGCAGAGGAGGAAAAGCTGGAGAAAGGCAAGGGGCAGTGGCAGAGCACAGCTGACTCTGCACAGGTGGATTGATGACTCCACAAAGATAGGTCTAGACAATTCCTATTAAAGATATCACTTCAGGTTGGAGGTGGTAGCAGGGAAACCTCAGCCAACATTTTACAGGTATTGCCTACTCTATCCTTATTCAAGATTTTATGCCAAAATTTTCTGACTGTATTCCTTTTGGATGATGAAAAGGATTTAAAAAAATACATACCACAGAGGGATGGATCAGGTGTTAGCAATTGTAATAGAATATAAACTATGAGGTAAATAAGATCAATTCTACTGTTAAGTAATCTTTTAACTGCTTTTCTTGGTAAGTATGGATAAATACATGACATTTCCCCTGCCAATATTAAAACAGAAAAATATTAAATTTTGTGCAAAAGTTCATGTTCTTTCAAGTCCCTTGACTTTCCTTCAGGAGTCTAGAAACTAACTGCATTCATCAGTTACACATGCATGATTAAAGGCCAAAAAGTGAATATAATAACATATATTATTTTTCACGCTCTTGTTTTAACTGTGAACATTCAAAGAATGCAAGAGAAATGTTGAAAATTCTCTGTTTAAACTCAGATTTCACTGCTCCTATCTATAATCTCTGTAAATTCACTGAACCAAAGGGCATTTTAGGACAGTAGAGGGCACACAGTCTTCCTCCCAAGATAATTTTTTCCCCCTTAACCCTTCAGTAAAAGATTTATAAATACAATCCCATTTAAAAAATTAACCAAAATTATAATTTAGGAAAATATAATGTAATTAAAATTAAATAAATTATAATTCTGGTTGAATTTCATCACACTCAATTAAAAGCAACCATTAGGTTAAGATCAATAGCTCTTCTTGACAAAGATTTTCCACAATGTATATTGTCTAAAGTAGGAACTTTCACATTGTCTCTGTTTTTAAAGAAGGCCTGTATCACCAACATTTCAATTGTCAAAGAAATAGAGAGCCTGGAGGCAGCTGAATAAAAAAAAAAAACCAAAAAAAGATACTTGTAGGTAGCAGTCACATTTGTGCTTTTCTTAAAATAATATTAAAACTATTATCTAGTATTACTAGTAATCCCCATTTAAAACAAATAAGATAACATTATTTTTCTCCCATATTTGCAGTAAAAAAAGATGGGAACAACCATATAAAAGCACCCCAGCTCTTGTAAGCAACCAGTAAAAGAATATTCCAGTTACAAAAATTGTTTGGTTTTTTTTTTTTCCTTTTTCTAAATCATCTCCACAGTATAGACACTTTTTTATGGTTATCTAATAAATGCCCAAGGTAGGTGCAAGCAACTCCATGAAAAAATTTGTTTCCATCAGATACAAAGGGTATGAGCATATGTTTTAATCTGTATAACAGATTAAAACAGATTTAATGAAGATGTGGTTATTATTATATTATTGATGAAACAATATTTTAAAATTTAGCAGGAAAGTTCAAGATGCATGAAATTTATATTCAATCTAATAAACAAATTTAGACTGTGATGGATTGACCTTGTCTGAATACCAAGTGCCCATCAAAGCCATTCTTTCACTCCCCTCAGCTAGTGTAGGGAAAGAAAATATAACAAAAGGCTCATGAGCTAAGATAAAGGCAAGAAAAGATAAATCAGCCACCACTGTCACAGACAAAATAGAATTAACTTGGAGAAAAAAATTGAATTTATCGTGAATCAAAATCAGAGTAGGATAACGAGAAATAAAACCAAATCTTAGAACACCTTACCCCCAATCCTTCCCCATTCCCAGGCTAAATTTCTCTCCCAGATGCCAGAGGCCCAGGGGGATGGGGAATGGGAGCTTTGGTCAGCTCTTCACAGATTGTCCCTGATGCTCAGAGGCACAGCCCCCTCACCACCGTCTGCAGGGGAACTCTGCTCCAGCACCTGGAGCACCTCCTGCCGTCCTTCTGCACTGACCTTGGTGTCTGCAGGGCTTTTAGGGCTTTTTCTCTGCTGTTCTCATCCCTGTTTTCTCTAGCTGCCATTGCACAGCCTTTCTTTTCCCATGTAAAGTACCTTATCCCAGAGGTGCTGCCACCGTCCCTGCTGGGCTCAGCCTTGGCCACTGTAGGGTCTCTCTGGGAGCCCTCTGGCACTGCCTCTGTACAACATGAGGGAGGCTTCTGGTGGCTTCTCACTGAAGCCACTCCTTTAGCCCCTCTGCTACCAAAACTTTGCCATGTAAATTCAATATAAAAATTTACCCGTTTCAAACATAGGCTTTTGGGCCCTGTAGAAGTAGGAAAACAAATATCCAAGAACAGCTGAAGCTATTTCTGTGTCACCTTTAATCTTTAAGCAGTTGATGAAACAGTGAATTAATTGGAACTGCTGAAACAACCCTAACCTTTTTTTTGCTGAAGTTTTACCAAATTCAGTTTGCAAAAGAACAGTGCAAATAAAAAGATATGTGTCTTTTTCTAAATTTTTTCTTTTCGTTAATCCAGATGGACCAGAAGTATTATGGTAGGCTTCTAAGGGGCTAATGTACCTGAAAAGATGAACTGTCATATATTTCTGTTTTAGGTTCACTGCACTGAGCTAAGCTGTCTAATTTGAAAAATCCTAGTACAGCAAATCTTCCACAAAAATATCTACTTCCCTGTGGATAGCTAACTTTCCCTGAATGTTTTAAAATTTTGCAGTGCTTCGTACTTTTCCTCTTCCCTTTTAGTTTCTCTAGGCTGCATACTGAATTCTGTTACTAAAACAATTTTTTATTGTTTGTCAGGAATAAATAACTGCTCAACTGTGCTGGGATTAGCTCTCAAGATTGTCTCTGAGGATATTTCAAACTAGAAGATCTATGGAAAGAGGACTGGATACAGCTGTGAGGAGCAGAGCATGTTTACATATGTATTCACACAACAATCAAAGACTGATCTGAATACACCCATAAAGAAAGGTTGAAGGGTTTTTTTTTTTTTAGTCGCTGATCTCCAATTCTGCAAGATATGCACTGAAACTGGGCCCCAGATGTTGTGCATGCACATACTTCCATGTTGTATTCTTTGCTCAGGATCTCTGGAGCCATTATTCTTTTGCATACCTGTGAGGCCAAGATCCAGGTTCTATTTCCCTAACCCTGGGGAGTCCAGGCAGAGAGCCAAAAGCATTTACTCTCTTTTGTTGTAGTTTAACTGCAATCTTAGGTCATCAGCTGTGGATGAGGAGAATGAGACAACTCAAGGGGGGTGTGTGGGGGTGTGTGTGAATCTTACCCTTCTTTTCCTTCATTCTCAGCATCTCAACACTCAGTATCCTGACTGTGTGAAGTGCCACATCTTAAATCCTGTTTGTCACAGCACTTTGTATTATGCTCCTTAGGCCAGCAGCAGGAAGGCAAGACCTTCACAGGAGCTGCGCAGATGGCTTCATGCCTCTGAGTTTTCCCCATTTCTGCCTCAAAAAAACCACTTTTCTAAATGCTGATTAGATAGTGTAGGGCCATTTTCCTCCGGGAAACAAATCTCCACCAGTGGTAATAGCTCTCTAGACAAATACTCACAAATTGGATGACTAATAGTAAAGGGTGCTGTAAACTGGATAAGGGAAAATTCACACACAAGATCTTGTTGAGGAGCAATGCCAAAGAACCCTTTGTGTCTCTAAGAAATCTTTCAATAATACTATTCCTAGAACTTAAAAAATGCCTGCTTTATTGAATAACTATTTTACCACTAACTAAGAAACCAATTACATTTTAATTTTCTAACACCTGATACAGGATCATTGAGATGAACAGGAGCAAAAGAAATTACTCAGTCTAAGCCCTAGTAATGAAATTGTTTGCAACAAAACCATTTATAGATACTCCATTACCTGAGTAGTTTACACACCAAGAAAGCTTCCATAATATCCTCCTAAATGCTGTATTGTAGTTCTCTGCTCATTTTCTTACACCCTTATTGATTCATTCCAAGTACTATTTTTTTCTTTAAATGTAACACCCAAATCTGAACACAAAATACTGAATACTGATGCTTTGTCAGTGCTGAACATACATATAAAAATTGCCCAACCAACAAACCAGGAACAAGAAAATACTGAAAAAACAGTTTGAGCAATTTAGTTTAAAATATTTAATAAATTATTTAGTTTGAATCACCAGTGACCTGAACAATCACCATTTACAGACACTTAGTACAGTAAATTGATTGAGGGAAAATGAAGTGACTACCTCATTGATAGGTTTAATATGTAATTAAAGTATTTGATAATCATGCAATATTGTCAAATTCTGTATTATGGAATAATAGCATTTTATAGTTCAATGGTTTTGTTTCTCCTTTGTGACACATACAGTTTAAGGACTAGGCACTACAGGCTGCATACTCAACTTAGATGTGTCCAAGAAAATGATTGTACTGAAATGGAATTATCCCAGATAAAGATTGATATAAATATAATTGATCGTATTGTGTGCTTTGATAAAGGTAAATATACTTAAACTGGAACATAAATAAAAGAATTCCAAGACGAAGGTGAGTGTTTTAATAATTGATGTACCTGCAATAAAGAACCTCCTCCATAACCTCAAAAAATCTCTTAACAATATGAAAAATGCAAAAATCTGCAGGTTCTAATAAAAGTAAATCAAAATGTCAGCAATTCAAAAGTAATTTACAAGATTATAGCACAGAGTTAATGTGGGAAAAGAATGACTTGGTGGGCAAGGCTTTTTTTTGACACTCAAATGAAATGCAAAATTAAGGATGTTTAAGGCCAGGTGTTTAGATACATTTCCCTTATTCAGGACAAAAAAGTTACCTGGAAAATATTGAAAGCAGAAAATTAGTTAATTTGAAGAACTTTGTTAATTTTAAATTTGTTATATTTTTGCTCTACCTTTTAAATTCTTTTTTTTTTTTCCATTATAGAAGTAGAAGAAATATTAGATCTCACGAATAATGGGGCATAAGCAAGTCTCAGACCCCATGATTTAGGAATTCTGCAGGTGTGGCCCCAAATCCCTCATACCAGTTTCCTATTTTGAGAGAAGAGTTTCCAGTCTCACTCAGGATACTTAGCTAAGCCTGGAAATAGAAATAAGTGAAAAATAGGTCATGTTGTGTTGTATTATTCATTTAAGAGGGAATGATCATAACTATAGGCAGTCATTGAGCAGCTTCCCCTCCTATTAAGTGAACTGTAAAAGCAGGAAAAGGAAGGCACAAGGCAGCAGTTTAAAAGACAGTTTAAAAAACAACTCTGCTATTACTGAAGTACTCAAGCACTTCACCAGTGCTGCACAAATCTGCTTTTTAGGGTTTGTGACCCTCCCTATTCCTGCTGCCTAACTTGGAACAGAGGTGGCTAAAAGATATTGATGAGACTTGCCATCATCCTTTCATTTTTCATTTGCATCCAGAACATGTTAAAACTGTGATCCTCTAGCATGTAGCAACATGTTTTCTACTTAGAACCTGATACCCTCTATTTTGAAATTATGTGTACAGTTAGAATAGGGGAGAAAAAGCCATTGATTCCTTCAGATTAGAAAGAAAACAACTTCATCCACAATTTATCGGTCATAGCCCAAGAATATTTGATAGCCATGTGTTGATAGTTTTCTTCCCTAAAATTAAATTGCTCTAAATATTGTGTATTTAAACATCAGGTGAGAAATAATGAAGAAACTATCAAATAGCAGACAAAACCCCCACGACTTTCATCTATATTTAGTCAATGTAGATATCTGTGTATACTAGACAGCTTTTCATTTTAAAACATCATATGCTATATGACTTGTAGCAGCAGAAAATCTGATTATTTGTGCACATTTACATTGCATGTCTATATTATTCATGTCCAGATATTTAGGAAATCAGAGTTACATCATTTTCTTAATTTAATTACTTATTTTCCTGAATATGATGTTAGAGACAAAGTAATGCTATGGATGAAATAAGAAGTTAATGGAAAGTGTGTTTTCTTCAAGTGCTTTAAGATTTACTATTAGTATCAACAAGTGTACACAATTTTATAATCTTTTTTTTTTTTTGCTCATCATAAACATAGAGAAATAACAAATAATATCACTCAAAAATGCATCAGAATAGGGCAAAACAAGTAAAATAAACCTTTGTATCATTTTTGCTGCTAGTAGAAAAATTTCTTCTTTTAACTGGATCAGCCTAATTGGCTCCCATAATCTGGCCATGAGCAGAACAATAACATTGCTGTTTTCTATCAGCACTGTGGTCCTTTCCTTCATCTGGTATTGAAGAGCAAAGCTAAAATACACAGTCTTCAGTATTACTTCCAAAGTTATTTGTACCACTTTTGGAATATAAAATGTACAAAACTTAATATCAGCAAAACAATTACCATTTTATCAGATTAACAGGGAGAAGAAGTAATTTGAATCTTTACTCATGATGTGCAGGAGAATAAGCCCAGGAAAATATCCTTGAAACCAGAGAGTAGCATGCCCAGAGATCTCATGAAATAAGCAGGCACCGCATCTGTTATTTAAACTCAAGGTCTTTGACACCAGCAGTTTGAGCATCAAGCCCACCAGCTGTGTGGCCACCAACTGGGCTGCCTGGCTTCCTGGGTAGCCCCGGGGAAGGGAGCCAGGGAAGAGAGCAAGGGAGCCAGCAAAGACAGTCCATCACCTGTCGCTGTCTGATCAGGAACCGCGAGTAATACAGTAACACACACACGACTTCTTCAAGGTAGCAAGAAGAAGCAGTTTATTGAAAGGCCACCGCACTTATACAGGATAGTTTGTGCAATACAGAATAGAGAAGGCTCACTGGTCCAAGAAGGCAACACCTCTTTGAAAACATGCTTTTTGTAAAACATCACTTAGCACACACACGGCACTGTGATCAGTATCAGGTGTTAATCTGTGTTATTCATTCTTTCTTCTCATGTTTATCTCTGAGAAAAGTTCCCAGCCTGGGAAAGATCTGAGCTGGAGCTGAGAAAGCCAACAGCCTGGGAAAAATCTGAGTTGGATTTTTCCTTGAGCCTTCAGCAGTGTCCACAATCACCCACCCCTGGCAATTGGGCGTGGGATCCCAGCAGCTGGGAAACTGCCCCAACCTTCCCATAACTGAGGGAGCCAGGCAGTGCAGAGCCTGAGGCAGTGGGGAACCTGCCGTGGGCAGCAGCAGAGAGAGCTCAGAACTCAGAAGGAAGCATTCTGACTCATCAGATGCACACCACAAAACTCACCACGAGGGCTGCACAGGGAGCAGTGACCCCGTG
Organism: Cichladusa arquata; assembly: GCA_026413545.1. Taxonomy (NCBI): domain Eukaryota; kingdom Metazoa; phylum Chordata; class Aves; order Passeriformes; family Muscicapidae; genus Cichladusa; species Cichladusa arquata. Next base: position 40,586,471 of record JAOTQP010001652.1, on the reverse strand, counting down.
TCAGTGATCCCATGAGATGGTCACCAGTATTTCCAGCAGCTGAGAAGCCAGGCATCCCAGAGCCACTCATTCAATCTGACGTCATCTCCCTTTCAGTGGCTGCTTTGGAAGGGAGATGGGTAGCAACTCATGTCACTGACCACGAGAAGAAAAGTAATTCTTTTGCAAATTAACAAGGTCAGAAAAGAGGCCCTTAATTTAAAAATATTACTAGAATTCTGCACAGCTAAAAATATCCACAAAGTTTGGACAGACCAAGGCAAGGGATATGAGACTGGAAGATCACAAGATTAAAACCTTAGATAAGCCACAAAGCTCTATGAGAAAGTAGTCTCTCCATACATGGGACATCTCTGACAGCAGAATTGGGGTGCCATATTCCTTTTTCTCCATCCCAACCTCTTTGAGGATTTTTTCTGTGTCCTAAGCTAACTTTTGAAATACTAGACTCTGAAGAAAAAAGGCTTCAGCGCTCCTCAGCACACTCAGACAAAATACTTGGCATTTTGAAGACCTACTCTAAGAGCAAGACAAATAGCTGGGGACAGCAAACAGCAGGATAACAGTGTGTGAAGATCAACAGTCCTGTAAATGATTTCCCAGAAACTTGTCACAGTGACGCAGCAGCGTAATGCCTCTCTATGAGCACAGATCTGCGATGTCAACCTGTGACATGCAGCCATTGCTTCAGAATCTTTAAAAAAACCCACACATTTTCTTGGAGTTGCATGACAAACTCCCTCCAGCTACTCAGCAGGTATTCCCTGAGATGTAAGCTGGTCGGACAGCAGAGAATTGGTTGGTTGAACAGTGTGAAGTGAATGCTCATGCTCTCAGCAGGGAAAATGTTTTTGTGGATACTACTGCATGGAATGGAGTACAATGAAAACTGCTGAAATGGATTTTCTTGCCTTGATAAGATGGATGAGATGTTTTTGAATATACTGCATAAAGCTAGTGAAGGCAGCACGTCACTAATGGAAATTTTAAAAGTTGCTATTATGCAGCAAGCCATCATCAATTCATAACTTCCACAAAGAGGTGCTACTGCTCTGGGGATCTGCACTGATGTTTTGCGATACTTGTCTTAGGCATAAACATATGAGCCCATGCTGCTTCCTATTTAGAAGTAAATTGAGTATTTCTAGACAGAAGAATGGTTCTTTCTGTGGTGAATGCTTCATTCAATAATTTCTTGTTTGTTATTTCATATAGTCAAACCACACAGTTTTTTTGACTTACAACAAAATGCTAAGTAATTTATTCTGTTTTAGGATCTCAAATCATATGCCCAAGCCTCCACATCAATTAAATTTGGACAGAGACTTTTTACAAGAGCATGTACTGAAAGGACAAAAGGGAATGGCTGAAAAACTGTAAAGCTGAAAGATGGTAGGTTTAATTTTAAATTCTTTATTGTGAGGGTTCTGAGGCACTGGCATAGGTTGCCAAGAGAAGATGTGGATTCACCATCCCTGGAAGTGTTCAAGACCAGGTTGGATGAGGCTGTGAAAAACCTGGTTCAGTGAAAGGTGTCCTTGTGAATGGCAGCAGGGTGGAACTAGATGATTTTAATGTCCCTTCCAAGTCAGGCTATTCTATTATTCTACATAAGTCGAATATTTTTCTTTATAACACTAAAAGAAGCTTTTCTAAATGCACAAAGACATCACCAATGTCTTTCAGATATCTATTCAGATATCCTTCTACAGACAATCGTCTCTGTGAGAGCCCACAAATTGTCCTCTTTTTGTGTATGTAACTGAAAATTTTTCAAAACGAGTATTTTAGAAATTCTTCCTTTTATGCTATCCATTTAATAGCAGCCTTCCCCTGTGTACTGATATTTTGACTGGGTAGGTCTTTACATTCTTGACTTTTTTATGGCTCGCTATAGCAAGAATCCTTACTCTCAGTTATCATCAGTCCTTGTTTTTAAAAAACATCCTCTATTACCTTCAAGATAGTGATGGGAACCAAATTAACCATGGCTTGGAGTTAAACCTACTGAGAGATCTGGGGTTAGAGTTTGTTCTATTTTTGTTCTGGCAAGCCTGCAGCAATCTTTTCTATCTGCTTCACAAGGTCCTACTCAGATTTTTCCTGATCTTTGAAAGTATGTGATGCACTGCTTCAGAGACTTCTCCATTCTTTACATGTAGGAGGCTATTTCAAGGAAAGCTAGAACTTTTTCCCTGAATAATACCACAGCTTGAGATATTACTTTGGCATGATAGAGCTTACTTGTAGAGGTGAAAACAGATTTTTAAACCAAATTGATTTCCAATTCTAGAGATCCCCAAGCTCCCACATATAGAAACGTGACCAAAGTATTCAAAAGCACTGCAGGGATGGTTGCATGTGCTGTTGATATTAAAGGTAGAGATATTATCACAAGCACAAAAAAACATTCAAGACTATGTTGTTCAAAAAGCTAAAGTGCAGAAACGTAGAATATAAAAACCCTCTAAGTACTGCTTGCTGTGGATTTTTGTTTTGTGTGTAGAATGCCAAGAATCTCAAAGACTTCCATCTAGAAAAATGATTACAACAAATGCCAAAGGTTGTATTGCCTTCCTGTGTCTTCCCTTAAAAAAACCTGAACTATTATTATGGCCTACTTGGCATATTCTGTCAGTTCACCTGGTTCAGCTTTCTGACTTCAGCATTCCCAGAAGAGCTGAATGCAGCCCTCTTCTTATTTCAATCAATCTGGCCTCATCACAACTACTTTTCTGAACATTCTAATTTATTTTGGTTTCCCTTAAAAGTTTAATCTGTGAATAAACACTTCACAAATTTGTTGGAGCCAGAAATTTTCCATCTTTGCTGATTCTTAACAAGTGTATCTACCACTTGCTTTGTCCAGTAGGCATTCTCTCTTTCTCTCATTATTCCTGCACTATGAAAGGGAAATGTGGGGTAATACGGACTGATTATTTTATTCCAAGTGTCCCAGTTCAGAGTAAATTGACATTTTGAATTCCCCTAGTAGTTTTCAAGAGACATTTTGCTGGTTTTCCCCTCTGTGTTACAGGGAGTTGACAGTTTAGCTAAAAAGCCTTCATAAATTGAAGTTGGCTGGCTGCACAGAAAAGCCTTTAATTTAGTCTATGTCTGCCCTTACAACTTGGCATATATCAAGCAAAGAGGAAAATATTACCCCATGAACTAATAATTTAAGGTAAATCCTACACTCCTTTATTATTTATACAATATTAAAGGCAGGTATAAGGCTTTAAACATAAATTAAAATATAATCTTCTCTTTGAAAGCATACATTCAAAAAGAACTTAATTTTTATAAATAAAATAGACCAAGTATAAAGGCTGGGTACAAAGACTGGAGGTAAGCATATAAATGGACTATGAGTAAAAAATAACTTAGTAGTGATGGTACTACACAAGTATGCCTTGGTAGCCTTGACCTGGTTATCTCAAAATGAAATCATGCTGGTGACAGCATCTCCCTCTGAGAAAAGGTTTATCTTCATGCTGTGACAGATCTGAGCCCCTCTGAATTGAGTTATAAATACTTTGTGTTGTTTGCAGCCTGAATACATTGAGATACCTCCACTGTCTGTGAAACAGGTGGGATATAAAAATCAATAATTTAAGAAATAGTAGAGGACAAATTCAGAATCATGGGCTGAGACGATTATGGCTCAGCCTCTTTAATATATATTTCTGTAAATCAGAAACCAGAACAATTGCAATTCTACAAAACAGGTTTGAAAAAATTCTAGTTCAAGAGAAAGTTGTGTGAGAAGCATGAGTGTGGAGTGTGGTTTGCAGAGGCAACAATGCATACAGTAAGAGAAACAAAAATACACTAAGAGAGACAAATAAGCATTTTTTCCATAGGGTATAGAAGATTTATCTTCTTTGCCATAGTACAGCCTCGATTCTTTCCTTTTACTGTCATATAAATAAAGGTATTAGCAGAATAAAATAAAAATATCCACCAGGGAGAGAGGTGGAATAATTTGCCTTCAGTGCTTACTCTGCACAAATGATTCTAAACTTCTCCCTTATGGGGACATGCCCAAAAGCAGAAGAACAAATTTGTCTCTGAAAATATGACAGCACAGCTCTGCCATCTGAAGGTTTCTCTCAGACCTCAGGAGTCAATTTCAGTGCTACCCAAATCATTTGGTAATGTAGAGCCAGGCAACCACTATATATGTTTTATTCATATAATGCAAAGTAATACCTTTAAGGCCAAAAAAAGGGGGGAAGGAGCAGTGAATCTGAACAGGATATGGAGATTAGCTTTTATAATTGTAACAGTGAATATCCTTAGCTGTAAAAATCAGAGGTGCCAAATACAGGCAGAAAGCTGTAGTGCTGTTGTATCAAGAATCCAGGTATATGCACATCTCCTGAGGTGAGACCTTAAGACACCTTAGAACTTGGAGAAAGGTCTTAATCATCCTGTGTGAAAATACAGAAACTTGCGTCACCTTTTCCGTTTGTGAGGGAACACCAAGTTTCCAAAATAAAAATGACCGAGGGACCTTTAGAGAAGAGAGACATCTATAAATACAGGATTGGTGGAGGAAAAAAGAAAAGTCTCAATGAACTTACGTTCTTTGGACAAAAAAGAAGGTGAAACAATTACTAAGCACAATGTGACATCATATTTATTGAAAATTAAAATTGTTTGAATGATGATTATTACTAGCAGTCAAGATTTAAATAAAATTTAGTCGATTTAAATTCAGAAATAAGGCACAGTGAATGGAAACATTCCTTAAGAACTTGCGAAATTTGCTAGGTATGGTCATGGCAGTGGAGACTGAAATCAGAGTGGGTTTTGCCCAAAAAGATTATAGCCTTGTGGAACAAGAAACAATTTGGGCAAAATCAAATCAGATATCCTTCAGAAGACAATGACTATTTTTTCTGCCTATGTACATGGCAAACAATAAATTGAAATTTCAATCGAAAAATCTAAAGGTCACTTTTATCTCTTTATAACCTTTGTTACTAAGTGTCTTGTGCTAAGCTTCAGAGAACATAAAAAATCAAAAATACTTCCTTAATGAATCTGAAATACCCATTCATTGCATGAAGAATGAGAATTGTAAAAAAAAGAAAAGAAAACACATGTACACGTATTTCCATTTCCCTGTTAATGTTCTTACTAAGCATTTAACTTTTTTCTTGAAAATCTTATTTCAGAATTAGGGGAGTAGTGTGACGTTAAGTAGCATATAGTCCTTGCACAGCATGTCAGAGTTGCATCTGAAATTTCCTTGGGAGAAGAAATAACAGAAGTTAGTTACCAATCTCTGATGACTCCGATTACTGCCTTTGGGATTGCTCAAACACTACAACAGCAAGGACATAATAAGATATGAGATGGAGTGAAAAAAACCCCAAAAATTGTTGGGAATGACAAAAAAACAGATACTAGTGCACAGTGTCTAAAAAAGGGACTGAATCATTATTTGTAGAGCATGCAAGTATAGGGATACAATGGAAAAAGTGACATTAAAACCATATTTAAAAAATGCTAGATCAAGACCTTCAGAAGCAAAGAGCTCTAAAAAGGGTTTTGAGAAATTAGGTAGCGTTAGTTAAGAAATGAGAAAGGTTATTGAGGAAGACACTCTTTAGAAAATAAAATATTTTAGATAATTTTTTTTCCTTTTGAGACATAGAAGATTTAGCATGAAGCTAGATACTGAAATAAAAAATTAGACAGCTCTGGGTTTCTTTCCTGAATACATCTGGAATGTATTCACAGGCTAAAGAAAGGTCAGGAAAAGACAAATTGTAAAGTGAACACTCATGATAAGAAGTTCCATTTTCCCAAATTTGAGTTATCATTAACAAAGAGATGGTTAGGTAAATTCTTTAATTCTAGAAACGTCTATTTTGATGAATCACTAATAAAGAGTTTATCATCAAAGCTTTCACAGAAGATCAGGTAAACAGTAGGAAAAGAACACTAGCCCATTAAAAAAAGACAGTTTCAGTGCTACTCATCGTCAAGCAATGTCCATGATAGATTTCTATCATCAAAATTTGCATATTTATGAAGAACTTTAACCCCACACATTTGGATGCAGAGCTAATTTGCATTTGCTCTGAGTATTTACACTGCATTGACTATGGGAGAAAATGAAATACAGAGTCACAGTGGGCAAGATCAACGCTCAGACTCTCCATTATCCACAGCATTAGATGCACCATTGTGCCATAATGCCTTCCTGGAAGAGCAAACAACATACGAGGCAGACAAACTCTGACCATGACTGGCATTGCATCCGGCATATTTTTACACTAGTTGAGTCTGACCTTAAAAAACCAACTCTTCTTTTCAACAGACTACCCTGTTCAGAGTTATCAGTTCAGGCTGAAAAGGCTATTAAAACGTAAGAGTTTCTAGCTGTGGGAATTGAAGATACCCAGTCATGTCAGATATCACATGCTCTTTTGTCTAAGGCCCTGAGTGACAGGCTGATTTGATTGATATGGCTTGAAGTCCCATTACTGCTTAGAATGTCAAACTGCAGCCAGCTCTGTACACAGCTGTTAACTCTCTTTATTCAGTTCTGTTAAGATAAAACTGAAGGGTTTATTCTATGACATAATAATTAGTAAGTAGAATCTGAATTTTTCATGTGCTTGTCATTGTTAAGATAAAACACAATGAGAGCAAAGCAAACCAAGAACAATGCAGTTCCAACTTAAGATTTTCTGTGGAAACATATTAAGCATAAAGAACAATCTGTAAACTTTTATTCAAGGTAGAAATAATGACAAAAACTAGTTTAAGACAAGGAATTGACAGTTCACCTTTTTGAGTTCATGGAATCTGATATATCACTGATATTTTTTGAGGCATATAATATTTGTATGCTTGTACATATACACATACACACATCTACACTCCATGTGTTGGTGCAATATCTATGAATTTTAATGTAAGCATGTGTGCTTAGCCCATTTTTTATTATTTCAGTGCTTATTAAAATGTAGGAATTTTTTTAAAAGCCAACACGATTCAACTCATCCTTAAAGAGAAAATTTTGGCTTGCCTTGTTCCACCTATTCCTGGTTAATTTACTAGCCAGTGCTTCCCTGATGAAAGGGAACCCTTCATCTTCTGCATGTAAACTTGTCTTCCTTTAAGAGTTTAGGCACAATTCATACAGAATATGGGCTTGTCAGTGACTCCTCCAAGGCTTTCTTCCTAGCTTTGTTAAAAATTAATAATCTTTGTAAGAAAATGACATTTGCATAATTTTGGAAGTTTTTCATGCCTCTACAAGAGTGGATTACTGGAATCTGAATTTGTAAATACACTTGGTTTGCATCCCTAACTTCAACAGATGCAAAAGATGCCTTTTTTATGATATCTTGCTGTGACTTATCAAACTTATTTGGTAAAATAACTTTTAAGGTAACTTTCCCTAACGAATTCTAAAAAAACCACCATGTTGTAACAGCATTGTGTGCTCCAGATGCCAACATAATTTTGATGGCTTAGAGTTACATCTGTTCTACAGAGGACTTCCTACCTTTTGTGATGAACAGGATGTAGAGATCTATGACTTAATAAGACTTCAACTTCATTAACTTAGGTCATCTGAGAATTCACACAGTACAGGCCATAATCCTAGAACCAATTACTCTTTTTATTTGAGACACTCATCAGCTAAAAAAGATTCGACATTTTCTCTTCCAAAATTTTTACTGCAGTAATTTTACAGGAAAAAAAAATTCCTAGATTTATTTTTTTTTTATTCCACTCATTAACCTAATAGAAATAAATAAATCCAAAGAGTTTACATGTGTATCTGTTTTATCTTGTGTATCTGTTTTAAAGATGGAGTTCAGCCATAAAAAGAAGAAATCAAGAAAACCTAATCTGAGATTATGAACTGCTTACATTAGTTCCAAGTGAAGCCACTGATTTGAAAAAAAAAAAAAAGGGAGAGAATAGGAGGGGGAGGAAAAAAAGTCACACTAGTGTTGGTCAGTCATTATATGTTTTCTAATCATTCTTCCAGGAACTTATTGGTGATTAAGTTTTCATAAAATTCAAGAATCTGGATGAAAACATATGAGAAAAATATATGAGTTTACTCTCACAAATTTGAAAGCTATTAATAATTTTACTGTTTTCTCCCTGCTTTTTCAAAGATTCCTTCAAACTTATACTCTATAAAACTTTGTCTTCGACCTAGGTTTTTTTTTTTTTTTTTTTTTTTTTTTTTAATCAGTCAATGCTTTATCTACCTTCAAGGTGTCTTTGTCTCCTTGGATATAAGATATAATTTTAAAGTGTATTACAAATTTTAAAGTGTTTCACAAAGTTAGACTTGATGCTAAAGATAATTTTTTTCTTTTTTCTATTTTTTCCCCCTCTTTCCTCTCTTCATCCCTCTCTGTGAATAATGCCATGTAAAAGACTTGGGAAATGAGAGCCTGTCAACCACAGTCATGCTGCAGAGATCATTGTAGGAATGAGGCCTTTATATAAAAAACCCACACAGGTAGCAGAAGTACAGATTCCTAGAACTATTACATAAATATTTTCTAGTCCAATACTAGTGCTATTACCCATCAAAATTAGAAGAGTCTCCATTCTCTGTATAAAGACTCCTTGCCAAAGGAGTGAAGTGTATTTTTGACATGAGGACACTAGCTCATTAAGGTCAATGATTCATTTTATATGGTCCAGTAAACAGCCAACTTAATGAAAATTTTTGGCCGATAGTTCCTTATAGCTGGCACAACAAACAGCTGACTAAAGTATTCCAGTGCTCAGTGAACAATGATAACAGTGTCTATTAAAGGTATGCAGCTATGCCAAATACAATCATATATAATCAGCTGCACCAGAAATCCCTGTCGACACATTGCAGAATATCATCAGTCAGATGATGCATCTGCTACAAGTGGCAGCTGTTGTGCTCTGGAGTGTAGACAATTAGACATGAATATACTCCTTGGGCTATCTGCAGCATTCAAGCATGGTATTAGCTGACACCTGTTAAGCTGCAATCCCTACACTTTTGATATCTATCCATGAAAATTATTGAAAATACAATTTAGGATATCTAAAGACACGAGATTTCATAAATAACAATGAGCATAACAGCAATACTTCATGCATTTTTGGACTTTAGGAGAAAATATCTTTAAATAGTTCACAAATGATCAGGCTTACTAAAATTATAAGCCTCTCAGCAAAGTCATAAATGCCAAGCACAAATGCACTGACATATAATTTAATACGTGCTGCAGTGTAATTTTTATATGTAATTATTGAAGTAGTAATAAATAATATTGCAAGAAATATTAACTATATGAACAAGAGAAGCAGAGAAAAAAATCCCTGTATGTAAGGCCACAAAGAAACTGAGCATAAATCATTGCCTTTGGCGTAAATATTTACACAGGCAATAAGCTAAGATTTTTATTGGATTTTGCTTTTTTAACCAGATCTGAATTTTTCTTCATATTACTAGATTAGGAGATAATTTTGATTATCCTTCTGACTTTCTCTGGATGACAAATTTTTCTTGCAGTGAGGAAATAATCTGGAGATTTATTAAATTGTTACATATACCTACAAGAAATATGGACTGCTGTAGATGCCCTTAAAAAACACCAATCACACAAAGTTATTTAAAAAAGTGTTCCCTGATTAACTCTTCCTCAACCTAGAAAGATATCATGCCCTGGAAAAACATTAATCATGAAAACATATCTGAATGCTGGGCATTTTCAAACTGTATTTAAATTCTTAAAGTTTGTTCATTATTGACTGAAAACAAAGAATGACAATTTTTCCCATTCAAAGTGATAAAGCAGACATAAATAAAGCATGCACATTTACATATCCTTAAAAATCATGACAGAAATTTCTGTCCCATAATTTTCTGATAATTTTTCTTGCAAACAGTGACAGAGAAGAAGAGATTTTGTATAAAATCTAATTGCATAGAATATGAAAAATCTGGCTCTGAAGACACTATAAACATGTAATGCCTTGTTTTAATAACTGTAAGAGCTCTTAATTTGCTAATTGCAAATCTATTATCACTTGGGGTTTTTTTTTTTTATTTTTAAAGCACAGTGAGAAGCATCAGATTAACATCACTAGAAAAAGAGTATTTGTTTCTTAGTTTCATCTAGTTTTTTGTGATTTTTTTTTAATATAATTCTGAATAGTCCTTCAACTGGATCTAAGGCATTAAAAAGCATCTGCTCTTTAGCACTGCACATTATTTTATTCTCTGAATTTGAGTAAAGCCCATAGAATATATGGTACAAAGTCTTTTACTGATGTACATACTGATAACTTAGCTGCTAACCCTGAGAGCAGCCTTATAAAACTTACAGAAGATTGTAGCCTACCAGCAGTTAAAGCCTTATATACTTGTCTGTAAGACTGGAACCTTAGCAACATGCTAAGAGAAGGCAAAGCACTTATATTCTCCAATAATGTAGAAAAATCAAACATTTGAAAATAGCTTAGTTATTGTTTTTTCCATGCAGAAAACACTAAGCGACATATTGTGATGACTATTCAGCTGTGTGGAGATCTCCAAGACTGAGAATACACCAGCCACACTGCACACACTAGTAAACACTTCTTTTCCCTCAAACAGTATTTACCATGCTGCTTCACACATCAGACTGAGGGCACAAAATGTTACAAGATGCAGAACATGACAACTACCTCAGAAGTCAGCAGTAAAGACAGCACAAGAGCAAAGACTGGGATTTGATCAGGAGCTAGAGCCAAATCTACTGGGAAGATAGAAGCCTTGCAGGACGATGAAGCCACCAGCTGCAAGAACTCCAAGTACTGATTACCAAGCAGACACCCAGCAGGCACACCTGGAGTCTTACTTAAATGCATTTTTAAAATCCCATTTTCCCTCAGCAAAGAAAACCTCATTTTCTCTTGCTGAATGCTCAGAGAGCAACATAATTTATATGCCAGATGAATATGTGGGATTAATTTTATTGCAATAAACATTTTGGGAATATGAGGATAAGCAATTTACTAGGCAAAAAGGTATTACTAGGAAAGGATGAACTATGACCAGAAGTTATTCAAAAGCTATCTCAATGAACAACAAAATAGTCAAACAAAACTAAAAATTCTGCTTCAGTGGTATGTTTTTAATACAAGTTTGGGAAATGACAGCTAAAGGTCCAAGCAATGGCCTAAGAACAGATTTTTCTTGCTTTCTAGTGTAGCTTGACTCATGTCCTTTGGGAAGGGTGGTTACAGGGGCCTGTAGCTTCAGGAGTGTGCATGACTCTTGTCACAAGATGTGGATAACATCTTGAGGAACACACGTACCCTCTGCAGCAACACTTTCATAATTTTAGATTTAAAACATTTAGTCATCCTGCCAAGACTGAACTTTAATGGAAATGGAACCAGTCTACTGGCGCTGAAAATTAAAAGGGTTGTAGAGAAGTATTTATTCTAGGGGCTAGGGGACAGTCAACAGGCACATAGGAGCACCTGGTTCAGAATGAGGAATCCCCTGAGAGGATGTGATTGATATTCATGTGTCTCTGAAAGGCCAGGAGGTGGACAAACAGGGTGGACAAACCAGACTGCTAGCCAAGCTGGCATGTCTGACTGACATGTGTAATGTCAAATGCAGAATCACAAAATCACACAGAAATAATCAGGCCAGAAATAAATACCACTGAGGTCTTCAAGTCCTGCCTATGACCCAACACCATCATGGCAGCTAGACCATGGCATTAAGTGTCACACCCAGTCGTTTTTTAAAAACCTCTGGGGATGGTGACCCCACCACCTCATTTGGCATTCCAATCCAATACCTGATCACCGTTCCTGTGAAGAAGATTACCCTTTCCTTGGAATCCAAGCAGAGCAAAGGTAAAATTTATTTTCTGTGATAAAATTGCAAGCCTAATGAGGAGGATGCTGATGGTACTAAGGATATTCCCATACTCAATGTATTCTGTGTAGCAGACAGATCAGAAGGATGAAATCACTAGAGAATATATGCAGAAGAACTGCCAAACCAAATAAATTAGATGTAAGTGACCAGGACTGAGTGGGATTTATCTGAGTTCTGGAGTATTGTAAGAAGAAACTGCAGAGAAGATGGGTCTCTTGAAGGCTGAAGGAGATATGTTTAATTTTTATGGTGGTGGATGAAGTGCTTGTAGAGCTATTATTCATCCAGGTAGAGGAGGTTCAGACTGTACATTAGGAAACATTTCTACATGATGAGGGTGGTCAAACACTGGAATACACTTCATAGAGAGATGGTTGATACCTGAAGCCCGTCAGTGTTTAAGGGCACACTTCAAATTTTTGGTCAATAATGAAATGGTCAAGAAGTTGGACTGGATGATCTCTGTTGGTTCCTTCCAACTGAAACAGTCTATTCTGTTATATTCTAAATCCTACAATAAAAGAGCTAAGGGCAGTGAATAAAATTACCTGAAGATGTGTTTAAATTAGATAAAAGAATGTTCTAGTTAACTTGCTGCCACAGAAAGCAACTGTCAACAGTTTTAAAAAAAGGATTACAGAAACTCACACACGACGACTTGATAAGCCAATACCAAAGGTAAGGTCAGGAAATATAATTGTGGGTACTAGGGGAATCTCTGGGGAAGTGACTGTGTAAACGGGGCACCCATGAATACCTTAAATACCTGTCCTTAATTTCATCCTCTGCTGCCACTGCCAGTCTGACCTAGACTTGGTTGGGCTAAGTGCATTGACAGGGTATTTTTGCCAGAGTTGACAGAAGTCCGAGGGGAACGATAACAAGAAAACTGCAGAGTGATATCTAAGGTGTTTTATTCAGAGGGATTTTAGGATAATTTAATTTGTAATTATGACAAGATTTTGAAACTTGTCTTACAAAATGGAGCATTCCTTCCATGTGTTATTCTTTTAATCTTGAGAAGGCAAGGCTGTTAACCCAGAGATCTTTCCCAATACTAGTATTTGCTACAGATTCTTACAGAAAGTCTTAAGGAGTTATAAAGTTAATGGTTAAGAAAAAGAGACAGCACAAGCAGAATAATCACAATGACTGAAAGTACATAACTAAAAACTTTTGCAGATAATTGTTCTCCACAGAGTAAAGCTGACAGAGCAGTCAGTTTTTATACAGCTGATAGCCAGATCTCCCAATACCAAATTTGATATTACAGAGCTGATATTTTCATGGGGGCAAAACTGAAAACTGTAATTTTCTTCCTTTTTTCTCTTTCACTATAAAATGATTATTGCAGGTGTGAAGAAAGTTTCATTCTCCTTCTGTTCAAGCTCCTCTGTGTCCCAAGGGCAGTCATGAAGCTGAGCTTTTTACAACTTACAAACTGATTTCTTGTTTGTTTTTTAAATGCCTCTCAAAGACTCCAGAGTTGTGGAACAACTGGCAATATACAGTGACCATCTGGACCACCTTCATTTTTTGACAATTCAAATTGATTTTCTTCATCCTGTGGAATTCAAGCCTGATGATGTGTGTTCACAGTATCCAATGCATCTGGGAAGACATTGTTAGTAAGAGAACATCAGAATGAGCAAACTGTACTATGGCAGATGAAGTCTGGAATCAAGCTGCTTTTGCCCTTTATGTGCAAGATAAAGGTTTTATCTATGATTCAAGGCTTGAAATTTAGAAAATTTCTAGAGATGTATAGGTGAAATATAGCCCAATGCCGCTGATTCACTTTGTTGATTGATGGTATTTATCCTCAAAGACACAATAGAGTATGTTCATATAAAGCTGGCAGGGCTTTTTAAGACTTGCACAAAACACTTTAACGTAAAAAATGCTGATATAATTCAAATCAGGAATTAAAATAGTCACGATACAGAGAGCCAGTGGTGCATAGAAGTCACACGCAGATCTGAAAAGGAAAACGGTGATTAATGTATCTTCTCAAGAGCAGCTTTGCTCATCTAAAATAAGGAAGAATGAAGCACTGTGGAATAGTCAGAATAGTCTTTCACCATCATTATTTTACAGTAAATATTTTTTAGACTGGAAGGGTATTGCCTTAATTTGCTTGATTTATGAAGACTGATCCAGCAAAACATTTTATCATGCTCCTAATTTCAAATACCAGAAGTTCTATTAAGTTTACTGGAATGATTCACACACTTAAAGCTAAATACACACTCAGAGCTTTGGATGAGCTTGACCTATTGTAAAGTATAGTGACAAAACTACATTCAGAATAAATAAATCCAAAGAATAAGTTGATATGAATTAAATAATAGAACAAAAATATATGTATTCTTCACAAAAACCATAGAAAAGTATATCCCACTTACACAAAAGACGTGCGACAATGCAAAACACCATAAAATATTAAAAGGATTAGCATGTAGTTTAACATATTTTCCCAATTAATTATGTTAGCAGAAAAGGTCAATAAATTGAAGGTGCGCATTTCAAAGAAGTTTCTACTAAAGAACTTTATTTACATTTATTTAAAAATTAATATAACTTAATTTGTGATACTTCACAACATGATAACACGTTATTTACTTCTAAAAGGGAATAATACACCATTTGAATTGTTTCTTTGGAATGTTAATACTTCATCACGCAATAGGCTAACTGAACTGATATTTCTTAGGCAAACTGTACAGTGTCAAATTTAATTAAACATTTGCTTGTTAGATTTCCTAAAAATAGATAGGAAAATCACCTAAAACAACAGAAATGAAACAGTTCCGTAAAATGTGAGAAAATATGATTTAAATGTATTTTTCCCTTTCAGTTCTCAGGAACATATGGCCATTAATAAAGTTTTGTGGTTTAGGCATATAACTTAAATCTCTTAAAAGTTCATAATGTAGTGTCATTAAACAAAAAGATAAAAACCCACATTATAGTAAAGCCATGCAAGATTTTGGAAACTGGATGTAAATAAACAAATAATTTCAGAAGCTCCAGGAATCTGGTTAAGCCTTTGGTGACTTGCTCACAAATGTATGCTAACATGCATGGGAAGAGACATTTATTATCACAGCACTGTAAAAAAGACTGGTACGGTGTCCTAGATTTTCCCAAAGTAAAAATTGAAGTACCAAGAGTTTAAGGTCAGAATTTTAGTAGGTCTACTAGAGTCCAGCAGTTTATGCCAGGAAACTTGAAGATGAGGTGGCAAAAGTCACCATAGAGAATAAATACCTTTATGGAAAATTTGCACTGCATATGAACTAATTCATACATAGAGATATAAAATATTTCTTTACATAGTAATATAAGAGGACTCATCTGGGCTTGAAAACTTTGTCATGTGATGTGAGTAGAGATAAATGTGCTTAAAAATCTAAAAACAAATGTGTGCTTTCATCAGTCCCATTCTTTAGCTGATGGATCAACCTTTCATTAAACAAGAAAACTGCTGTTTCCAAAACGCACTGCTTTCTTAATTATTCTTTCATATATATACATACACACACGCACACATTTCTTGACTGCTGTGAAATCACAGCATAAGTCTGTTTGTTCTCTGATGCTGTTTGCAAAATAAAATAGAACAAAAGGAAAAAGAAATAAAGAAATAAGAAAATACCTTACAGTCTATATTCCCTCCTCTTAAAAAATCCTCAAAACAAACAAACAAACAAACAAACAAACAAAATCTCATCAACCTGTAGACCATTCTCCATTTTCTAAATCTTGTTCCAGCTATTTTCCATTTACACTGCTGTAGTGTAATGTAAGCCTCAGTGACTTCTCCTTCCAGAACTGTTCTTTTGTAAATAAAACTTTTTGTCTTCTACACAGGTTCCATGGCCTATAGCTTCCACATCTGTGCCTCTCTACACAGAGAGGCCAGAGAAGCAACAGAAATTTTCTCATGTTGTTTGTCCTGTCTTGTTCCTGTGAATAGTACATTTCTGGTCTAGAAAAGACTTCTGAATCAATGCTATCCTGAAGCTTTCCCCTGCTTTCTACACTTTGGCATGATATATTTGACAAAGTAGAGAGGTAAAGAGGAATTTTAACATTTTTTTAGCATCTTCTTCTCCTTTAAACAGTAAACCTGTTCTAATACCACTCTTTGTCTCTTTTCTTATGCCTTTTTTCTCTTTCCATGCTTTTTCTTTGTATGTTTCCCTTTCTCCTCCTGCATTTTGCTCTACCATAGCAGTAATTATTATCTTGAGCAATAACCCACCCCATGTTGCAATTAAAATTGTCGGCCTTAGTACTTGCCATCAGATTTTTCTCTTCCCTTTACAGTTAAAAACAGGGATTAAGGTAAGTGTGAAGATAGACCATGCAACAAAAATCAACCCCAAACCCTATGGAAAGAATTAATTTCCCTAATTTTCCTCTCCTGTGCAAAAGGGAAGGGAAGCAGCATGCTCTGCAGAGCCTCTTTAAAAGTGAGTGGGAAGCCAGGAGTATAAAATCTGTTGCTTCCAGAAACAGTGCAACTCCCCCACTGCAAGGAAAAGACTGAGCCAAAATACAAAAAGGCAATGGCAGTAGATTTTTTTATGTTTTTCTTTCTTATTATTATTTTTTAATGACTCATTTTGGATATCTTGTAATTGTTTTATTTGGTTTTGACGAATGACTGAAGACTGCACAATTATTTAGAGTTCTCCCTGTGGGGGAATCAAAGTGGTACCTCCAGTTAGAAATTGGAACAATTTGCAGAGGAAAATTACGCTAATGTTAATGATGCATTTTAGAAATGTACCATAAAAAGTCATGGACTATGACGATTTTTTTTTGGTTTTTTGGCACAAAGCTTTAATGAACATTTAAAGCCTAATCAAGAGACATGGAATTTGTCAGTATTTCCTACTGACTTTACCAGGGTTTGAATCCACCCTACTGTACAGGCCTATTTTCACCTCTTTCTGCCATAAACAGAGATACATGTTCAAACAGAGTTCATTGTCACCTTCTATTTGAAAAGAACAAAATTTTTACCTAGGTTACTGCTTTTCTCCTTCCTGATGCTGGTTTTTAAAAGAGACAAGAAAATAAAGGAAAAAGAAAACTTCAGGGATATAAAGATACAAAAATGGCTCATAGACCTTTTGGAGTGAGTTCCAAAGGAGGGCCACAAAAATGATTGCAGGGATGAAATACTTATGATCAAAGGCTGAGAGAATGGGGTTGTACAGTCTGGAGAAGAGAAGGCTCCAGGGAGTCCTTAGAGCACTACCTAAAGGTGGCCTACAAGGAAACTAGAGACAGAGACCTTTTATGAGGGCGTGTAGTGCCAGCACAAGGGTGACTGGCTTTAAATTGAATGAAGTTAGTCTTAGATTGGTGAGGCACTGGCACAGATTTCTCAGAGAAGTTGTGGATGTCCCATCCCTGGGAGTGTTCAAGGTCAGGTTGGATGGGGCTTTGAGAAAGCTGGTTTAGTGGAAAGCAGCCCTGCCCAGGGCAGGGGAGTTGGATCTAGATGCTCTTGAAGTTTCTTTCAACTCAAATCATTCTAGGAATCTGTGATACATCTTCACCTGACTTTACTTCCATTTCTCTGAGGGTTAGGGATAAATCTTGTGACTGTTTTTACTGCTGCAATTTGATTTGGATTTGCTGCCTATGCATCACTGTCCTACACACCCCGATACCAATCAAGAAAACTGCTTCTTTTCTGTCTCTCGAAGGTTATTGCAACACCATGTCTCAGTCATCCTGGGGACCATGGAGCTGGAAAATATCCTGACTGTTTTCTTCACAATATTTAAATACTGTAGATGACCCTCTCCCCTCACATGAGTAAATGCCCCCATATCTTGTCAGGTTCCATGGTAGCATGGGGAATATTATCACAGATGCTTCTTTTAATACTATGTAGTTGTTCTATTTCCTTTATCATCAGGGGTTTCCTATCTCACAGAGATCACACAAAATAGCAGAAAGGTTTGCCACTGTATAAGAAATCAGAGCATTAATTTACCAAGGATGAATGAGAATGTCAGTCATAAATTAAGAGGAACAATACAATGTTATTACTAGGGGTTTAAAATAGTTATCTTTATACTATTTAACATTTTAGCTCTGTTTTTTCCTTTCAGATTTGTAAAAGTAAATAATCACATTAGTAGAGTGGGACAAATAATGAGTTTGGTGATTTTCTTTTCTATTTAAAAAAAATGTAACAGGATAGGATAGTTTGCATTTTTATTTTATGGCATTTTAAATACATTCATTGAATGACAAAACTCTTAAGAAATTAAAAGTTATTAAGGAGTCTATAGTCTAACATATTTCACACTAGAAGTTTCATTCTAGCCAGACAGACTAAAAATTAAATTTACCTGTGTGTGTTTTCCTTCTTATATAACCTCTGCTGTCACAAAGCAAATAACCTTCCTTTAGACACAGTTTAAATAAGTCACACAGGAAGCATCCTGATAAAGAGAAAGCAAAATTCTTTTAAGCGCCTATTCTTTTGTTATTTGTGAAGAAAGGAGGATGCTTAAGGGGACAATTGAAACTCAGCTGAAGAGTTAAGAGTAGGTGGGAGTTAAGAAGGAGAATTAGACTTCCTAACTGTTGCAGTGTTTGGGACAAGAAAACTGACTAAACATCACCTAGAAAGAAAACAATTATGTATTTTTTTCAGAAAAGTTCTGAAATATCTGCTAGAATGCAGATCTCTCAGTGGTAAAGTATGCAAGCTCTCAAAATATCATAAAGCACAGAAAACAATACATTTTGCCTTCAGTAATGCATCTCCAATGCTTAATCCTACTTAGCAGTGTTCTCTAGATGATGTTGAAAGCTGAACTTCTCCCTCATGGGTCTCTCAAACAAGGAGGCATACATGTGACTAAAAGCCACTTTTACTTCTCAGATCAAGTCATGCATTAAGGGAAGATGGTTAGCTCCACGGACAAATTTTTTAATATACATTGCTGTCACTATTTAAACATGTCGGAATTGAAGACACTTCTAGAGCTGGATACTCCTTAAAAAGGTGAAATCCAACATAATTTTTTTTATTTTTTTTGGTTTGTTTTTTTTTTTTTTTTTTTTTTTTTTTTTTTTTTTTTTTTTTTTTTTTTTTTTTTTTTTTGTGGTTAATGGACTCTAGTAAGGCTTGATATACAGTATAAGATTTTACCTCAACTCTTCTGAAACTATTCATGTCCTGGCCTCTGTAAGAAATGTATTGCTTAAAAATAAAATAATACTTTCAAGTTCAAACAATGCAATCTGAAGCTCAGTTCAACGTTTCAGAGGAGACATATCTATAATTTAAATAGAGAGCTTGTGTTAAATTCTAGTTTCAGTGTGGATTGTGTTGCATCAACACAATTTATCTTCTATTTATCTTTTACTGTCAGTAGTTTCCCCAGATGGGACTAGTCCAACCCTGAACAAAATTGTTAAGAATATTTTTTCTTGCTGTATCAGCTAACATGTTTTAGCCACTTGGGACTTATCAGTCTATATTACTGATATATTGTCCTATATTATTACAGTTTTATACAACTGTTGCTCTTGTACCGAAATTGCTGATTTTTTTAGGCATTGTGAAGCAAGCTGCTGTCTGGATATTGATGAAGTCAATGGATGGCATCAAGGAGCTCAGTGTACACAAACCCACTAAATGCTCAGCTTGTTTTTTGTCCAAGCTCTGTACAAGGCTGTGCTGTTACCAGCACTGACATTGCCCAGGGTAAGCACAGAGAGCATTTGTTTGCATTGATGACATCACTGCAAAACCTTTTACAGGACTGTGTAATTCTCAAGTGGCTTGTAAACAAGTGCAGTTTAAACATGAATATGCAGTTGAAGCTTATTCTGAAAAGATACAAAGGAATTTGAGTAGTGTAAGATGCTTTTATGGTAGATGATATAGCAGTACTGTAATTTAAACTTTACTAATGCTGCTGTGGAAATAAAGCCTATACTTCTTTTTTTTTTTTTTTTTTTTTTAACATAAGTACTGCATTTAAATGCAGTGTCTGTTGTTTTCAAAAATGTTTGAAATAAAACTGTACTATACTCTGTGTGTGAGGAACAAAACAATTGAAAAGCAAATTGAAGATATCACCATGCTGCTAATGCAGACAGAGGTAAGGACATGCAAACTAACAAAGAAAAAAAGACCCTAAAAAATAAGCAGAAAATCTAAAAGTTTCTCATAAGCAATTCTATATGTTCTTTTCACCCTTAGCAGGACTCTTGTTTGAGTATTCTTGAAATTAATTCTGATATATTTCCTGTTTAAAGTATCACATTTATTTATGGTTATATGGTAGCACCAGATGGAAATGCTAAGACCAAATGAAAGAAGTACAGGAGACATTTCAAACTGACAGTGTTAATTACATGCTGAAAAAGTTCTAGCTTTCCAAGTAAAAGCAATTTCCAACTTCCAAAACCTTGCTATTATTTTCATGGGAAAAAAAAAAAAGAAATCCAAGGTAAATAAGATAAAAATCTTAAAAGTTTCAGTGTACTGCTTTTGAATAATGCTATCCACAGTTCTAAGACAGACAGTCCATTAAATAGAAAAAAGATTGTTCCTTTTTTTTTTTTTTTACATAAAGCAAGAGGCTACAAAAGCACAGCTTTTGTAATTTTGGTAATATTGCAGTTCTACAAACATATTGCATAGTATGTGTAAGAAAATAGTTCCCATCTTTTTATATATACTTCTATACACAAGAAAACCATTAACATGAAGGTTACAAAACAAAAATGATTAGCAGACCTTTACTGAGTAGTGTTTGAAACAGTACAACACTCAGATTTTCATCCAACTTTCATGTGCATTACAGTGAATCAGCTGACAACAATTCCATAGTCTAAAGTTTGTGGGTTTTTAATTTGTTTTTTTATTTAAATTTTTTTTTTTATCTAAAAACAAAGCAAAACAAACAAATAAAACAAAAACCTCCTAAATGATACATTGTGTTAGCAACCAAATACCTTAAACATCCTTCATTAAATTCTTCTAGACATTTATGGCTGTATCTTCCAGACTTAATAACCTTCTGCATCTAACTTGGTTGAAAGGGAATTCTTTCATCCAGTCAAGACAATTTTGCAAGCAAACTTCACTTCAAAGAAGCAAGGTCTTGGCATGTTTTCTTAGGAACACCAAAAGACCCCCATACGCATGAATAGTAATGAAATTGCAAGACACTGACAAAAAATTTAATCCTTGGAAAAAAGTGAAAATCTACAGCTCAAAATGCTGCACAAATCTAAACTATGTTACATTTCATGTTGTAATTACAACTTTTCATCTCTTCATTCCAATAGAATTAGTAGAAACAGCAGTGTCATAGTGTTGGATATAATAGAAGTTCTGTCTTTGGTCTTAACATTTAACCAATGAATGAACTGCAATACAAACCATACAGCTAGCAGTGCTCAGAGGGGTTGGCTGATGCTTTTATTTTTCTCTTCTTTTTTTTTTTCTTTTTTTAAACAAGAAAGAGACAGTATTCTATAATATGACACAAATATTTTTTACAGGAGATAAATCTATCATATATATTAAATACACGTAGCCAATAAGGTCTTTGCAGATATTTCATTGTTGTCATAAGGATGAAATCTTAATTTTTAGTATGGTTAATGCATTGAAATCACTTTTCCAATACTCCCTGAAATCATGTGGGCTAGAAATACTTTGCGAAATAAAAATTGTTTTCTTCCCTTCTTACTGTTTTCAATGGATTTAAAGTAAAATATCAATATTATGAAATTCACCAGAATATTAAGGCATTATGAGAACTTGTTATTCTATCCCATAGATTGTTGAAACTCTTAAATATACTCTACTTAATATTGATGAGACTCCAATAATGAATATCCTGACAGTGCAGAGCTATGTGAATTTACTGGCTTGTTTTAAGGAGTCCAATGTTCTATCCACATATATCTTCTGGGTTGCCATCATACAAAGTAGCAAATTATTTCAGTCTTGCTGTTAATTAATTAATCTGGTAAAAAAATTAATCTGGTAAAAAATTATTTTTTTCCTACATGCCCATTCCCAACCAAGTTGGTGTGAAATTTATTGAGTCCTTCCATGCAGTGAACAGAGACCTTTTTTAAATGAATAACAGGTAAATAATCTCAGAAGGTGAAGAACAAACAAATAAGGTTTTTTCAGTGGAAAATTCATGACAAAGTATCTGCAAGTCACCCTGCAGGTTTTTTTTTGAGAAAAAAAGCTCCTTAGCTTTTTTGCTACTTGTATGCAATTTGTAGGAAGCCACATTTTAATTCACCAAATAGATTAGTCACTCTGTTTGTTAATATTTTAAGCAACAGGTATATGTAGGCGTGCACAGATAATGAATACACATAGATGTGTCCTCATACATATCTTTATACTTTTCCTCCTGAAATTCATGATTGTCACTCTACCATTCTATTACTTGTGTGCATAAGAAAAAGACATCTATATCCCTACAGTTATAAGGGTGTATTGTATAGCTATACCTTCTCATGTTTTTTATTGTCACCTTCTTTGTCATCTATAACACTTTTTGTCCCTCTTACTATCTTAAAAGTCCTCATGTCCCAATAAATTTTCTTGCAGTATTTTCTACTATGTTTTCTTTCAAAGAAGAAAAATCTCAAATAAACAAGTCAGCTGTTAACAGCCTTCTTTTGAAGAGATAAAATAATCCATTCAAAATCTTCCTTTAACTGTTAAACACAGCAAATTCTTGCTATGGGGTAAAATTCACACCTCTGAAGAAGGCCAATGGTGAGGCAAGCGCCAGTCAAGGCATTGACATGTCTTGTGCTGGTCTTTTGCATAGGAGTGAATTTCACTTCCTCCTATGTGAAAACAAAGTCAACCTTATTAGGTGGTAATAAGATGCCAAGGCAATCACTGTACTGATTTGCTCATTTTCATTTTTTTTCTCAAAAAATATATTTTTAAAAAGTGTATATAAATACCTACCTTGCACCATCTCCCTCAGTTTTAGAACTATTTTTCAAAAGCCCTCATTTCATTGGTGATCTTAGATTCAGAAGTCTCTGAAAATACAAGCTAGGTGATGTAATTTAAAGAACAGAATTAAAAAGCACACTTACCTCACACAATCAAGCCATCTTCCACAATAGAAAACACTTTTATACTGTTTTACTTTCCTGGTTTCTGCAAGTTTCAAGATACTCTTGTTAATCCATGCAGTGACAAATTTACCAGCAGCATACCAAAGCATTTTTTATAAGATTTCAATTACCAACCAAGCCAAATAAGTATGAACATTGACACAAGAAAGAAATCCCACATGAAACTTGTCAAAAAAAAAAGTAAGGAGCGAGATCTGAGTGCAAATGTGGCTGCATGTTTTAAACAGACCTGGTAAAGGTAATGTAATATTGATGTACTTTTTAATACTGAATGTCATTTAATATGTGGTTTTATATATACTACTATTACTTTGAAACCTCAGCAGCAGGTGGTAAACAAAAGAGAATAATAAATGTGAATGTCATACAAGTTGTTAGTGCACTGCTTCTCAGTGTCACACCTTACATTACCACCAATGTTTGTACTGTGTTCAAGTGGCAGCAGTAAGACATAGTCAGAAAATGGGCAAGATACACCTTTGAAGATTTCTCTCTTGGTTTTGTATTTGCCAATTATAAGAACCTTGTGAAGTGCAATACACTGATCAACAAACACATCATCAGAATTTCCTTCTTTACCCTGTTGTTCTTTTCCAGAAACTGTATATTCTACTTAAAGCAATTGCTTCACATGCAATGGCCACAAAAACATTAAATAAGGTCATTCAGATCTGACAAACAAGAGCATGTCTTTTAACTTTTAAAGTAATATTGCTGAGCACTTCCAAATTTTACCTAGCGTACAAAACCCTAGACTTAGTAGACAAATAGTAACAACACATTTTTAAAGAAACCAAACTCAGGGAGGAATTCTGTCTCTTTTTGTATTAAAAACCATTTACTGAATTTGTTTAGTAAAGCAAGCATCATACAATGCTTTAAAATTTTAAAATTCAGGGATAAAAGTTTACATCCAAAAGATGAATGGAAAATTGTGCTTTCAGACAGTAAAGTTATTTATCATACAGGGGGAACCAATTCATCTCACCATCAGATTGCGAGTAAAATCATGTACTCTCTCTCTCTCTAGATATATATTCATGTGCAGTTCATATCCAGGTCCTGGAAAAATCTAAAACTATGTGCTTCACTTCAAGTAGCAAAGGCACCTGTGTTGTTGTCCCTTTTGGAAAAAAAGGTGATTCTATGTTCTAGGTTTCCTGATGAAGAATACATTGAGCTCTGGATGTCTCTCTCCCGTCTCAGTGTTGAGTGGCAGCACAAGCCACCAGAGAAGGCAGCTCTGTGCTCCTGCTTTCAGTGGAAGAAGTTGCTCTGCAGGCCCTTTGAAGCGCCGAACTCGCCACGAGGGAAACCCAACTGAACCGTGAAGCAGAGGGATAGTAACAAAAGGCTATTCTGGTGTGAGGATAAAACGGAGTCCTTCTAGCTCCACAAGCAGATGTTGCTACTGGATTGACATGTGGAGCCTGCTCCTGCTGGGGACAGGTAAAGTTTGCCATTGGGACAGGCGCAGAGCTCATAGATAGTCTGGCGAGGAGCTGAAGAGCTGGGTGAGGAGGAGGAGGAGAAGGAGGAGGAGGATGAAAAGGACCCCATTGGGAGATTCCCCAGGCGGATTGTATCTGCGTCTAAAAATATCTAGAAGAGGGAGAAAAAAAAGAAGTACATAATTTTCTTTTAGCAGTGAGACAGTGCTTTGAGGCAGCCCTGATTTTTTAGAAATACATTAGAAAATTTAAAAATATTTATCAGAAGCATTATAAAGATATATTAGGAACTAATTTTTAGAAGTAAAAAAGCTGTTGGCATTTATTGTTTTTCATCTCTGTGTAGTCATTTCTGCATTAATAGTCATTATGACAATATATGCAATTACTTCATCAACATGTTTATTCAGGTACAAGCATTATACAAAAACATTTTGACAATATTCTTGAATAGGTTGAATTTTCACTTGTACATTTTATGATTGACATTCATTCATTCATAGCAGCAGCATATATTTGCTCTGGCAGAATTTGTATTTTAATAAGTGTGAAGTGATATTAAAGAATGTTCCCCAGTGTGCTCCTGTAAGCAATTGAAAATATGTGCTGAACTGTGTTAAATTGTAAGGGCTTAACAATAGCTACTTCCACAGAATAATTAAATGAGGTTACAAAATAAGGAGCTTCTTTGACTTAAATTAAGAGGAGGAAAGATTTCAGGTTAAAGTCTTATTAAGAAGGTCATCAAGATATTCCCATTTGTTTTTAAACATTGAATATGATTTAAAAATATTGTGATTTTTTTTTAATCTGCCACTGGAAATAACATGAGTCAGTATAAAACTGTAGATGCCAGTAACATTCATGAATCTCTGCTGAGTTCTCCAATACTTGCACTTACATTTGCAGAAAACTACATGTGTTCTACTGGCACAAACAAATGAATATCCAGCTGCTCAGAATTTATTTTTTATTTATGGAAAGAGTAAATAAGAACTAAAGTAAGATCAGTCATTATCTCAGGAGCAGACTGAGTGCTTCTAGAAGACAGGTAACAAATCAAGAGGGTCTTAAGCTCTGGAGGTAATACTATAAAGCTTAGGAAAAAGTGAGTTCCTTAAATACTTGCTAGAGTTTTTTACATGGTATCTAAAATCAACAAAGCCAGCTTGACATCGTTATATCACAATGTTCACAGTACATATAAAGAACCTGAAGAAATATGGAAAGTATTGCCTTTTTTTTTTTTTCCCCAACAGGAGACAAGTATTATTTTATGATAAAATAAGTGTTACATGGCAGCAACAAAGGAGTGCAGAAGCACTACTGAGCTCCTGCTGTAGAGAAATCAGGAATAGCAGGCTGGGAAAAAAATAAAATGTCTGGAAAAAATTCCACAGAGGGACTGATGCATATTCATGTTTCCATACACAACAGAAGCATTGTAAATGACAGGAAATATTGAAGGTAATATAGTCTGACAGTAGCCCCAAATACTACAACTCCCCATCACTGTAAGTTCTCCAGCTCCCACAGTAATATACTGCCATGGGAGAAAATACTCACTAAAAGGGACAGGAAGGAACAATTTCAGAGGCAAAGGTGACATCTGCATGTCACAATGCTTGCATTAATTCACATTCTGACTGATGCAGGAAGTGATCACAAAGCCCAAATGCAGCAAATTATTATCTTTGTTCTGTAACTTATATAACAAAGGAATGATGTATCTAGACACACATACACACAATGTTGCTTGGAAAGTCCAGTATTACAGACCTGAGAAAATTACTAGTCATAACCCCTGCAGAAATAGTTTCTTATGTAGGAAATGTGGATGGTGTTAGGAACAATTTAAAAATTTTCTGCTAGAATTAAAACTGAAAAATAAAAAAGATTACGCATGTTAAAATATTCATCTCAACTAGGAGCAAATGTGAAAGTAACTGTGGCAAACAGAAGAAGAAAACAAAATAACAGATGGGAAAAAGAGTTTAATAACAAACTAGAAACTAGGAACTGGTAAAATGTGGGAAAGAAAAAAAGGACACTGTAATGAACAGAGTGACAACTAATTAAAAGAATTCTTTTCCTTCTCCTATCAAGAAAAAACAAATGGTTATAGGTCCATTATTAAAGTAGTAACCCTAGAATTACCAATAGTATTGTGTAAAAATCCAGTAACATTTAACAATGCAAAGTGTGTGAAAGTATAAATGTACCTTTTGTACTAAATAATGCTCAGCATAGTTCTGTACTTGGATAAAGATCAAAAATTGACGTCAGAACATGACTGTGATAAAATACTTTCAATTTCAACAGTAACTCAACAGGATATTAAACTGGAGCCAGCAGTTTTAATCAGCAGTTCTTGATAACTTTTAAGAAACAGAGATAAAAAGAAAGATCTGAGTGGCCTTTTGGACTTTTAATACTGACTTTCAGTAAGCCTTGTGTCATGGTTTAACCCCAGCCAGCAGCCATGTGCCACACAGCCACTCACTCACTCACTCCCCCACCAGAAAGATCAGGAAGAGGATTGGAAGGGAAGAAGCTGGGAAGCTCATGGGTTGAGATAAAGGCAGTTTAACAGTGAAAGTTATGCAGACAAAGAAAGCAAAGGAATGAATTCACTGTTTCCCACGGGCAGGCAGGTGCTCAGCCATCTCCAGGAGAGCAGGGCTCCATCACATATAATGGTGACTTAGGAAGACAAACACCAGCACTCCAAATGCCCTCCCTCTTGTTCCCTTTCCCCCAAGAAGTTTTATATAGTGAGCCCGATGTCATAGAGTATGGAATGTCCCTTTGGTCAGTTGAGGTCACCTGCCCTGACTGTGTCACCTCCCAGCATCCCATGCAGCCCCAGTCTCCTCCCCAGCATGGCATTATAAGAAGCAGAAAAGTCCTTGGGTCTGTGTAAGCCCTGCTCAGCAATAACAAAAACATCTCTATATTATCAACCTCGTGTTCAGCACAAATCCAAACCACAGCTCCATACCAGCCACTGTGAAGAAAATAAACACTATCTCTGCCAAAACCAGCACACCTTGATATACTTGGAATACCAAAGATAAGAAAAAGACTATTTCTATGGAAGCTGGAGATATTAGAATATCATATATGCAATAATAAAAAGCACTTCAGTATAGAAGACATACATGCAAGGCAATCCAACAAAATACAAGATGAGCTCTTTATACGTTTGGCAGATTGTGTGACTGGGCATTTTAACAGCTTAGGTGCAGTGATGATGGGGAAGGATCACGAGAAATCTGTAAAACAAAATTATACGGGTTCTAAAAGACATGTTTTGATTCAAACAAATATTAACTCAAAAAATCACAGGGCCTATGTGTCAGAGATCTGGCTGGAGTTAAATCTCTTGAAATTTATTATATTATTTACTGTGAGCTCAATAATTTTTCTCTTTGTTTACATCAGGTAAATCTATTTACAATCTATCATTTCAAGTGTTCTGTAGTGTACTGCTCCAAGACTTTAATCCAGAGGACCCTACTCTGTTGTGCATGTTGTGCATCAGTGATTTTGCTCATTAAATGAAATTATCTTTATAAGCATAGCTGTGCAGGCTTTCCCCCTGGTACTTAAAAACTTCACACTGTGACGTATAAAAATCCACTTTTATCTGGTACCACAATCCTGCATGGTAGCTATCAAGCCCTGTCCCAGCATGTACCCCAGAACATCTGGTCGGCAATGTGGGTACTAGGGTATGGTGTCTGAGAAAAATTGAACTGGCTTCTTGAGAGGGTGATATCTGCTGCCGTGAGTCCAATTTAATCACATCCCTATAGCTACACCCTGGTGAAGCCTGAGATGAAGAGGATTAATAAAGATGATTTAAAGGCAGTATTAAAATCTACCCTGTGCATATGCTGTCAAGGTTATAAATGAAAGATGAAATTTAGAGATGCAACAATAATTGCTATCTATTAGTTAAGCAGGAATACAAATATACCACCAGAGTAGCCCAATTCATTAGGAATTTCAGAGAACATAGTACATATTTGAGGATCTACCTTTCCTGTCGTCTGATTTGCTAAAACTGAAATTCATGGCTGAAAAGTCCTCCAACACCAGCAAAACTTAAATATTTACTGTTTTATGTCTGGTGTTATCAAGTATCTAAAGAGAAAGAAAGAAGTGGCAAGATAAAAAATTAAACAGTATGGTGTTTCTAGGGAACACTGTTGCTAGATGGCAGTAGTTAACAGAAACACATGGTCTTTCTCTAATCTGTTTTGCTGTGAGAGGTATGAGATAAGCCATTTAACACCTCACATGCATCAAGGTGATGTAGGCCAGTCATACTCTTTCTGAGAGTCTCACTCCTCAGCAGATAAATAGGCAGAAATACAACCAAAGTCCTCATTCATTCTTGAAACAGTGTAGGAGATTGAATGACAGATTGCAAGATGAGAAGGCAGCAGCTACTCAGAGAAATGTTATTTCATGGACAGCAGAGTGCTGAGTGGCGTCATTCTCTCTAAATACTTAAGGTTTAGAAATCCCAGATCACTGCTTTGTCGTGTGCATATTAGTACAGAGAAAAGTACATTAGTTCTATAATGTGGAAAAGCAGATCTGATTTCTGACTAATTAAAGTATCAAACTGAATCAGCCTGTAGTGTATGTGATAGGAATGGAAAAATGGTACTCTTTTTATACACAATTTTTCTGAACGAAGATCTGCCATTCACCTGGTCATCAGACTGTATTGTTAATCTGAACATTGAGTGAGAAAGGAAGAGGAAGGAAAGCCAGAAAATATAGATTATCTGCAAAACAAAGAATTAAATTGAAGGAGCAAACATTCGATGGAAAATATGCAGGCATGAGGTAAAAAGTCAAATACTCATACAAGCCTTCTAATACAGAGTTATGAACCTGTCTGTATAAAATTCTCCAATGGGTCTTAGTCAAGACAGTAAATGACAGTTTAAATTCATATGGCCAAATTAAAAACTTAGGAGTTATAGACAATAAGGAATTTTCTGTATCCATGTACTCTTTGATTAAACGGGCAACTCTGTAGGGCTGCAAAGGCATATTTCAGGTTTAATGTAGATAAGAAATGGCAGGAAACTGGATGAAATGTGAAAGAAAAGAAGGAAATCTGATAGATGGGTTTTAATCAACCAGTATGAGAAGATACTGCAGTGATGTCTCAATAAAAAAATCTTTTTGGATTTCCTTAAATATTCAATTACTCTGAAATATAGGAATGCAAGGTTTTTTTCTTCATCTTTTTGCTATTCTGCATAGGCTATCAGAAGTATTGTACAAAGAGGATTATACAGATTAGGTCATTAGATCCAACTATATAATTTTCATACGTTTACGTGTTTCTATATTCAAGGTTAAGATGAATGATAGGATAAATTAAAGTACTTTAGTTCCCATGGACCATTTATTCTGACACTTATCTGTGGCTTTCATTAAATCTAAATACTAGTTCTGAGAAAAGGAACAAAAAGTCATAATGAAAAATTAAAATATTAACTTGATAGCATATATACTGGAAAATTTAAGCAGATGGCAGCACAATATCTGGAACCATATCATTAATAGTTTTGAGGAACAGGTAAACAGTGAAATTAATGTAAAGACTGAGATGAAACTGAATATACTAAATATTCAGAGAAGACCAAAATATCTAGTACAAACTGTGCATTAAAAATGTATTCTCTATAGCACTAGGATCAGCTGAGCACAAGACAATTGAGACCTTCAGGCCTGAGGGTGGCCTGGTGTGGTGAATGTTCTCTTTCTAAAGATTATACCTGTACACCTGAGCAGAGCCACCCTGGCAGCACTGCTCCCATTCTCATCTCCATGTTATGACTACAACCACTAACAACTGAAAGGGATTTGAAAAATAACATTCTATACATTAAAAAATAACACTGCACATTAGTGAAGTGCACAGTTCATTCTTGAATGGAAGACTTTATGTTTTGACTCATCAGTACCAAAGAGATGTTTGTGAGGGTAAGGTTTTTAATATTATTTATGTATTGGTACTTCTGAGTTATAACCTCAATACAATATAAAGGTGCCTCCTGAAGAAAAACACTTTCTGGTGTATTTATTCTTTCCGTTATGGAAATAATTTTCATTCTTTGCAAATTGATTCAGTCTTGGACAGATATGACTTCTTTGTGATTTATGTACACAATCCAGCAAAAAGAAAACGTGCTTGGAATAGTTGTGCTTAACTTACAGAGTACAAAACCTTTATTGTCATTTAAATAATCATTAAAGGTGATACTAATTTTTAAAAAAATAATTATCTAATAAATTATTCATGGTCACTTTTACCTTTCTAATAAAATTCCTCATGGTGTGGATCTTGAAAATTTGGCCATGAATAAACATTTTAAATTTGGGTGTTGTCAGTTAAATTGCTTTACTTTTGTAATTGTGTATTTTTGATTGTAAACTGGTATAGAACACTGCTTTTTTTTTTTTTTTTCTATAAATTAAATTACACATGAATAACTGGTTTGAAAATTAAAGTGTTCTTTTTCAATAACATGTATTTAAGTATCTGTCAAAACATCCTAATAGAATTTTTAAACCTATAATTAAAAAAATACAGAAAAAATTCCCTTCATTTTCACTAATCTCTTTCTTCACAGACAACAGTAAGAAGTCAACTGCTTAATACCCTGAAAAAGGCTTTGAAAACAAAATGCAACACGTGTATTAGATAATATTTGGTGAAGAAACAGTGGATCTTTGAGCTCTAGAGCCTGCCATTGCTTATTGTCTATTAAATTCAATTCATGCATACATTTATTTTTTTGCATACATTTAATCTCAGACAAACATAACTTCGTTGAATTGAACTAATCTATGATGTTTTTCTTTGATCAGCCATTCCTCATAGCTATGGCAAGCAGCGTGTACAACAAGGTAATTAATTTTCAGTGTATCTACTTAAATTAAGAAGTCGTTTCCTTTTTTATTTCCTGCTTCAGAACATAAAACACATCCACAAAAATACCACCAAGTGCTTTAAAATGCTACTGTTATTTGAGCTTACAAGTGAAGATTACTGCAGTTTTATTAAATATTAATAAATCTTAATTATTAATCTCTGTGTTAAATGCATCTCCTGGATTTAGAACTAGATAGGATTATAGATCAAATGTTAGTACTATATGCATTTGTTAAACTCTACAAAATAATATTGTCTGTGTGTTTCATTAAGTGTGCTCTGCTAAAATGGTAAATATAAATTTGGCTTCTTGTCTGCCACACTGATTTTGAGTAAACTTTGTCTGTTAAAGAGTATTGCTCATTTTTAATGTGACAGCTATAAGCCTTACCATAATGAGGGATCAACCTCATTATGCCAGAAACAACAAGATATACTCTACAAATGATGCTGTGACAGAGTGTAATTTGACCAGGAAATACAAGGGCATAAAGAAGCAAATAGGAAAAAGGTCATAGACAAGGTGATTAATGTGAATACAGTTGTAAAAACAAGAAGCCTCTGTACATCTTTCTCCTTTTATTGACTTCCTCTTTGACAGTCAACAGGATGCAATGAAAGTGCAGAGCCTAACTTACATAGAAGCTCCTTGGAAAAACACATAGCAGCTGCTCAAGCTTCCTAAGAGCTGAGCCTACTTAGCAACCTTCTGCTTCAGAGACTGCAGCAGTCAGTGCCCCAGGGAGCTGTGCAGCCCTTCAGAGGGGCCCCAACAGGCTGGAGAGAGCAGAGAAACATCCTGAAATTCATAAAGACAACTACAGGGTCCTGCACTGGGAAGGAATAACCCCCTGCACTCTTCCAACCTGACCAATTCTGTGATTCTGGATGGTCAAAACTATCACACTTAGTTGTTAGGCCAATGAGTGGACACCAGCAAATAGATGTTTCAGCTTGCTATCTTTATACAATTATGTGTTTCAGGTTCAATTTGAATATTTTTATGTCTAATAAAATCAAGTATCTACAGAATTCAAAATTGATTTGTACTTTTGCATTACCCTTCTGTGTGAAAAAGCAGTAGTGAGCAAGCAGTCATTGTGCCAAGTTTCCAGACAAGAAATTATCTTTTTCTTCTTATGTGAACCAGTGGATTCAGCTGTAGCCTGGAGCTTCACATTTCATGTTCCTTGTAAATGATTGCTGCTTTAAACCATTGGTTATGGTTTATTTATAGAATAATACATAGTTCACAATTAAATGCCAAGTTATAATTGAATCAAAGGATTCTGCTGATGCCTCAACTCACAACGGTGCAGCTCAAGAGCTTTAGAAAGGGCAACAGAATCTGAATCTAAATTACAGCCCCTAGTATTCAGTCTGGGATCACATATTATAATGCGTAATAAGGCTAAAAGGATTATTATAATACTGCAGTAAATAAAAAGAAAATGTATCGAACAGCAGAATTCAGGATGCTTGCAGAGGCATTCAGTTTGTGATGTGGGAGGCTAAAGATTACACTGCATAGAAATAAAGCTAGAGAAGAAGTATTTCATAAACATATTTATGTTCTGAAAAATAATCTGAAGTTATTCTTAAATCAAAGGAAAATTTATGTTTCATAGTCAGTAAATGCATAATGCTCTGTAAGATGGCTATAACTAGTTGATTCCAGGTTCCACGTAGCCATTTTCTGTCATAATAGGGCAATAACTTTGCTTGAGAAAGAAAATACTAGTTCACAAAACTTTGATGAATTTTTGAAAAAAATTTCAAACATTAAAAAATTAAATTTAGTTAACTAGAATAAAAATAATAAAAAAAACCTTGCATATCTTTCTAGTACAAATTGTCTTATAAAAATGGTTCACAGATCAATTCACAAAGACAACACTAATTTATTTATGGAGGAAACTTGACTGATAAGACATTCAATTCTTAGGCTAAAATGAAGATTATTTTTAATACAGATACCTTGTCATTTTAGAATGTATTTTCTTAAAACTGAATAATGATAAAAATTTTAAACATTTTTTCACTTGTCTGCTAATCTCTGGTTTATCTGTGGGGCTGTTAAGAAAGAAAAGCAATCAATATCTTGTTGTGTAGATATTTAATCCATTGGATGTTTACTCTGGCTCCTCACACTAGGCTGTAATTCCCTAACATGGCCATAGTAACTTTGGACAGCAGATAATGCTGTGGTGCCTGTCATATACCTTCCAAAGTGTTTCTGCATTTTCCTCTAACCCTTTCCAGTGGGAGAGATTAAACAGTGGACTATAAAGGCCTTGGTCAGATCCCTGGATAGAATTTCTCTGTGGATTTAATCTACAGTTCATTTGAGATCTTACTGAAATTGAAAGCATTCAAGACTTTCAACTTTGTCAGATGTATATTTATTGAACAGGTCATTAGGAAAGAGTGGAGAAGGGTTAGTAATTTGTTTTCTGATAATTTTCAATCTAACTTCTGTGATTAAACCCTCCTCACACTGTTTGTGTTATGCTTGGCAGAGCTGTAGGACATTTCTCTGCTGGCTGAACTTACCTCCCCTTCTGTGGACTGTAAGTGCAGTTCTTTCCTACAGGTAGCCTTTAAGTCTCCTGCAGCTGCATTGACTTGCACTCCCCTGGGTGCTTCCATCACCAAAGATCTAGTAGGAGATTCAAGTCTGAAAGACAAAAACAATCACTGAGAAAAAATGCCCTGAACTGAACCACCAAAAACTTCCCAGCCTCAAAATCCACAATGCAGGTAGATATTAACATATTTTGAAAGGTAACAAAGGAAAACCAGATTATATGTGTGATTCTATGACTGTCTTTTATGACACAGAGATAGAAAAAAAGTGAAGCATTTAAGAATATACTGATGTAAACTTATCTGCCTAGTGATGTTTCCTGGCACTAGCACTTAATGCATCCAACTGTACTAATACTGAAATATTGATACTTAAGAATCTGCACATCTCTGTTAATGCTTCTGTAATGACAGTTTAATACTAAAATCTTCTTAGTGACCGATAACAAATGTTTAATGACATAAAGAGAAAACAAAACCTTTAAATGTTTTAAATTATGTGGAACTGGTTAAAATTGCTTTGACAGACTCATTCATGCTTTGGGTATGTTTAGCAGCTTCATGTACAAAGAGAGGAAAAGAAAATATCTTATTTTGCTATCATTTGCAGAGTGTTGTATGGTTTTTCTGTTCTACAAAATATTATGCTCATATAACCCTGTTATAGTAGGTTTAAGAACCACATCACTGCTTATTGGTATCTTTCCACAAAGCAATTCTTGTTCTACTGTCAGTCTTCCTGCCTCTCACTTCCTTATGCTCAAGATCCTCCATCATCCTTGGTGCAGAACTATGATACATTCTTAGCTGTGCTTTCTCATAATATTGTAGAGATTTCTCTTGAAAGGGAAGTACTAATACAAAGATTTTGTAGAAAACATGCTCACATGCTGAATAGGGAAAATGACAGGATGAAAACTATTGAACTAGGAAACAATAATTCTGATTCTGGTTGTGTTCAGTTGCAGACTTATTGCATAGCACTCTAAGGGAGGGAAACAATTTTTTTATCTATTTATAACTTAATAATATAGTAATATAGGCAGGACACAGTTCCACTTTACCTGAACAAAGGCTTTTTGTAAGATGAAATATGCTAATGATAAAAATGACTAGACCAAGTAGCTTGAAGAAAACACTGTATTTCTTGCTTCACCAAAGTGTCAGTGTCATAGCTATCCAAAAATATAATGAGGTACTAGATTTATAGAGGAGAGAGTAGCTTGACAGAGAATTTGGTGCAGAAAAGCCAGATGAAATCTGTCAAGCAATGAAACAAGAGAATTTCAAAGTATTTCAACTATTGCATTTTTAAAGTACAGAAAACAGTACTGGATTACCATTTTTTAAATAAAACTGCCACATTTGCATGCAAAGAAAGTCATTGAGATGGTGTCTGTGAAAAACTTCTGTTTGTTGCATGTCACTGACACTCAATAGGGAAAGGGAAGGAAAAGGAAAGGAAAAAGAAAGGAAAGGAAAAAGAAGGGAAAGGAAGAAGAAGGGAAAGGAAAAAGAAAGGGAAAGGAAAAAGAAAGGGAAAGGAAAGGATTTATTCAACAAACAAAATGCAGCTATTAAAAGCAGATGTCCACATAGAGAAAAACATACTTTGTAGAAACTGATATATATAAAAAAAAAAAATACATGGGATGCATATAGATAAGAGCCATAGAAAAATATCTCTCTGCTACTGCTAGGCCCTTTTCTTTTTTTTTCTTTTTTTTTATGCTTTGTAGGGAGAAGTAGATAGAAGGTTCCTCAGTTCTTTGCACTGGGGAAGAATCTAAATATCATTAATTATTTAATGACATACACAAGTGCTTCTCAGGTGGTGGTTGTGAACTTGTGATGGCTACAGAACAGCAGAAAAAGAACTTCCAAAATATTTTATAAATGATGTAAAGGATAAAGTGTAGAAATTAGGTTCCTGAGAGTACTCCATTGCCTTTATGAGGTTTTACCTCGAACTTAAAAGGGAAATGAATGGTATAAATGTTAAATGATTTTATTCTTTCATTCCATATTTTTCAGCAGCTCATCATTGTGATTTATAACCTACTTTACAGGAATAGTAACATTTCTCCGTGGTTTCAGTTGCCATTTCATAATTATAAAGACAAAAGTGTTCTTAGCTACGTTTATTGCATTGAATTCACATGTCTTAGCCAAGTCACAAATATTTCTGGTTTCATAGCATTCAAATCCCTCAGACCTGATTAAAACTTTTCAGCAGGGGGACACTTAAAACCTGTCTAGGAGCATCCAACAAGAAACTGTGGTTTTCTTTGATAAATAAACTAACTTTTTACAGTATATAGCTTAGAGTTGTTTAGTCTAGTTTCATCACAGTTTTTCATGATGTACATTAGCATAAATAACTTTATGTTTGTTAAAAAAGAAGATAGAAAAGAATTCTAGGAAAAGAATTTTTTTTTAGACAATAGAAATTCCTAGCAATCTTTGGTAATCAAATAATGTGGTAAAGTGTCAAGGAATGACTGATGATTATCAAGGCAGATTTTAAAACACCACTCATCTACTAGTAAGACTGAATGCCTAAATCTTTTTTACAGTTCTAATTTACTTTTCATATTGTTGTTCTTTGACTGATCTACTCTGAAAAGAGGCAGCAGTATACTACTGCAAATGCAAAAGTCAATACACATAGATTATTTCCTCAATGTTTTGAGATAAATTAGGTTTTATATACAGCTTCTTTATAATATGTTTTCTTTGCCATATTTCTGATACATTTAATCTCTACTATAAACTCATTATAACACTCTACATTGTAATGCTCATCCCTCCAAGGAAAAGTGCATTATTATAATAGCATATGGAGAATTTGCTTTCCTTTCAGATTTACTGATGGCCTGTCACAGTGGCATTTACATCTATGAGTGAATCCTATCCATAGAATTAATTTTTCTTGCCCAAACAACAAACTGCTCTGATGGAGAAGGTAACTACTGCTATTATTGGACAGAAACTACAAAACTGTAGGAAAGACAAAAAGGCTTTAAAAAAGAGTTTTTAAATAATATAATTGGTCAATTTGCTAAATGTGATGAAGCAAGATGATCTATCCAAAGCAGAGAAGGGCTTTTTCTATTTAATTATCAGTGGTTAATTTGTGAAAAAAAGATAAATTTCATAAGATCAAAGCCATATGAATTGCAGCTGGAATAATGAAAGAATGACTGCCAGAAAAGGGAAACTTTTAAAATATCTTGAATATGTTCCTTTGAAGGTATTAAAATATTTCTCATCAGAAATGCAGAAACATTTTTTCTTCATTTTGTATTTTCTGTTTACAAGCTGACCTAGATTGTATTTGAGAAAAATAAATTAAAATATGAAGCAAAAGAAAAGGTTTCCTTTTGAGTTTTAAGCAATATTTTACATTTACCTCCAGCATATCCCTCATACTCACATGGGATATAATTTATCTATGTTAATTTTTTTCTGTTGGCTAGTGGAAAGTATTTCTTAAAATAGAAGGAAATAGCATATTCCCCTGTGTAGAAGCAAATAATTTATTTGCTTTGTGTCTATTTAAGCCCTATATTCAACCCATGCTACTTAGTAAAACTGATATAAACCTCTACCAATTTAGAATTGCTATCCAAAACAATGAATTAAAAATATGTCAGCTAGAGATCTCACATTTAAAACAGGTATATGTTTCCCTTTTATTGACATCTTTATATTTGGGGGTCAAGAAATCAACACTTCCCAGTATTTAACTTTTATACATTATAGTCTTGCCAACACATATTGTGTTTTTTTTTTCAGTGAGCATAGGAACCCTGCTAGGAAAAAAAAAATATTTTGCAAATATAAAACCAATGGAAACTCTACACATTTACTTGGTAAGCCTTTTATAAATTTTCATAGATTAAAACAATTGTGCCACTGATCTTGCTACCTGTAGGTCAAGAGTTTTGGCAGACTGCACCTGTGGGTGTGTATGACACACAAAGAGGAGAAGGAAGGCAAATGGATGTGCCAAATCTCTCTCTATTCCTCTTCCTACTGCTTTATTGTAAACGAGTACCCTCAACCCCAAAATCTCAGAGAATGCAGGATCTTCCTCTCCCATGAGTGGAAGAATCTTGTTCCAAATTAGAATTAAGAATTTTTTCAAAATAATTTTGAAAATGTTTTCCAGAAACCTCCAACAATATAAGATATACATTCTTTCAATTTCTATTATTATGAAGAGTTGGCTGTCCTGAGGCTAAAGTTATTTCAAGTATCCTCCAATGAGACCTAGAGTCCTTAAAGGAGCCAAATGAGAATTGATGGTGATAGACAAGATTAGGCTTTCCATTCAGTCCATTTCTTGGAAGTCAGATTGTAACATAAAGAATAGCTAGCAACTACTATGCTTGTGGTAACAAAACTTAAAAATTTATATTAAGATATTGTAACTATTCAAACAGTGAATAGCTACATTTAACATTACAGTGGGAATTATATGAAAATAAAATTATTTTTCAATCATTTCAACCTTATTACTTATACTATTTACAAGGTTATACATGCACATTTTACCATATATATATAAAAGTGACTAAAATATTTTGATATATTTACATGTATCAAAATATGCACCTCTTCAAGATGCATATGAATCATTGCCAGAATGCTAATAATTTTTGAAGCTTGTTGTATTGGGATGCTTTTAATAAATTGCTTATGTTTTCAGGATGATGTTTTTATTATTATTATTATTGAAAAGCAGTGGAAAATTTGGAGGCCTCAACATTCTTAATATTCTTTACTGATCATCAGATTTTCTTTATTAAGAAGTAAAATTCTCATATATCATGGGAAACTTACTTTTATTTACATAAAAACCTAATCTTGGGCATGATTTGTTTTTTGACAAAACACACAACTTCTAAGTAACAGAGAGTTAGATCAGTATTTTTTGAAAATAGCATTGGCCTGAACCAATAAATATTAACCTTTTTTCCTCCCAATTTCCAATTGTGCAACTCGTGGATGATAAAATTAAACAAAAAGGAAACTTTCATGACTTAAAATTGTAGAATGGCATTCAGTACAGCATTTCATGTTATGCCCATGCTCTGCATGTCACTGACTTTGACATGTGTCAGCATGCCCTTATTATAACTTCTAAAATTCTCACTAACCTAGAAATTCATTGGGCTCAAAGGTGAGTTCTAATTGCCCTGTACATGCCATAGATTTAAATCCAATAGATCTGCATTTTCACAGCAACACTTGAAACCACTGAATATTTTAATGTTATTTGTCATAGATGATAAATCAGAAAAAACAATTTATCACATAGGGAAATAAAGGATCTCTTCTGAGAATATATATCTAAAAATGTATTACTGAAGAGGAATAAAAAGAACAAAAAGGTCATTGAGGAGTTTTTCAGAAGTGTTGCTAAAGGAATAGAAAGAGTAAAGAAGCATCAAGGAAAAGTGAGAAAGGCTGGAAACAGCAAATATTTAATGCAAGAGTTTGACTAAAAAAGCAGGTGATATGAGGAAGGTTAAAGAGAACTTAATGCATGATTGTTTATTAGCATGGGTGAAGGCACAGCCAGAATAGCTCAAGACAAGGAAGCTATCAAAACCAGAGGTGACATTAAGAAGAAAACGAATCAAAAACCTAAGTGCCATTTCAGGTAGTAAAAAATCATGCAGGCATAAGTCAACTAAACTGAAAACCTTTGAAAATCAAGAAAATTAGTAGAAATGTAAGGCTTAGAAGATGAGTTTTCTTTCTTAGAGAAATATTAAACATGCTTGAAACTTCCAGGCTGTGAGAAAAAGTTATCGGTATGAGACAATCCAACAGAGTTGCTTAAGGAAAAGTATGGGAAAAGGATTTGTCATAGTCCTGACAAGTCAGATCTAACCCATTCTACCCTAAATGTTTCCCTTTGCATTATCTTCCTTATTTTTATTCTGGCTTGCATCCCATTCTACATATGCCCAGCCTTTCTGCTAAACATTCTTACATGAGGTTTGTCTTCTTTACAGAAATAGCTCCATTACCTGAGTTGTCTTTCAGAATATATTCCCTTAAAATAGAAATCTATCTTGTCAGAAAGAGATTGAAGCAACATGCCCACAGAGATGCTCAAGCGCTTGTCAAGAGTTAGATCTGAAGACAAAGTACCTGTGGGAGTCTGAAGAGTCTCAGTTTGGAAAATCATTAGCTTCCTGTGATTAGGAAGTACCAGTCCAGACCACCTGTAATTATCTAGATATCCTCTATATTGTTTCTCTAAGGGGTGTTAAGCTGATATAAAGTTATACTTCAGCTGAGGCAAACTGTGACATGGCTTGATCCACATTTTTAGAAAACTGTATCTCATGGAAAATTATTCTGCTGAAAATCCTTTGACAGGTTTAACTTCAAACTCTGCAGATTAAGCATAGCAGAGACCTTGGAATACACTTTCCAATGGCCCATATTTGGATTGTATTCAAACATTCCAAGAAGAAAATTTAAAAAAAACAGTCAATCATAAAAAAAAATCAGAAAAGGTTTGGTGAGTTTACTTTCATTCACTTTTTTAGGACAACTGCCATGTCCAAACAAACTAGAGAGATATTTTCACTTCCTGCAATACAAAATTGAGTGAAGTAGATTGTGAAGAAGCCAAATAGCTTTTAAAATTCTTTTGGCAGTGAATTCCATCTTGAGATACAACAAATGGTAAAATGTGAATTGGAGGATAAGACATGTAAAACCATTCATTCTTCTCTCTGGCTAAAAGCTATCTTTCGAGTTCTCTGTATAATTATATATATAAACAACAGGAGCTGTTTGGTGGACTGCACAACTAATAGTTTCATAAACTCATGTACTCCCTGTAACTTCTGAGCCTACTTGTTCTTATATCCAGTCTGTATGAACTCCAGATCCCTCACAAACTATCAGGGACATGAGAGGAGAGAATAGACAGCCACACAGCAAATTTAAAAAGCCTTATTTTCTTGTGAAAGTGTTTAAACAGCATAGCTGAAAATCGAGATACTCCCAGAAAGGGGAAAGGAACAGCTAGAGTGAGGAAAAAATATCTGTGGAGAAATTTAGTATAAGGAAAGACTAAACAAACTAAAGATTGCTCAAACGGAAAACAAAATATATCAGTAGCCCTTTTTAGCAATGCATTAGTAAGCATGTTCACTTAGAATCAAAAGAAAGACATGAAATTAAAATATTGTGTATGTTGCAGCAGCATTACTTAATGACATATAGTACAATTTTTATGGA
The DNA here is from genome assembly GCA_026413545.1 of Cichladusa arquata. NCBI lineage: Eukaryota > Metazoa > Chordata > Aves > Passeriformes > Muscicapidae > Cichladusa > Cichladusa arquata. The sequence goes on along the minus strand of JAOTQP010001652.1, from coordinate 40,545,097 downwards.
ATATAAGTAGTATATCAAATCATGTTTCATCAGAAAAACCATAGCAAAATGCAGGTATGGTGGTATGGTGAAACAAGACTGTATTTAGAGTCCAAGGCATGTCAGAAATGAGTTCTGGTATCTCTAATATCTCCTGGGCTTGGAGGACTGTTGCTCAACTTCCATTTAAAAAGACAGTGAAACACTTCTATCTGCAGTATCTGTGAAAATGAAAAGCTTGAACAAATTGGGTGCTGTTGTGCCTAGTCCTAGGCTGGACCTACATGAAATTAGAATTAATTAAGCAGCAGCTTGGATCTGGAAGCAGTGTGAAAGAACCACAGTGAAAACAGGCCTTGAAGTAGCCAAGGGCACACGGGTGGGCACCTACTGAAACCTCGAACATCTCCCTCTGGCACTCTGAGCACTCCCTGCTCATGCCTGCTGTTAGACAAGACCGAGCTTCATGCAAACAAAGATCCTCAGGTGCCTCCACAATAATTGCAGCGTAAAGTTGCCATGACTTTCATTAACTCAGCACTGTGAAGATGCTTTCTACTGCTACAAGCTTTATATGGGTTTTCAGATGAGGTTGACAGGGTAATATATTTACACTCACAACCCTGTGTAGGCTGGGACAGCTGCACTTGGAGCCCATCTGTGACATGGCATAATCATAAAGCAAACATAATTATCAGCCCAACAGAAAAGGACCTGGGGATGCTGGTCAGCAGCAGCTGAACACGAGCCAGCTGTGCCCAGGTGGCCAAAAAGGCCAGTGGCACCCTGGCCTGTATCAGCAACAGTGTGGCCAGCAGGAGCAGGGCAGGGATTGTCCCTCTGTGCTCAGCACTGGGGAGGCTGCAGTTTGAATTCTGTGAGTTCAAGCCCCTCACTGTGAGAAGCACATTGAGGTGCTGGGTGAGGATCTGCAGTGTAAGACACAGGAGTGGCTGAGGGAGCTGGAGTAGTTCAGCCTGGAGAAAAGAAGGCTCAGCATCCTAAATTAATTTTTCTCTCTCTTGTGATAGTAATATTCCTATCCTTCGTATCTTGGTTCCTACTAGAGCCTTTTCCCTTTCCAATGTCAAATATAATCATCGTCACTGAACACTAAAGCAAAATTATTCTTTCAGTTTAAGAGCCATACCCAGCTGTCCTGTCTACATAGCAATAACAACCCTTCATTAGTGGCTTTCTTCTCCATTACTTCAATACTTTTAAAATTTTATAAATATATATATAATGTATATTTTAAAAGAGAAGAGCACATTTTTATTTAAAAAGAGAAGCTTAACTTCTGGAATTTTTTCAAATTTTAGTAT
>JAOTQP010001652.1:40528001-40543693 GCA_026413545.1 Cichladusa arquata | reverse complement strand
ATACCCCTACCTGTTTTTGCATGGACATGTATGTTTAAAAATATATTTTCAACAGCTAGTGATAAGACTAAACAAACAAGTTTCTGTCAATACACATGCCCAAACAATGAAATAACTAACATAAATTATGAAAACAAAAATGGTAGTTATTTCTATTTTACTAAAAAAGGGTACTGAAAGTAACTAAAATCTGACATTATTAAAACAGCCTAGGAAGGGAGACAGGTTTTTTACTCTGCTGCATTTTCTACCTTTTGATGAGGTTTTTGATTTCTGGCTAAAAATAGATGAACAGTCATGGTGACTTTGTCACTCTCAACCTGCCCAGATGACCAACAAGCTAAGGTCAAAATTTCTGATGTGATCTCTGGCTCCAGGCTTTTACAAAATATATACTTTGACCTATTAGTAAACCACTCCTTAAATGTCACAAAAGGTGTCTCTTACAAACCTTTAGACAGCTCTGAGTGAACCAGACCTCCTGTGCAAGATAGGACTATTTTTAATTCTTATTAGAGGTAAAGTAGAATCCAACTATCTTGCATGGTTCCTTTCCACTTGATCAATTTTCATCTCATTATTCCCAGCATTAGCTTGCAGGATTAACTGATAGTGGTGTGCAAGGCATGACATTGAAGAGAAAAAAAAAACTTTAAAATTTGATCTTGCAGTTATCTCCAGAGGACAACAACAAATTAATTCATCCCCTTATTAAAGATGTTATACAGGGCAAAGTTATCTGCATTTAACTACTGTCTCTCTATTTTGTGCATGAATATTGCCTATTAGTGCACCATATTTTAATGCACTATTGGCCTAAAACCAGTATTTGGGGAATATATTGGCAGTTTAGTTTTCTTTACTGTGTTCCTGTGAGAAACAGGAGCGGGAGAAACAGGAAGATTAAATTATTAAGATATAATTCATTTTTCTGATTCTAATGCATGATTCTTTTATTCTACTTATCCCAACTAATGAAAGTCATCTTTAATTAGTTTTTGGGATTTGACACAAAAGCTTTTACAAATTATTGTGTATTGCACTGCCTGCAAGCAAAACCTTTCCAGTATTATTTGAAAATGCAAGAAAGGAGAAAGATGTGACCAAAATGGTTGGACACATAAGAACAAATTATATAAGTACTCAATTAAAGTTTATTTTTACACAAGACATTTTTAGTAGTAAATATTAGGGGATCTTCTCTGTATGAAGACCTCAAAATCTGCCTACAGAACTAAGAGTGTCTGAGGCAAGGTTTAGATATGTGGAGCTAATGTGAATCTGACTTTATCTTTTTGTCTTCCTAAAATCCCAGGAACTACTATGATCTTTGTGGGTATGAAATTCTTAGACCAAATTTTCTAGTTATGTTTTATTCAGAGTAATCAAGGTGGCCATTACTCCAGTTTTAAAATATTCAGTAGTCAATAATTTCACATATATAAGGCTATGAATAGGTTTCTAGCATATTTTATTTTGGAGAAAAAGGAAACAAAATGTCCTGAGGTTTATTAATTGACCACAAATACATATTCCAACAAGAAAAATATGGGGTGATTTATACTTGAATTAATGATCTAATGTATATTCTATTATCTTTCAGCCCTGTATACAATAATTCTCATAGCCTAATATATTTGCATTTATGCACTGTGATTTGCTGTCAAATTGCATCCAAGAGTGTCCACTGAAAAAAAATTAAATGAATAAACTTGCCATTAAGTTTAACCATCCAAAGACACAGGGATGCAGCACTTGGAAAAATACTCTAGGTGATTTTGGGATTGCCATTATTGGACACTTTGGGTAAATTTATTTTAAAATATTAAAAAGCAATAGAACCCAGACCAGCCCACTGAAATGTCCTAATAGTAATTCTCATCATTTTAAAATTACTAAATTGTCTTGAGAGTTTTAAAAAAGAATACGATGAAATCCAACTACAATAGAGGAGCACATGTGTACAAAAATTTGCAGAATTTAATATAGACTGAATATATTAAGAATAAATCACTTAAAAGTAAGCTAAGTTTACTTGACCCAACTCCAAGGTTGTCTGTTTCTTCAATTTTTTGCATAAAAGGCATGGGTTAAAATTATTATTATTAATGAGAGGGCAGAAAGTTGAATGTCAAATGCTTGCTAATCTAAGTCCATATTGGAAAAATAAACTGAGGTAACAGTGGAGTTGAAAACATTAAGCAACCATAGGAATCATGGCAATGAATAAAGACAGAAGACTGGAAGCGTGAATGTCCCATGTGTGAATTTCAGAAGCAATGTGAGGTGATTTCAATCTTACTTAAATTAATCTTGAAGATACAGGATTATCTGTTTTACCATACATTTTCACTCTGTTAATATTATTTAATTATCAGAAAGAAGTAGAGAAAGCAGTGTTTCCACATTCTTTTGAGTGGGACAAGTTCCAGTCTCTTACCCAAATTATTGGTCCCCTGAAAAAAGAAAAGCATGTTACGTTTCTTCTTTGATTTCTGCTGAACTTTCTCTGATTAGAGCCCATAGCACCTTGGCTATTGTTACTAATAAATGCCTTTACAATTATTTTCCACAAAGGACTGAGAGGAGTCATGGAAAGGGACAAAGATTTTGAAAATATAAGTCCAGCAAATGGGATCCTCTGGAAGAACCTAAAGCTATACATTACTTAAAAATGTTTAGTGTAAATAATCAAACACAATCATTTACTTCACACACTCCGTATACAATGGTCAAACTTGTCCACATGGATTGCTTCCTACAAATGATTTCTGCAACAGTTATTGGTCCATGTTCCTAAATGCCTTTGCAAAAGTAAGGCTGAGCATTTAACCATGCTTTTCTGTAGCAATTAATCAGAAATGCCTCTGGGCAGGCAAAGAGATAGTTATATAATATTCAAAAATCAATTCAATCGTAGAATTGAGTCAAATTCTATATTATGTCTCACCAGTTCTGCTGGGAGTAACACAAGTAACACATCCATATAAATCACAGATAAGTACTTAGCTGTCCACATACATGCACTTAAAAAAACCTTTCACTTCAAACCTTTCTAAGTTTTATTTTCTACAGATTCCTTAGTAAATTTTAAACCTAATATTTTACTATCTACTGATTTCTCCACTTCTTTCACTATGTACAGAAAAATTTTACATTTAGAAATGTAGTCTCACTTGGTAATGAATTTTTGAAAAGTGTGTGGGTTAGTATAAAAAACCAAACAACCCAGAAACACCACTAAATGGAAAAATCAGGGACTGCTCAATTTAACTTGACCTATATATTCTGCAACAGCTCATAAAAAAAATGAAATAACTGGTCTGATGCTATTGAACAATATTACATATGTTGGACCTTAGAAACACCTGGATATTCCAGTCTCTAGGGAAAATATATTTCTCAAGAATTCTACTATGGGATGCAAGTCATATATAAAAAAGCACTGTATTTTATATTTCATATCAAAGGAGTTTGTGGGAGTTTTTTGACTAATTAGAACAAACTGGAGTCTATGGAGTCTATCAGTGTTTTTGTATCTATGAGTAATTAAATAGCCAGTAAATATATTACTATACAGATATTGTTATTTTAATCCTGATTTTTTTTTTTTTTTTTTTGGAGAACACTTGATTTTAAAACAACTTTTTGAACAACACCTACTTGAGGTCTTGGGAAGGTTCTGCTCTGATATGGGGTGTCTCCACAGAGTGCCCAAACACTGCCCCTTCCGTGCCTAAAATACATAAATAAAATACAGTATAATTACTTGGGAAAATAAAACCACAAATATATTAAAATATATCACCACAAATTGATGCTATTAGGAAAAAATGTCTGATTAAATCCTTTATTAATAATTATAAATGTTTCTTCATATTTACATCTTCATTTTTTATCAAAATCTGGACCAAAATCCTGTGAAACACTGTATTTCTGCTTTTTCACATACAAATCTGAAACACTTTTTCACAAATCTGAAACAGATTTCTCAAAAATGGTTTGCCTGAACGGTTGTCTCCATATTTTGGAGAACAGCCATTTTACAGAGAATGGAAATAATATCATGAATTTTTGTGGCAAAAACACAGTAGAGAAATATCTGCTGCATTTTACATTGCTTATTGTCTCTGAAATTAAGATGCCAAGCTTTTAGAAGTTTTGAGATAACTGTCTCTTGACTGAAGTTGCTGGCTCAGTCTAGATATCTGACAGTTTCAGAGTTTGTTTTCATCAGATCTTTCTCACTGAAAAATTTTATTCTCATGGAATGTGCTTTGGGTTGTGTTAGTAGTGGACACTAAGGTATCTCCTACCAGTCATTTAAAATCCAAGTGAAGAAAATGGTAAAAATTTTTCAAATCTGAATTGCTTCTCTGCTGAATTTTGATTTATATTACTAGGTCCAAGTTGAATATGGTAATTCTACAGTTTTTATCAGACAACCAAGATTTTTCATTGAGAAACTCCTCTTCAATTAAAAAAAAAAATAGAACTCTAGTAAACATTCATTGAAGTTATTTGAAAAAAGACAATTCTTTTATCAATTTTAAATGCATTTCTTGAAAGAAAATGAAAAAGGGAGGGGAAAAGACAAAAAATAAAGATCTTTGTTCTTTTTTAAATTAATAGAAAACTCAAGAAATTTATATGTAGGGAAAAACACTATAAAATCAGCATTTCTCTTACCTCTTCCCTCTAAGGACTGAACACATAAAAGTTATTTATACCACTCACTTTACATTTAATGGATAGAAATAGCCTCCATATATTTTTAGGCATTTGAAGTTCGCCTCCTCTTTTTCACTTGCTGAACAATCATCATGACTATCCTTGTTTACTGATTTATTCAATGCCATTGTTTTTGTCATCCACCTATATAAATTTTACTTTCCTTCTCTGAAAGTAAAAAGTGGTTTACTGGGCATTGTATAAGGCAAATAGCCTAGAACTGAGGAGTGAAAGTCTTTCCAACAGAGAACCTCCAGCAAAGGTAAAAGAATTCAATAAAATCTGTAAAACAGGTAATGCATTTATCTTCTATCAAAATAAGATCAAGGAAACTGTCTGGGATAACTATAGCTCATTGCTAAATATTCTTGAATTAATTGGTATATTTCAAGCAGAAGGTTTCTTTTGTTCTGCGACTTGAATTCTGAGTAGACCTAAAATATACCTACAATATCTCATAGTAAGTCTGCAAGAAGTGCTCAAAAGAACATAGGCATCATTCTAACTGCTACAAAATTTAAAATACAACAAAGTATTTTTAATTCTTAAAATATTTAAATATTTTTCAAAATTTTTTAGAAACTCTGGATATTAAAGAAGATAGCTATTGGATACTTTTACAGTTAACCAGTTATATTTAATTTCAAACCCTTACCAGGATTTGAAAGCAGAATGAGGTTATAAATGTCAAATTGCTAACATTATTTTTCAGTCTTAAAGGGAAAATAGCCTGAGCAAGAAGCAAAAAACCACAAAGTTAAGCAAGTTTCAATCTGATAATAATTTTCTAAACTCCACCTTCATTAAAATAAAACCAAAAATAACCAACCAACCAACCAGCCAAAAAAACCAAACAACCCTACCCCACCCCCCAGAACCTTCTGTGTAAAGTGGTCTACTAGCATGGAGTATTGAAGACAGGAAGAGTAATGAACTAAAATCCTAGTTTATCTCCAGAAATCTTTACAAATATTCTGGCAAAGAACACTGAAAACAACTTTATTACAACTGCTCTTTGAAGAACACACAAAAAAACCTTAATAAAATCCACTTTCTATAACCAAGGTTTGCTGTGTGCTACGGAAAACCACAGGAGGAAAAAACCCAGCATCTCTTTTTTTCCTAGTATTATTCCTAAATGTGCTGTGCAGAATCTGTTTTTTAAATCTGGCAATGACTTGAGGTTCTCTTTCCTTGAAAAGACCGGAATAGCATCTCTGTATAGCCAGGCCTTTTGTCACTCAAAATAAAGTTCATCCCCATTTAGAATGAAACTATCTAGGAGCTGAATATCCAAAATCAAAGAGTGTGTTTCCAGATTCCATTCATCTTTTTCATTAGTAAAATGAAAATACTTTCAATGCCAAGGGCTCTTTATATTTTTGAAGGTGGCAACGGGATATGAAGATGTAAATAAGTGAGCAGAATTCAGAGTTGCCAGTCTTTTCTTATGAGAAGACCATGCCTGCAATATTTGAAAGGGCATTATCAATGCAAAGATGCACAAAATTCACTCTAGTATGAGTCTGACATTAAATCAATCAGAAGTGCCAAAGGTAATATCAGGCATAATAAAAGTTAAATGTCAGCTGGCTATAACCCAGCTTTAGCATTTCCTACTTTCAGCATCTTTTTTTTTTTTTTTTTTTAAATGAGAACGCATTTCTTCCTTAAGAAAATAGAAATTTGAAAGAAAGACCAAGTTCTTCAAGCAGACTCACAATCCAGGCAGGTAGAATTAAAGACAAACTGATATAATTAAATAAAATATATTTAAAGATGAAACCAAACCACATATGATCCTTTTGCTATTTGAAAATGCAATCTTAATGTTTTTTTCTTCTCATACAGCCTCAAACTCAGAAGTATAAAAGTTCTTGTGGTAAATGCTTTATCCTTAAAAAAAAAAAAAAAAACCACTTTCAACAAGTTAAAGAATATTTCCAATTCCCTTTATTACATATTGGAATAAAACCAGACACTTTCAATTATCTTGGTTTTTGTAACAAAGGTGAAAAAGATCAACCAACTGAAATTTACTGACATGTTTCCAGCAGTTAAACAGCAAGATCAAGAAAATAGAAAATTATCAGCATTACTAAAAATACAGAAGAAAAATTATATTATCCTTTGTTTTCCCATTTACTATATGGAAATCTGTCATAATTTGATGAGAAGTTGGACCATGTAGTTCAGTATTAAGAAATGCTACTATAAACCTACCTTCTAATTATATAACTAAATAAATAGAACTATAAAATCAAATTCCATAGCATTTTTTTCTAAATTAAAGAAATATACTTTATGTATTTGATAAGTTAGAATGTTAAAATACTTATTTTGACAGAAATAAGAGGATGTTCTAATAGCTAATAGCATTCCCAGACTTACAGAATCATAACCAAGACCTACTTTGACATGAGTGAAATTCTAGTGAGAGATTAATGCATAGAAAAAGGGAATTTAAAAAACAAAAAGGCTGGAACCTTCAAGCTCTTTCAAGTACAGCACTAAAGGAAGTAGTTAGGGAACTGAATTCAAAGGAACATGAGTTAGAATGGATAACTATAAAAAGCAATCCTTTTAGAGGAAATATAATCACAAGGCCATGGAGTAGGCGCAAAGGATCTAAGATCAAAACTGTAAGTTTGAGCAAAATTACTCACATCTTCAGCTTCCAGTTAAAGAAAATTAGTTAAGTAGACTTCACTAAGAAAGAAGCATCTGTGCAGCCAAATTACAGATCAAAAAATACCAGTTGTTATATATGCTCATAGAGGAAACTCTGTAAGCAGCACAAGTCAGGTAAAAGGCCAAAAGTTCAATTTATAGAGAAACCTTTTCATGCATAGCTGATTTATAAACACCAGACCTTTAAGAAACTTCTTTGACACAGAGCAAATCAAAATTACCCTTTTGCTACGAGCAAAAACAGTCACACATTCCTGCTGAAATGGAACATTCAGAATTCAGAAAGACCAGTGTACACTACTAATTTCTTCTCAACTTATGAGTTTCTGAAATTCAGCCTTTGAGAAATGACAAGTGTCATAAAAAAATGTAAGTGCAACATTGGCATTTGCTTCTGGATTATATTTGCTTATGTATGTTCATGCTGAGCAAGTTTTTTGATTTATCCAACCAGCAAATAATTCTTTCATACTTTCTGAATAGTTAGCTTACATAACAAAATGGTACATTTCAGTGGCTTTGTAAGTGACTAGGATGAAAAGATTGAGCTGGGTTTTTTTTTAGTTTTGGGCTGGTTTTTAGGGGAGCTTGTTGTACTGTGTTTTTTGTTTTGTTTTGTGAAAAGAATGCTGTCTGAAGAGTTGATAAGGCAAGAACTAAAAACTAATAAAGTATTTTGCTGTGGAAAATGACCCACATATTACCATTATCCCACTCCTTCACATCATTCATGTGAGCAAATCACCTGACAATGGAATTGTGAACCATTTTGATGTGTATAAACTACATGCCATTGCAACACCATGGACACAGCTCAGTTTTACCACCTTGATCTTTCACTAGGTTTTTCAGAGACATCAAGTAAGAATTACTGAGATTATGCAAGTACTAGATTGGAATGCCAATTTGTTCACCAAGTTACAGACTTTAAAAAGGGATTTGTAAAATATTTATTTTTGAAACTTGCAATTTTATTTCTTGCACATTAATTAGTTAAGTTAAATCGTTGACAGATTTCACAGAGGGATAGATAATCAAAATTTTTTTACCATTAAAGAGACCTTAAAAACACAGACTATGTGTTTTATGTTTGGAACTTTTATGTTCTAAAAATTTAATTGCAATAAGAAATAAAATTCCTAATTCCTTTACCGTGTGTACATAGATTAAAAACTTCGAAAGCTGTTGTTCAACAATAAGGCCTTGGAAGAGCTAATCACTACCAGACTGGAAAAAAAACCCAGAAATATTCAACTATGTAAACCAACGATCACTAAAAGGTGACATAAAATTTGGTTTCTTCTTTTGTAAAAGTCCGGTTATTATAGCTCATTTTGGGATGAATAGGAATGCAGCTTCTGGCCTTCATGTTGGTTGTGCATCTCTTCAAGACTTCCAGTTTTTCAAGTTACTTGAAGTGTAATTTAGCTAGGTGTTTGTATTAAAAAATAAGATTCAACTGGATTTTTGCTATGGAGGTGTACACGACTAAAATGAAAGTAAGTTATTTTTGGGAAATATGATTGATATGATTGCTGGCATTTCAGTCTTGCAGGCTCCCTCAGCAGGAAAACTGGCTGATGTTAAATGATGAAGGTTTCAGATATGACACTGATGTGGCCATATATGAGGTATAGTATAGGTAGGAGGTTGTAGTACATCCTGATAAGATGCAGTTGTTTACTTGCAAACTAAAGCATGTGCATTGAAATCTTCAGTGGTAAGTTGCTATTAAAAAGAAAATTCTAAAGGGAGTGATTTAGATTTATTATTCAAAGCCCTTGAATATGATTAGTTTGTGATGCATATTTTCTTTAGTAAAGCAGCCTTACTAAAGCAAAACTTCTACTAAGCCTTTCATTTAAATAAGAAGAACAAGTTCCCCAATAAATTAAAATTCAGCATCTTCAGTGAGCTAAATTTTGATCAAAGCGAATTGCGACTCCAGGAAATACTTGCAAAATTACAACAGTCAGTATTTATCTTCTTAAATAGCATCTTAACTTATTAAGTACAAACATTTGAAACATAGATTCCTAATGGTGGATAGTTGAGACACCTCTTGTCTTTTCAATGCAAATGAAACTGTCTGTTCAGTTTCTTTTCCATAGCATTGTTTGAAGGCTCACATCCAAAAACTATGTTTGGCTACCACTTGATTTACTTTTCTGAAAAAGTAAATCTATTTGAATAAAATCTAGACTGAGAATAGCAGTAACATAATTCAATTAATAATTGAAAATGGCTATTCTAAATTCTCCCTCTGAGATGAGAAAGCCAATAAATGTAAATGAAACTGCCAAGAACTCACATTAAATTTGATTAGTTCCTCAAAACTAATATAACATTCAAAATATGAATGAAATTTATATATATATAGGGGGGGTTTAGAGAAAAGAGGTTTTACAAACATAATAATTTCTGTAATACCTTTTACTTTCCCCCCCATTACGTATGGCAGAGATACGCATGACAATAAAAATGATGAAATACAATCATTTTCTGCTTGAATTGATCCAGTCTCCTTGAAACTTTACAACAGATAGATATATGAATAGACCTAAAGCTTATATCGAGATTTCACAGTAAATAATTTCTAATACCCTCCCCCTCAAAATTAATCATCTTTTCATATAAATCATAATCTGGACTTGTACTTCTCTTAAAATTGTGTAAATTATTTTGGGTCCATCGTAGTCCAACAGACACAAAAAAGTGTCCCTGTCTACATTCAAAAGATAGCATTTTAATGGGATTATTTTCATATTTAATAAGTAAAAAAGATCACATTTTTACTTTGTTGTAGTGGATAATCTTAGATTTTGGAACACTCAGACTTATGCTCTAACGAATAGTTAATGAGTTTCAAAGTAGAATTGTTGTTTCCCTGATGAAAAACAAATGAATCCATGAATAAGAAGACTATCAAACAGCAGTCAACAGCTTCATAACCAGGGGACTCCTCTGGAATGGATAGGAATTGTACATAAACTTGGCTATCCCAAGTACAGAATGGGAGAATGAGAAAATTTTTTCTCACACAGTTTCAAGAACAAATAGCAATAATTTCCCATTTTGAAGCTTTCTGGAAAATACATCTGCACAGCCACAAAACCTAGCCAGGAATGCCTATGAAATTTCATAGAATCATACAATCATTAAGATTGGAAATGACCTCCAAGATAATCAAGCTCAGCCTTTCAAAAAGCTCTAAAATAAAATAATTTATGATTAGCTTTTGATAAAAGTAAAGGGCATTTTTCCTTCAGTGGTGACATTTCATAAATAGTTTGATTTTGAAACGTTAAAAGATCAGAGGAATTTATCAGGAATTTGTCCATTAAGTCAAGCCATCACACTAGTTGTCTAAATTAGGAACATAGATTACTTATATTTTTTCTGTAGCCAAAATGGAGAAATTGGCATCTTTATAGGTCAGTTACTAATGATAATGCCTGAGACTAGAGCAGTAATGCAGACACCCAAAAACTTTGAAGCTTTTGCCTTCAACACCTGATCAGCAGTTGATTTGAATGTTATCTAAATTGCGAAAATCTTGCTCAGAAATCTCACTTTAGCCATATCAGAAGTCATCCAAGCATTTAAACTGCTTCATAGGGTACCATATTTACCTTTTAAGGGCAAATTCTCTGTGCCACATGGAAATGTGCATTTATTTCTGTTCTCTTTGCCATTACTGTAACATACTGAAGAATTGCTATGAGTATGTGATAATTACTGCGGCATTCATACATTTTATTAAATTGTTTTATTTATGCTAAGGAGGTCACAAAGAAGCAGGACAATTATCCAGATTTTTTAAATAGCTGTACTATAGTATCTTTTACTGTATTGGAATTAGCATGCCATTGATAAATTACAATCAGATATATATATCTGATATATATTTAGATGAGTGCATTTGTGCACCCTGTAGAAGCTCATCATATGCAAATACATAGTATGTATTTAGAAAGTTTTCAAATGCTTCCAAATACTTCTAAATAAATGCAAAATTTAAAATCTGTGACGAATCCTCTCATGTATTTTTACAATGCAAAACCGGGGATATTTGGATGTAATACATTTTGGTGCCTATTAGGCCAAAATTTAACAAAAATACTAGTAACTCAAATTATTGAAAGTCTTAACTTTTCAGATACAAGAAATAAAATGAAGCTATGACATTAATTCCTTACAAGGTTGTTAAAAGGTTTTTATTTGATATTAGCAGTAGTGATTATAGTCTGTTATGAGTTCCTATTCCTGCTCTTTATTAATGCTCTGGTTTTCTCTCTAAAAGTAAATTACATAGATGAATACAGCACATTTAAACCTGGAATTAGGTAACTCTTTATTGCAGCTTTAAATGGAAATTCTGCAGCTGTGAGTAGAAGTGTGAATGTGAAACAGTAATTTTGTCACTTAATATTCTCACCTTCAAGTCTGCATAGCCATGAAGCTATGCTGTTAATTTAGCAACAAAATGGAAGCAGGTGTATTTCAAATCAGTTAACTGAAGTGACTGTAAACCACCAATGGCTGTATTAACAAACATGTGCCTATTTGTTATGTGTACTAACCTTTTCTGCAGTACAGCCTTTTCTGCAGGAAAGGACAAGATACTAAAGCATAGTGTAATGTGGGAAAGCTGGCTGAAATATGCATCTTTTGCCAAAGACTCAGATTTTTTTCAGGCAAGAACCACAAGAGACTTGCCACATACCTTGCAGATGCTGTAGGAAGAGGGTTTATGGCAGTAATTTACTACTAGATCTACTACTCCATTTTCAAGATGGGACTGAGCTGGTCACAGAGTAATTTATCATTTCCAGTCTCAACAGTTCCTTCTATATCACCAAGGAGCAGTATCCAGGACTCAGAGTATGACCACAATTCAGATTACTTGGCAAATCTTACAATAGTCCAGTCTGCTGTGAGTCTTGTGGCAAAACCTTTGTCTAGTCTTTGCTCTTTTACTGTTTGTGAGTCAGGAGAGACTCAAAAATCACACTCATCACTGCTGCAATACAAATATCATAAATTCACCTTTCACATACCTATCATAAATTCAGACTTTTAAGATTTAAGCGCTTTCCATTGCCTTGCTACATACCAAGGCATGTAGCAAACTAGCAAAGCAGGTTTTACTGCTGCATGAAAATTTGGTACGGTCAGCTACCAGACAAACCTATTATTCACACCTTCTTAAAGTACATTATGTCAGGCATTTTCAGAATAGAAAACTGAGTCCTAGGCAAGAGGAGAGTCATGCCTAGGGAACAGAATGTCATAAAATTTGACAGTCATCATGAAATTAGTAATTTTTCTTTATCATTTTTAAGGTAAAAACACAGAAAAAATAAATTTCTTTTGTCCAACTATCAACAAAAGGCCTTACTAGTTTCAGAGACAGGCAATAAGAAAATATTTTTTATTTTGTGTTTTCTTCAGATCAACTTGTAAGAGGTATTTCTCTATTATCCAATTAATAAACTGTCATGATGCTCATCACTCCAGCTTTCAGCTTACACTGAAGAGAACATGACTGAGAAAACCTCTATTCTTTTATTCTTAGACCTTCCAAAGGAATATACTTCTTTCAGATTTAATCTTCCTTGTCCTTTAGTCTCCCTCTGGCCTCTAGACATCACTGTAAGCAATATATTCTGTTTTTTTCAGCAGGATACTCCCTGTGCTCCTTTTCTTATTTTACAATAAAAATTTCCTTTAGTATCTATATAATTTTTTGCATTATTTTTTTGTCTAAGTGAAATTGTTCTCAGTCACTGTTAGATTTGCTGTCAAGAAGGAAAAAAAATGTTTTCATCAAAACTTCAAATTCAGAAATTCTAATTGTCTTTTCCTTTCTTTGCAAATCTAAATATAAACCAGGGAGGAAAGGCCAAGAATGACAGTGACAAGAAAAAAATTGAACTATAAAAAGCCTGAAACCAGTTCTGACAGCTAAAACATGAAACAAACTTGTTGATAGATACCCTTTCTGCACAGTATGGTTTATCTATTGCATTTTCTCTGCTCTACACTGAGTGTAAAAACAGATCTAAAATGTAGTCCATCATTTGGTAATGCTGCTAGGATTAAAAAACAAAAATAATACAATTGGCTTGCTTAATATGAAAACAAACACTTTTCAAAAAGCTATCTCTGTTTGATATTTGATGAGAAAAGACTTTCAGATGCAGTGACCAGTCACACCTCATGCTTTTAACCATAAATTGGGACAGGAATTTTTCAAGTTAACCTAGTATTTGCCTGCTTCCAGGATCTTGCTTTTTTGAGCTTGGAACCATCTAGGGTTGTGACATGATATCCAAGTACTTTTAAAATTCTCCATGCCACTGGTTTCTAGACCTCTGACCAACACAACACACTTTGCAGACAGTGATGTAGATAAAGGACAGGAAAATGCCCTATTATGCTGTAAGTAGTGTAACCTATAGTACTTGCTGTCATTTTGATCACTCTTTATGAATCAAATTGGTTTAGAATGATGATACTTAAGGGAAATGGGCTAAATGACATTTTGACATTTGTGAAGTGATAAGGCTGCCTGCAAGGACTGGAAGGTATTTGTGCATGAATATGAATATGCATGTGTGTCTGTGTACATGTGTGCTCAGATCTACTCTCTAGCAGTGCTTTTTGAGCACACTCACAAAAAATGTTCAAATGTTTTACAAACCTTATGGCTTCAGTGAAAATCAAGATATGTGCTAGAGAACAGTTATCATAGAACAGAATTCTAATGCTTTCTAAGGAGGAAGAGGTAGATAATCATATCCCACTATACTCATTACTGATACTAGTGTTAGGATCAGCACAAGTGTTCTTCATATATTAAACCAGTAAAATTTATGCTATTCATATTCAGTTCAGTTTAACAATTAATGTAATGTGCAATATCAGGAATCATGGACATGTAGGTTTTAGTGTGGGCTACCAGCTACAGTACAAATGAGTTTCTGAGGAGAGGACCCTTCCTCTGATTGCTTTACCTTGTTAAGCTCATTCATTCTATCCCTTCTTGTAGCAAAGTGGGCTTATTTATGCAGCTTTCTTATCTTTCCCTCACTGTACCAAATTTTAGTCAAAAATGAAGTTGACAATACATCCCAAAAGCAATTAACCTAGGTGCAAATCATGTACTGATCTCCAATTTTTTGGTCGTGCTGCCCACATTTCATTCTAACCAATGTATTATAGCTTAAAAAACCCCTTAAAGATTATAAATAAAACTACAATGGAAAAGACTGTATCCAATATGTTAGTCAGAACTAAGATTAGAAAGAAAAAAATGTAGTAAATTTATATTAGATGACTTGTGACTAGACATAAAAAGGAAATATCTGAACTCTTCTAAGGCTTATTCCTCTCTGTGATCATTAAGTTCAAAACCAAATCAAGACCAACAAGTTCCTCTTCGACAGATGATATAATTAGCTCTGAAATAAAAATGAGGGAAATTCTACATTCTCTACAGTCAAATTATTTCCCTCTTCCTCTATTGCTTCATGTAAAAGATTAGTGTATTTTTTTGTTGATTAGTTCCTGTGAGGTGTTTTGAGGGGCTTTCCGTTGTTTTTAGTTGGTTGGGGGCGGGTATTTTGTTTGTTTAGTTTGGGTGCTATTTTTGGTTTTTGGTTTTTAACTGCTAGATAGGATCCCTTGTTTTTCAACAGGTTGTTTCTCAGGGCCTCAAGACTGATATGAAATTCTCTTTGAGATTTTTTTCTTCAAGCTATGCAGCACCAATTTCTTCTCTCTTCCTCAGAAATGATTCTTCTGGACAACTAATCAGCCTCATGGATGTAGATTCTATCCAGTTGTTTACTGAACAATGGTACATCAAACAGGACTAAGCTCTTTGAAGATGACCTTGCCAGTGTGGAATAGGTGAGAAAATCTGCAGAGCCTACTCCCATTTAGACATTCTAGCTTCATATTTGATTTTTTTGTTTCACATGACTCTCTTGACCTTTGATCAAAATGCTTTCTAACTCCTTTTCTGGGGATATCTTTAAGTATTACTTTTAATTTTTTTGAGATTTGAAAATTGACCCCTAGAAGTCAATTTGATTTTGTTTTGCTGTTGTCTTTCCCTATAACTTTGGAGCATGGAATGTTTTCATTTGAAATAATTTTAAGATTTCTTTTCACCTTCACATTCTAAGTTCTTCCCCACTGATCAGCAACATTTCTTACATTACTTTTTCAACAGTGTCATCCTTACAATCTCTTTGTCTTTT
>JAOTQP010001652.1:40496576-40527901 GCA_026413545.1 Cichladusa arquata | reverse complement strand
CAGCGTCCCCAGTGTCCCCTCACCCCGCAGCATGTGCACCACGGTGTTGCCCATGGCCACCACCACGGACTTGGTGGCCTAATAGATGTCTGTCTCTGTAGCTAAAAGTCTTTTGAACTTGAAAGGAACAAGAGGCCTCCAAATACTCCAAATTGTTGTCACTAGGCCCTATGCATTAGATGATTCCTTTTCTTTATCAAAAGCCTAATCTGTTTCATTTTTTTAGTTTGCTGGTGAACATTGCCACAAATGTTGTTTGCCCTTTCTTCAATACCATGAAATACAAATAATAATTTATTTTGAATCTCAGAGCAGTTATATAGCTTTCAGATGTATCCATTTCTGCCTGGATATTGAGTTTTTTTCTTCATTCTATTTTTGTGAGATAATTTTTACCACAGATAATTTCATGTCTTTCATAGAATATATTTTGATTTTTACCACTCTTACTTCTGGAATTTACATTATCTATTCTGAATTTTTAAGCATTTCTATCTATACTTCTTAAACTTCATAACACATACATACTTACATACTTTCTGAACCTTGAGCAAACCACATTGTTATTCACAATTCAAATACAAAGTCCTATATATACTGATGATATTTTTCTACAGCCAGAATGATGGCTTATTATGTTTATGTCTTGGTGTGCTGAATTTAATGCTGTCAGACACTGTGAAATTTAAACTCATCATT
The DNA here is from genome assembly GCA_026413545.1 of Cichladusa arquata. Lineage (NCBI taxonomy): Eukaryota > Metazoa > Chordata > Aves > Passeriformes > Muscicapidae > Cichladusa > Cichladusa arquata. The sequence goes on along the minus strand of JAOTQP010001652.1, from coordinate 40,527,202 downwards.
AGCCACGATGAGGATAGGAATTTAAATTCACAATGTAGGCTGAAAGCTGCAGGCCATATTTTTTTGGTTGAAATTTTTTTTTTTCTGGAGTTGCTTCCTGTGTGCGAAATTATTCCTAGCTTATAGAAGTCTGCTATGAATAAGGTTTGAAATGTATTGCAGAACAGACATTATTGGAATCTATATTTTTCACAGCTTTGCCTGCATACTTGCTTTATAAACAGGTCTAGGGAAAATAGTGAAGTCCAAGATGTTAACTACCAAGATGCTAACTGATGCTCTAAGGCTTTGCATCAAACTGTGACTGCCATGGACTCAAACAGCACCTTCATGAGAGGCCTTCTGCTACTTTCCATCTAAATTTAGAGTCAGTTCATGCAAGTTTGTAAAGTATGGTGTATGTCATAACAAATGCCTGTATAATCTCACCACGCAGTTTGTGTTAATACATTAGCTTGTGCGTGAAGTTAGGATAAAAGTTTGCTTAAGGTTGGATAAAAAAATAAAAAAGCCACTTTTTAGGGGTTTCTAATATAATTCAGAGAAAATGAAGTGCAGCTCTGACATGTATTACATGTCTTACAGCAAGAGGTACATCGGTATATTTGTAGTGAAAAATCAGATGCCTACAGTATGTCCCGAAAATGTAACAGTATTTCTCTTATACTGAAAGCTTTACAAATTGAAACCCAAATTATTTCATCTTCTAGCGCCCAATGAGAATACTGCTCCAGGACAAAGAAAAATATTTTTGGCCTGTAGTGTCACCATTATAGCACAAGTATTTGGAACCAAGTGCCCTTTTTTATTGAACTGAAATCTTGTAGTGTTCTGCAGCCTGACCCTTATCTCCAACAACAGATTTTGTTTTTTATAGACATAAATAAACCACAAGCAAGTTCTTTAAGGCAAAAAAGAATAAAGGAAAATAGGAATGTTGGAGCTGTTTTATGATCCACCTTTCCCTCCTGTGAATAGCTATATCTTAAAAATAGAAATGGGTCTGGCTGCTGCAATTTAAATGTGCATTTTCAAAACTTCAAAGCCTGAGGGCATGTGAGTGTCAGACTTAGCTCAGGTTTAACAGTTAGAATGTTGCTGCAAAATCTGAACCCAATTAATACCTGGTTCCTGCATTAAAAGCTTGTGAATGTTTAGTGTGTGTTTTCCAAAGAAGTTGTTTTGGTTTGATTTAAGAGTTAGCTTACTAGTAGTGGGGCAATTTTCCACTGAGCTTTGACCTTTCCGTAGGTCATTTGGTTTGCCTGGTATCATGTAAGTCAGATGCCTCAAACCAGAACTATTTTAAATTGCCTCTGTAGACTTTACACAGTCCTTCAACAGGAAAGGTAAAGTATGATTAGGAATATGATGCCAAAACATTGGCAGTTTTTCCTAAAAGTGTTAATTCTTGCATTGGCCACAAATATCCAGTAGCTTAATCTTGGTGTTCAAGGCTTAACCTGAAATCAGATTCACTTGGTAAGTTTGAACCGGCCTCTGGATTGATGCTGCTCTGCACCAGAGCAGGGAAAACGATCTCCACTAACCTTGAAAAAGTGCTGGCTGCAAGGGAACAGCTCAGACAAGAATAGAATCACCTTTAAAAAAATAAACCCTATTTAATAGATTTAAATAGATTACAGCCCAGAAGGAGAGGAAAGGATTAAAATCGGTCTTCCCTTGTAACTGATGCTATCATGAAAAAAAGGGGGAAAAAAAGTCGATTATTTAAGGAAAGTTATTCAGCAAGTATGGATTATAAGGTTGACTCTCTAGGTAGGAGATGATTTTCTTCTATCTCTATTTTGAAGGGGTGTTACTTAGCTGTTTGGGATTTTCTTTTTTTCCTTTTCTTTTCCTTTCTTCTGCCTGACTATATGCTGGCTTCTTCTATGTCTCAGTCTACAGAACAGCCCAGATGAATATTTTTCACTGAAATGGCTGTAGAGGAATTGAACACATTTTCCTGCTCCTACAGAACTGTTTGCACATTTGTCTGCTTTTTGGTTTATTCCCTTTTCAGAAAAAAATCTTTTACCAAGACTTATTTCACCTTACATATGTTTCTGAGACCAATTCTTCTTTTCCTTCCACATATTTTTAAATAAAAATCTTTCTTTTACCAATAAATTTTTATTATCCTTAGGTTAATGTATTCCTCCAGCAATCTACACAGTCACCTGCAGGCTGGTGTAAGTACACACTGCTTGGAATCTGAGCTGGTTGGATGCATTCTACCCTAAAATAGAAGATATATTTAGGCAATGTCCTGGATAAGAAATGTATTTAGTTAGTTAGTTAGTTAGTTAGTTAGTTAGTTCTCTACTTATTCTCACCATTTGTAGCCTGCCCATAAAGCTTTCAGTTCATAGACAGGTTGGAGTCAGATACATAAATATATCTTTGTGATTGTGATCAGCTCTGTGGTTGTACCTCCAGAGTCATGCCCTCACAGGTTGTTTTGTCAAAGTGGTAATAATATCTTTCAGTCAGAGCTCCCTTAAAGGCAAGAATAGACTTTAAGTGCTTTCTTGAGACCTAAATAAGCTTATCAGAAACCTTATTCATCACTGGAGTACATATTAAGGCACTCATTACTCAGGAAACACAGAAATCCTATGTGTATGATGCATTTTTGTTACTGACAGATGATGATAAAAGAATTTGGGTTCATTCAGTGTTCAGGATACCAAGAATTTGTCATATCTGCTTAAAGGACTAAATTTTAGTGCAACATCAAATACAGTAGTTTTACTGTGGTCAGATAATTTGGCTCCATAAGCCACCTTAAAAATGATTAAGTACTTCCCTTCATCTTATGCCACTTCACTCTCCAAACTCTATCTGTCCTGAAGGACAATCCACCCACTGAACGTGACAAATACAAGATCTTCTTTCCCATTCATACTGAAATTCCTATTCAGTCTCTCAATGCACTAGATATAAGCCTACTGCAATAATCATGTACATCAAATAATAAGCTTTTTTCTACATTTCAGTACTTCTTATAAATATTTTATTTCTACTTCTCCAACCTAATTTGCAATTCACATATATTTCCTCATAATTCTGTCATATTTCCTTTTTATAACCATAAGCCATATTTCTATTTTATCATTTCCTTTTAACTACCCTGGAAGACCTTTCTATATTTCAATCACCTGCAGACTCCCAGTCCTGCAGCATAATCTTAAAATCAAAACTGAAGTATTGATGCACTCCTCTGCATGTTAATTCTGATTATTATTAGAATATTATCAGAATATAAGTATGCTGGAACCTTCTGAAGCTTCCTTGAAACATCAAGGCTCTCATCTTTCATCTAGTGAAGTCAATGACTGATCAAAAGCCTGACTGGACCCAGTGTAAGCATATACTTCAGTGTAATGAAAAAGATACTTGCAGCCCTTCACATTTTTTCCTGACACTGTTTTGGTGTCAAAGTAGTTTTGAGCTATATACATCCTGCTATTAATCTGGGAAAGTTACCAAAGCATGTACTCTACTGTCCTTTTCCGACTTTCATTTTTCTACGTGATTCTGCTATTTGACAAAGAAGGGTCTTAGGAAGTCCCAATGACCACCAAATTTTTTTTATGCCTCTTCGTTTCCCCTAGTACTGCTAGCAACAATGTCCAAACCCTTGTACAACTGCAATTCCCCCACTGAGAACTATTTTTATGTCTGAAGTATGGGGGAAAAGTGATCTTCAATCAATTATATCAGTGTAAATACAGACGTATAACTTCATGTATGTGAAAAATTTGTTTCCAAAAATTATGAAGCAGTTGAACTCTACATAACTAAAATCTTGGTAAAACTAAAACTGACAAGTTTCTGAGTAGCTCCTTATTTCTTTATAGAGAAAAAGTTATTACTGTTGACATGCTAATTTATCATAATAAAAAAATTCTGTTCTATCCAGAAAGGAATTCAGGTGCTGTGCTAACACAGGCTATACCACCCAGATATGCAGCAGTAAGAAAGAAAATAATCCAGTAATTAAGAAAGTAGTAGAAAACAATATCATTTAGATTTCCTTAAAGGTAAGTAGTATTTTCCAAACAATTTAGACTGGGTTATTTAGAAAAAAATTATATAGCTGATTTCCTACGTCTGGAAAACATAATTGGATTTGACTGCAGTATAGTAATGGCTCCTGATTGACAACCTATCTCATTTAATTTGCAAATCTAGTTTTGCTTTGCCTTTTTAAAGCATGATTAATAAACATAAAAAGCCACACATGCAAGTGTAACTTATTTAGAAGCTATGTAAACGTGCAAGAAAAAAAATTATAGTATAGTTCTTATGGGTCTTAGAAGAAGGGTCAGAGATAAAATCACGTTTAAATAAGGAATATTATAGGAAAGTGCAGGAATTTCATGGATCAAAGGAACATGTAGGAAACAAAATTAGAGTAAAATTACTGTCTTGTCCTCTTTGAAATCATAGAGAGAGAAATACCCTTTTCAAAAAGAAAATGGTTGTAAAATTTGGATAGAAAAGTATAAGTTGAATGGGAAAGAAGAGAATTTCTGATAATGTGGATTTAGCCTTAGGCAAGAAAGCCACCTCACAAGACCAAGGAGAAAAAACCTCATTTACATTGTCAAAAAAAGTAGGTGCAGTTTGACTAAAACAAGGTGAGTTCCAGGTTCCTTCATCCTTCTTATACAGCTACTAACTATGAGTTTACTTTAAGAAAAAAAAACGAAAAAACCCCCAAACTATACCAACAGAGCCATCCAGTGAAGGTTTTTAAGCAACTTTCACAGCATTGTCTCAGAAAAATGTACGCTGACCTAAGGGACTTTAAATCTTTATCAAAAGTGCTCTGGCAGGATAAAGCTGCCTCATGATATGTGCTTGTACTCTCATGAACAAGGTTGACCAGTACAGTTCTGCTACAAGCGTATCTTACAGAGATTTTATTCCAGTTAAAAGAAAAAATAAAATAAAAGGGTAGAAAATTTTGAATTAAGATTTAAATAAGAGCAGCAAAAATCAAGCAGATACTCTTGTTCTGTAGCTGTAGAGAGACAGAAGACTCTGTGATGCTATAGATGCTATCCATTGGAACAGCAGAGTGATTACAAAACATGGAGAAAGGTTTAACCATGTGCAGAAAGGAACCTGTGAGCCCACCAGAAAATGTGTTTCTTGTTATTACTTGTTTCTCCAGTTCTTTAACAATATACTCACTTCATCAAGCCTTTCTCTTTCCTCCCCCCACAGCTCTATGAAACGTTTTAATCTTGGTGTCAGGAGGCATCTCTGTGCAAAAGGACAATAGACAGCTGCAATTCCAGCAGCTCTCTCCAACAAAATTTGAATCCCTTTTTCTTTCCTTGAGTAATAAAGCAGAAAAGAGCTAATGCAGTTAAAAGAAAAAGAAAAATAGCAATGTAAGGAAGAATAAGAAATTTAAACTAAACAAGCCAATTGCCTAATTTTAAAGTGAGAGACTCTTAATATACAAATATATAACTGCAATATCTCTAAACCAAAAAGTACTACTTCTGATTCTATATTTTTCTTATCTGGGAAATAAATTGATATCTGGATTACTACCCTGTTTCTACTATACCTTTCTTCTTGGAATAGGTTGCCTATATAAAAATTTACAAATAAAAATGTTACAAAAAGTAATCAGCAAGAAGCTGTCAACTTAATCTTTCAAGTTTTCATTAATCAAGAACTTCTTAGACTGACTTATGATGGGTTGCTTTTAAAAGCCGAGCATTAAAAATATCTTCTGAATGGGGGAAAAATAACATACAAAAAATCCCACATTGCTGTGGTAGTTTAGAAATGCTCATCGGCATACTTTCAAAATTAATTACCAAAATAAATCATTTATTGGACATATTTCCAGTGAAGTGCTTCCAAAGAGACAATATTGATTGCTACAGAAGAAAAGAAAATAATTTTATTGTAGTACCACCCTTAAATAAATACATGTGAGAGCTTTATCTCCAAATAAGCACATCTCATTTTCCCTTTTTTACATTCAACTTCTGTTTTATTTCTTCTTCCATAATTCCTTTCCTTTATTCACCCCAAGGCACCATGGAAATAAAAAACAGAAGCTTGAGAAAAATAAACTAAAGAAAAAAAGTTCTGGTTGATGTTTGACATTATGATTTCCTGCCAGGTTTCATCAGTCATATCATGCCATGTGGAGTAATACAGTCTGATTGATGCTGCTCACAGGGACTCATCACCTTTCATGTGTTTGCTGAAGAATTTAAAGGTATCACACAATCTTTGGATAAAATTAATTCTTATGGTGCCAAATGTTTGATTAAAAAATAATGCTCTGGACATCTAAAATTTATGAATACATTTCTCAGTGGCAGGAATCTAATTCATAGCACCATTTGTAGGATGTTTATTATTTAACTTATGATAGATTCTTTGAATTCTCCTGTGTCAATTGTGCATTAAATAAGTTTTCTCGGTCTGTAGTACTATGACCAAGTTTTAGCCTTAGCAGGATTCAGCATGATTCTCTTTTTCCATGTTATTCATGATGGAGCCCTGTTTTCCTGCAGATTGCCGAACACCCCACTGCCCATGGAAAGCAGTAAATCAATTCTTTGTTTTGTTTTGCTGGTGTGTGTGACTTTTGCTTTACCTAATGAACTGTCTTTATCTCCACCCATGAGATTTTTTTTTTTTTCCACCCTTCCAATAGTCTCCCCCATCCACAGTGGTGGAGGAGTGGTTGTGTAAGATTCAGTTGCTGGCTGTGGTGAAACCATAACAGCAACCTTTATTTAATTATAAACTAATATAGACAAATCAAGGCAAGGTTTTTCAGCTGAGCCTCATGAAATCTTAATTCATATGGAAGTTAGACTTGATATTTTGTATACAGAAAAAAACAAAGGTCCCCATATAGAATATTTTTTATCATTTCCAAGGAGCATTACGTAAACAAATGGCAAACACATCAAAAAACAATGCTTAGTGGTAACATATAAAAGCCAAAACACAGTGGTAAGTGTGATTTGTACCACAGTTGGTCCTGCAGAGTTTAAACTCAAATCTACCTTTTGAAGAATTGATATTTAGATAATGCAGTATCTTCTGGCTGGTTAAACAATCACTGATAATGAGAAGACGTTTTCTTCTCTGGTGGATTACAATTTTGTAGAAGACTAATAGTTTAATTACTACTAGAGGTATTAAAAAATATATGTTTACATCCATTTAGAGTCTTAATTATTAGCATACCTGTTACTTTTAGTCTGTCTGCTCCAATGACAATCTCATCTTCATCTGCAGAAAACAATACTTTTCCACCGTCACTTGCTCTCACTTCAAATCTCTTACACTGAGCTTCCACAGCATCAGCTCCTGAAATCAAGGAAGTGAACATTGCATCTAAGGTATTTTGGAAGAAGTAATTATTGGTATAAAAGGAATATCCAAAACATATCGAATATATGACACTTTACTATGATATTTGGCTTCCTGTAAGCCTGAAAGATAACTTGCAGTATAAAGCACAGGTAAAATAGTTTACAGAAATAACTGAAAACCATCTATTTCATCATTATGTGGAAACCAACACTAAAATTTAGAATATGCTTAAATACTGAGATCTTGAAGTGCCAATTCAGACAGAGCTTTCTGGTGTTTGTTCAGTTTAAATTGCAGTTTCTTGTCAATGAAAAAATAAAGATAACACATGACCCTATTCCATCAAGACATACAAATCAACACAGGAGAAAAGGATATTTTTCACTCAGTTCTACTGTAAACTTAGACAACAGAATAAGCAAAAATCTACAACAAAACAGCAAAACAAACAAAAAAACCATGAACTAAGATATCAAAACTTGTGACATATTTTATGAAACAATATTCTTAAATGTCTCAAAACTGAAAAGTCCTAAAATAATTCTGAAATGGGACGGATGTATGGAATTGATCTAACTTCAATGAAGAAAGCTTGCAGGTATTGAGACCTTTAAATTTACTGTGCTTTTCAATTTACAGGTCTCATTCTCACTTTCCAGTGTTTCGTGTACTAAATGGTTTCTGAAAATTTTATTTTATTAATTAATGAAAGCTAACATCATTTCTGAAAATGATGTTGGAAAGCCTACTCCATATGGCACAACAAGATATAAGGCAAGTTACATTATTTCAGGGAATAATAATTAGAAATTTTCTCTATGATCCCTAATTAGATTTGTAATGCTTTCCTGGAATAAATCTATATGCATAAAAATTATGTGGAAGGCATTATGGACAAAGAAATTGATATATATTATTTCAGTTTAATAATCTGGTTTAAAAGTTTGTAAAAAACTCCTGCCTCCCTAATATGTAAATTCTTAGTTTAATATGCAAATGCATAGTATCAAAATACGTAATAATGAATATAAAAACTGTGATAATTAATTTTGGTCAAGGAATTGGCTTAGTAGCTCATAATTTGCAGAATCAGCTACGTAATCAAAACAGTTCCTCTTAGTTTCAGATGAACTTATGTTTGTACTGTAAAAAATTCTGGATATTTTTGATTCACAAAGAAAAAAGAAAATGAATTATCAAAACAATTGTGATAATGCACTTTGTTGAATTTAGATATGTTTATTCTGTCAATGTGTAAAATGGTATTTTATTCCCCTTCCCCCCCCGCTGAAGTTTTTTTTAATATATGTTTATTTAGGTTGTTGGCTTTGTTTTGAAAAAATACAAAATCTTTGTAAAAACAGACAGGGGCAGATTTCATATTTAAGACATAGATATTTGGGGACCTCCTTGTCCTGCAACCATCTTTATGGTTCAGGAAACCAAAGAATAATTACAAATAACTTAATACTTAATAGTTTCATCTTTTTTAAGAGCTGATGATAGCTTAGCCACCTAAAAGTGAGTGTCATTACAAGTACTGTGATGTTACTAATTTACACCCATCAAAGTTGTTAGCTCTGTAAGGAAAAGAAATTAACAGAAAACGTGTCAGAAATCAAAAAGAGAAAAGACCTGCCACATTCTTACTCATTATATATCAGCGTAAGTGACAGCCCACGTTTCAAAAACGGCTCTTAAAAACTTTTGATGTATTTAGAATAATATAGGATTTAATGAAAAATGACTTAACAATGATCAGGAATTTTGACTAAAAATGCATATATTTCAGATGTTATTTGTGCTGCTTCAGAATCACATTGCATAAAAATACACCTAGAATTCAGATAGTCTGAAATATCGTTACAGGAAGTAAATAAATTTTAATGCTAAAATAAATGGACTTCATGTTTCACTGAGAACTTAATAGTGTATTACTTGGTATTACTTACTTATTGCTGAAATGGTAGTTAGTGTGTTCAAGGCACTTGAGAGATTACTAAAAAACATAGTTCATGTTAAATGTTTTTGACATAGAACCAGGTGTGAATGTCGTAAAACTGGTTTTAAAAAGCTAAACTGCCTACGGAGTAATCAGTGCTGTCAAAATAGAATTCTGTTTCATTGCATTTTCATTTCCCAGTTGAAACAGGAACAAGCAGTTGCATTTGCAATGTATTAGGGTATTATCTTCTTAGCTGTAAAGCAAATTGCTGTGTTCCAAAAACACTCTACAAACATACACATGTCACAAAATATCTGAATCTTTAATAGTACTACTAATAAAAAAGATGCATCAAGTCTCAGAATATTATGCATGAACAAAGGAAATATTTTGAAATTCTAATCTCAAACTTGGAGAGCCGTCACTATTTTCAGCAAATCATATCTGCTTGAATAATGCATACTTCAGTCCAGAGAATCACGTATGAAAATGTATCTTCTAAATTCTGTTTGGAAAGGTAATTTCTGTCAAACACATGGCTACCTGAAAAGCTGTTTGGCTTTGCTACTTCTTGCTGTATTGCTATTCTACTTCATACTAGACATGGTGTTGGCTCCATAACAGCTTTAACTAGGTTCAAGAGATGTCTATGACAAACTCTTTTGTTGAGTTCAGGAAAACTATGCATTTGTAAATTCAGTTGCATAATTCTCAATTAAATTATTACATTTCTGTGAAATTCCCTTAATTTAAAGTATACAGATGAAAAATACATGTATATATGTATTCATATATGCATGGTATGTAATGATGGTTTACAACACACGCCTGTTGCACAGCAGTTGTATAATTGAAACTATCATTAAACCAACTACATTTAAAATGGTACAAAGCCTAAAGTTGTTCATTTTAACTATAGTGAAGATGCAATAAATTAAAATGGTGGGTGGTAACGCAGTAAAAATACAGAAAATTATGGTTCTGTAATCCAGATTAACAGTAATAGAGATTAAATTTCAAGATAAAAACAATCTGCTTTGAATTTGTAGAGAGTTTGGCTTAATAATTAAGTAACATAATAATAGCAAAATGAAGAATGCATGTTCTAACATTTTGCATTTAAAAGTCAATGATTACTTACAGTACTCCATTATTATTCAAAAATACTGATTGGAACCACTATTTGCTGTGATAATAAATAGTTACAAGAACGCTCCAGTCTTACAAGATTTAGATATGATTACAAACACTCATGTGTGTTTGTAACAACACAACATCAGTTGTGTCTGATTTCTCGATCACCTTCCACGTCCACCCCGCAAACAACAAATTCGGACACAGAAAAAGATTTAAAAAAAATCAACAACCTTAGATTAAATATAGGGATTACAATTCAAATGGAATTACCACCAATTACCTTGTAAATAGGAAACATAATAAAGTTCAATATACTTTCTTCTGGTTCTTTAATGAAAAATAGGCTATTTAAACATTTATTAAATTAAGAGTTTTATGCAGAGTCTTCATGACAAAAGAAGTTACTTTTATGAGAATGTGTTCATGCCTCTGAGATTGGAGATTAAAGATGTAAAACATTTTTAATTAAGATTCAACACTCATCTGGGTCTAAGATGAATTTTTGAGAAGTATACACCTAGATAATTTTTTCAAATATTCATAGTAAAGTTAGACATTGTGGCATTTTGACCAATAGAGATCTTAAAAATTTTTCATTGAATGCAAGAGCAATTGTGCAAATGAAGAGAGAGGTTGATCTTCAAGGTCTCCTACTTTGAATAAGCTGGAAGCTGGAGCAAATGCTAGAGGAGAAGAAATAAAGCACACATTTGTTACCTTTTCTGAAAGTGAACAATAACAGCTGTCAACATAAATTATTAGCATAGGAATAAGGCACACATTATTATGAGAGGAAACTCAGAAGAACCATCTGAATCAGGCAGGACACGTCCTTCATCATGACCTACAGACCCAGTAATACCCATGAATGATTAGTGATATTACATGTTTAGGACTTTGTCAGATGAAATCTGACAGAAAAGTTCTGCACGCTCAGGCAAATTATACTTCTAGGAACTTTGTAGATGGTTGTAAAAGACCTCTAAGGTCATCAAGTCCAACATTAACCAGGCACTGTCCAGTCCACCACTGATACAGTATATCAGTTTCACTGAAAAACACAGCTGAAGTACTGTCTGTCACCTCTGCAATAGATAGAAAACATCCTTCCTGCAGTCTGTGCTCCTGGTGCATCTTGACAGTCAAAGCCCAGCTATGAAAATAAAATGTGCAAGTAGCACGCAAGTTGCAGCAGGCAACACTGTCCATCCTACTCCTGTATGAGGCCACAACAACTCGAGCAATTCTGTGCTTTCCTGCCAGCTAGCCCTAACATATGGTAATTTCCATGACACTCAGAAATTACGTGGCTCAACAGACCTTAGGTCTGATCAGGTACAGCTGTTCATAATTTCATCATCTATGAACAATACACATGGGTGAATGAAAGCAAAATGTGATTCTTTGCTTCTTAAAGGTTGTTTTGGGCTTTAAATCAACACATTTATTTTGCTTCTGTAATGGTTAAAATTATGTGCATTATCTGTAATTTTAGCTACAATATCTTGATTGCTTATATGGGTCCTTAGATAAGAAATCCAAGCATGACACAGGAAGCTATGTCAGGCACCAAAATTTAGGTGTAGGACTCCACACTGTATGTTTAGCTCTACTTATAATCTCCTTAAGTTTAATTTACTCAAAACATGATCTAGATTCTTGAACTGAGGCTTGTAGCAAGTAAAATGACTTTTGTATCAGACTGTTTTTTCTCATAATACTATAGATGTGTTATAAGCATATAAAAATATAATAAACATATATGAATAACAAATTAATATACATGGTTTATGTAAATAGATAAATTTTAAATTAGATTGTTGCATAAATTATTTAAATATAAAATAAATAATATTTGAAATTATAAATAAATATATATTATTTTTTTATTACCAGATCACTTACATTATCTTTCCTACATGTTTTCCTTTATTGTCCAGGAATTTTTCTTTGTGACATCAATAAATAGCCACAATATGTTAGCTTCTTTTTATAGCTGCATTTATCAACTTAGCTTTCATTGACAAGCTCAAAAGTCCAGCTCATACAACTGCATTATTTATAACTCTAACATATTTCGTGGACACAAAATGTGAATGGGAGTAGAAAGCTTATCAGTTTTTCTTACTCATGATGAATTCAACCTGAATATTACTAAATCCTAAGAGAATTTCCCAAGTTTTCAGTCTTATCTTTAGCCCTGTAATTTTTAGCTTTCTGTGATGTGATTCATTTTTACGACATAAATAATTTACAAAGCCAAACATACACCTTTTGGAGGTGCTTACTGAAGCAGTCTGGGCACTACTTTTCCATATAAAATTAGTGGGAATATTTCCATTGTCTCTGTTAGCTGAGGTAGGCTGTAAGGTTATAATTATGCTGTTTGATCACTATGGTTTATGAAAATACTGAGTTGTTTCTAAGTAGCTGCACATTCCACTGAAGAGAAAAGTGAGTCAAAAACAGGCAGAACAATTCATGGTGAGATCTTTGACTACCTACAGTACATGATGAACGCCACATTTAAATGAAATAGCAAGAGCACACAGAAATAGTAAGGGGCGTTGTGAAATGTCTTCATTCCATAGATGAAACTCAAAGACAAAACAAGACTATTGAATTTTTCCTTGGGAAATATAACATCTTGCAGATCATAAGGTCAATCACTTCTTGCTAAACCTGTTACTGTTTATCATTATATATTTCCTTTAGGTCAGATTTCTAGTCAGCCTTCTCTATTGAATGCTCTACCATTTTACCAGAAATTCTACTGAAAATTCACTGATATATACATCTCTACATCTCTGCTTTATTCTTTTCTTAAAAACAAATCCGATGTTTGACTTATTTGCATCTTTGAAGGCCTAATCTCTCATCTGCATGCTGTCTAAAATACCTGGTAGTAGTACAAGGACCTTTATGCATCTTGCTTTATCACTCTGAGGTAACTGGACTGAAAATTAAACTGGATGAAGAGAAATACAGTCATTTAATGCAATGGTTCCTTACAATTCCTCTTACTCATTTATCCTGTGACATTTTGAAAATAACTGTTCTGGATCTTACTTTGTGAAGCTTTAAAAAGAAAAGTATTTCAGTTTTGTCATTCTTACTGGTAATACTCTCTGTAAGCATTAGGTAGTTATTTTGAGACTTTTTTATACTCTGCAGGCATTTGGAACATTTTTTGGTTCTTTATTAACGTAAATTAAAAGCTAGCAAATATTTTTTGCTCATATTCACAGAATCACAGAATCATTCAGGTTGGAAAGACCTCCAAAATCATGGAATCCAACCTTTGACCAATCTCCATCTTGTTGTCAATTCTCTATTCTCTATGTTGCTTTGTTATTAAGAGGTTGGCTTTGCATCTTCCTTCCCCCCGCCCCAAATTTTTTAAAAAGATACAAATTGTTCTTCCAGATGCTTTTGGCAATTTCCCATAGACTTTAAATAAAATCTGTTGTGACTCAAAAATATTGTATAATATTACTCACAATGTAGTGAATTAGACCATTGTAATTCCTCTGAAAGCAAATCAAAGTTTTTTGAGATAAAGAACTGAATTAATCACATTTTGAGAGAGAAGACCTAAACAAAGGACTAAACAGAGTACTTAGAAACCTTCTTGAAAAAGAAATGTCAAAAAACCCTACTTTACATTTTTATAATATTAATTCAATACTGATATCAACTATATAAGGAAGACTAAAACTGTCTAATTTTTACAAACTATTTTCTAATTATCTGCTTTAGCTTGAGAGCACAAATATCTTGAAGCTATCTATGCAAAATGTCTTAGCATTTCATATAATCAGACTTTATCTGAGAAAGATTTAATGAAACAATGTACAAAATACTAAAAGATAAATGACTCATCCACAAAAAGTAGTACCACTGGTAGTAAACAAGAGAAAAAAATATAGCCTGATGACCAGAAAATGATAATTTTAAACCCTTCTGCTACATGGTAGATCAGTGAAATGCATTTGCAGATTTCTGTGCAACTAACATGATGATGGCATAAGATGATGAGGGCTTAACCCAGCTCTCAGGATTTATGCATTATCCATTTAGGAAATTACTTACCTCCTTGCCCTTGACAGTGGGACAAGGGCCAGAAAGCTGCAGAAGCAGGACAAAAGCATATTTGGTCTCAGCTTCTGGAAGTGTCTCTTTTGATTAATGTTCTCAGTGGAGTTCATTGTTGACTTCTAACACATAAGATGCAATTCAATTCACCAATGAAGACATCTACATCAGCCAGTTACCCTGCTGACACTGAAATTCTGTGTCTTTGTGATTTGAACCACTGCCAGATTGTCTAACTCTGAAATACCCCACTTATGGAGTACTTCACTGATGAGAAGTCTGAAGTGTCCTTAAAAGAGTGCACGATACTGTATCTGGAAAGAAACATAACCTAGATGCAGATGGATGTGCAAATTCAGAGACAAGACCTGCAGCACAGGTGGAATTTTTATCTGGACTACCTGAAAGCTTTCCCATCAGAAATATGGCAAGCCAACCAGAATCACTCAACTAGAGAAAAAGAAATGTGCTAAATTAGCACCTGGCTACTTCTTCTGCACCAGAAACAAAATGGGTAGAAATCTTTAAGTATGTGAAAACTTTGAGGTTGAAACAAGTCCATATGCCTTGGCAATATATATGATAAAAGAGCAACAAAACATCTTCTGCAAGCAAAATATCTGTGCAGAATAATGCAAAAGCAAAATAATGAAGTTTTGGAACCCTAATGTTGTAATATTTGGGACCCTAACTTATTTTAAAGGGAAGGTAGACCTTAAATTTGATTTGGAAAAAAATGCTCACTGTATTATTTTGATGTCTAACTCATGTTAGGGATTCAGTGAATGACAACTATTCTGAGTGATTAATTAATTTCAGATTTATGGAATACTTTTCTTCACAGGAAGAAACCTAGTTAAATTTAAAAATATTCAGCTAATCATTAATTCAATGCCATCTGTTCATAATTCAGTTACAACTACAATATTTATCACTCTAAGAATAGCGTAAGGAAAAATGAGTTATTTTCAGAGACATATTTATGTATTAAAGAAATTTTTGGAAAGTATAATAAATATATCTTTGACTATGCTCTACATGCTTAAGACAAATTACATCAAGACAGCTCTGCCCATCTACAAATAGCACAATTAAACATGTCTAGTATTGGCATAATATGGAACTTTAAACTTAATCCTGGTCTAAATGGAGGTAAAAAAAAGGCAAATAAACAATTTCATTTATAAACAAGGACAAAAAAGCAGTAGTGTTCTAGCTGTGGTCATTAATTGCTATTTTCCAATGTATTTTTAAAGTAAATTTACACTGTTACATTTAAATTGGTTTTGGAACTATATTTTTAATAGGACTTGGAGCAGTGCAATAAATAGAAATTAAATTTCAATACTGATGTTTTTTGAAAACAATATTAACTGCAACATATCGTTGAGATTAAATTTCTGATAGTCTGAAGGTATATAAGGGTAAATTCCATAAAACTGAAATATTTCAATTACTTACTTTTTTAATACTAGTCATCTAATTGATATGAACCAGAACTTGCTATCTAGGAGGTTCACAAACTCATATTGACAAATGATTTCCATGGGCAAACACAAATATTTCCATGCCTGACTGTCCACTTGCAAGAATCTCTTTTATGAATAAAAACAGGTTAATTTCCCATAGATGCTTCAATAATAAAACTATTAGAACTCAGACTTTTTAAAGATAACTTAGCTGAAGAAAGAATCTAAGTCTACAATCAAATTACTTCTCACTCCTGTTTGACAAATCTCTTTGCTGTTATTTCAACACCCTTAAGAACATCAGCCTGCTGTTGAATTTCTACCTCCAAGTGTTCTCTGCAACTCTGAAATAAGAAACACCAGAAAGATCTCACTGCTCTTCTCTTTCTTTTAAATTATGTTTTTGCATTTAATTAATTTAAAATGGGTTTCTCATTTTTTGCCCCTATTTTGTCCTTCGCCCCTTAGAATAATATATTCCTGACGATATTAGTGAGCTGTGTGAACATGAGGGAGAAAAGAGGTAAAAATAAAATCTTAATATCCTGTCAGAGACTTGTTAAAGGTCCAGATGTTGTAGGTAATTTAATAATACTTAGCACCCAGCAGCAGCCTTGTGAATGTCACAACGCATGCACAGCAGCCGTTTTTGAAGTTAAATGAAGTATTAGCTTCAGATAAAGTTAAGGACAAAGAATTAGAGCCATCTTTAGAAGATGTATGCTTCATCCTTCATCCTTCAAACCCACTCCTATACCTCTAAAACCTACTTATATACCTCTAAATGAGCCCATTTCTTTGACTGTTGGGATGTCTCTCCTACAAAAGGAAATCACTTCTCCTTTCCTGCTCCAAACATTTGGGCAGTAGTTACACTGTCTGTACTGGCCAGCAGCACCTGGGTAACAGCAGATGGCAATGGATTAATGTTTAAACACTAACACTTTTGCACCACCATGAAAGCACTAATTACCTCTTCCCACTAATACTCTACTTCTACAGATAAATCAATCAACTGCTCATAGTCCCAGGTCCTCTGGTATCTTATGGGATCATGTTGGGTGGGATGGGAGGAGGATAAAATATTTGAGAATTACAACAGAATACCTTTTTCTCCCATTTTTCAGTACCAGTTTTCTAGAAACATTGGAAAGGTCCAGACATGTATTTAAAATACAATAAGGTAAAATAAAAAGCCTATAAAACACCAAAGCAAGCAGAGGACTGCAGTGCCACTGCCAAATAGCTATTGATAATTAAAATCTACTTCAGTATGTGTCTAGACTCGTTACAGATGCTCTGGGGTCAAAGTTAGCATTGCGATGAAATACTAAAGGCAGCAAGCTAAGGCTCATACCAAGGGGATTGGACACATCTCTGTACAGTCACTGCTGTACTCCTGCTCCCCCTCCATAATCCCTGCCTGGAAAACACTGATTTAGTATTCCCTTTCATCATTTTAATATCACCTCTGAAGTGACAGTGGGTATAGACCATTGTGCTTTCATGAGAAAAAGAGGCTTGTGGTGGCTTCTTTTTGAAGGCTGCCCTGCAGGAAGCCAGCACCTCACCAGTCCTTAGCATGCCAGGTGTTCCTGACAGCACTGCACCAAAAATAAGGTACTGGACCTTAAAATTCCCTTCAAATTTAGAGCATGAACAAACAAGGAAAGAAAATAAACTGCAAGTGTTTTGTCTATGGTACACAAAGGAAAATATCAGACTATTTATAAAAGTACAAAGTATGTTTATCTTTTTGTCTGTCAGTTATAGACAGAAAATATGCTTTCCACTTTAGATCCATACAACTTCAGAGATGAACTAACATGAGCTGTACCTTGTATCCGAGGTAGAAATACTCTTCCTGATCTCAGACTGAGGGAAAGAAAAAGAGAAGAAGAAAAGTTGGATCAAGACTCAAATGACAAAAACTTTCAGCGTCTGAAGAAGATAGAAAGAAGAAAGAAAATACACCGAATGCAGAAATGGAGGAGGTCTTAAGACATCAGCTCTGGAAGTACTGAAGTTATTCATTTTAAGATTCAAAGAAGATTATGCGTAATACACAACTGAGGATGTTAAAGCAAAGAATTATATCCACTGCATAGACATTTTGGATAAGCTGTTTAATACTAACAGTGTATAAGCACTTTCTCTCCCCTGAAATAACCATGCTGAAATTGCACAGAATTCAATTACTGTCCTACTGCTGCTTGCAGTTGTGTTTATTCATAGAGAATTTTTAACTCCTGACATCTAAACAGATGTGATATGCTCTTGTATTTCAGGAAGGAGGTATCAGGCTAAATAATGACCATACCTACAAGAAAGAATGACCACTTGGTCCTAATAACTGTCAGAGAGATAGTTATCTTACTACTGTGTTTTTACAGCACAGTTTTCATGTAGTAATTCATGTGGCAATGAGGGAGACTTAAGATATATTTCACACCACACAGTATTTCAAATATTAACCAGTAATGTAGTCTTATGTCTGCACATAACATATGATAAGATCATCATAATAATATGAAATGTATTGCTTAAAAACTGAAAATATACCTTTATTTGTCAAATGCAATCAGAAGTACGGTGTAAAGCATCTCTCTCTTTAAAAGAGATCTTGTTAAACAAGCACAAACTGGATTGAAAATGACTGATGTAGTATATTTAACAGCTTTATGAATTAATTGTGTAATGGATGTGTAAAAATGTATTATTTTTCAATCCAGTTAATGCAAGGGCTTGTCACAAGAGCAAATTTGCCATAGCTGAATTCCAAATGCACATATGAAGATTAATACAGAAAATGATGCAACTAATTTACAAGTGGAATAGAAACAAAAATGAGAAAGGAGCTGTCTGCCTCTTGATGCTGAATCAAAACAAACAAACCCTGATGCTTTCTATTATTTGTAAATTTCTTAAACGGAGAATTGCAAGAGAAATATGGATGGATTTCAAATAAATTATGATGTTAATTTTTTCAGGATTAGTTTGGCAGACCCATCAAAGTGCTGGCAAATAGGTCAAAGTTTGGACTGGTTTTCAGATAGTTTTATGTTTTCTTAATACTTCACTTAATATGGTACTTCATGATAATTAATTAATGGGAGTGGATTCTCATGATAGTTTAGCCAAAGTCATTAAGAGTATATATTAGGTGAACTCCTATCACAAAATCTGTTACAGCACAGATGGCCTGTAAAAAGACTTTTCCATGGACTAGGCAGACAGAAATGGAGGCAACGTCACATTGCACTGTAAATTATGAGGAGGGATGAGACTCAGATTCCAGCTGGACATTTCAACTGCTATGAGCAGCATGGCTCACTCTCTGACTGCCTCTTGGCTCATCTCACGTGCTTTGCCAGGAGGAGACATAAAGCCATATGGCCTTCCAGGCACTGCTCCATCATTCCTTCTGCAGTGAGTCCTGAAGCTGAAAGAAATCCTTTAACCCTGCAGTTAAGTACAAGGCAAACCAACCTATGTAAAAAAGGCCAAGTTATCTCCAATTTACCTCCATTTAAAAGACCTGACAATGGATTTGTACCACTAGCACATGATGTATTTTCATGTCCTGATAAACTGTTTATATTCCTACATCTGGGAAGAGTGCTTAACTGGCCATAGAAGTTTAAGAAACCTCATACTTGAAAACTAGTACATGCAGAATATATAAGATTTTGCTATGTAAATTATCCAAATATTCTCTGAATGACCAGTACCTAATCAAAAGGTAAAAGGGAAAACATCTGATAACCAAGTGATAGTCAACAGAAAATTCCACTTAAGGTGCAAAAAATCTGAAAAAAAAGTTAACACTGCAAGTAATTTAGCCTAGAAATTATGGGTTCTGTGTTCATTTATTTTTGTATCAGAAAATTAAGAGGAAATGAAGTAACTATAACTTAAAAACCTTTGCTACAATGAGAATAACTTGATAAATGACAAAATGTCCTAAAGAAGGATTTTAAGCTATTGCATATTCAGTCTGAATTTCAATGTGAAATACCCCTCTTTGGATATAACTGCAAAAACTGGACTAGTAATTCATCTAGGTACAGTAAAATGAATTGCCTATATTTCTTATCTGCATACATTAAAGTGGTATTAGGGACCAAAATTTGTGTTTATTCAGTCTGTACTTCTGTTAAGGAATAGAAATTGAGAGAATGCTGAGGACTGGATAACTCATTTATCTGGCTTTTTATGCCATATCTTCTTAACAACAATAATTATCCTACTGTACCACAGTTGTTACAAGAGCAATTGTTTTAATATGGAAATTAGCAGAATGCTGAATGTATTTCAGATTTTGGAAACCTCACTGTAGTTTGGAGTGACAGATAGGCAAACTTCTTTGTAAGCGGAAGGAGAATGTCTTTATTTCACATATTCCTGAAAAGTTCTAATCCATGTTTTCCCAGCTGAAGGGCAGAAACAGATAATGAGGGATTGTAAACCAACAATTGTAAATCAAACCAAACCCTTCCCTCCCAGAACCCTAGTACAGATGATACAAGAACAATTATGCAGATAAGTGAAGAGCTGAGACCATTTTTTCCCTTTTCCTACAATGAGGAAAGGGTGTATGTGTATGATCATTCTAAAACCACCCTCTTCTTGCAACACTTAGGAGAAAAGACCTTACAATTGAGGCTACAGTGTATGCAAACAATATTCAAAACCAGAAACATTTCTTGTTCCATTAAGCATGTTATTAATGGATACTTAGTTCAAGTTCATAAAAATCTTAAGTAAATGTCTGACAATAATACCAAAGATTTAGAGCAACATGTATACACATATTATTACATGTACCTTATTATTACTGTTACTACTCCATAGAGTAAGAATATATTATAACATTTTACTACTCCCACAGGTGATTCCAAGAACAAGAATACTTGAAATGTTGTATCTTGCTTCAGATTTTCATTGATATCTAAATGCTGCAAAGGGAAAATCAGAAGTGGCATTTAGGTGATGAGTTATTTGAACCCTCAGAAGTGAAAGGGTAGCAGAATGTGTTACCTGTTAAAGTATCACTTGACATAAGCACAGGAAACTGCCATATATGATATAGGTATGAATGATGAAGGAAACTCCCACAAAGTTACATACCTGCAGTTTCTGATGTCCAACAGTTTCTGCATAATAACTTAAGTACTCTTGATGGAACACCAAAAGTAATCAAGCACATTTTAAAGATGATCTCAGAATACACAAGACAAGTTTTGCGGTAAATGTATGGGAAGGATCTCCAAGTTTCACAAGTTATTTGAATATATCTTTCAGCAATGTCTTTAGCAGTGATGTAATTGAAAATCATACATCTGCCTGCTATTTTCAAAATGTAACTGCAAAAATGTGATATAACTTTGATATTAAAATATTCTTTTCTGAATTTGCATGGCTCTGGAGATCTCAGTGACTAGAGAGAGAGGTTAGGAGTTCACTAAAGCTGTGACTTGTACAGGTCTGAATGTCTGTGAGAGTTATGATTCTGTCTGAGGGCTCAAAGCTTAGAAGAAATAGAATGCACTTTTTTTGTGCATTTCAGATATCCCTAGAGTTCTTTATGAACAGAAAAAGGGTCAAACAGTAGCAGAAATACCTGTCAGAAACAATTATTGCAGAAAGGAAAAAAACACCAAAAAAAAAGTTGAAATAATAGTTCAACCTGAAGACAAACTTACATCAAATACAAATGTGCATTTCAGTTCCAAATGTCACATTACATTTTTTTAACAATTGCAAACTTAATGTGCTCCACTCAAAGGCAGGCAGAGATATATAAGATACGTGCAGACAGCATGGAGGAAAAAGACTTGAGGCTCAAGATGAGCAACTAATGTGTATTTCTGAGATGGGTAGATAAAAAAAGTAGATAATTTTCCATATAAATTATGTAAACATTGATAAAACATAGAAAAAAGTTTGTGTAAAGGTAATTCAGTGAAATGCACCATGCAGAAGTATTAGTAAGTAAGAGTTGGGAGGGGAGAGATGTGATAACTTTTCCAGCAGAGTTCAATGGATTGCCATCTTTTCATCTTTATTTTGTAGATACAATTCATGTCTGTGCTACATCTGCTCCATTGGTCTTAAATGGCATGTCTAAAAACTGAAGGCTGTGGAGTCCTCATGGAGATCCAGACACAAACTTGGCAGATTCCAGACCATATGTCATGAATAGACTGGAATACAAACCAACATCTCAGTTGGTACAGTTCCCAACAGAAAGCATTGCTGCAGCTGTGACTTTCTCTCTGCACAATTTTTAGTCCTAGTATAAAAATACTGTACTGCAATAATGGGTGCACCCTTGGTAATGTATAACCTGAAGCATAAATTGAATTTATACCATTTAAACATGCAAACACCAATCATCCAATACACTTAGTTACTTTTATAAAAAAACAAAAACCAAAAACTTTTTCTTCACTCCTTCTAGGTTAGGATGCTTCCCAAGATATCTTAATGATGCCCTTTAATGACATAGTTTGTCATCTATAGTCACTTACAGAGTTGAATACCCATTAAGAGTTTCACTGGATTTTTTCCATCTCCCTGAGTGAACATGCAGTCTTCTTCCTCCCAGCCCCAATACCACTTTTATACATCAATCCATCTTCCCATTGCAGTTCTAATTATATGCTTTTAAGGCTGTCTTAGTCTTACATGGCACCGTTTCAAACACCACAGAAAGAATTTTTAGTTGTCCTAAAATTTGGCATGAGCAACAGATTGGTTGCCAAACACAGGATGAGACCAGCCTATTTGCTGGTTTGTAGGATCACTTCAGTCCTGTGAAATGTGGATAAAATGCCAATGATATCACATGTATAAAAAGTGCTTTATCATCCTTTTGAATGCATTAGCATCTTTCTTTCTTTGTAGAATGCTCTTGCCATGCATATTAACTTGTAGTCTACTTTTTAAATGATTATTCAACCCTTTAAAGACTGAACAGAAAACATTTCAAAGTTTTAATAAGAAAATTTTTCTCCAAGACATGATAATTTGATTTTCTGTTGCTTAAAACGTTTTTCCTCACTGTTTATTTTCATTCCTTCCACTAGGCAACCATACTAACAGCTGCTTCAGCACACAGCACTAGTGAATGGACAGAGAGCATTTTGAAAGACAGAGACTTTCTGGAGTGCATTTACAACTAATAGAAAAAAATATTTTCGTATGTCAGCAAATTCTGTATAGAAAAGTCCCCTCCTACTCTTTCAGCAAATGTAGCCATAAGGCAAAAGTAAAAACTTGTCTCTGTTCTGTCTTACACAACAAAAAAAATTTAGAAGCAGTGCATTAATAATATACTTTTGCTTTTAGGTTCCTGTTAATTTCTTTGATTTCTTAATAGCAGTACATCCAGGTTTTACTGATTCTACTGGCAGTTGTGACTGTCTTTACTAATTAAGAAGTATGTAATTAGAGGTAAAGAATATTTTAACATGCATACAATACTGTACAGAGGATTTACAAAACAATATTTTTATACCTATATAAGAAATAATAAAGGCCATATACGAAATAAAGAGGAAGAAAGATTAAGAAATAATGTAAATACAATATTGCAATTTAACAAGCTTCTATTCTCCAGAGACAGCACCAGCTGCACACCAAGAAGCTTAAGGTGTTCACCCTAATGATGGTGACATAAAAACACATGTTTTTCAGGCCTTCATGTTTTTATAATATTAACCTCTAGTGTGATGCCTTTAAGTAGGTCAGTCTCAGTACACTCACTCTCATTTTCAGTGCTGGATTCACTCAGCCAGAATAGTGTCAGTGATAAAAATATTATATCTATTTCAGCCAACGTGAATGCCTGCCACGGGCAACTCACCTTTTTGCAATTACCCGCTAAAATAGAGGTTTTAACAAGAGAGCTACCAGATGATAGAGAACTGCATTTCATAATTGCACTGGGCAAGTACAATATGGCCAGAACAGGTGTTAGCTTAATTTTCCTCATCTGTACCTGCTAGCGAGCCTGGTTACCTTTGCACACTCATTCGATGTGGTCGTTCAGGGAAATCAGTGCAGATGGTGTGCCACTGCGTGCACTTGGCACAGGCCTTTACAGCTAGAAGCCACTGCCTCCAGTCAGCATGATAACTTAGCATAGATTACAGCTAGAGCTTAACTTGAAGTTATTCGTGGGCATAACCTCAGCACAGGAGGGAAAAAAATGAGTAAAGCACATCTTAATCCAGAAGCTAAATGAGAAAAATGAAAACACATAAAATCTAAGAGGAGTCTCCTTGAATTTTACATACTAAAGTCTTACGCATGTATGTTGTTGTATTTTTTATCCCATTCCCAGTCAATATATATTATTTTGTACCGGTACTTATTAATAAGTAAAAAAGTGTATCATAACTTATTGATGAATTTTTTGGCCAATATTCTTAAAAATAAATTAATATCAGTACTCTTCTAGTTCAGAAAATATAAAAAAATATTACTCCATATTTATTAAAACAAGAAGTATGATTCCTACTAAAACCAAAATATAACACAATAGACTTCATAAAATGGAGGAAAATACATGGAAAGTGAAACAAATAAGTAGAGTAAATTTTTTTATTTCCACTTCATTTGGAACTGCTGTATCTCATACTTTGTATCATATCAGTTTTAATGAATGATTGGCAGTATGTTAGCTTTTCATTTAAATTTTGTAGTGACAAAATTTAGGAAGGCAATTTGTTTTTTGTTTTTTTCTTGATTTTTAGCATTCTGTTACTCCAACTACTTTGAATATGTGCTGATGATACAAATGCCTTACAAAAGTGACAGGGCCAAAGCAATTGCCACTGAAGTAATGGAAGACTGACAGAAAGTGTAAGAAAATCATGGTTATTTTTCCACTGAAATTGTTGTTGAAATATATTTTGCTGAGGCTTTTTCAGTTTGTTTTGTTTCAAATTACTTTTCATTAAAAATAATGACTTTTCATTAAACTCTTCATTTTAGCTATTTTGAGGCATTTGTAGTTTTTCTGCCTTGAACTAATGCTGAATCATGCTCTTAAGATTCATTGTATGGAATGGTTTTTGAGTATGGTGATGAGTTCCTGACTTTTCAGTAATATTTTATATGTGATAGTAATTTATGAAACCTATTAATAAAGCTAAACTGATAAACATAACATTCAATAAAGAACACTCACCTACTGTCAGTTGTCCAGTTAACTGTCCCATGTGATTTCTTGCATTCACTGTTACATTTCTGTCAGACTGTAAGACCAGTGGGCTATCCTGGGAAACATGCATGAGACAATAAATGAGAGAACAAAAAATTGAGGTAAAATTAACTTAGAATTTAATATAAGCATGCATGCTGAGAGGGAAGTTGTGTCAAGTATAACAGCCCTTTTTAATAATTTCATTAAATATTTTACAAGTCAAATTTTATATTAAAGAATACCAAGAATACTATCTTAAACCTGAAATATTTGTGCATACAATCCCTGCTTCAGAAGTCGGATTTGAACTTGATTTATTTAATTTGGGTTTTAATTTCCTGTTAATATGACTAGGTTACAAATTCAAAAAACCCTAACACAAACCTGTTTCACTAGCTTTTCTCGTATATTGTTAACCTATACTTTTTAAACTACCTAACCAACACTATATTGTATTATTGTATTATTCTATTAACCTGCACAATCTATAATATTTGCATTGCACTTCCTAAAACCTTACAAACACAGACATGCATTTCTTTGAAGGTAAAGACAATTGTTACTCTCAAAAAAAACAATGAGAGTGCTGGAAGGTGAGATCTTTGTATAACAGAGAATCCTGATCTACTGCCAATGTACCTTACAGGTGCTATTAGAGATCAAACTGATACAGCAAGGAGACAAACAACTTTATGTTAAATACAGTCTTCACAATTTTGGAGTCAGTTGGCAGGATGACTACCTGGCTCTCAGCATCCAACTAGGTTTCAAAATGTTTCAAAAAAATTTTGAAAAATGTTTGCATATACAGGTGTAAGCTTATCCTGTGTTCAAAGCCAGCATAAGCAATCTCAGAAAGAATTGACTTTTGCTTCTTGAAGAATGAGGAGCCAGATGCACTCCTCTAGGGGAAGTGTAGATGCACAGGAAGGGGGAAGAGCTTCAACAGAGAGCCAAGAGGAACAGCCTAAAAAAAAAGAGTGAGCTCACCAATCATGCTCTCACTAGAGTGAGGTGAGTGCATGAGAGAAGAAAAAAGTAGGATTGTGACTGCAGAGAGTCACTTTTCTCCCTGGAATCACTTGATACCACACTGCTCTTTCCCTGAAGCTTGCAGAGAAACCATGGATGCTTTAATGCTTCTGGGGAAACAGCTGACTGAAGCAGCTGGGCATGTGCTTTAGGTAGGAATGGCTAAAGGGTGGGAAGATATTTTGGAAATTTATTACATACTTGTTATATTCTTAGATTCTTCCCAAGGCAGCTATTATTGGTCATCCCTGGATTGAACATATAAGGTTAAAGAGACCTTGTATATTGTCTCTCAATGTATTGGTTCTTGCTGTTCTTGGAAGTTTTTTTAGACAAGAAGGAGATAAGGAAACATAGATAAAAATTTATTTTTATCTGAATGATGCATTAGGTTTTCATTAAAATTTTCCATAGTTTACAGTCCTGTCCTTTGAATCTTGAGCTTTCCTGTACAAAAACCATTCTTCCCAGTTGTTTTCACTATGATAATTAACTTTAAATGATAATGGGTTCCCTGGGAAGTCTGAAATGATACTGAGCTAGTTTCAAGGAGTTCAGGTGTATTTAATCTCTCACTGGACTAAGCTATGACCTCTCTAACATCCTGCCAATTAGCTCTGCTTCACAGAGTCTGGCAGATGAAAGTGACTGTTTGGCTTGTCCATCTTTCTAGATAAAAAGATATAATTATCAGTGAGACACTGTGTTCAATTTTAGTAGTTTGAGCTAAACATGTGATGCAATCAAGGGAGCTTCTGGCAACAAAAGCAGCTGTTAAGGACCTTTTTCTCACCACTCAATTTCCACTTTCCTTATGGTCCTTTGAAAATCATTAGTCCAGGCAACTTGTGCTCTGGGAAAGGTAGTTGTCCTAATAGGCATCTTCAAGGCCAAAGGCTTTTAAGAAGCCCTTTTCACTTTTGTTTAGTCACTTTTTGGTGAAAAGTCTTCTCAATTAAAATAATCTGATCCTTAGCAAGGGAGGACACCGCCATGCCTATTTTTGCCAGTTCAACAAAGGCTTGGGAACTTATGCTCACAAAGGCTGATCACAGTCTGATCTGAAGATTTCTTTCCTTTCACTGTAGAAAAATACTTAACACAAACCTCAGGCTAAAATCTGCCTCTCAGGTTCTAATTTTAAAAAATAACCTTGGAGATCAAATTCTGAAATAAAAATAATAAAAAATTAGGTGAGCCAAGCCTTCTTTCTTCTCCTTTCCTTGTCTTATATAAAAGATATAAAGAGGGCTGAAGAAGTTAAGAACTTAAATTTATATTCCTCACTTTCTGGATGAAAATTACAGAGCAGCAAGCTTAAATTCCGGGCCAAAGAAAACGCAGTGGAAAAATTCCTGTCAATTTAAGCAGTCCAGCATTTAATCTACATTGTTCACCTGTACTTCATTTTATTCAGGAAGTGCCTAAAGACAGAGATTCAAGGAATTAAAAAATAGTCTACTCAGAGGAGCTAGACATTAAGAGAAGACTTAGCTGAAATCAGTGGAATTGTTGATCTGCAAGATGAGTATAAAGCGCAATGAATATCACTCATAGGAATACAAACATATCTTAAGCAGGAAAATACTGGATAATTTTCTCTCTGCATGACCAGACCTGTTACTCTCTTGATGCAAACTTCAGCTTATAATGATTTGTGATGCTATTTCAAAACGTATGCTGTAGATAACAAAATCCAAGAATGTAAGAACATTCTTACAGTTACACAGACCTTTAATAATGTCAATATGCTAATAACTACAGAATAGTTATAAATAGTTAAAATATTACAGAAGAATTATAGTTAAAATATTACCGAAGGAAAGTCAGAGCCATGAGGGCTCTACCAGCCCTTACTGGCCCTACCCAACCTCCCTGGGGGGACTCATTTCAGTCCAGCCCCACCTGAACCCCCTCTGGTTCATTTGTGCTACTTGTCTCCCCTCACTGTTTAAGGAGCATTCAGCCCTCACTGCTTCCTTGCTGGAACCCTGAAAACAGGGAATTTTGAACTTTCTGTGCTGTCAGGCACTGACCCCCAAAAGAGCACTGCTTTTGACCTGAGGCCTTGGACAAGGCTTCCGAAATCGAATGACTGAACTGGAATCACTGGTGTGTAGTTTGAATAGAAGTGTGTAATATCACCTGGTGAAATGTTTGGAATTTGGGATTTTAGAATATAGTAATAGGTATGGGACAAGATGGAGGTTTTAGGGTGGAGGTTTCTTTCTTCTTGTTTGTCTTCTTTGGTTTAGGTGGTATTTGTTAATTGGATAGAAAATGCCTCACTCTGGGTCACAGATGTTTGTTCATTGGGTCAAAAGTAAAAATAATTTAGGTGTTAGTTTTTAATTGGACTGTTTGGCTTTAAAAGACATTGTAACAAGAGGGATACATTGCCATTTCTTCATTTTTAGCTTGTTAGCTAGAAGTGCTGTAGCACTCACTGTACTATAGATAAGAATTAATAAACAACTGAGTCTGAACATGAAATTCTCTCTCTTGTGCTTTTAATCCTAACTCTGACTGAAGAGGAAAAAAGAAGATAAAAAACTAATACCTCCTGACAGATATGATGACCTCAAAAATTAGCCGATGCTCATAATACTGTGTGAGATGACTCTTGTTATAAACCCCAAAGTATTACAACTTCAAGATTAAAGGTAAATCAGGTTAAAATGTTACAATAGTTACTTCTTATCTGAAACAGGTTTACAGCTAGGATTCATAAAAGTGAAAACTAATTAATTTAGGGGATATTTTCAGAAGGCTTTCTGAAATTGTAATCCAGTAATAAATACAATGAAAAGTTTGAGAGAAAAAAGGTTTGATTTTAATTTTTTGTATTTGTTTGGTTTGGGATTTTTTTGAGTTAGAATCACAGTCCAGTAATAAATATCAACTTTCGTTTTTAGAATTAGATGAGCAATTATTTTAAGTGTATGAAAGACTGACAGATTTCTTTATAAAATAATTTTACCGAAAAGTATTCTGCATGAGCAATCATAGCAAAACTTTTATTTTTTAGAGCTGGTTCAATTATTTGTAACATATTTTGGACAAATTTCATGCATTTTGTGCAGCATTCAAAGAGGCAATTCCAGCTAATTATCTCAGTTTTGAAGAGTCTTTCCAAAATGAACATTTTAAATTAGAAGAACTTTAAAGGGAGCAATTTAATTCCAGTTAGTTTAATAGAACACTGGTTTACTTTAGGTAAGATGGCACACTGTATAATTAAATATAATCCCAGACTTATGCTCAGAACACAGATAATTATGATGATGTCACCAAGTCTGACACTCAGGAACAGTAGCAATATGTCTACACTGTTATAGTGCAAGCAGTGGCTCTTTTATGATTTGATTTCTGTGCTTAGGCAAGTGTAACACTTCAGGAATCTGGACTTCTACACAGTGTCATACAGATCTAAAAAATAATCTAATAAGCAGGTAGGAGATCTCCCATGCTATCTGCTGGCAGTTTGTAAGAGGATGTAATGCAATACTTTCTTTTATTTGAGCCTATCCCAAATTTTTTATTTTTATTATTACTGGGGATTTTATTATCCCCAGTATGGGCAGCTAAAATAATTATGGCAGAATCTTTCTTTACAGAACAATTCTCAAACATAACCTGATATAATAATAGCTCAGAATGACCATTTCATTACCAGGGTAGTACACACAAGGTTTTATAAGAAAAAAAAAAAAAAAAAAGAATCAGTATTAAACTTTACTTTGCTTTGCTGAGAAACTCCCCATTACCAGATTTTAAGAAATACAGAGAATATGATTCCTCACTGCTGCAGAGAACAGTTTGTCTGTTGCTTTAGAGATTCACCCTGTGGGTGCCACTGAACAAGTTGGTTGCCTACATCTGGTCAATGACTCTGACAGAGGAATGAAAAATGTGTGAGTTGTTTGACCACACCACAGGAACAAAATGAGAACTGAAAGAAATAGAAAGTACTTAGTACCCTGGTCAGTGCAGCAGACCAAGAGAGTCAAAGGACAGATGAGTAGGTGTGCATCAACTACAGGGGCAGCTGCAGTTAAGGCAGATGAGGGATAACAAGTGTGAAGAATATCTTGGAGGAATTAAGTGCAAAAAAGTTTAGAAGAAAGATATGAAAGACACAGTGTCAGTCAAGAAGGGCAAAGAGCAGAGCAAATAAGATGTGAGGGGATGGACAAAACATATCCATCATCCACAACCAGAACATCAGCATGTTTTAGCAATATTCCTTGCAAATCGGGAGAGGTGGAAGATAAAGCTCCAGAGACTAAAAAAACACACATCTGTAGGACTTGGAGTCTCAGAAACAGACTTTTTATCATTAAGGTTATTACTAAACCTA
>JAOTQP010001652.1:40474151-40489625 GCA_026413545.1 Cichladusa arquata | reverse complement strand
CGTAGGAATTTAGTTTATATTGACCCAAGCAAAGATATTGTTCAGTCTACTATTTAATATTAATAATTAATAAATATTGAAATTTATAAAATTCCTACTCTTACTATTATAATTAAATCAATATGTCTTCCTATTTGTTTCTAAATGGCAATAAAAATAATTTACTGGTTTGTCATATAATCAAGTTTAATTTTGTTAACCCCTTTTTAGCACTAAAACAAACACATCTATCATCTAAACACATCTATCAGCTAATCTATACATTTAGAGCTAATTCTACCAAGCTTCCTCAGACAAAATTGTGCCTGTGAGTAACAAACTTTAATAGACTGTTTGGTGTAGAGAAGTGGCTTAGTGGCTCCTTTCAACAAGTATTACTGATGCAAATGACCAGTCATTCTTCAGAACTTTAAAGACAATGTATACTTAAAGGAAGGTACTATAGAGATAATAATAAAGATTGGAGAAGTCCTCAGAAGCTTAAAGATAATTAAAAACAGATACTGAACTTCTCCTTTCAATGATGTAAGTTTGAATTTTCAGATTCTTCCAGACCAAATAAGAATAATGAAAGAAATACTGGTTTACCTTCTCTCAGTATGGTTTTGTTTTTTTTCTTCTCAGCTAAGGAAAAGCATTCATCCCATCACTCAAATGAACCGGCTTACCAAAGAATGTAAACAGACAATAGCGAAAGGTAGAATTTAGATTGTTTATTAAGACAATTTAAAACCACAGCTCAACTAAAACCATTGAACTGACAGAGGTAAGAGGGAAGTTCTGCAGTAGTGGATAGGGTTGACCAACTAGGAATAACAAAAAGCAGAGACTTCTTAAACCATATTTGAGTACAGAGACATATTTCTCTGCCAAAGGACCTAATGTGCAACTGTGCTAGAGTCTTCCAATATTTATATAATTTCAATCCAAATGATTTATGGCCAAGTGAGAGAAACTACATCAGAACTTTTGCAGAATGTGACCATGCATTCATTGTCACGTTCATTAAAATTTTAAACCAGCTTCAGACAGTAAGTATTTAAAGTTGAAGAGACCAACAAGAATTGAAGGATTTCAGTTTCCCTTCAGATAAAAACATACAACATTAATTATCCCAGTGATAATTCCTTGCTTTTATACAAGGCTGGCACTTATAGTAAAGTCCTTATAGACTCTAAAAAACCCAATTTTGTTTAAAAATAAATATTTTACCTAATGAATTGCAATGACTTTTGTGCTAAATTGCAGCACATTCTTTACAAGACAAACTGCCCCATCAGTGAACCTGGGTCCTCTGGGACTCTAATATATTTCTAAATGGCCTTAACTGGTAACTGACTGCATGATGATTCCTCTCCTGAAGAGGACGTTTCTTTCATTTTTACTTTATCCATTTTGCCATGGGAATTATGTAGATGATTGGCACACTGAGTATAGGAGATTGTCAGCCAAAAAAGTGGAAAGTCATTTCAAGTCAAGTTTTGCAGCTAATTCTCACTCTACTGTTAAATATTCTTCCCTATAAAAAGAAATTATGAAACATCTGCTTGGAAGAACAGGTTTGCTATCATTGGCAAACTTAATTTTTTTTTAAGAGAATCCTAGCTAACTTATGCAGTACTTCAATAGAGTATTTCAATATTTTTTTTCTTTAATCAGTCTTGCTCTTCCATTTGTCAATGCCATGGAGGTGGGGGAGGAAGGTTAAGTGCATTATTTCAAGAACATAGGAAAATATTATCTGATTAAAGGTCAAGCTAAAAAAAAAAAAGTCAGCTAATTTTAGATGTATTTGTGCTAACCTATAACCTTTATATAAGAAAATCTGAATTATTAAATTTTCATCCTCTGAAAATGCTATATTTATATTATATTTCAAATTCATTAACCTTTAACCCAGTGTGGTAACTTTTCAGCAAGTAATGGAAGATATTCTGTGTATATAGATGATATAATGGATGAATTAACTTGCACCAGGCGACCTTTGAATAAAATAATGAATGTATAATCATGCATGTATCTTGAAAATTGTTTTGGTTCCTCTAATAATATGGCTATAATTCTACATGACATACTCAAATATCAGCATGATACCCTGAAAAAACTATTTTCTTTTCAATTATCTTGCTCAATGATTTCATTTCATTAAAATCAAATTTGATCAAACACTTTTAGAATTTTTGTTTCAGTCAGTGAATCTCAAACTGCCATGACTGAAGGAAAGACCAGGGGAGAGATTGTGCAGTAGAGGGGCTCCCCAAGGTTCAGGAGCCTCATCATGACCCTTGGTAGCCAACCAGGCAAGGAGGGCCAGAGCTCCGAACAACCAAGGGAGATTTAAAGGTATTTAAAGATTCCAGGGTATGTAGGCAACCAGGAGCACAGAAAGGAGGAGATAGGGAAACAGAGGTGTGGCACATCAGTAAGGGCATGGCACAGTATTTTGCATGGCAGTTCATCCTTCTATGGCCCTGCCCTCTTAAATGTCTTCATAACTGACTTGGACACAGGACTCAAATGGATTCTAAGTTTGCAGACAATATAAAATTCGGAGGAGTTGTTGACTCCTTTGAGGGCAGGGAGGCCCTGCAGAGAGACCTAGAC
Organism: Cichladusa arquata; assembly: GCA_026413545.1. Classification (NCBI taxonomy): domain Eukaryota; kingdom Metazoa; phylum Chordata; class Aves; order Passeriformes; family Muscicapidae; genus Cichladusa; species Cichladusa arquata. The sequence continues at coordinate 40,487,021 of JAOTQP010001652.1, read as the reverse complement.
AAATTAGAATATTGGGCAATCACCAACCATATGAAGTTCAACAAAGAAAGAATTCTGCACCCGGGATGGGTAATCCTGGATGTACAGACAGACAGGGGAATGAGATGCTGGAGAGCAGAGCTATGAAAAGAGACCAGGGTGTCCTGGTTGGTGGCAAGTTGAACATGAGCCAGCTGTGCCCTGGCAGCCAGGAGGGCCAACCCTGTCCTGAGGACACCAGGCAAGCATCACAGCCGGGCAAGGGAGGGGATTGTCCTGCTCTGCTCTGAGCTGGGGCAGCCTCATCTCCAGTGCTGGGGGCAGCTTTGAGTAACACAATATGAAAAAGACATTAAACTATTGGAGAGGGTCCAAAGGACAACTAGGATGGGGAAGGGTCTTGAAGCGAAGCCATGTGAGGAACAGCTGAGGGCACTTGTTCTGTTCAGCCTGGAGAAGACTGAGGGCAGACATCGCAGTCTTTGACTTCCTCCTGAGGAGAAGAGGAGGGGCAGGCACTGATCTCTCTGTGGTGACAGTGACAGGACCTGAGGGAATGGCCTGAAGCTCTGTCAGGGTATGTTTAGGTTGGATATCAGAAAATATTATCCAGAGGGTGTTTGAGCACTGGAACAGTCTCCCCAGGGAAGTGGTCACATCATGAAGCCTGACAGAGTCCAAGAAGTGTTTGGAAAATACTTTTGGATACGTGGTGTGAATCCTGTGGATGGTCCTCTGCAGAGTCAGGAATTGGACTTGATAATCCTTGTGGGTCCCTTCCAGCTCTGCATATTCTGTGATCCTGTGATTAATTGCGCTAACAATTATGAAATGCAATTCTTTCATTTATCTATAATAATAAACCCCCTAAAAAGTAGAATTATACATCAAATGGGGGGAAATCGCAACAGAGTTAGTTTTACTTCATCATACTAATATTAGCTAGTGGATTTTTTTTTTCCAACCAATAAAATTACAAAAGCCATAATGAAACACAGTTGCATTTCCCAATTTCCTGAGCTTAAATTTCATCATTTTTTTCCTGCACAGACATCAGCAAATAGACCTATGTCAGGCAAAGGCTGTGAATGTTAGTCATCTATCAGTTTCTTTTTTGAGACTCAAGCATAAAACAGTATTTTAGCAGTGTGCTCTTTCTAGGTCAGCACTTCTGAATTATCAAAGATCCTGAGGGAAAAGAAGAATTTTAGTTTGGAAAAAATCTACCCTGAGTCAGCGTCTGTGTAGCTAATAGTGTGAAAAGCTCAGGCAAAATTTTTATAAGAGAATGTAAAAGACAAGAAAAATGTAGCCATAACCTATATTATCATCCATATTTTTATGTCTCATAAGTTTTATAAAAGGAATTATAGCAATAGAAGAAGAGTAGTTCAAATTTATATAAAAGAAAATGAAGATTGTCAAAATCTATGATATTTCCACTGTGTCACAGGGACAGAGTTCTATACTAGCTTCATTTTAATACAGAATCAGGAAGGAGACATTCAGTTTCATTATCTTTATCTGGATATATTTTTATATACCAGATTGATAAAAAAATATTTTGTATCCCTTCCAAAATCAGGAAGTCTGTATTTTCAAAACAGCATTTTGCCAACAAAATAGAAACATTTTTTCCAATATAAAACTCCCAGCAGTAAAAATAAAAAGCAAACTAATAAAACACTCTCCTATATAATTGTCTCCCCTGTTGCTTTGATATGATGCTCCTTCTAAATGCCCTACCTAATTCCTCAACAAGCAGTAAGGGACAGAGTTGCAGCTTTTAAACTTGCATTCCTTTAGGAGTACAACAAAGTACATTCCTTTTTACATCATGTGTACACAATAAGGCAGGTGCCTTATTGAGACCTGTCAGGCCTCATAGCATTGACTCCCTTTCCAAGGAATCATTAAAAGCAGCCACTTCTTCCCTTCTCAGGCAACTGCATTTCCTATTGCTGAAGGGTAAGGAGGGACAGATGTGGTTTGTCTGACTTTCACGCCAGGGTGAACTCAAGAACAGAGAAGACCAAAGCCCAAGACCTGGGAACTGAATACCACACCACATTTCTCTATTGTCTTTTTCTCCTGACAAGTTGAACTACAAGGTTGCACCACGTGTTTCAAGAACTGGTTGTCAAACTTGTTCCAGATTCCCATGGAATTTCTTCCCAATTTGACTGCAGAGGAAGCATATGATTTATACAACTTGGCACCTTTTCCACAGGGGCTTTAAAAATACTACAATTTGTCAAGTAGTCTGTCCATTTTTACACCCTTAATCTTTCTTTTATGAGGCTAAGCTACCAATTCCTATGAGGTGCACAGAAATCTTGCCAAAAAACTGCTATAGTAAAGAAGATTTCATGGTATTGGAGGTCCCCTTTTACTTAGCCAAAAATTATTTATTTTCTAAGATGATTTTCTCCAGTTCATTCAGTTTTAAAAACAATGTTCAATACTCCCAGTTCAATATTAACACTTTAGAATGTTATTTTCACTAAGGGTGAAGAAAGAAAAATGAATTCATGCACACAATGAAGTTCATGGCAAGAGAGTCAGAACAGAATACGGAATCTCAAACGCTATCCATAAAACATATTTCCCAGATTTTTTTGCATTTGGGTTTTTTACACAGAAGGTTGAAGGTTTTTTTTTATCCATGCTTTATACCTTTCAGACATAATTTTCATGTTTTTTCACTATCTGAGGTGCTACACTCAAAATAATCCACTCCCAGCATTGTCAGGACATAACACAGATTTTAGTAGATATTAATGCAACAGGCCGAATCTGAGATGATTTTAAAACAGATTTCTACAGAAGATGATTGATATTTATCTGTGTGGGCAATTTACCTTTTCTGTGCAACTGTCTTGCATTAACAGTTTCAGCTTTTGCTTTAACTTTGTAAGAAGATGAAACAAATCAGCCACTTTTTAAGGCTGAAATGTATTTTTTATTCTGTCATATCTCATTTTCCCTAATATATTGTATAATACATCTACCAGTTCTCTTTTATTAATAGAGACTCATTTGGAGTATGCTCCATGCTACCAGTAATTCATTATATCTGCAGGCTCTTCTAAAGCCCTAAGTGAGAGGAATGATTGAATTAGGGATAAACTTTGTTCAAGTGTTGTAGGAGAATTATAAACACAATGGAAATTTCACAGAATTTAAAAGTAAAATCAAGTTCTGTACAGTGTGATTAATTTTGAGGATACCCTCCAGAAAATGTAAGTAATCAATTTCTTACTGTTAATGACAATGGATTACAAAAGTTTAATTTAATTTTCAATTTTAGATAGTTTGAATGACAAGTCCAGTCACAAGTGGTAGACTACTAATAGCAAAAAAGGGTTTTGAAAGTCTTTCATTTAGTTCTTTGACAGAGATCACAATGTATGTTATTATCTCTGGAAGTGGAAGGAGAGATGCTGGCTCTGCTTTGCTGTGAGAGAATAAAGGCACACACATCAGTCAGTCACTAGTTGACTTTGTGATGTGGATGCTTTATCAACCAAAGGGTCTTTTGTGCTCAAGTATTACACAGGAATTTTAGGAGGTGTAAATAGCTAATAGCAGTTGTAGAAAGACAGGTGCTGGAGGTGATATTAGTTTCTTTATGCTGCTTCAGATATAGTGACCTTGTGTGTACATAGAGTTCACTGTGCCACTTATTTCTGATGTCTCTGCTTACTACAAAATGGCATTTCAGTATCTGTATGTGGCAATGATATATCTGTACTGTCTATACTTTGCTGCCACCTAAAAAGAGGAAATAATTTTTTATATGAAACTGCAATTACAAGATAGATGGTAAAATCTGAATCTTTTGAACTTTCCAAAACAAAGTAAAGCAAAACAGAAAAACCAGCAGTATTTTCTTTTCCACTTTGTCACTATAGTATCACAGAATCAAAGCCCAGTGCTCTCACACAGCTGGTGAGAAACTTGGTGAAATTTATCTAGCTGAACTGTGTGCTGGATATCCATGACTGTCCCATACCACTAAATGATTTTTGGAGAAAAACAGAATTTACAATATAAATATGCATTCTTATAATTTATTGCCTGAAAACATTAAATTACCTTAAAAATCTTCATTCACTAGTTCAGAAAAGTTGCAGCATTATTTTTAGTTTATTACTGAGATTAAAAAAGCCCAGGTTTGCTTTAGATAATAGTATGTGAAAATCAGCAGGGAATACTGGTGTATCATTAGAAACCAACCAACAGTGATTTGGGGGGAAGAAACCTAGATTCATAATCATTTGAAACAACAAAAGAGTTAAAACTGCAAGCAAATATTAACTCAGTGAATGACCAACACTTTAGCAAATTAGCCCATGGCCATATTTTAGCTCATTTACAACTTTCAGGCAGCAATAAGGAGAAAATAAATATTTGTGCTTAAAACAGAGGAGCCTTGTATTTTAGAAAAATGGCAGGGTGAATAAGGCTACAGACGCACATACATGGATTTAAGTGAAACCAAGAAAAATCCCAGAACTTCTGGCAACTTCTACCACAGCCTTTTTGGCTGCATCTGTGCTGTCTTTAAGAGCCATTCCAAAGAGGGCACAGAAATGGGTCCATCTATTCTGTCAGTGTTTCAGGCTCTTACTATTCCCAAAGGCTTCACAGTGCATAGGACCTCTTTTGGAACTCGCTGAGCCGAGTTCTTCCTCCATTTCCCTAGAGGCACGTGGAATATAATGGTCAAATATAAGGAATTCTGCCTCACTCCTGTCTTACTGAAGATTGCTAACAATTGCTGTCATTTTGGTGAGTGTCAGGGCTTCCAGAAATGCCTCTGAATTACTAAAATCATTTTACTAAGAGTGGTATAACAAAGAATTATATTTCAGAGCAGTGTCCCTGAGGCGACACTGCTCCACCTGCCCTGTATGCCTACTTGTACTTGGATTTCAAAAAGACGAAATTGCATGGCAAAATGACAATATATATTTGTTCTAATTGCTACATTATAGTAGAAAAAAATACTTTAGCCAATATATCACTTTCAAGCATTCTTTCTTGAAACAAAACCAGGCTCTGTCACAAGGGCAGCCGTTTGTTCTTTAAAGTTACAAATCTTGAATGTGTGAAAACCTGAATTTCATCATTAATCTGAGTTCTTTAAAAGAGTAACATGAGTTTATCTGTCAAATATAGAAAACAAAAATAATAATGAATGCTTCAGCTCATGGTAGTGGGGTTGGGACTAGATGATCTTTATGGTCTCCTCCAACCCTTAATATTCTTTAAGTCTATGAGCTATGAATTATACCCATTTTCTCTTTCAATAACTCAGTTCATTCTATACCTATTGAAATGAAACAATACATATGTTCCACATCTGTAACACGGGATTGTCTAATTTGGGAGTGAAAATTGATGTTTCTATATAATGAAATATTATCGGAAACAACAGATTATATAAAAATTTGATCTCTTTATCAGCTTAGCAGAGGAAGCAGTTTTCTCTATGGCTGATCTGTTCAGAAATTTATTTTAAATGTTCTTTCCTGATTCTCCTGCCTCAGTTCCCTTCCCTTAAAAAAAGACCATAAACCCTCTAAGATAGACAAACTGTTATTTTCTGTGCACTACTGGGTATATTGAATCCACACTGCCTGCTGTGTCACTTAATTTTCAAATCACTGAGCTTAAAAGTTATAATTGTCTAATATGTCACAATCATTTCAAAGGCGTTTAATGCTCATATATCTCGTATGCACCATAGTTTGATTGCCTCTTTGAGTTCTCTCTGAGTTATAAATATATAAACTGAAATATTATGCATTCCTCATATCTTTTTAAATGAAGTGGGACACTGTTCCAGAGAGATTTAAAAAAACCCAAATTTGAAAAAAATTCTTAAAATTTCAGTACCTGAAAAATCTTGCTCATTTTTCATCTGTGTTGCTCCTTTTTAAGAGGGATTCTTGAGCTTTTTCTTGGTGCTCAAATCTCTAATGTATAACTAGCTAAATGTAGTTTTCTCCCTTTCTCTTAATTTGTTATTTGCAAGATCTCCTGTCATGCTCAGACCTTCCCAGAATATTTCTGGCATTTATGATGTCCTTGCTGAATTGAATTTCCTCTACAGGGTCCTGAAACCACAAGAACAGATTGCAGCTTCCCTTACTCTTTTCCTTGAGGAACATGTTGCATTAATTTAAAATTGGTTTACTCTCATCTGATAAATAAATGGTATTGTTGTAAACCTATGAAGTTCTAAATAAACTGGAGAGCACAATAAAATATTACATAGTGCAGACTCTCTTCCTGTATGTCACAACAGCAGCTCATAAAACCAAGGATATCCAAGAACAACGATGTATCTGTAAGTCAAAAGCTATTAAGCAGAGAAAGTAATTTCTCTCAACAGTCTGAGTCCAATGTAATTTATGAAATTATTATCTCACTGCTTTGACAAAAGGCAAAAAATTTGATGTGCTATATACATGTTTTTTCAAGTCAGAACAATTAATTAATCTTTCATTACAATCTAGACCACAGAACCTTAAGCCAATAACTTCTGCAATGGTCTCTCTCCCACATCCCTTAGGCAAACTATGTTCTTTCCCAACTAATGAAAATGAATTATATGTATCAAAATATCAATGCAGTCCAAAATCTGTAAAAGAACTAAACTCAAGTGTAGGAAAACAAAATATAGACAGAGGTGAAATATGGAAGATTTCTTCATGAAGAACAACCTTAGTCACACGAGTTACAACATGTAACATTTTTCTACGCCTTCAAGGATTTGTAAATTAGTGAGAACTTAAAGAGGCAAACTTTGGTGAGAAAATCCACCAAAGGTATTGAGTATCTCTACCATAAACAGCTTGATGGTAAAATTCTCAAATAAGAATTTTGCATTTAACAAGATTACTTTATGCAGAGAAAGGGAGAAAGGGTGTAAGTTCTTCAGTTTCACAGTTCAAATTAATTCTTGATATAACTTCAAGTTTCAATATAGTAATTGCAGGTACCACATACGAGCATAATTTTAAATGTCTTTTGGAAGAGAACACATTTCAGGAAATATAGGACTTAAAGTACCAAAGTACTGCAGAGAAGAAAAACAATCTACATCCTTTCCTGGCTCAGGGAAGATAACTTAGAGGAAATATACTCATAAAGAGCTTTAAAAGTTCGTGCAGCAGATGATATTGCCTTAGTTAAGGTTTTACTATATGTATTAACATTTAAAGAACTATCAAACTCCAAGTATTACCATTATTACTATTTCATGAGGAAAGGGCATACACTGATTTTTACTGCTAAGGCAGTTGCCTTCCCTGTCATTCTAGTCTCCTGAATTGCACAAAAACATTCAATCTGTTAAATGACTCCATTTTATATCACAGATTTGCTGAACTCTACAAGGACAGGGTCTGGTTGCTTTCCAAAGAAACTTGAATATCCTTTCAGAAAAGCACACAGACAGATGGCCTTCTTCCCTGCTGATGTTACATTAGAAATGTGCTTGGAGGGAAATTCTGTCAACTTCCCTGAGTCATATTTTTACCTTATTTAGTTTGAAATATTACATAATGTGATAAAGTTAATTAATACATATTATATTACTGTGGTAAAGTTCATTAATACATGTTATATTACTGTTCAGTGTAATTTTATTGATACAAAATGTTTTCTCTTTCTCTTTTTCTTTTTGCAGGGAAAAATAGTACGCAACAATCCACCAAAGTAAAAAACTTAGAGGAATGGTATTTTATAGACAATTCTTAAACTATTTTCTTCAATTTAGTTCACTTAAAATAAGCACTGACATCCCAAGTACATAGATGGTGCTGAAAACATGCACTCTCAAAATTATTTTAGCAACTGCGAATTGATGAAGGAGATCTGGAGTAGTCAGAATGGATTCATGAGTAAGAAATATCTGACCAACCTGACGGCCTTTCACAATGAAATTACTAACTCAGTGGATGAGGAAAGAGCAGTAGATGCTGTTTATCTTAAGGTTTTGACCCTGGCTCTCATGGTATCCTCATAGACAAAATGATGGTTTGCATAAAATGACAATTAAGTGGACTAAAAACTGCCTGTTACACAGCTGTGTTCAAAGCGCTGTGATCAGTGGCACAAAGCCCAGCTGGAAGGGAATCCACTAGGAGTGCACCTTAGGGATCTATACCAGGACCAACAGTATTTAATTCCTTCATTAATGACCTGGACAAGAGCATAGAGTGCATCCTCAGAAACTTCATTATGACATAGTACAGGGAGGAGTGGTTGATACATCTAATGGTTACGCTGCCATTCCAAGGGACCTCACCAGGTTAAGGTCAAAAAGTCTCCTGAGCTTCATTAGGAAGAATATCACCAACAGGTCTACGTAGCCTTGCAAGAGCCATCTGAACTTCTAGGACCAGTTCTGGGCTCCCCAACACAATACAGACACCAACCTACTGAAGCAGAGCCTCAAAAATGGTGAAAGAATCTTAGCATTTGTCATAGGAAAAGATGCTGAGAGAGCTGTACTGCTCAGCCTGGAGAAGAGAAGCCTCGAAGCGAAGTGTCTTAGTAATGTCCAAAACACCTGATAAAAGGGAGGAGGAAAACTGAGCCAGAGCCTTCTTTCTGATGCCTAGTGACAGGAAAAGAGGCAATTGTTGCAAACTGAGGTATAAGAAATTCCATCTAAATATAACAAAAAAAAAAAAAAAAAATAGTCTGAGTGTGTTAAAGCACTGCAAGAGGTAGCCCAGAGATCTTTTGCAGTCTCCATCCTTACAAATATTCAAAACTTGACTGAGCAGTCTGGTCTAGATGAGCCTGTTTTGAGCAGGGGAATTGGACCAGATGACCACCAGAGGTACATTCCACCTGCAGCAAATATTGGCATGATTTTATCCAAGTACTTTTACTTCAGAAATATCTCTCTATCTATAACATAATGAAATTATGAAATTATGCAAAAACTGCAGTGATTCTATGAATATAAACAAGTATGGAGTAGTATTTAGTCTTGTTCCTTAGGTCCCCCACATGACTCCAAATAAGTTGACAACAGTTTGTATTTTCAGAAATATATTGATAAACATTGTGATAAAATCAGCCTGGATCAAGGTGAATTTATGGATTTTTTTCATGTATTTGTTCTTGTATAAAGACCTGCCTTTTCTTGAAAACTGATATCTCATCACATCTGCATTAGAGACTCTTGGGTGGTATTTATGAGTGAAAAAAATAGCTATGGGTTAGACTGACATTGACAACTGCACCCAAAAAGAGCATTCAGGTTTTTCTTAAACTGTATAATCTTCACAGAAACAATCACTATCTTATTTGGCATATGTATTACTTAAAAACATTGTAGGGTAAAAAAGTCCTTTAACAAAACTTAATTCTCCTTTTCTGAAGAATACAACAGTTTGATATTTCAGAATTGTATAATCTATAGCATCATGCTGTCATCTAAATCAATTTACAAGTGTATGGTATTTATTATTGCTAATTAATTAACTAATATTAAAAGTATTAGTTTGCAGTCACAATAATTTGTTATAAAGCTTCTGCTTTTTAAATGTGTACCTTCATGTTATATCTAGTTCTTCCTGGAGAAGTTTATTTATTTACCAAAGACTCCTCTGAGATAACTAATACTCATATTTTGTCACCAGCAAATATTAAGAAAATATTGCTCTCTCAAGAACAAGGAAACAGTGAGACTCAACTGAAGTGTAAATCAATTTTTCCTTTATTTACCAAAATACCTTTGTGCCTTAGTCCCTTTCTTTCTGCAGGCTACAGTCTTGCTTCAAATCCAATAGTTCTACACACTGGCTGAGGAAATCCATTACTGCTCTCACTAAGTGTGTTGCCAAGATGCACCAAAGGAAACTTCTGTGAACAATCGTCCAGAGGCATGGGAACTTCTACACACTAAGGCAAACTGCTATGTAATTTTTTTTGCATAAATTTCCTTATGGTATAGATAGAGACACATTTCTGAAGTAAAAGTCCTTGGATGCCAAGGACTATGCCAAATTAGTCCTGGCAGAAAAAACAATCAGGAAAATTGAGTAAATAAGTGCCTCTCTAAATGAGTACTGAGTGACCAGATCTTTACAGGCTATTATCAAAATCAGTGATGTGCTAAGAGAGCTCCAACACTTTTGTACCTACCATATATTTTCAGTGGAGATATAAAGCACAGGATTGTCTTATCCATATTTTTCAAAAATATATTTTAGAACTAGAATAACAAAAATGCATTGTCCTTATATAAACATACCCTGCTATTATAACGTATGAAATCCAAGCCACATTACAAAAACTGTCTTTGCAAAAATGCTTACACAGGCATTTGATGCAAATATATTTCCAATGGGGAATCTGCAATAGATATTTATATGGACTTTTATTCTTTCCGAGAAATCTATGATTTTTAAATACAAGAAAGGAAAGAGGCAAAAACACTGGAATTGAAACTGATATCAAGTGGAGTGAGGAAAGACAACGGGGTCTGAAAGGCTGGCTATGTTGAGATACAAAATACATATCATGTATAAAGAAAAGTAGGGATCCTCTTTCCCTTCTGTTCTAACAGCTAACATGAGATTGCTAAGAAAGTACAAGGTCAATAGATTTAAAACTATTAAGTTGTGGTTTGGGGCTTTTTTGGCAGGGGGGTGTTGGGGAGGGAGGAGGCCGTGTGTGTGGAGGTGGGTGAGAAGAATGTTTCAAGTTGATTTTTGGGGAAAGGGTTTATAAATAAAAAAATTGACCTAAGAGACTTAATAGGGATACACAGCACTCAACATAGTTTAAGCAAGGATTAGAGATTATCACAAGGAAGCAGAACCTACTGCTACAATAGATATGGCTGCAAGAAAAGAAGAAAACAAGCTACCTAAATCTTCATGTTGCAAGGTCGGAATCAGTCATTAAGTGTCAGAAACTGGGAAGGCTGAAGGAGCATAATAAACATCACACACATTCAAGAATGTGATCCATTCTTGAGGTTCTCTGGACAATTCCAAAGAAAAAAAACTAGAACAGCAGATAAGTTACTAGGATAAAATAAAATGGTAATTGTTGTGCTCAAGGACATGTTGGTTTTTTTGGGTATCTCCCATCTGGTATTTTAAGTCTGAAAAAAGGTTCTAAAAATTAATTTATTTAATTTAACACTAATTAGTTAAAAAATTAATTTAACCTAGTCTTACATTTACAGAAAATTATCAATTTTTATTTACAAAATGAAATGGAGAAAAAATTCTGATCTATTATGGAGTTAAATCAAAGTTTTAGTAGTTAAGAGCATTTGCATTTTGGCCAAAATCTGAGTCATATTCATAATTTCTTTTGTCTTCCACAGAGGCTTCCTTATCCTAAAATCGATGAGAAATGGGTTAGCAAATGTAAAAAAAGGAATGCCTTAACTATTTCCAAAACTAAATACACCCCATAAGCAAACAGAAAAACTCCAAAAATTCCTCGTGAGCACAAGGGTAGTTCAGTTTTTGGTTTGGGTTTTTTTCAATATTATTCTATTTTTCATTGCAAACTGAAAGAAAATCAAATACTTTGAAGATAAACTGCAAATAATCTTGTCTAATTCCTTTCTTCTTGGACATGCAAACATAGTCACAATTAACTTCTGTGAGTTCTTACTAGTTGGAAAATTTAGCTGATCTTGTTAACAAAATAAAACCCTTAGTAGCAATAAATTAATTAAATAAATTCAGAGAAATAAATAAATTTCTCTGAAGTTTTAAAACAATAGTATTTGTATCTGTCAAGATTTGTGTTGGGAACCAAATAACACTGAAATATTTTCACTTTACATATTTAAACTGGATCCTTATTTTGTTTGAGTCAAATCAAGCTCCCAGAAATTTTAATAAAAGCATGATTAGTTATTTCAGTCAAATTAGAAAAAAAAGTAAGTCTTTATTTGACAAGATTTTCAATGTGTTTATCTGCCCCATTGACAGTAAGACCTCAGGCTTGGTACACATTTTCTAAGTCATTGTTATTCAAATTAAGTCAATTTGCTGGGCTATTTCAATTCAATTAATGGCTCTCAGCTGGTGTAAAACTAATATCTCAAGGTTGGCATATGATTTCCTTTTCTTTTAATTCCTTTTCAGTGCGTCCTAATGGGGGAGGTAAGGGAGACATGAACAATTACTAGAATTTCCTGTAAGACTATAAAGGCAGGAGCTTCTGAAAAGATAAAATTTACACAAGAGGACAGTAGGAGTGAGAGATACCTGAATTATGAGAAATGACCTCTCAGTACTGTGGCTGTTGAAAGAGATGAGACACATGGCACAGGTAATTATTTTTCATGAAAAAAACAACACACATATCATAATTAGATATCTCATCATGCTAACCCTATGGAAAATCTGTGATTTTTTTCTGTGAAGTAACCACTCGGCTTCCTAACCTGAACCACAAAAGTAACTCACAAATCAATAAATAAATTTAGATTGATAATTTCATTTCACTGACACTACACATACTCTGAGGCATACTTCTGGCATGAAATGAATCTTCACATTTTAAAATACAAATGATATTGGAAATTTTGTGCCCAGCATTGTATCTGATGGAAATGACACAGGTAATATTTTAGTCGCATTGGTCTGCATGCCCCTATATTATGCTTTTTGCTGAGAAGAATAATGGGAAGAGAAAATTTCTCAGACCCTACTTTCTCTCCTGGCTAAGGAACAATATGTATACCCATATAAAAAATTGGATCATTTTCTAAAAACCTGAAAAATTTCCAGCACTTAAAAAATTGTAATGGTGGTGGTCCATTCTCCATGCCACATTCGCCTGAAGGATGAGAGGAAAAGAGACTAACTCATTTTAAAAACTTTGTCT
>JAOTQP010001652.1:40442805-40464167 GCA_026413545.1 Cichladusa arquata | reverse complement strand
TTTTTTTTTTTTTTTTTTTTTTTTTTTTTTTTTTCTTTTTTTTTTTAATTAACAATGATTTCCCTTTTCCATCCCTCCTTTCCCATCAACCTCTTTGGTCTCATAGAAGATTCAATACGTTGCAGTCATAGTACCAGTTATGGTCAAGGGTCTAAGCTATGTCACTTTGTGTCCGTAAGTTCTGCATATACTCTCAGTTGTCCCCAAGATTTTGAAATTCCATCTGTCCAAACACAAAACTCCACATCCTCTCTCGTTTATCCTGCCTTTTCCTCATACAAAGGAACAACTGATACATTGAAAGTCATAATTTCATGGTGTCTACTTGATCATTTGCCTCCACCACAAGACTTAAGATAACATCTCTTCCATTCTAGCCAATACCCAAACACAAAGTTAGGAAGCAATAGGCACTATGTGTTGCATTTAAGTGAACAACAACTGAAATAAGACTTGCTTTGATGGAAAAGGACATGAAAAGACCCATGTGTTCCTGTCACCTCCACTAAACAGATGAAAGTATGGTCTGGCACTCGCTGAAGCAACAGCAGGAAGCCTGGACAGCTGAAAGCAACAGTCTGTAAAATAGCTTTCCTTTGGCTGTCTTTGAGCAACATGTACAACAAGGATTTTTTTATCCAGGGCACCAGAGTAATCTTAAAATAAATAAACATGCATACCTATACTCTAGCTTTTGAGTCCTTGGTACAAGCTGTTTTTTCTACTGATCTGTTCATATTGCACCACAGTAGTTTTTTGCTGTGTGGCTCACAATTATACAGCCTATGAGTACAAAGTCTGTGGGAACTCATAAAGGATGGATGAGAGCAAACTGTAAAGGTGAAATCTAGAAGGCAGAATTGGCATTTATCTTTTAAAAGGCAAAAGAGTGGCAGTAAAGATCAACTTACCTCGAATCCTTTGAAAAATATCATGAACTCTACCAGAAGAGAAACCAAACAAGCTATTTTTAGGAAGCTGAAAGATGCCCATGAGATCTATGAGATGGAAAAGCAATGAAAAACCAAAACAGGATAAGGATGACACGAGGGACAATGCAAATAAACATTAAATAATAAGGGATGTGAGGGGGGAAAGTAAGAGAGACATACAAAGAAGGGCTAAAATTGATGACATTGTTCAAACTAGTGAAGAGAAAGTAAGCACACGATAATAAAATACAAAAACATGTGATTAATGCCTACTGGTAATAAAACAATAAACAGTGAACTTAGAATGAAGGAACTGAGAATCAAGTGGGTGTAAGTGGAATATAGAAACTGAACCAGAAAGATCTTGCAAAAGTTGTGCAATATTCATTTGAAAAAATTTTGCATAACTTTTTGGACAGACATATCAGGAATGGTGCACAGTTTAAGCTATGTTGCAGCAAAGGGTGGAGCAGTTGACTTTTGAAAACCTTTTCCTGACATACTCTCTATAATTCTTTTCAAATTTCCATGCAGAAACTATTACACACAGTATGTATCTTTGCAAGATACCTCATCTTCGTTGAGAAAATCCTTGTATAAAATGCATTTCAATCTCTTTTAAGCCCACTCTATAATACTGCACATATCTAAGCCACACAATTAAAGAAAAATCAAAAGATGGTAGAATACATTAAAATTTACACTTTACTAATTTTTTGCAGGATATATTTTTACCATGTTTATTGTATCTACAGGACTTTACTGAGTCCATCCGCAGACAAATGGAAATAATGTTGTTTCCATACAAAATTTTACAGATATCCAAATGCAGCATATCTGCATATTTTTGCAAGCATATTTAATATTAAAAATACAAAAGAAACAAACAAAAAAAAAAAAAACAAAAAAGAAAGAAAGAATTATAAGAGATGAATAATAAAGTATATCTGAATTTTCAGTGATTGCCCTTTTGGTTGTTACAGACATCATAATTTGTTCTAATATTGCCCTTGAATACAAACAGAAACATATTTAACACGTAAATTTCAACACTTATTGCTGACTTCATTATTCAGCAAAATGTATGCACGCTTAGTTGATTTAAAAGCTATACTTGCCTTGACTTTCAGGATTATGATAAAATTACTGGAGTGATCACCAATAACTGACAGTTTTATTGTACTGCAAGAAAACAAAGTACCCTTTTCATGTCTAAATAACTGATATAATCTGTATGTGTGGGGTGTTTTTTGTGGAAGAAGTAGTAGAAGAATGGAACAAACAATTTCTTACTGTGCAGACAGTAAGGCAGTTTCAAGAATACCTACATAAGTTATTCTGTAGTGCAATTATATATGCAGTAAATTATTCACATACTTATATTCCTCAACACTCACAGGAGAAAGGTGAGCAGGGTCCTTTTTTAGATACAGAATGGAAAACAAAAGAAGAAAGGCCCTGAAAATTGGGCTGACAGTAGACTGAGAGCAATCTGTTTGATTATGTTCTTTTAACAGAAAACTGAAATGAAACCTCAGAAATCCAGTTGTGAGAAGTGCACCACTGTGCACACTGCAAAATAAAGATATCCATATGCCATAATCACACCTAAGTGCAGCTGTCAAATAATAAAGCAAGAATTACTCAAACAGATAAAAGGGCATCAAGCTTTCAAAGACAATATATATAATATTTGATCTGCCTGGTAGGTAAACCTTTCAACTTATCTCACCTGAGAACATACCTGAAAAACAGATCTAAAAACCATAGAAATTTAGAAGTGTGCCTTGGATTAAAGGAAATATTTTCATACAGTATCAGTAGTGGTGCATGTGTTCCTTCAGTCAATTAAAACAGCAATAGAAGCACAGAACCATTGCAACTGGACTGCACCTCTGGTGTTTGACTCATCCTGCCTGAGTGCTCACAGCAGCTACAGCAGCTTGCTCAGGACATTGTCCACTTTGAATTTGGTCTGCTTCCAAGGAATGGGACCCAATACCTCCTTGGGCAACCTCTTTCAGTGCCTGATCTACCTTACAGAAAAGAACAGATCCTTTGGGTGCACTTTACTTAGCTTTGAAAGATAAGGATTTTATATCATTTTTTTGCATTACAAAAAGAGAAAGAGAACAGAACATATTGTCAAGGCTCAAACCTGGAATGTGTCTGAACTAACATGAACCTCATATAGTGAAATGAAGAGGTTCCTAGTGCCTGCTGCAAGGGAAATCATGGGTCAGGTGAAGGCACTGAGATTTCTGCTGCCCATTTCTTGTCAGTATTTCAGCAAATACATGCAATGTAATTTTCAGCATCTTAGTTTTAATATCTTAACAAAGTTTTTAGAAAGAATATAAATGTGACAAAGGATGAGATCTAGTGCTTTGTCTTATTTTTTCTCCCTGATGAAAAATCAACCCTATTATGACAATCCGGTCAAACGCGAAGTTTATTTCAAATTCTTATAATAAAAGCCCAAGAGTTATCATAATAGTCACACAGAAATGGAGACCATAAGCAATCTGGGTTGGTTTCTTCAGCAATTCAATTTTACTTAGTTATCCTTACACTGAGGCTGCCCAGAGCTTTGAAATTTTTCTCTCAGATAGGTGCTGACTTTTGATGCCATGATGCAAAGTCATAATTTAGGTTGGTATTACCTTGCATGCATCATGCACACTTTTCTACGAATGTCCAAGAAAGTAAACTTAACAAGTCTAGTAAATACTATATGCAGACTGAAAAGCATCCTATCTCTACATTTCTGACCTTATCTTTGTAAATCCAAAGTTTGCAAACATTCAGAGCCATGTTAGTCCCTATCATCACCATAAATAACTCACATAATAATGGAAAAAGTAGAAGGGAAAAGTGTTATTAACCTCAGTTCCCACAATCAAAGTATTCTGTCTCCAAGCTCCTAGTTGTCAATGTCATAAAGAGCTTAAAAAAACTCAATTATATCAAGAACATTTTCAGAAAGGCACCTTTTCCAGAGTGGTTTTTCAGATTCTAATTGCATTTTTCCTTGCATCACACTGACAGATACAATCACATAATGCTGAGTATCTGTACTATTATGTAGCACTCTAGGAAGATAGACTGCATTGGCTGAAGTATCCTACGTTACAAACAAGCTCTCTTGATATCTAAGACTCCACAGTATATTTCAAGAATGTATTTAACAACTGCATGATGAATTAAAGCAGCCACTGAATGATTTTAGAAGGAGGAAAAGGATTCCAAACTAACCAGCAGAACAAAAATGAACACAGAGTAAACAAAGGACTACATTAAAACAAGCAACATGGTACCAGAATCCTAAATGCTCTTATATGCACTGTTTTAGCACATTTTTCAAAAAAATCTTTTACCTTATCTCTACATATTCTGAGATAAAATACATGCAGTACCATTCTGAGATTAGAGTCTAAGTTTACATGTGTAGGAAATTAGATTGAATCAAGACTAATAGAAGAGAATGTTAATAGGTACACTTTATATGCCATTTTTTTTCTTCTGCATATGTATATCATACAGATTTCAGTTTTAATTAAGGAAAAATTGTTGGCAGGTCCATCTGTTTTGTTATTCCCTTTGGAACAGGCTAAATATAACACAGAGGTCTGGAATAGATTATATGTTGTTTTATTAGGTTAATTTGATCTTGTATTGACATTAGTATATGTCAAAATTAATGGCTTTTTAATGACAGTACATGCTAATGATTAATTAGAAGTACTGAGAAAGGGTGAAGTCCTAGATTTAAAAATGATTAATATGACAAGTTTTTCAATATTACTATACATGAAACTGAGGACATGTGGAAAAAAAAAAAAGAAAGAGAATAAAACTTAAACCAGTTTCCCTCTTCCTTCCGTTCTGGGAATAAAAGGAGAACAGTAAACTACAGAAATAATATTTGCTTATACCAAGTCTCTAAGTATTCTCTCAAAATCCCCTTTCCTCAAAGTATTTTTTTTCCATAAAATTAAATAAAGACTGCAAAAAGAGCGAATACCAAATCAGTATGATAATTTATCTACAAAAATAAAAACACACAATTGTCATTTTGACACAAGTTTATGAAACTAAATTATAGTTGCAAAGAAGAAAAAGAACTTTACATTCCCCTACACACACTCAATTTAAAAACACGAAGAAAATTAGTTAGAAACAAATTTTAAAAATGGTAAAAATATTTTCAAATGGGAAGTCCTTAAGCCATTTTCTTCAGGAGTTACAATAATGAATTTGAGTGAAAATGTACTGAGATAAAACCGTTCAGGGAGGGAAAAAGGTCATTATTTGTAAAGATATTTAGAACAATGGGATTCAAAGGAGCCTTTCCCAGACCTCTGCTAATATCTAAAATGAGTAATATATGTTTTACTTATATACAGACATTTAATGTTATGTAGCAATGATTTTGTTTCATCAATTGAAATACAATATTTCTCCATTGCCCTATAATAAGTGTGATCATGAAATGGATGACATAAAAAAAAAGCAAAGAAACAAACTCCCCATAAATCCTTAGTTCTTAAAAACTAGCAAAAATTGTGGATTTTGATGTGTTGTTAATTTCTCACCCTTATTTACCTCATTTATCTTTATGATTTTCTGCTGCTACTCCACACCCCTTTAACCCTGGTTTTTTCATTCCTCTAAGTCTCTTTCCATTGACCTGTAACTTAAGAAATCCATTGCTTGTTACTTGCTACTTGTTACTGCATATTTGATCTGCGTTTCATTCTTCATTTCTGTTTAGCAATGACCTCGGTATCAACTAAACTTACTGGGTTCAAAAAGCTCTCAGTGGGTTAGCTTTGGCTATATTTGAGGCCTTTTGTGCAGATTTTGGGGTTTTTTGGTGGGTTTTTTTGTTTGTTTGTTGCTTGGTTTTTTGTTTGGCTGGTTTGATTTCGGGCTTTTTGTGTGAAATCACCTTTATTTCCATGTGTACTAGATAATGTTCCTTTCAAATACAGTGATTAACAGCCTCTACACATTTCACAGTACTTTCTCTATGAACTCTATCATAACATTTTCTTCCATATTATTGCATGTTTTGAAAATTTTGTTAAAGGTAGATTATTTTTGATTGATGCTTAATAGCAGCCCAAGATATAGACCATTCTAGAACAATTATATAACTTGCAGAGCATTCTATAAAGATTAACGTGAACACTGAGCTATATTCAATTTTCAAAACACTTCAGTCACTTTATGCAGACAATAATTGCAGTCTGACATATGACATTTCTGAGTCATATATGCATGAAGAAATAGCTCAGTAAATTCAATGGCCTGCATACACTCTGACTAGTCAGCAAGAGATTTCTGTACGGAAATTTATATGTATGCAGGCAATGACAAACACTACTTTAGAAAGGGCTTTTGACACAGACAGACATGTTCTTCTGTGGAATCTGAGGAACTGCAAATTATTTACAAGTGCAAACCACTAGGTAAACCACTGGGTAAAAAAGGAAGGAAAGAGACCAACATAGTTGAGACCTGGTGATCAAAATAATAGGCAAGAAGTAAATACAGGCAGTAGAAGTAATGACAGATATCCTAGGAAGAGTAGAGGGATGCTGCCTGGCTGTGTAGGAATGTGGTTAGGAGGGCCAAGGTGCTGCTGGGGTTTAACTGGACAATGGATGTGAAGAGTGAGGGCTTCTACAGGTATGTCAGTCAGAAAAGGCAGGTCAAAGAAGGCATGCCCCCGTGATAAACAAGAGTGATAATCCAGTAACAATGGATGAGGAGAAATGGATACTCCACAGTTTTTTTCTTCTCCAGTCTTCACTGGCACCTTCTCTTCCCTCATCTCTCCAGTGGGTGGACAGCAGGATGGGGACTGAGGTAGGAAAGTTCCTCACTGTAACAGAAAATCCAGTTTCTGACCACATGAACACAGTTGTGAACACAGTTAAGGGTATGGGATCTGATGACATGCATCCCTGAGTCCTGAGCTAATGTAGTTGCCAAGCCACTCTCCATGATATTTGAAGTCTTGTTGCCCAGAGAGGTGGTGAATGCCCATCCCTGAAAACATTCAAGGAGGTCAGGCATGATGGGTCTTTGAGCCTTGCCTAGATTAATATGTCCCTGCTCATTGCAGTGAAGTTGAACTGACCAATTTTTAGAGGTTCCTTCCAACTCAAACTACTCTATAACTAGTCCTACACTGTAAAATTTTATTTAAGACTTGGGTGAGCATATGGAGCATACCCCTCCCCCCTGCCCCAAGAAATCCATAGAAGATTTCTGTAGGTGAGAAGCTGGTAATGCTGAATAGCAGAGCTCCAGAGAAGGGCAACAAAAATCTAACAATTGCTACCAAGACACACAAGGGAAGAATAATGGCATGAACATAAACAGGCTGGTTATCAATTATCTGAGTGCCAATCCTGCTGAAATACATTCAAGGCTTACAGCATACCAAAGCTTGGCATACCAAGTTAAATATGAGACCAAAGGAAAATTCTATCTCTCTCTACTTGGTCCTGATGAAGTCACATTTGGAATATATGGCCAGTTCTGCATTAGCCCCGCTCCAGTTCAAGAGTGACTTAAAACCAAAGCTCTGTGCAGGGCTACTAAGATGGTCAGGATCCCAGAGAACATGACTTACAAGATGATGCTGGGGGAGCTGGAGCTGTTTAGTCTGAGGAAGATGTGGATGGGGAAGATAAAACAAAAGCTTTAACTACATGGGGAGTAGTTACAAAGATGTGGAGCCTCAGCTGTGATAATATAACAGAGGTGCATCACCACAAATTGTTCACTGCTAGTCTGAAGCTGCACATTAGGAAAATCCATTTTTCTAGGAGCAGACAGTGTGTGAGCACAATGTTGAGAAAGACTCCATACTTGGAAGATTTCAGGACATCAGCTGAACTTGCTCTAGTGTTCATGGCACTTGACACAAGAGGCTGTGACAGAGGACTTCCAGAGGTTCTGTATATCAATATTCCCATGAATATTTGTGTGCCAAAGAATTAATTGGAAGAATCTCTGCAGATTTGCTGTTACAAAAGAGGTAGCATACTTTTGAAAAATGCTGCTTCCTGGAAGATTAAGCAATGTAAAAATGGAACAAAAATGTGGCTAAAAAAATTGAAGCTTTGCATATAAAAAAAGTTTAAAAAAGGAAATTATTTAATTTAGAGGTAGCATGAAGGTGTTACAGAGCAGAAAGATAAACCACAGCAAGAGGCAGAACAGAGAAAAAGTGAGTGCCAAAAAGAGTTGTCATATGAAAATGAAAGAGAGGAGCAAAAGTAAATTAAAACTTGAAAAAAAAAAAGTAGTCTAGCTATGTAACTAATTTATAGATCTCCATGACACATTTCAGCACTAAATCCCTGTGATGCAAAATATAAGCCCAGGATTAAGTAATAGAAATTTGAAGCAGGAAAAAAAGCCAGCCTGCTAGGATTCCAGTAACCAAACATGCACTAACAGATTTTCTGAAATATTTCCTGCAATCTGTGCTGGCCTCTGCCAGAATGCAGGGCAAGACAGTTCACTGGTGTCCCTGGAAAAGGCTTGGAGGGTGGAAAGCCTCACATACACAAAAGACAGATTCAACACAGCCTCTATCTTTTAAAAGGTTGACAGCACTGAAGTACCCATGTGACAAGACCCAGGAGTTTGATCTTTCCATTTTTCTATAACAATAAATCAAGTGGTGATACAATTTATTCTACTATGCCTTTTTGAAATCCAGCTGGTAGAATTATGCCCTGTTAGCATAAAAACAATACATTATTACTGCCAAGTGCTATTTATCATTTCAGATGTTAAAGTCTTAGTGGTATTAATTATTTATAGGGCAAAGCCAACTCAACTATTAAAATGTAAAATAAGGATGCAAAGTGTCCTTTGATGTATATCCTTTGAAATACAGAAGTGTCATAAATCTTCCAGTTGGGTATTTTTCCAGTTAAAACCCATCAATTTATATGAACTTATCAGAAGTGTTTTGTGCTGTTCAGTTTAAGTAAGGCTCCTATTCACTAGGTAATACAACGTGCTTTGCAACAAGATCAGATAGTTGCAATTCACAGAAAGCATCTTGTATGAGCAGACTTTGGAGTCCTAGTTTTGGAGCTCACTTTGCAGCAGATAGGAATAGCTGCCCACTGAGGCACAAACTTTTGCAGGGAAGAACACACTGTACTTGTAAGTATAGTAAACACACACACAAAAAGCATTTTTCATCAAGATGACAAAGCATCAGAGTTTCCTTCATAGACAGAGGAATGGCAGTGCTTTAATTAGAAACTGCTGGTTTCATACAGTATTTGATATTCTAAACCATGATGGAATCTATAAAAAATGAGAAGCAGTCTGGCTTGTATATTAAGCCAGGTGTCTAGTTAAAGTTTAAATAATTCTCCTCTTTAAATAAGCACAAATATAATCAGGAAAAAAAAATCTTTCTAGACATTAATATTTAGCTTTAGCAGCATTTATAATCTAGAATAACATTTTTAAAACTAGAAACTGGGGAGGGGGGAAGGAGAGTCAGGGAAGAACTCTAAATTTATGCAGAGGCTGGGAAAATTGTTACTTTATTATTTTATATAAAATTTATGTTATTACATTATACTTCTGTAAGTTTAGATGATCATATTTTTTAAAATTAACTTTCAAATGCCCTTTTATTTTCTGGTTAGAAAACTACAGCATCAAAATATGTGAATTGACTCTAGATCAGGGGTGAATAAAGGTTCCTAAGAATCCGAACAGAATCTTGTGGTTGCACTGCATAATGTAACTCAGTATGTTTCATGGAAATAAATATATCAGTAAACAGGTTGATAATGAGCTAGCTTTTCCTATTAAGGACGTTATTTCAGAGATTTAGCTAAATGTAGAAAGAATAGTGCAAGACTTCAGTTGTGCAGTCATTGCAACATGATGTCTGTATATTCCCTTGATGTAAAGTGTCAGATTCTTCTGTATTAGGCAATTTCCAAAGTCAAGTTATACAAAGCAGATCCTTATATTCTGTCATTTAACAGATGACAACAACACTGCAAGGAGTTTGTAGCTATGATTTCAGCTTAAAAGTGGCAGCAGCATTTGAGTTTGGAAAAATGTATTCCTTTTTATCTGAAGGCAGGGAATACAATTTTCTCAGACTGACTCCACAGGGTGAGAGGGCTTTGTGTGAGTTTTTGGGTTGGTTGGTTGTTATTTTAATATGGTCATAATTATGAGACAATTGAGGCAACAAAAAGCAATCAAAGACAGTAAAAGTTTTCACAAGAATAGATTTCAATGTAATACTGAGAGCTCAGGGAATTTGAATTGCTAAATCTTGGGGTAAAAGTAAGATTGTTCAGAGATTGCATAGGCAGTGTATCTACAGAGGTATAAGAACACAGCAGCACTGCATGAAGATCTCCAATGGCATTCACCTTTTTGATAAGATGGTGAGTTATCTCATAGCCTTCAAATAAGTGAGACAGTGCATCTAAAGAACAAATAACTGTCCCCCCTTATTATGAGAAATAAATTGAGATCCTTAAGCATTTTATTTTAAAAATCATTTTCAAACCACTGCCTATGTACACAATTGATCCTTAAAGTTCTTCTTATTTAATTGTTGTTCCTTTGTCAATAAAAATACAAGAAACACCCCAGTATTTCCACTGGGGCATCAACCCCAAATTAAATTCAAAATCATTGCAGATTTTTAAACAGGTAAATACATCTCTTATTATTTCATTTTATATTGAATAAGAAAGAGTAATGAAGAATTGTATCAAAATCCCTAAATTGCATTGATCAAAACTATTTTATCAAGCAGAATGCAATACTGCATTTTATGTAATCTCTGTTCTAAATGCTGCACGGTGGGCCTGAGAATAACTGCAGTAATGCTTTCCTCAAGTCTCGTTTGGGTTTTTCTTGTAGCACCAGGACCACCACAAAAGAGGAATTCTTTGCTCTACTGAGTGCAGGGATCATTAGATGACGCTAACAAGATAGAAGCCATCAACTTTCTAACACATATCTGAGTATGAGCATAGCATGAGTCTCTTATAATAAAAAATAAAGGTCTCTACTTATGTACTGAAGTACCTTTAAGAAACTAACACAGTATTTACACTTTTATTTTTTCTTCCCAGAAGCAGAAGAAAAAAAAGTTCAACAATATTTGCTACAGGAAGAATTTAAGAAATAGAAAGGGATTTTAATTAAAAATATTGCTGTTCTTTTCCAATGCTTTGAGAAAATGATATCCTCTAAAACACTAGATGAAATATTTTTGAGCTGGAAACCAATTACATTATGTTCTGTTAGTACTCTATCACTAACTTGCCTGAAGCATGCAAAATGTGAACACTGATCACTTACACAAGTTTCCAACATATTGTTTTTTACGTGTATGTTGTTTCATAACAAGATGAAGGAAGAAACTCCAAAAAGTATGATATACATACATATAAAACCACATATTTATATATATATATATACACACACACATATATGTATGTAGATGGGAAGAGAGAGAGAGAGTTGGATGGAAACCAGAAACCCTAACAGAACAGAAACAGGATATTTTGGGATGCAACCATTTAGATATTTTAAAGGTTCTTTCAATATTTTTGACACATTAATATTACTATTTATTAATTTTATTTTCTCACACCAGGGACTAAAATGAAAGATCACATTGTTCTCAAATATCTTGTATTTTTGTATGTGAGAGACCTATCAGCAACATTTGGTACGAGATATCCTAGATTATAATGTTCTAACATTACCTCAGACCCCAATGGATAAGATATTTCATAACAGCAAGGCTAAAAATGTAATCTCTGTGTGGTCCACTAATCTCCAATACTTACATCTGACTGGCCCATACAACTTGTTGCAAGTACAGAGAAGGCCTGAACACAAGAACAAGAAAGATTTGGGGAAATCCCCCCAAAACTGCACACGTTAGGAATAGACTATTGTGAGCATAGTAATTTGTCCAGCTCACCACTTCATTCTGAAATGTCCATGAGCAAACTGATCACTAGCAAGCCCTACAGGCTAGATCAAATCCTGCTCTGATCAGATCCTAATATATCAGTCAAAAAGCTTTTATCAGAAAAGTGAAAACAAATATACCAACAATCCAAAACTAAAAACATTTCTGAATAAAAATGTCAAAAATAACATATTTACTTATGGGTGTAAGAGGGCTTTCTTAAAAAAAATATATGTTCATCAAAACAAAATATAAAAATCCCCCCAAGAGTTCCAAAACTGCTCTAAAAAATCCGATGCATAATGACAGAATTAAGATTTAGTATTCTTTGAAGAAATATCAAGATCTCATGTACTGCCATACTAACTCAGACCCCTGGTCTGTCCAGCAATACACCCTGTCCTGACAGATGTCAGCAGTATTTGATTAGAAAAAAATAAAATAGGACCAGTGCAGAATATGCCCAGCTATAAAGGCTCTGAGGTAAGACCTTAAGTCCTGTGTTTAATAACACTGCTGAATGTATCTTCTATTAGTTGGTCTAAGTTTTTTCTTTAAAACCTATTTATACAATTGCCCAGCTGTGATCTTCACAGTTCATATGTGCATAGAACTCATTTGAAGTAATGTGTTTAATGTTTCCACTTCTAATTTTATAGCTCCTTGTCTATTCTTCCATGTTTGAAAGCCATTCTTTATAAGGCATAACTTTCCATCCTATGTTCCACTTCTCCAATATTTTATTCTCAAGATGCAATGAGAAGAGTTTCATGGTATATTTGAAGTGGGAATTTAGTTACGGATGGATGGAGTAGGATAATAGCATATTTCAGGTGTTCAGGACTTCTCTGATAAATTCCAATCCATAGCTTGGTATCCAACTAAGCCACTGGCCTCAAGTTTCAGAAGTTCTAAAGTTCATGTCCCTTATTATAGATGCAGATGGTGTACTACCTTCATCAAAATAACAGTGAGTGGAAAACAAAAGACCATCTGCTGTAGATGAAAATATTTTGTTCTTAACAAAAAAAAATTTACGCAGATAATGGAAGTTGCATTATGGAGGATTATTTTATGACTTACTGTTAACTTCTGCAGCTAAAAAACCCCAAAACTTTAGGACATATAAAAGTGAGTTTGGATCTTTTCCCACTCCTTTATATAGTAGAAAACATTTAAAGGTGTGAAGGACTTAAATACCTTTCTTGTTTTTCTACTTATGTGGAGCTTGTCAATCTTTCTTCCTTTATCTAATGTTGAAGAATAAATAAAAGTTTGAAACTTTAAGTGTACCTATATAAAATCCTCTATCCTGGAAATAAATATTCTCACCCCATAGAGTGTTTAGTTTTCAAATATGTCATGACACTGGGGACACTTCATAAAAACAACAACAAAAATTTAGTCAAGAAATTAAAATAAATTTTACATCAATAATTGTGCTTACAATTACAAAACTAATTCATCCTACTCTGTTTAATTTTCTCATTAAATAACATATTAAAAATAATTAAAAACTACAGTTTCCCTAGCAGGGAACAGACCTCTGCAGAGCACAATGAAATTGTTTTTGCAGACAGGGACAAAAACTGGCACTCCTATCTGTAAAATTCTTCAAAGATGAAATATTTTCTATTTCTGAGTTAAACTAATAATCTCCAGGAAAATATTAGTCACTGTGACTGAAAGAGCATATTTAAAAAGAAAGAAATAATATGTAACTGACATATGGTTGTAAATTCTCAAACGCTAGTAACACTTAAAACAGGTTGCCACTGTTTTCTCATTATTTAAAATTAAATTACATTGTTTAGCTGATTTATTATCAAATCTATGTAGGTAGGGAAAACGATCTCAAAGAAAAAAAAAAAAAATCAGAAGACTCCAGGCTAATATCCTTGAGCTCCTGAATGCCACAGGCAGACACAGTCAGACATAGTGAGCGTTATCATCATCTAACACAATCTCACAAAAAAACAACTGGAGTTTTGTCCAAGTGACACTTAATATCTGTTTTCACCTTACCTTCACAGAAAGCATAAAAAAATACGGGCAAATAGGAGAATAATTTATCTGATTACTAAAATGGCTTGGATGGCAGAGTGAAACAACAGGGAGATAATGGTACTTTCTGAGCTACAGGAGATACTATTCTGTTAAATGATCCCTGTCAGTTTTTTTCTATGAATTTCTTATAGTCTTTTTCAAATCTGTACCTGAAATACATGAGTTATGATAAAAGAACAAAAGAAAATTAAAATCAAATGAAACGAACCCCAAAATAATAATAAAAAAAAAATCTATCCAACCAAACAGAAAATCACACAAACATCAAACCCAAAACAAACTCCCCCCTCCCCCCCACAACTAAAATCCCAAACCATCAAACCAAAGTCCACACAAGATATTTGTCTACATTGTCAGAAAATGCATCGCACTTCACCCATAGTCATGTTTTGGATTTGGAATTGTGAAGTCTTTCCCAACCAAAACTTTTTAATTCTCCATAAAACATTCCTGGATATGTGTTCTCTGTTGCACTGTGACCACCAAAGCAACTAAGGATTAGAATAATCCTTGTAAAATGATGAGGCAACAGAGTAAGGAGATTAAATAATGCAGAAATAATTCAGAAAGAAAAAAAAAATATAAAAAATTAAGATCTCACTTGTGGCTTTATGAAAATATTTTTTTCAAACACAAAACAGAGAGTATAGTTTCATCATACCTATGGATTTATTTTCAGTCTGCAGAGCACCCAACTATCTCAACCGTGCAGAGCTAAAAATGTGGACCCCCATCTTTTGAAAGGAGCCCATTACATCAAACTCCACATTGTACATAAACTATAGCTATATTGATTTTTGCTATTCTTACTGAAATGGTTCTATTTCCCAAGAAAATATTTACTATATATGGTTTTAAAAACAAATACATACATATATGTGTCTTCAAATACCAGTTAAAATACTTCGAGTAATCATATCAGTATTCTGAGAGTAGACAAATATGTGCCTAAGCATGGACTGTTGAAAACAGATTATTTGCATAAATGCTTCAAAACTAATTTTGCTTATCCCATGACTGCACTGATATAATACATTTGATTTATTACTTGTCTTACAGTTTACTTGGTAAAAATCCAGCTGTGCTTAGCATTGTACAAAGAGAAGATAGAACTTGCTGCTATCTATAACATAAGCCTCATAATCTAATAAATCACAAGCATTGAATAATGAATGTGACTGCAAGAAGCAAGTAATGGAAAACTATGTGAGCATTAGTAAGAACTTGAATTTACATATACAGTAGAATTATTCATACACAGTTTTAAGTATACAAATTTAAATATGGAAATAAACAAACAAACAGAATTAGTAAGCATACTTTAACAGCAACCCCTGAAATTTCTATGCTATTTAGCATTGGCCAGTTGTCTTCCATGGAGAAAGCAGGCTCTACCACAAGGTCTTGCAGGAAGAGAATCCCAGGGAAGTGGGGAAAGCACACAGATTTGTGTTAGCAGCGCTGAAAAACCTGGCAGGTGTTAATGCACAACTTCATTTAAAAATGTGATAAGGTTCTAAATAAAATTCAAATTAATTACTTGAAAGCTAGTTTTACTGCCACTGAAATCAAATTGCACTACTCTTAGATTCACAGCCAGACACATAACTGGAAGCAAGGTGATAAACTGAGAGCACTTACACTAGAAGGGTGATTTACTCAGGACTACAAAAGGACTACAAAAGGACTAGAACTGTATATTTGATGGATGAAGAAAGGATCCAATAGCAAAAAAAATCCTGGATGGGGTATCAAGATCACAGTAGGTGTTCAGCTACAGATTTCAATGGATATGAAGCTTTTTGGTAGAGGCACAGAGCACATAGCTCCAAGTTTGAAAAATGAGATGTGTTCCAACCCAGCATTTTATGTATGGCTTAAATGGTAGAGAGTAACTGTCCTGTTTTGGGCCAGGACAGTGTTAATTTTTTGCAGTAACCAGGAGGGGGTGTGGCTACTAGGAGACAGAGGTTTTTCTATACCTCCTCAAGTCATTGCTGAGGATGGGAAGAAAGAGACTGCTTCACAGGAGAAGGTTCCTGCAGGTTGAGAAAATGTATGGGGGGGGAGATGTCCAGTATTATTTATTGTTGTGTGTTTTCCTTGTGAATAATTTCTTTTCTCATGCCTTTTGTCATTAATATTTTTTCTGTTACTGTTCTTTCTCTTAACTCATTGCTGTTTTGAGTAAATTGTTCTTATCTCAACCCATGAATTTTGCCTTTTTTGCCTCCAACTGAAGAAGAGGGAGAAAAATCTGCATGTGGCTTTAGAGGGAACACTAAATTCAACAATACCATTCCTAATCCACCACAACAACAAACTTCAGAAAACGTTGGAACGTGTTTCTTCACTGGAATGTGAGGAAATGCAAAGCATTGACAGAAGCCATACAGAAACAGAACACAGTTTAAGGGAATGCCACAGATCTTTAGATAAAGAGGGACAGAGATGAGAAACAGAGATGTTGATTTTGCAGGCTTTCTTCTACCCTTTCTTGGAGTCAGTGGAACTTTACCGCATTTTGGGAGAAAGTCTGCATGCACTTGGCTTGCTCTGCAGAAGCATATCTAGGTCTATGGAATCCCCACTTAATACATCAGAGATATGTAAGGAAGAACAGAATCATTCCTGCTGTTGTAATCTAGAGCTAACATGGCCTTGTCAGAGAGATATGGCTTTTCTCTGAACTATTTCTGCTCAGGATTTTAACCTCTTCCTACTTCTTAGAGAGCCAATTGCAATTTATACAAATTACTGTAGGCTACAGTTCCAGTCTCTCATATGTCCATGCCTCCATCTATTACCCCTGCAACTTCATTATTAACTATAAATTATTTATTAACCTTCTTTAACATTTATCACCTTAAAAACTTCTGCTCACACATCCAAACCCCTCAGTGAAACACAGTCCTCTGAAGCATTACTTTGACTTTCTTCAGTGACTCAGCTACTTGATAATTAGCAAAGTCCCTACCAAGATTGATCACCTAGAGTCTAATTAAATACTCAGTGTGAACATTCCCTGATTAAATTCAATTGCATTATGCAAAATAAACTCCAAGCCCAGACACCTATTCTTCGCTTGAGGAATCTGTGCCAGCAGTACTGTTTTATACCTTTATTTCATCCCAGCTTCACTTTTCAAAGTTTTTTTATTGTAAAAATATTACTATTTTTCATAACCGTAATACATAAAGTATAGAAATGCTATACTTCTGTGGGGAAAAATAACAGATAAGAAAGAATAACAGCTGACTATGAAACACTCCCTCCTCCAGAATCAGGATCATTTGCAGATTTCCTTCTAATTCAGGGGGACATCAGGCTGTCACTCTCAACTACTTAAAGCACAGACTGCTGCATAAAGTGATATTCCACACAATTGAATTAATATAAAAGAAGAAAAGCCAACACACACTGATTTTGTTGTACCATTGCACAACAGTGTTGTTCATTGTGGCCATGAAGCCATAAAAAATATCACTAAATCCAGAATTCCATTTATTTTTTTCCAAAAAGCCTAATAAAATTATATCCTCTCTTCAGAAAGAAATAATTTTTGAAATTTGGAGATATTGTCCTAGTGAACTGTGTCACAACAATGTCCTTGTGAAATGTGCAGATATAATGCTTTGAAAAATAAAGAGTAAAGACAAAAAGACCTAAAAACATCAAGAAAAATAAAGGCTAGAAAGCTCACAGTTCATACAATTCATGCAGAGCAGAAATCCAACTCTTGACATTCCCTCCAGTTCTGACCCTTGCACCCAAATCTCCACCGGCTCCCCCCGCCCCTGCTTGGCCGAGCTGACGTGGAGCCGACGCCGGGAGAAGCGGTTCGGTGCCGGATCTGGGGCCGGATTGGAGCCTTTGCCCAAATCCCTGATTTTCTGCATTTTTTGCCGGTGGATTTCCGTGGGTTTGTGCTCTGTGTGGAAATCTCCATTTGGGATTTCTCTGTGGGCTGGAGCTGAGGACAGGAGCCTCAGTTTAACCCTTGAATTTCCTGTGCAGGATTTGGGGCAAAAATGGCAGTATCGGAGAGGAAGGTCAGAGCTGGAGGTCACGGGCGAAGGTTTGGGGCCAATGGTTGAGATTTGGGGCTGAACAAGGTGAGGATTTGGGGTGAGTGGTGACCATTGGTGCAAATGGGGGAGACTGGGGACAAAGGGTCAGAATTAGGACAAAGGCTGAGGGTTGGGGAAAGGGTCAGGGAACATCTGGGGACAGGTGGGGACTCATAGATGGGTATGGGGCCACCACCGGCATCGTCACCATAACCCGCCCCAGCACCTGCAGCACCTACGCCCCTGGCACAGAAATAGGCGCCGGAATCCTCGTCCTTGAGGTTGTTCATGGTCAGCGTCACCGAGCTCTGCCCGTTGTCCCTGGAGATCCTGAACCGGCCCTGCACCGATGGCAGGTGCCAGGCGTTGGCACCGGTGTTGTTGATGCTCGCCACCAATTCCAGGCCCTTTCCAGGTTTTTGACGGATCCAGTGCATTGTGAAACTCCCGAAATCGAATCCAGAGGCGCGGCAGAGCAGAGTCAGGGACCCCCCGGGGGGGCTGGACCTGCGCCCCAGATTCAGCAACGAAGATTTGAGGATTTGAGACCAAGAGCTGAGAATTCGGAGCAGAACTGGTGCAGGGTTTCAGCAAATGTTCAGGGATTGGGCCAAAGGCTGAGATTTGGGGTGCAGGAACAGGTGGGGAAAAAATGATCGCGGAAGAGCCAAAATCGCCACGACCAGGATCAACAACAACTTCAGAACAACAACTGAACGTATTTTTGGCACAGAAATCAGCGCCGTGACCCTGCAGGAATCTGGTGAGGGGAACTCCAGCCCCCCAGGGGGTCCCTGACTCTGCTCTGCCGCGCCTCTGGATTCAATTTCGGGAGTTACGGAATGACCTGGGTTCGGCAGAGCCCCGGGAAGGGGCTGGAATTCGTAGCAAGTATCCACAGCAGTGGTGTCAACACCAACCATGTGCCGACGGTCAAGGGCCGGTTCAGGATCTCCAGGGACAACGGGCAGGGCTCGGTGACGCTGACCATGAACAACCTCAAGGACGAGGATTCCGGCGCCTATTTCTGTGCCAAACATACTGGTGGTCGTTGGGCTGGTGGTTATGGTGCTGATGGTTTTTTCCGCGTTCTCACATGTCCCTAAATGTCCCCAGACCCTTCCCCCAAACCCCAACCTTTGACCCCTGACCTTTAACACTGACCCCGGGTCCTTTGCACTGGGGTTAAAGTTGAGCTTTGATTCTGTTTCATTTTGTTTGAATCTGGTTTCTATTAAAATACAATTAGGAAGCTTCTGGAGAAATTGTCCCTAAACCAAAACAAATAAATGAGGTCAAAATTTGGGATTTGGGGAAGGGTCTGGGGACGTTTGGGGTCAGGTTGGGAACGGCGCCAAAACAGCCAACATCATCCACAGCAGCAATGCCAGCACAACAACTGTCCGCAGATTTGGCACAGAAATAGACACCAGAATCCTCTTCCTTGAGGCTGGTCATGGTCAGCGTCACCAAATTCTGCGCGTTGTCCCTGGAGATCGAGAACCGGCCCTTGACCGATGCCCCGTAGAAGGTGTAACCTCCATTGCCGCTGATCAGTGCAACGAATTCCAGCCCCTTCCCGGGGCCCTGGCGGATCCATCTCATTTCATAACTGCCAAAACTGAAGCCGGAGGCGCGGCAAATCAGGGCCAGGGACCCCCCGGGGGGCTGGAGGTCCCCCCCGGACTCCAGCAGGGTCACGGCCGCCTCAGCCCATCCCCAAATCTTCACCGGTTCCGTCACAAACTTCCATAGTTTATCTCAAATATGCACCAGACGTTCTCAATATCCCGGCCATGGCCTCGAGCTCCCTCCCGCTCCTCGCCCTCCTGGCCCTGCTGGCCCTGCCAGGTGGGTCCCGGGCGCCTCCGCAGCGCCACGCCCACCCCGGGCCACGCCCGGATCCGGCGCCTCATCCCCATCTCCCCTTGTTCCCGCAGGGCTCCGGGCGGCCGTGACCCTGCTGGAGTGCGGGGGGGACCTCCAGCCCCCCGGGGGGTCCCTGACTCTGCTCTGCCGCGGCTCTGGGTTCGATTTCGGACAATTTGGGATGGGCTGGTACCGCCAGAGGCCCAGGAAGGCGCTGGAATGGCTCGCAGATATCACCAGCACCGGTGCCAACACCTACTACGCGCCATCGTTTAAGGGCCGGTTCAGGATCTCCAGGGACAACAGGCAGAGCTCGGTGACGCTGACCATGAACAACCTCAAGGATGAGGATTCCGGCGCCTATTTCTGTGCCAAATATTACAGCAGTGGTTGGTCTGCTGCTGCTGCTGCTGTTCTTGAGTGTGATAATGATGCCAGTTACGGCCCCGCTCCCAAGTCGCTGGATTCCCTCCTGTCCACAAAATCCCCAAATCCTTCCCCCAAATCCCCTTTGTTGATCCCATACTTAATCTTCTCTCCCAGTCCCCTCCATCCTCACCCCAGCTCTCAACTTTCCCCCCAGTTTCTCCCAGATATCCACCGGCCCCTGATTGGCCGAGTGATGTGGAGCCGATGCCGGGAGAAGCACTTTGGTGCAGGATCTGGGAACAGAATTAGCAGTTGGGATTCGGCAGAAGGATCCGGGGGTTTTGGGATATTTGGCTGTGAGATTCCTTAAAATCAGAGGGTTTTGGGAAAGCTGCAAGAAGCAGGGCTCAGAGAGAGCAGAACTGCAATTAGAGCGAAGAGGAAAGCACAAGGTTTGTCAGCAGAAAAGTTCTGCGAGATAAAAAAACGCAAGGACAGATGGAACAATGGTCTGTGCATCAACGCCTGGCTGGAACAACTCCCTGAGCTGCAGAAAAGTTTATTGAGCAAGATATTGGGGAGTTTTAAAATGCAATAAAGGAGCTCTGTGCATTGTATTTTAATATTTACAAGCAGGTGTTGTATACGATAAACGAGCATTGTTTTAACCAATGGTTCCTGCACGTAGAGTGGTTGGATGGAACTATTGTCAATACGATTTTGCTTTTTGTGATTGGTCAAAATAGTTTCAATGTGCGTCGTAACGCCGAGTTCTGCGGTAGCTGTCAAGGATGGGAGCCGTTGGATTCTTCCCATTGCCCCGAATTTGTAATGAGAGGGAAGCTGGAGAATGAACAGCTCGAGACGCGTTTCACAGCAGCCCCGTCCCGTTCGTGCTCCTGTGCTTAAATCCCTGGAGAGTATTTCAGCACCATCATAAACAGCAGAGCTACCACCAGAACTTTTGGCGCAGAAATAGGCGCCGGAATCCTCGTCCTTGAGGTTGTTCATGGTCAGCGTCACCGAGCTCTGCCCGTTGTCCCTGGA
>JAOTQP010001652.1:40415145-40431034 GCA_026413545.1 Cichladusa arquata | reverse complement strand
GTTTTTTTTTTTTTTTTTTTTTTTTTTTTTTTTTTTAACTTGGTGTGGATATATATGAGTGGTCTACAAATGATTCAGAACTTTATGGATGCTCTCATGTATAATGAGAGAATGAGGGGTCAGCACCATCAGTGATGACACTAGAGCACACTTTCACTGAGGAGAACTTGGTAAGATATTGCTACTGATGTAAACTACTAGAGAATTAACCTATTATGCAAAACTTCTAACTGTTAATTTAGAAAACATAATCAACATTTTCTAAGACATTCAGTACTCCCAGATTGAATGACAATATGTATTTCCATACTCTACTATCACAACATAATTTTCAAAATAAGCTTAGAATACTCACATCTTCTACCTTTCTGTCAAAGATAGCTTTACACCAGATTAACCTGCAGTGATTTGAACATATTTCTTTATTTCAATAAGATTGGCAGTGCTTTGTTACAAATAAAGCTATGAAGACAAAGCTCATTATAGTCCTTGATAAAATTTGTCTGTGCTAGGGAGGATGGAACTTGACTTTTTTTTGTGTGTCAGTATCAATTATCAGTGCCATTCAGGAAGGAAAGGACACAGCATTGTATGAAGGTTATAAGACCAGAACCTGAGCAAGTTTTCTCTTATTTGCCAGACTTCTTAAAATTAGCACCATTATTCATTTCAAAGAATGCAAAAATGAGAGGTTTACTTTATTCAAACAGATTTCTTCCTAGCTGTAAAAATCTATATTGTATTTCTTCAGGAAAAGATCTTCTAATGAATGCTACACAGCTCATTATAACACATTTGTACACTGCAAGTGGGGGGGAAATTGATTTTTTGGTAGTTTATTATTTAGGCTGCTTTGTCCTGACATTACTTCTAGTGAGTTTTATACAGAAAGCACAGGAAAGTCCAACTTTATATGTGAATCCAGAATCAGAATATCAGAATTTTATTGGCTTTTGTAAGTTCACTAAAAGAAGACTTCAAAAGGTTCTTTTTTGTCTTCATAGCTCTGGAATTGTAAGCATGTTGATGGTGAGTATTATGAAGAGGTCAAATTCTGAAAATGAGTCATAGGCTTTACACTAAGATACTCAGAAATTATGTCTTGCAGAATATCTGCTTTTTTTTTCCTGATATGTCATTGTTAATCCCCATTTAGATGACAGCTAAAAAATATTCTTGGGGAGATGTTGGTTTCAACTCAGTAGTCAAAGGAAAATATCTAACAAAGAGCCAAAATAAATTATTTGAACTCAGTCTACAAGGCAGCAGCATGTATCAGCTTGTTACTAAAGGACAGAGGATGCTGTGCTCTGTTGCAAAGAGCTTAGAATTTTTGAGGCAATTTATTTACATTTAAAACCAAAGAGACTGCTCAGTTTAGATTCTTTGCTCTTAAATAAGCTCCTTTCTGAAGGGTCATATATGGCCATAGACAAACACATGTATTAGATTTGGCTTTTTTTCTATTACAAAATTAAGGAATGGCCTGGTAGCAGTAGGGAACAGAATCAATGCCATGGTGTACTGAGGTGAGTTAACATTAAAGATTGACATTCAGCTAAAATAAGTATTTTGGGATTAATGGCACAATTATAGTAAGTGCAGCCATAGAACCTGATAAACTTCCACTTCATGAAAGTAACAGAATAGAACTGACCGTATGCATTCTTCATATGTATCTGGTCACATATAATTTGTGGATGCAAAGACAATGGATGCATTGGCTGATTCAGATGGACTTCTGGGATTCCCTATGGAGGAACATGAGATAGGACTGCAGTATAATTCTGTCAAGACTACATCACAAGGAAAAAATTCACCCACACACTGCCAGACTCTCTAGGATGAATAAAGAAAATATATATAAAAAAGGTCTTGCAAACAAAAAACCACAATGGACAGATAACGGTTTCAGATTACAGCTTGGAAGTGTGGTGTGGAGACTTCTCATAGGGAGAAAAATAGTAAATCCAGATATTTCAGGGGCTTTCATACCAGAAGTGTAAGTGTGGAGAATTTCACTGGAGAAATTTTTATTTAATCTGCGCTGAGCTCTCTCCACACGTGGATAGCACCAGTGAGGCAGAAAAAGCATGGTCGAGCAGCACTGAGCTTGAACTTCTGATTATTGAGCAAGATTTTGTGTTTTTCTTGCTCTGAACTGTCTGATTTGAGGAGATAGTGGTGTATTCTTCTAGCACTGTCATGGTTAGCTTTCTTGGTCTTCATTTCCATATCGAGAAGAAAAGGAAAGTAAGGCTGAACAGAATGGACTAAGATGACCTTTAGTACCTGACTGAAGCAAGACTAAAGGATTTTAGTTTCCATGCTCCTATGTATCTACTTAGTAAAGCAAAAAAGGCATTGCTCTGAAATAAACATTTTACATTCTAGATTGAACACAACAAATTTGTTTGTTACCCACATTGCATGCATTGGTCTAAATTCATCAAAGGCTACATAAAAGGAAAGCAACTACATGTAATTAAAATCAGTCAATCGCACTGTGAGCGGATAAGTGCCAGAAATGGGGAGAAAAAGCAAAAAAAACCTACAAGCAATGAAACCTACTAAACTGAGGATTCAGATACAGGATGTAGGAGACTATCTTTTAAGAATTTGCTTCCTATTACCTTTCCCTGCCTAGCCATTACCTAAACTAATTTCAAATTTTTCAAATAATTTACCTTGAAAGATATAATCTTTAAAGATAATAGCCAGCACTTTATGAAGTAGGATTTTTATTCACTTATTTAGAAATCTGCAGAGTATAAAGAAAGTGTTAATGACAAAGAACAATTTTGTGTTCATCTTTCCAGTGTTATCTTATCCTTGCAGTTTATAGACTAGGTTAAATATATATCCTAGGATTTACATGATTCTATGGCATCCATTTTGATAAGAAATATAAAACTAGATATAAATAATCTCAGCATGCAGCACATTTCTAATTCACAATATTAAAATGAACAAATATGAAAGACTGCACCAAATTAATTTGATTTCCAGCTCTGTATGTAATAAACTACCAGAAAGTAGGTTGTGTAAATATTCTACATTAGCATAAAATTGAATTATGTACAAGTGTTGTGAAATGGACTAAATGGAAACCTAACTTTTGCAAACTTTACCTATTCAACATTGAATAGAGATCCACAAGCAGCAACCAAATTTGTTACAGAGTCAGATGAAATATAGGTCAATTTTATGCAGTTTTCCCAGGCATTGAGTAAAAATTATTAATCTACACCATCTGATGTCACCAACATAATCAGGAATTTCTGCACACACCTTGTTAGCTGCTTGACATGGCAGCATTGCACAGATCCATCCTCCACTTCCTAGCACCTGGAAACTCTAGGAGGATGGTTCAGCAGTCCCAGGTGAGTTCTCTCTGCTGCTTTATTGAGCAATTTTAATTGGCCATCTTAGGACCCTTTGATTCCATCTAGAAATTTAGTATTTAGAAATTCAACCCAGAATTGTTGCAAGAAATTCAAGCAAGAAATTGTCAGAATTAATGCATTTCTTGAAAAACATTTCATACACACACAAAAAATTAAAAAAAAAAATCTTGATGAAATCTAGAAGATACAGAAACTTAATATTCTGAAAAAGCTTCATTCAGAATTTTTGAAACAGTTGAATAATACCAGTGCTAACTTGAAATGCTGTAGGGAATTTCTACTTAAGGCAACAGTAGAATGTATATTCTCCTTATGAATACTGAATAGTCAGCATTTAAAGAATATTTCTAAGTAACTGATACATTTGCCTAATTTCAACATCTAAGACTACTTATTTTGTAGTGATATAGAAATCATTCATCCTATATGAATCTTTAGTTCCATCTAAGTGTACATAGAGACTGAAAAATTTATATTTTTCCATTCATTTCTATAAAATGCCATAGGAAGTAGTTTTTGTCATAAGTTGTATATGACATCATCTTGCTGCATTTGTTCAGTTAAATGACTCATATTTTATGGGCACCAAATATTTTGTCTTATCTTTTATGATAATTTAATAGCCTTATGAATCTGTAGGGTGATACTTCAGATTGTTTGGTGTAACCAAGATTTGTTTGGTGGCAAAAAAGGTAAGGCTCATTCACTCAAGACTGAGTATTTTTTATATTCATTTGTTCTCCACTGATCTGACCATAGGAGCTTTTATTCTACCTAAAATCCAAGCCAGATCTTTTTCTGCAATTTGATTTTAATATTCCTCTTAGTGTTTGATCCAGCAATTGCATCAGCAACTAATATAATCTCCTATATAAAAACACACACATGCAACATTATTTCTTTCATGATTTTAACAAGAGTGACTTATCCAGCAATAATGAGGTAAATTTCACTGGCATTACAAAGACCTTTTTTTAGTGCAGTTACACTAATGATCTAAACTGCAGAGCTGAAAAAATCCAGACCATCTGTTTCCTGCTAAAGTGACTTTAATATCAACACTTTCACATCGCACAATCTCTACTAAATTCTTTGATTGCCAATCTGGATAACAATAACTTACATCACTACAGGGAAAACACTGTTCTATAACCATTTATATTCCCACTTTACCTATTTGTACTGATGTCATCTGAGTAACTATCATAAAACTTCTATAACAGATGGATTAAATGCGAAGTTGGTTTCTAGTGATGGATCACACTTTCTGTGTTCTGGTCACGGTGACTAGCACCTACTGCAGGATTTATTTGTCATTCAAATAGCATTGCAGTTTAACCTGAGTTTCATTTTTGAGATTAGAAACAGATAGATACAAGGAAAATTTTCACAGAGTCACGTGTCTTCATAACAGTACTAACTAGAAATGCAACTTGATTTTCCAGTTCTAGTTGGAAAAAAATCTATGTTCTAACTCTTATGTGATGGACAGGAACATCTCCCACTATAACAGGTTGCTCAAAGCCCCATCCAACCCTGTCTTTAGGGTCCCTTCAACTCAAACTATTCTCAGATTCCACTACGAATATTTTAAATATATTGTTAAACTCATTTGTAGCTGACACTGTTTAATATTCCAGCTATAGAACAAAGAGGCAATTTAGCAAATCACACTTGATTAAAGTAATTGTTTCTAAAATCAAATTAACAGTTCTGTAGATGGAAGAGAAAGTATATGATGTAACATATCTTGATTTTAACAAAGATTTTAGACCTTGGTAGCAAAAAAGTACATATGGACTGGATTAGTGAACTGTAAAATTAGTGGAAAATTGGCCAAGTTATCAGTACCATCAGAACATTTAAGGGAGAAACTTAAGAAACACTGATAAGCAATCTCATATGACTAAGCAGCATATCCACAGGGAATAAAAATCAATCAATCAATCCCAAACTTTTTGTCTAGTGGCCATTACACTGAAAATCTAATATGTTGCTATTATTCACATAGACAGAATGATGTGTCAGTAATAAACTGGACTGTCTGCACACTGTGAGGAGATTCTGCACTTGCTCTTTAATGAGATCTAGATTGTGCAAATGTACTTTCAGAGTTGTGCAGGGAGACTATTAATTTGGACACCATAACCAAGCCTTCTATGTTAGTAGTTTAAATCTATATAAATAAGTGGCTGAATGTATATAAAGTAGTGGCATATATTTCTGAAAGCAAAATACACATGAAAATTGCCATTGACCAAAAAATCCCACCTTTTTCAAACGTACAGCATATAAAGTTAATACTTGAATTTTAATGGAATAATAGCAGCCTACCTAGTTAGATTGTACATCCTGCTAGGGTTTGATTAATATATTTGAGCACTTTGTGAATGTTCAGAATAATTAATCAATATATCATCAAGGATGTTGATAGAAGAAATCTGCAAAGAGTTCAGAGAGATGTTCATAAACTTGAAAAATTTAAATGGCCTGCAAATGACAGCAAACACTTCGTAGTTTTTACATGTAATCCTTTCCTATAATGGTTTAAATGTAAACAGAGAAAGGGTCAACCACAGTAAAGAAAAATCATTGTATCAAATACTCATCATAATCACTTAGCAAATAACATTTAATATTTTTGAATCAGTTGCTGTCTAGGCACAGAATAACACTAATTGCAAATTCTTACCATTTAAATAAAATGTTAATTTTTAGGGATTTTAGATATATAGTTCTCAATGCACCAAGCTGGACATTTCTAAGTGGATATGAACATGGTCAGTCAAGTTGTTGAAAAGCACTGAAAATGGCAGATATTTCTATTTCAAAAGTAATAATCACACAGGGAAATACTACTTCTCTGTGAGACACTTAACGTTTTACTGTGCCTTGGGCATCACTATGACTGTTTATGACTGTTTAATTGGAAGTAATTCTCCAACATTATTAGGCAACTGCTGCATAAATTGCATATGCTGATAAACTCTTAGAGTAAAATCAGTAAAAACAAAAGGAACTCTTGAATCTTAGGGTATCGTCTTTCCTTAAGTTATTAAAAAAATTTAAGATTAAATAATATCATCCTTTTTAGTGTTTACTGAATCAAAGTTGACACTTGATATAATAAAACATTTAGGTTAAAGTCCCTTCTTTTTGATCTTCCAACATCACTTAAATTTAGAACTTAGTTATAGTACTGAATTCTAATATTATAAAAGTGGAAAACATGACGATGGAAAATATTGGAGTAAATTACAAACATCACAGAAAGTTTTAGAATCTGTTCATTAATTCATTGTAGATTTTTGTAGAGCTTTCAGAAAGCGTAAGAGCACAATTCCATAAATCTACATGAAGGTAACATTGGAGCACTCTAAGAAATAC
This sequence comes from Cichladusa arquata, assembly GCA_026413545.1. Lineage (NCBI taxonomy): Eukaryota > Metazoa > Chordata > Aves > Passeriformes > Muscicapidae > Cichladusa > Cichladusa arquata. The sequence continues at coordinate 40,424,240 of JAOTQP010001652.1, read as the reverse complement.
ATCCTATTACAACCGTGTATTAAAAAAAAAAATCACTATTTTGTTATTCAATATTACAAATATTCAATATTACAAATTTCTGTGGGGAAAAATTTCCTTTGCCATAGGGAAATGCAATGTTTCATCAAAAACTGTACAGGAAATAAATTTCAACCAATGCTATAGCACTGAATTATTTTTAGCTTCTGAAGAAATTTCCAGATCGTGTAGTGTCTCTATCAATTATTGACAGAAAAATGCATATTCCATTGCTTTGCACAGAATACATTTCTTATACTACTGAACTTGTACAGACTTTTAGATACAATCATGTTCTTTTATACGAAATTACAGATCCCACTTCAGAGATTCCATTTCAGGGTAGTGTCAAAGCACACTAAAAAATAAACACCTCTGAAGAGACACAGATCCACCCCATGTGCTCCCTCTGCAGTCAGAATCCATTGCTGTTCACAGGGATACAGAGAACTCTTAATCTCTTCATAAAGGGTTAATCTCAAGTGCATCACTGGCTCTGGGTAGATAGAATGATTCTGGTAAAGCAGAATGAAGAGACTTCTTCATCCTAAATCCTCTAAAAGAGACTATTGCTGCTTCTGAAGCAGAATTGGTATCCCAAAATAGTTTTCAGAGTTGCACATTGTTCTAACTTCACAATATGGAAGGGAAAAAAAGAGGAAACTATGGTGTAGTAAGTTGGCAGCTTTGAAATCTTACTCCTTACAGGGAACAGTAACCTATTTGTTTTTTCCTCTTTGTTGTAAAGCTTCCATTTGGTTTGCAATATCTAGAAAAAACTTTAAAAATATACATAAAGAACAGCATAAATTGCCCACCATAGTGGCTGCAATTGCCACTGACTGTATTCAATGAGAATTTTTGTGTGACAGCCAAGGACAAACCCTGTCATCTATCCCCAGTTCTGTATTTTCACTTGAATCAGGGAGCACAAAGCACATACCAAGATCTCTGTCAGACTTTACCAAATCTAATGGCAGAGAGTGGAAGAGGAATGCTTGAGACCTGGGAGATGTTTGTAGTAGCAGCCAGCCTGGGCAACAGTGGCTGCATGCAGCACTGACACTGGCTCGAGATGCAGTCCCACAAAACGAAATCTGCTTCAGCAGTTGCTGCTCTACTTCTTTCTATTTTTTTCTCCCAGACGTCTACCATTGGGAACTGAGTTAAAAAAAAAAAAAAAAAGGATTATACACATACAAAAAATGAAAATAAAATTAAAATAGTCAAATTTCCTGATATTTTCTTACTCTTTTTGACTCTGTGCCCAAATGCTCAAATGAAAAGAAAAGAAAACAAAGTAAAACAACATCCACCAAACAAAGAAACAAACAAGGAACAAAGTATTAACATCAGAACACAGCTAGTCTGCTGTGGTCAATGAACTGGAATGTGTAGTATTGGAAAAGGGCCGCTTAAGATTTCCTGTCCTGGCACCAGGGTACAATGCAGAAGCTACATTACCCTTTTCAATAAAATCAGGAGAAGAGAGGTTTAAAAATGTCTAAGAAATTGTGACTCCACCAGCTTCAGGCTGCAGTCCTGAGAGAAGAGTGACCTGATGAAACAATCCATGACAGCAGAAAGGCAGCTCTGGCACTGTCTCCTCCCAGCTCAAGTGCCATCCAGATCCTATGACAAGCACAAGGACTCATTACTGTGGTTAAGAGAATGGGAGAGAACAGTGGAAGTGTTTTTGTTTTTTTGCAGAACTGTGTTCACATATCCATATTACTTACTTACTTAGAAGTAAGTAATTGTGGTTAGTGCAGTCTCTTCAACTATATTCCAGTTCAAAAACATTTAAGTCTGGATATGCCGACTCAGCAAACAGAAAAAGTATTTTAGCTGTGCCTGTAGTTTGTTACTGTGAAAGAAAAGGTGAGTTGGGTTTAAGATATATTTGGGGCAGTGTTTTTTGTGTGAGAGCCACAGCTCTCACAGCTCTCACAGCTACCAGAATAGCTTATATATAGACAACTCACAAAGCAGCAAGTAAAAATTGCAAGCAATACTACATCAAGAATATATCATTAAAAAAAAAATTCAAAATCAAAGACAATTTCAAATCCAAGGAGGCACTATAGTAAGCTTTTCTGTTGATGAAACATAATAAAATAATGACAAATTCTCACAAAGAAAATTGTGGAATGGAATTATGTGTTCCATTCATGTAGTCCCAAGAGGTACACCCCGTTAACTCAGACACATTTTTTGTCGTTATTTAGGTAACTGCAAAATTTTCAAGTGATAAACTTTTCCAAAGAAAATACTGGTTTATAAGATTGCTACAAAATATATTAGAAATGTGCTGACTTCTAGTTTAGAAAGATATCTTCAGAAGTACTGGAATGCATGATCAAACACTATAAAGCTGCTGTATCATCTCCTTTGAACTTTGTCTCCTATCCCATAATTGCAGTTTCAGTGCCAGACTGCTGGATAGTTCTTAAAAACGGTGAAAAGTTTATTTTTGTTTCCGTGGGAAATGAAAAGTTTATAAAATTGGAAAATATTTTTCTCCAATTTTCCTCGTTTACTGAAATTCTTTTATTTCTCTAGGTATTTTCAGTATTTCAAAGGAAGTTTAGTATTGTATTTCACATGTATTTCCCTGCTTGTAATCACTTCAGTACACTGACTCTATGACTACACAGAAAACAGTTTCCATAGCAGCAAAGATGTGCCCATGACTTGGTGAAGTTTCTATTCAATAATATAATGTAATAGATCTTTATTCCTAAATTCCTTGCTAACACCTTCAAATTGTTCTTCTAGTCTTCTGACCACCTCAGCTTCCCATTCTTTTACTGTAATCTCATTACTCTTTGTTTTTTCTTTCTTTAAACTTAATGCCTGCTCAGTGAAGTTGCATAGTCTTGGTCCTAAGGAATCACAAAAGAACATGCTAAGTTACAGTACAGTGTTAAAAACAACACACACAAATTGAAAAATATAAAACAAGCAATTAATTTGATTGAATTATTTTTCATATAATAAGTCTGGGAATTAAACAACTTTTGTTTATGTGATGCAACATATGGCTAATTTTTTTCATCTAATGAGATAGAGAATCAAGGGAACTTCTGTGACCAATGATGTGAAATCCAAATAAAAAGCATAAATCTGTTCTTATAAAATTCATGCTGCTTTTTACAAATTTGTTTTTTCCTGGATATTACTGTAAGTAATCCCCAGGGGATAGCTGGTTGATTGTAACCTGGCAGGAACCAGGTTCACAACAATACAGGCAGCCTGAAGGAGTGACTTTCCTGAGTAACTCCCCAGCCTGACTCCCTCTATCAGCTGTGCTCCTCAGCAAACTGTGCTCTTTTTTAACAGGTTACTTCATTTATCTGGTGATGCAAAAATTCAACTAAAATATCAAAATGGTGATGATTTCTAAGTTTGGACAGGAATTTCACAACCAGTATCGCTACTATATCTCTGATCTTGTGGGTCTTCCCTCTATTTACGTTCTGATAATTTTGCAGTATCAATGAAGATTTACAGAGATCACATACAAGTGCTGATCATCTTCTCACCACCTTTCCTGCACGAGATATTAAAAACACTGAAAGTAACTATCTGGAAATTAGGAGGCAAAGAAACAAGACAAAGTAATATCACTTATTAGCCCACCTGGTATAGTTTGAGGGATAAATTCACACATTGAAGCAAACCCACTGAAACAAAAGAAAACCCAAACTACTTTGTCTCTAACTTAATTAAATTAATTGCCTAGGTAATGTGAGAGATTAGTGTGGTTGGCACCCACGCACAGGAGAAGTTATTAGCAAATGAATAACTTGGAGAAGCAGTAAGAGAGAGAAAGCCAGTTATTACCTATGGAAAATTAATGGTCATCTGATAGACATGTGAGGAAAATTATAATGGGTTACAGTACCTTAATTGACTTCATTCTTTCCATATTTTTTTACTGCTGCTAGCTTTGTTTCAAGATTTATTTACTGAAGATATTGTGCAAGTTTCCATTGAGAATTAGGGAGAAGAAAAAAGGTCAGATATATAACCATTCTGGGAAAAATATTTTCCCACTGATATTTTCTGTTGATTATTGTACATATGAATTTCTTTTGAAACACTGAGTATCAGATCATCTGATCTGATATACAAAATTTCCCTGATAACTGAACCATGTGTTTTGCATTCCCTAGGGCATGTGTAAGAATGACACTAATTATACAATATATTCAATATTCTCCCTGTACCATGGGAGAGTATATTTTTCTTATTGATTTTTTTCAGTAGAAAAATTAACAAATATTTTGCAATATAACTTTAGCCAACTGACAGCATAAGATATGTCATAAACCCTAGTCTATAATGTCAAATTAAGATTTAACCGCTGAAAGTACCTGTTACTGTCTCACTTCAGGATTAAGAAGGTGGAGCATATAAAGAGCAAACACAGCAGAGTGCCTCAAATTGCCTGAATTGCAATGTCCTCAAATCCCAGACATAACCATTTGGAAAAAAAATGAAATTTAAAAAAGCCCTGTCCTGTGTAACATGCTTAATATGTATCCATTTTCTGGTAACTAGAAAGGATTTTTCATCACCATGCTCATGCATGCCCATAAAGTGTTAATGAAGTACACAGTCAAAAGTGCCAAACTACTTCCATTAACAAGATAATCTCCTAAAATGCTGGAAATTTGAAAGGAAAAAAGCAATAGTCCTTTCCTGAGGATGCATACTGTTCTTATTTGGATCATTGCAAAGGCTATTGAAATACATTTTGCAAATTTTGAGAAAGTAGTTTTTTGTCTTTCCCAGCAAATACTCAATGTATGTACAAAACAGTAATACTGCATCACAATTTTAAAAATAATTATCATAAACGAAATCATCAGGCATTAAATTGGCCATCTATGATAAAAAATTAATACTAAACAGGACTTAGCTTTTTGTGCCATTCCATTATATTTACTGTCTTGGATTATATACTAAATAGTAAAAATTTTGTTGTTCTATGTGAATCCTTTTTATTACCTCATTAGCGTTTTTATTTATAAATCTGCCTGTGTAAACAAATAAACCTCTCAAACAATTAACGCTTGTCACCACATCCAGGTTTTTAACCTTTCTGAGACAGAGGATGACTGAATCCTTTACAAAAGGTAAGGGTCACTTCCTACATGATGATGTCCCCAGCCTTGAATAAATTTTCCTTTCCACTCATGCCAGGCATTCCTGTAGCTTGTTTCAAGAAAATCAATAATAAAATTTCTATCAGGTCTATTCAGATTGAATTGGTTATTATATTTATCTTTATTGTTTATTAAATTTTACTCCTATTGAAAACACATCCAGAAGACAGGTTTATTGACTCAGATGGAACAGACTTTCAACAGATTGTTTCTCAAAGGACCAAGAAAAATCCTATTGCTTAGTCTGAGCAGCTCAGTTTGTACATGTTTGTTACACACTATACATGTGAAATATCTAAAGTTGTGATACTCCACACTCTAGTGTGTTTAACTTGCCTGCAGTTTCTCATGATCTCCCATCATTCTTAACTGAGGTGACACTGAAATTATCATCTACTGACTAATTTTCTCTAGCAAAAGTGCATGAAATAAAGTAGCTAGAGACAAATGTCTCTGTTGACAGCTAGATTCCAAACAACAGTGGGTTTGGTTAAATAACAGCATTTAAATGTTAAAAATCAGCATGTAGATTGTTGGGACAGGGAGAACAGTTATTTAAATGAAAATTGGAACATTATTTGGATGTATCATCATTTTTTCTGTACAATTAAAAATAACATAGTACGTCAATATAATAATTCTAGCTAATAGTTTCCTTTCCTAAACTGTGAATTACAAGTTGCTTTGTTGAAATGAATTTTCAGTAGTGAGAATAATTTTCAATAACAGTTTCTACCCCTTGAATGAAGAGAATAAAAATAGATCAGGAATAAATTACGGCATTATATAATACATTTTTAACAGCTGCAAAATTCTACAACAAATAGCATTTCAGGCATTCTCTGCTGAGCCTTAGATTTTATTTATACCCATGATCCTCAGGTATTTGCTGAAAGGCAAAACACACACCTGATTAGAGCTGTCAACCTCCATGTCCACAGTCCCTGTTCACTGAAATTTCAGAAATCCTTTGACCTCATACAGAATGCCAAGGGTCAGTTTGCACAACCAGCATGAAAATCAGATGTGCCATATTGCTCAGCATCTGTTCCTTACTTTACACCAGTGTTTCCCTGGAAAACACAGGGCTGTCAGCATCAATAATTCTATGCTAATCCATCAACTTTTACCTATATTTTATCTCACCAATTATACTCCTTAGAACTTATTTAACTATCTACACCCAGCTAACGAGTCTCAGAACAACAATCAGAAACTGCCAACATAATTTGCATTGAAGATATGTTTTTTTTCCTTCCTCTCTCCTTCCTTCCTATTCTTCCTTCCTCTACTCTCATTTTCAAGACTCAGCCTGTATTGCTCTGCCTTAGTATGAGCCTGAAACCACTTCTTCCTAAACACCTTTCTTTCCTGGTGCTGTAGTTTTAACAGTATCTTTGCAGAGTTAAGAGACAGCTTTATTGTAAGTAATAAATATTTCTAAAATAATTCCAGCATCCAGCAATTGTGTTTATTTAATGTCAGTAGCACATCACAAAAGATCATAACTGTTAGAGGCCAAAAGCATTTCTAAATTAATATAGAATTTATAGCCCTTCATTAACTGGACAAAGTAATAAACAGGGAGATAATGAGTACCTACCAGATATTTCAAACACTTTTAACATACTTAAATATTTCAAGATACATTTAAACCTATAAATCAGATAAAAATGAATGTGCCATGTACTTCATGCTCACTGCTATAACACTCACACTGGCTGCATCTGTTGCAGCAATGTTAAAACTCACATCTGAATAAATGACACCTTGCTGGTGTTGCTAAATATGCTAGAATTTATTTTCCACTGATGTGAAAGGTAATCATAATTTTTAAGAACAGATTTGTAGTTCTCCTAGCAAAGATTTTAAGAGAAAATAAATCAAGTGCCAATTTCCGCTGAAAGGTAATAAAGTATATTCAGTATAGTTCCACATGAGTAAAATGCCAGAATCATTCTAAGAACCTAGTTTTTGGCATATTTCAGAGTATATTTCTGTCCTTCTGTAAAATTTGCATTTAAAAAAATTAATGAGTACAGTTGTTGAGTTTGTCCTGATTTTCATGTCTTTTTTTTTCTCCTTTCTTTTTTTTCTGTTGCTTCCTCTATCCATAATTTTTACTAGATTCTAATTTCCTTTTCTTTATCTTTCCAAAACTATATCTTTAAAAAACTGGTTGCCATAATTAAGCTGATTACTATCAGAAAAGCTTTTCTTAATAACAATGTTTATTTAAAGATAGTCCATTACAAGGAAGAATGATAAAAACCAGGATTTTTTTTTTTAAAGTCCTTTTTATAAGGGTGAGTAGAGCGGTAGAAGCAACTCCCTCAAACTGCTGGCTTTGTTTCTTTCCATGAAGCTCAGGATATTGCTGGCTCTCTGAGCTGCACCCTGATGGGTCATGTCAACCTTCTCATCCACCAGAATCCCCACACCCTTCTCAGGACTGCTCTCATTCAAGTTGGTTTTCCAACAACTTTCATTTAGAAGTCATAAATCATTAACATTCTTAGCTAGGCAACTGCAAAGAGTGCTAAAAATCTGATTTTCAGAGGCCTTGTTCAATGATTTATTCAGAAGACTAGAATACTTCTTTGCAATATATCATATCTGCTGGTGCTCTTGCCATTTTAATTTTAGTGATCTAAAAATTATGTATTGTTTTTCATTCTTAAAACTTATTGCTGCCTGTGGCTAATACATCTATTGGCTAAGAAACCTCTTTAATATGGAACATAAATGTTTTTTTTTCCATTATTTCAATTTTTCTATCTCATAATCCTTTTTTAATCCCATAATTTTACCATATTTGATTAGTTTTTTCTCCTGCCTCTTATTTTCTTCCCTTGTCTATACATCCTTTCCTGTACACCTTTAAGCTTTTATTTTGCAGCATGAGGAGATTCAAATATATACAACCAATTCTGAAGTATAGCTGTATGAATAATTCCACTCACATAAAATTGGAGTAGTTAAAGCATTTTATTGCTCGGGGTTTCTGTCCTCATGCTCATCACTTCAGTATGACTACATTAAAGTAACATGCAAGAAATATCAGTTATATTGAGATAACCACATGGGGTGATTTGATAACCATGAGTGATAGTGATGAACACAATGGATTGGGGAAAAATAGGAACAGAGTTAACATTTGGTCCAGAGGAGGGGCACCTAGTTGATCAGAGGGAGGAGCACCTCTCCTAAGAGGAAAGGCTGAGAGAATTTGGCTTGTTCAGCCTGGAAAAGGGAAATCTGCAGAGTGACCTAAGCACATCCTTCTGGTATCTGAAGGGAACTTATAGGAAAGATGGAGAGAAACAATTTATGAAAGTGTGTGGTGAAAGAACAAAGGGAAATAGGTTCAAATTGAAGAAGAGTAGATTTAGATTAGATATTAGGGAAAAATTCTTTACTGTGAGGGTTGTGAGGCACTGGAACAAGTTGCCCAGAGAAACTGCAAATGCCTTATCCCTGTTCAAGGCTGGGATGGATGGGGCTTTGAGCACCTGATCTAACTGAATGTGCCCCTGCCCATGGCAGCGGGGCTGGAACTAAATGATCAAGGTCCCCTTCCAACCCAAAGGACTCTATGATGATTCTATGATTCACTTACATGAGTGAAAAAAGAAAACATAGGGTTTTTATTATTTCTTTACCTGAAGAGTCATGAAGTTTTTGCTGACTTATGTATTTTTAAGAACTTTATAGACCTCAGAAGGCTGCTTCTATATTGGCATATTGTTGGGGGTTGAGTGTTTTTTTTTCTGTTACTGTGTCAATTTGAAGAATTTTTCCCATTACCATGCCAATGGAGCTGGCTGGGTTACACCCAGGACCTGTAATGACTCTAAACAAAAGGTGTAGGTGGGAGCGGCTCCCGGAGGGGCCCCTCGTGCT
>JAOTQP010001652.1:40401730-40412730 GCA_026413545.1 Cichladusa arquata | reverse complement strand
AATAAAAAATAAAAAAAATAAAAATAAAAAAAAAAAAAAAAAAAAAAAAAAGGAAGGTGAAAAACTTGCATGCCTCACATACACCTCTAAAGTACAATTCCTGATCTCCACTATCCTGCCCAGTCACAGAAATTCTCTGTTTGCATACTTTACTGCTCCAGCTTCATGAGATTCATCACTTCCAGCACCATACACTGAGGTTTTAAAGCCTGCATGAGCATACTGCTCTTCAACACCCTTTATAGCCTTATATTTTTGTTTATTTAGCTGTTATTTCCCAGGGTCCACCCAGCATACTATGAGTATGTACAACACACAAAAAATACTGTGCTCGATAAGGAAATATTTCACACAGAATGGATCTGGAGGGCATTTTACAACACTAACAGGCATAAAGTTGTGCAGGATGGTATTTTTCAAATAACCTATGTGGCATCAAGGTTCACTTCCAATTACTCTTGAAAACCCAGTCATTAACTGCTAACCTGACACTTGAATATTTTAGATTGCATGTCAAAAAATAATACCAAGTGTTAAAGCATACCAAAAAAACCAAAAAACAAAAAACCAAAAAAACACCCCGAAGTGTGAAAAAGTTTATAGAAATACTTCTAATCACATTCAGTGGAGTGAACTACCAGGTAGTGAGAGGTTTTAATGCCCAGTAAACTTTAGGCTGTCACGTGAGATTTTGGAAATGTTCTCTGTAATACAGAAAGATTACTCGATGTAAAATGATTATTTAGGAATATCTTTTTTGTGTGTGTGCAAATTTATACACTGTAAGCCTATTGAATATTCAGTAATACTCTACTAATAAATTTCAGTTAACTAGAAAAGAGTATTGTGAAATATTTATATGACTGGACTAGTTAGATGGACTCCTCAGATCTTCTGTCAACAAATAATAGTAATATGCAGAATATTTCAGCAGAGCTTATATCTTTGAGAACCTGTGATTATATTGTATTCTATTATAAAATCTATACTTATTTTCATTTTGATTGAGGCAGTGGTTTAAGTGTGTTCAGAATTTTTAAGAATGGTTAAGAATTATCAGGTGTTTTATTATACTTTACTTTACATGTGACTCAGGTTTCACCTTAACCTTAGGGTATCTGGATTAATTTTATTCACACGCACCATGAATCCAAAATCCATTAATGTTTCCCTTCAGACTACAAAAACTATTTCTTTATGTGTACAGTAATCAGTGCCCTTATCTACCATTGAATTTTATTTTCTTGAAAGTAAATGTGTTAACCTTCAGCAAGCTCCAGGTTACAGCTTTATTAAACCTTAAAACAGAAGTATAAGAGTCCTTTGACAGATGAAAGCTCAGATAAAAATTCATAACAGGATATTTATTTTTCCACAGTTCATATTAAGAACTGCAGACCATAACACTCCTGCTTAATATCAAAAGTGACGTGAGAGTTTATAGCAAGCATATTCCCCCAAAGTTTTATATCTTCCAGTGACTTTGTGTTGCCATACTCTTTGCCCTTTATTCCTGTACGACAGGTCCTCCTTAGGTACCACAAAAGACTGTAGTACCTTTTTGCAATCATGACAAAAGGATTTCCATAGTAGAATCTTGTAGATAGGATTTAAATCGTTTTATACACACTTAATGAAGTTTAAAAGTGAGAGCAAGATAATGTAGATTGAAGCTTAAAAATCAGCCTCCCCCTTTATAGTTAGCATTTTAATTATCAAAGGAACAAAAGTAACTGTGATAACCGTCAGGAAATTCAAATGAAAATAGTTTACATCCCTCTTAAAAAAAAAAAAGTTTGGATTTCTATAGACATATAAGCTTATTTCAGCCAGTCTGAGGAGCAAATCCACAGGCAAATTGTTGGCATCATACATTATTATTTTAAATTGATTAGTGTAAAAAATGAACATGTTTTTAATAATGATTATCATCTTTTGGTAAATAAATAACAATGTTAGATTATGTGACAAAAACTATTTAAAATAAGTGTCTTTCATAATGCTTGTTCACCAATAAAGCTAATACAGATATTTCTCTCTTCTGTTACTTCTATGTAGCATGAGCAAACCCCGACAGATGACTGATATGAACTGTATATTCCCAAACAGTATGAAGGAAATGAGAAAGCTCCACATGTAAAAGATGGAAGAATGATTTGAAGATGACCAATTATATATTTTTTAATTTCTATTTTAACATCTGCTTTCATCTACTTTTACTATTAAAACATCATCTCAACTGAGCAGAGTATTTTATTTCATAAAAAGAATTGCTTTTCATTTTTTGACTTGTGCCATCCCAGAATATGAGAAGAAAGAGGTGTTAAAATTTGAACTAGTCAAATACATAATATATATTAGTTCCTATTATATTTTTTTTATGCTTATTCCAACTTTAGATTTTTGTTCATGTAGAGAGAAATCTATTACCCTCTGGTACATCCTTGCTGTTATAAACCTGAGCCTTGAAGATAATAAGAAAAGTAAACACAGTAATTAGAAATTTCTCTTTGGGAAAACATTTTTCTGTGTTGCTCTACTGGATAAATAGCTGTCAATGAAGTGAGAGGAAAGGAAGATCTATAATTAAAACAATTGTATAGATTATAATTTTGCATCACAAAAATTCTGATTTCATTATTACAGACATTAAAATATGTATCAAGGTTTTTTGGGGTTTTGTTTTGTAAAAAGCAGTAAAATCTTACACTCAAGATCTTACACGAGGCTGTGCACAATTTGTTGAACTTAACTGAGTGTCACAGTAAAATGATGAGGACTGCATTATTGATGGACACTGATGTGACAGGGTTTGTATCATCCTGCCTGAAAAACAAATCATTGGACAAGCTCTGATGCACCAGGCTTTTCCAGAAAATGCAGCCAAATTTAGATTATGATTACAAGGTTTAGGACTGTGTATTAACAGTGACTTCTATTTTGTGGCATTTCCACTACTTCTGCATTGTCCCTGGCAATACTATTTATGATCTGCTTTTATTTGATTTCTTGATTTTCATTTCTTGATTGTACCTAGCAGTCGTAAAATATGTTTGTCAGGAACAGAAATGATACCTCATGTTCTATATTTTCAGTAAAGTCTTGAAAATTTTTCTACTTGTTTGCTGCAGGACAGAAAAATGCCTTATTCACATTTTTAATTAAAAAAAAAGTCCTTGCTTCTGCATCAGTGAAACATTTGATTCATCATTTAATCCTGTCTGGGATTCCAACCATACCTTTAATATCCTGACTTATAAGAAAGAAAAGGGAATACTCTGCCATGTAAGACATTTATCACTACGTATTCTATCTTATCTTCCTGTTTCTTTTTTATTATAATTCCTAAATGTGCTAGGTCTAGTTTAGGCCAGATTTACATAAGTCTATTCTGCTCTTGTATTTAATACAGAGACTTGTATGGAAGATTTGTACAAACAAAAGCAGGATTCCAAGCAGAGAATGTAATTTTTTATTGCACTCTTTACTCAGATAAGTCATCCTAATAATAGAAAGGAAATAAGAATGACACATTTCATTATTCATACAGACTGTTGGTACTTTTAAGTAACAAAATTTTGTTCAAATGGTTTAATATCTTTCTAATAACTGCTAAATATATTTACAAAAATTACTGCTTGTCCTGAACTATAAAATTAACTCTGATTTAGTTGCACTTGAGACAAACATGCTGATCCATAAACCTTCTTTTGTTTCCATGACTTTCTGTTGATTATTTTCATGAACCCTGGTATACAACACAATACACAATATTAATTTTTTCCTCCTTTTTCCCCCTCAAGAAAAATAACTGCACATCAAAAATGTTCTTCAAATATCTCCTATTCAAGTTATGCACTTGGACTATATGAGTGTCAGAACGATCTTACTCGATAAACCTTAAAGAATTCAAAATTATATTTATATAATATTCTCTTGAAAATCTAATTTTCTATAAACACTAACATCTTGCTAGAATACACACAGAAAGGAAACAGAGAACATTTAATGGAAATTAAGTTAATTCCATTTTCAGGAAAGCAAATATTTGAAAAAAAATCTGAGATACTTGTTCCAGCCTATTCACACAGTGCATGATTAAGAATAAGCTGACTAGTAAATACTGTTCCCTCAGCTTGAGCACATGATTATTTCAGAGAAGGCAAATGTCCACAAACTGAATATATACATGTGTATACACACATATCTATGTATGTATATACATATTTTTGGCTAACCTATTACATGAATTTAAGCTGTTCTTGCTCTCTTCTGTTCATTCTATACCCATGCTCTGTGTCTTTTTTGGAATGTCAAGGCCCTCAGAGGAGGTTGCACCAGTCATGGTTTAATGCACAATCAGAACCACTCCAGTGGAGGGTAGAAGATGTAGCCAATAACATTTTGACACATGGGGCAAGCTACCTTTGAAATGCTGGTCAGGTCACATGGCATAAAGGTACAAGTTATATCTGTGCCCCTTAGGTTGGTTCTGAGTCAGTCCTGACACTTAATGAAACAAATCTGAAGCAATAAGAAAAATGCACAAGAAGTGGCCTTGGAAAGGCAAATGCCTCTTCATGTTCTCAATGTGTGATTACAAAGTAAACATTTTTTATAGGCAGCTTTCCCTAGGAAGTCAAGACCTAGATAGTAGAGTACAATTTTCCAAAGCCACTGTAAGGTCAAGTTGAAATTGCTTAAACAATTGGGTAAATAGATTAAATTTTTCTACAGTTAATTAATTCACATTTTTACGAGACTGTCTAAGGTGCAATGTATTTACTTCCTTTTTTTATCTTGGAAACTCTACTAGTACTCTTCCATTAAATCTGAATGGCCAAACAAATCTAAAAATGAGAAATTAATTTTATCCCATTCTTTCTTCATCAGAGATAATTTGTTAAAAACAAACCCCAAAATGTACCTCAAACCATCTCAGAAATAAAATAAATAATTTAAGATTCACATTCAGTCACACAGAATCAAAAACATAACCTGCATATTAAGCAAGGGAGTTAATGTTTGCTGAGAAATGCTATTAAATAGGATTGTTTTAAACAATACCTTCCTACTTTTGACCAAATGATATCTTTCCATGAGATGTCCAGTACTATAAAATACATAACAAAATATGCTTAACAGTGACTTGACTGCTCATGCAAGCTCTTGCCTTATGTATCACAAGTTTGACATCAGATTAGTCACCTTTCCACCGGGACACAAGAGATTTTATATTAATAACTGTACAGTCAAGTAAACCCATACCATACTTACACCAACACTGATTTTTTTCCTCCCTATAAGGACTAGGAAAAGAGCAATTCAGGAGGTACACATACAAGATGAGATAAAAACATGATTTAGATGAATGGTGCTAGAAATACTTAAAATGAGTTTTTCATTGTGCTCATGACAGCAAATATGTGAAATGCTCAAAAGAGGGTAAGAATAAATCCGCTCATTCTTGCCTAAGGCACTGAAAATGAAAGAGGACATAAGTAGTACAAAATACCCTCCAACTCTCTAAAGTTTAACTTTTGCATGAATGTTACAAAATGGGATAAAAAAGTCCAAGCAATACTAACTCATAGCAAGATTAATTTGCTGATACTCTAAAAGTAAATTGTTGATTTATTCATGGAGCTGAGACGTTCATTCAAGAAATTGAAATTTCTGATTTCCAGGGCACCATAAGGACACGAGAACATATCTGTTATATAAATAAGACTTTGTGTATACATGTACACATGTCCATGTGCGGACATCTGGTTTCTAATACTTATTTTAGCTGGCTGAAGATTTTCTAAATATTTTTTCAAATCATTTAAAAGCCAGATTTTCAAAAGAATTATAAATCTGTGCAGAAAATATTCTGGAGGAATACACAGACATTTTATTGGAATTTTCAATAAAATTTGTTACAATGTTGATATGCAATGTTTAAAATTAATAAATAGTGAGACAGATGTCATGTATCTATTAAAAGGAAATATCAGAAATCAGAAAAACTAATAACCTGTGGGTAAAACACTTATCTGGAACATGATCTACATTGGAGACAATTTGAACTTTGGTCTCTCATATCCTGACTGAGTTTCATAAACATTAAAAAATAATTATATTGCCTGGTCTGAACTGGAACTTTGTCATTTATAAAAACCAAGCGAAAAGGAGACGAGAGCTTTCTTGCATTAATCCCAAAGGATGCAAAAAATGAAATTTCTTAATGCAAAAATGCAAGAAATCCCAAAGGATTGCAAAGAAAGCAAGAAATAGCAAGGAATGCAATTTCAAGATGCAAAGCATCTTGAAAGCTAAAATACTGATGGATAGAGAAATAATTTCCTACCTAGTTAATACATTAAAAGTTTTAAAAATGAGACAATTTACAGTTTGAAAAAAAAATTGACAATAAATTATTGTCATTGGAGTAAATTAAACCTGCAGATGTGACAGAATATATTTATTGAATATACATCAACTGCTTCTATTTATATTTATATAAAACCTAATAACAAACTGCTGCCTTTGTCAAATGAAAGAAGTTTTCTGTTTGCCAAATGAAAAAATTATTTTTGAGATAAGAACAATTACAAAACTTCATATTTCAAAATGATGCTACAAATTAGACATGTCTCAAAGATTGTCTAAGAAATGGAAAAGACCCTTGCCCTAGTTCTACTTGAAATTGTATTAGTTATTATGTGAAAATGCTATCTTCATCACATGGCTCAGCAGCACCAACTGAACTGATAACCAAATATTGTTTTGATCATTAAATAAAGACATATGGGTGGCCAAAGGATATTAGAATTTGAACTATTCATATCATTGTCATGCTTGTTAAGAAATGGATAATTCCTATTGCAGTATAGCTTCACGAATAGATTTTGTTTTTCTTCAGTGTGTCAAGACAGTTTGGTCTACAGCTAGGTAAAAACATTGAACAGAGCTGATTTAGTTCCACTAAAAAGTTAGGCATCAAATTATAATTTTAATGGAGAAACTTTTAAAGAATTTATGAATATTGTCCCCATATTGGATATTAAGATCAGAAGCATGTGTGTGTCCCAACACAGAGAGTTAAATATTTGAAAGATTTCCACATTCTTGCACATTAACCAAAACCCAGGAAAATATATCTTGTTTACTGGTCTCAATAAGTAATCTTAATATAATATTATAATTCAGATTTAGATTTTTGAAGATTTGAAAGTTCCCACTTGTAAAACTGAAACTTGTGAAGGAATATAGGGATAATCTGTAATGATGCAAGGAGGGGGGAATTAATGGTTTCATATTTCTACCTTATTATATATGCTGTGACATAAGAAAGAAATCATGTTTACTTGGCTTGTGTATATTCAGGCAGACATTCCAGCTGCAAACTACCTGCTGTCCATACAACGTGAGTCCAGAGCTGGGCAGCCAGCAAGGAGAGTATGCTCAACTGAGGGCATGAAGCACATGTGTTCCAACCAGGAAATTCAAACTGCTCTTTACACTTTGCTTATGTCTGAAGCTAAAGTGCTGTGCAAAGGCCCTGGAGAAAAAACTGTCTCTACCCAGATGGTAAGTTGTCTGGTTCCTGATCTTAAAAGTAATTCCCATGGTAGCACCAGCAAGAGGAGTTTAACATGGATTAATGCAGACAACATCATGTCATGACAGCAGTAAAAACTGACTGCAACACTGCAACTACAGCAAGAGAAAACATCCAAAGCAGGTGTCTCCATTCCTATAGGGGATCACAAAATGCCTTTTCATATATGGACAGATTCCTAGGGGTAATCACAATATGAAGACACAACCAAAATCAGTAAAATAACTTAGTGATATCTGGCTGCCACAGGCCACAAAAAGAGATAAAGGCATTCACATTTGCATTTCTTCTAACATTACGATTTTTTTAGCTTTAGAAAACTCCAGATATCAGCGTCATATAATAAACAAAGGAACAACATAATATTAAATAAGTGTGGATATCAATGCCAACTGCTCACATATTAGAAAATGTATAAATGAACAGGCATTAAATGCCTCCTCCACCAAGAGCTGGACCTACACATCCATGCTGATTGCTCCATGTTATTTCACAATGTCACATCTCAACAATAAGAGCATTTCTTTGAATTCCCTTTTTTAAAGCTAATATGAAATACATGTAGGAAACTCGCAGTCACGTATTGCTACACTGGTATTTGGTTAGTAACAAAAATATATAGCAATCTCTTTTACAAAGTAATTAATCAGATTGACAGAGTGTCAATATGCTTTATTCATTAACAGCTATTTGAAGAATAAATTATATCAAATTATAATCCTGTTGAGGCTGGAATAATTTAAAGATGATACAAAATAAAAATTTCATCAGAGAATAATGCTAAAGTGGTTAGATCTTAAAAAAAACCAAAACCCATCAGCTAATTATTTATGCTGTGGTCCATTTGACAAGAATGCAGGCACAGTAAAAAAAAAATTTCTTTAATCGCAAGCCTTTAAAATTCACATATATTACATATGCAAAATAATCAGGATTTTCTAAACACAAAACAATTAATATTTTATGCTTTGGCTTTGGTACAAGTCATGACTTGAGTGTCCATCGTTCCTGAAATCCCCAATATAGTAACAATACAGACAGAAAAAAAGTGACAAACAGTTTTGAGTTTCATTAAACTGACATAACATATGGAAAGTGAATGACACACCTATCCATGGGGTAGCCTGTGAACCATGCCAAAGTAAGTACAAGGAAAGGAAAGTATAAGTATTCCATGAAACTCAAGTCCCCTAAGATTATTATTTTGTATACTGACAAAAGTTACAGATTTTAGTTCCTGGTTTGGTTTTTCCAAGATATTTTGCATGTCTCCTTTGAAAATCAGACCTTCAAGATCATCCAGTCCAACCATCCACCCTAAACCGTATCCCCAAGTGCCACATACAGATGCCCTTTGAACACTTCCAGAGTTAATGACTTCTCACCTTGCCGGGGCAAGTTATTTCAGTGTCTAACTACTTTTTCAGTGAAAAAGAAAAAAAAAAAAAAAAATCAAATATTTAATCTGAACCCTCCCTGACACAGCTAAAGGCCATTTCTTCTCATCTTTTCTTTTGAGACTTGGCAGAAGAAAACAATCCCCATCTCCCTACACCCCCTCACCCCCCTTTCAGGCAGTTGTAGAGAACAATGGGGTCCCCCTGAGCCTCTTCTTCTCCAGGCTAAACACCCCCAGCTCCCTTAGCCATTCCTCAGAATGTTTTCTAGACCATTTGGCAGTTCTGTTGCCTGTCTCTGGACGTGCTCCAGCACCCCAGTGTCCTTTTGGAAGTGAAGGGCCCAAAAGTGAACACAGCACTTGAGGTGTGACCTCATCAGTACCAAGTACAGAGAGATAATAATTTCCCAAGTCCTGCTGGCCACACTGTTCTTGATACAGGCCAAGATGCCATTGGCCTCCTTGGCCACATCTTTCTACAAAGATAGTTAAACAGTGAGGTAACGAAGCTCGACTAGATATTAAAGGACAGCAAGGCTAAGCTACCAGTGGGAAAATATCTTTCAAAAAATTATTGCTACATCTATGACTCCTCCATCTAATGTTTCTGCTACACAGATGTTAATTACTTTTAGTTTTGCTCATCTGATACGTATTATACATCAGATAAATTGTTTGTAACTTGTATTTACCTCTGAAGTTTCTTACCATGTACACTGGACAAAGAGATTGTATCCCTCAGTATTTCTCTATGTTTCCTAGTCATATTCCATAATCTGATAAAAGGAGACTTGCACACCTTGCCTATACTGTTTTTCCACAATTTCAAAGAAACATTTTTTTTTTAAAAATACTTCTTTGATAAGCTATTCAACATTTGCCCTTAAGAAAAACTCACATTAGTTGCCTACCTTCCTATGAGATGAATGCTTTACAAAAGACGCTATTACTACACTCTGAGTACAGAAAGAGCATGGGATAACTAGATCAGATTCAGAATGTGACTTTTATGTGCAAGGTCAGTATACCCAGAAAACTTTTCCAACTAGAAACTCGATTGCAGAAAGGCTTTTATCACGCCAAATTGTCAGTGGCTGAAGCTTTACAGTTAAAAATAGAAAGTCAACAGCTAATACAAATTAACAGTGCTGCAATTGTCAGACAGCCATGGCAGAGCATGACCTGGCTCTTCATGACCCCTTGAAATGCTGCAATTACTATTGTCTTTATAGAAAGCTCAACACTGGCTTATGCTAAAACAGGAAACAATTTAAAATCTTGTCAAAATGTCAAAGCAGTCCAATTTCAGCAATTATTTTTATCATGGCTATATTCCTCTTTTGAGCAAACGCTCTTGAGGTTTCTAGCTGCACTTGTGATTTCCTATCACTTTCCAGTTATACAAATAAAATTTCTTAGTTTATATCTATCTGTACATAAATACATGCACATGGAATAAAAATATATATATATTTCACGGCCATTGCCTTTTTAAATACACAAACTTTAGGTTCATAAACAAAACTATTTTACTCTCAAACACTTGCCCCTAAGAATGTGACACTTTCACACTTAATACAAATTTCCCACTCATGCTCAAATGTGCATGCAAGGACATGAACATGAAGATGTTACTCAACTTTTAACGTGACAATCTTCTAGCATACAGAGATTCCAATGTGAATAGTAACTCCTCAAAGTACAAGATGACCTACCGTTCCATGAGTCTGCAGAAGTAAATTAATTCTTCAGCAGATAATTTAAAAAATGTATTTGAATATGATCAAGGAAAAAGTGCTTTATTATAAGAGCTGCAATGATCTATTTGTTTTCTTCACTAGATTCCTGCACTGATTTAGTAATTCATCATAAACTTTTAACTTTCCAACAAACTTTGACATGCAGGAAAAAAAAATATTTTCAAATTTCTCTTTTTTCTTTTTTTTTTTTTTTTTGTTTTAATAAAATTCGTGATAAAATTAAAAAAATATTTAA
>JAOTQP010001652.1:40363358-40391672 GCA_026413545.1 Cichladusa arquata | reverse complement strand
AATGCAGATCAGATGGGAACCGTAACGCGCTTCAAAACAACTGACTGAAATTACACTCTTGAGCTGTAATGTATACAACGGCATGAGTGATTAATTAGGGAAACCCACATCCGACAAGAATGATTTCTGAAAGGAATCTTGGAAAACACTGCAGATACAGCTGGGATCCAGATTAGTACATTTATCTAATAAAGCTGTTCCCGGTCGCCTTCTGTCTCTTGCTGGTCCTGTCTACTTCTTCTGGCTCGCACCAGGATCGGCTCAGCCAGCACTCTGCTGGCCTAATCGGACCAGATAAACTCCTAAACAAGGGATTATATTTGTGCGTTAATGGTCTGTACAATAGATTAAGGCGTTGAACAATGGAAGAACAGGCAAATTCTTTGCTTTTCCATTGTGGAAGTAAAGCAAAGTTCTGATCTTTCGGCTGTGAAGCGGAAATGAAAATGGAACTATATCCCTCCAGAAGAAGAGAGAGACACCGCGAGTGTTTCGTTAAACGAGGTCCTTAGCAGCAGCACCACTGCTGCGGCAGCGCCGCTTGCAAACATAAATCAAGATGCATTTTTTGGAACTGTTGTAGATTAGGTGGTATGGAACTACTGCAGGCTAAATTGGAACACGGATTATCGTACAAAACCGGTCTGAAGGGTGACGGGGGAAAAGGCAAGGGTGAAACACGGTAACATATCTAATTCCAGGAGAGCAGATTCCACTGCTGGAGGTCACCTCCGTTAAAAAGAAAAAAAAAAAAAAAACTAAAAAGAAACAAAAAAGAAAAAAACCAAAACAAAAAAAAGAACCAAAACCAAACCAAAACAGTAAGAGGAACATAGCTGTGGCTCAAGAAACAAAAAAATTTGCAGTAAACAATGAACTGGGAAAGAAGCCAAGAATTCACTCTTCAAATTGGCAAAAGTAAGCTAATTCTCTGGGTGTTTTGGGAAGGCAGCTACTGCATCAGCAGAAAACACCTTTGCATATCCTAGAAACTATCTGTGACTGTCAAAATGCAAGAAGCAACTCTTATTGAGAACAACCCAGGAAATTAATGAAATTTCCAGTCAATAAAAATCCTCAGCAACACAAAAAAAACAACAAATAAGGGGAAAATATTATTTCTTCAATAGTTTGCTTTTACCACTCTACCACACCTGTCTCATAAACAAATAAGAGCCTCCAGAGTTTCCTTTGGATAAAATCTGTCAGATTAATATTCCATGTTTTTTATTCTTCACTGCTAATTTGGGAACTGTAAACTCACCAGTAATGAAGTCATTCCTAACAACTCTCACCAGAATCTCAATATGAATGATAAACTTTTTTGACAGAGACAAATTGCAGAAAGTACAGAGGAGCCAGAATCTCCCATTTGACCAACTACTCACTGACTTTTGGATCAATGAATCAAGCTTTCTGATCAGAAATATTCAGAGTAATCTTGTCTAAATTTAAGGTTTACAAAAATCCAAATCAGCATACTGTAATTCATCCTTTATATTACTTATAAAGAATCTTTTTTACAAAGAATCCTTAGATTTCATATCTCTGTTCAACCAACCTACTGATAGATGACAATAAAGCCTAGTTTCTAACGTTTATAGAAAAATCCTCGTGCATTGATGCATTTTTCTTCAGCAATAGCCATTTTTAGTGGAGGTATCCTATATCTTGGACTTTTTTTCTTTTTTTTTTTTTTTTTTTTTTTTGGCTTTCTGATATCAATGGACTTAGGGCCTTGATTTAAGATTCCAGAGGCTTTTCATACTGAACTCCATCTCTGTGGAAAGCTAATTCCTCACTAGGTTCAGCCTATTATTCAGGTAAAGCTATAAAATCATCCCTTTGGAGAAAATGACCTCATCATTGCCCTAAGACCTACCATTCCTTATTAACCTCTCCCCAGTCTGCTAAAGCAGCAGGGAACCTGGCATTTTTAGGGTTTCAAAGCTTTCCATTCCTTGCAACATAATTAGTGCATTGACAATAATAAATGCATATAATTATCTTCTTGAATCATCTTCCTTAGTCATCTGAACTAGAGGAAACACAAATCAAGCACAGGAAATGTACATGTTGGGAATTAGCTGTCACATATACTGAGCTTTTGATGAGCAACAGTGTAGTAGGCCTATGAAAATAAGTAGCAACAACTAAATATTTCATTAATTTAGGGGGTATTGCTTAGTAGAAGTTGGTCAACAAGTCAGGATCCTTTCACAAAGTATTCATTAACAGAGGAAAAAGAAGTTAAATGTAACCACATATTTATTTCAATTCTGTCTCAAAGAATAATTACTTTATAATGAAATTCAAAATGGAAAATAAAAACTTAGTTTCATAAAACATTTGTACCAGTGCACCTAAACTTTTTGCAAAACAAATTTTCAGTGGATTAGCTATCATATCACCTAATGATATTTTTTTCTGAACTGATTAATGTATTATCAGATTGAACGCAGTAATTATGAGCCTCTTTTTGTTCAATATTTTCATTAAAATCTTCAGAGAATTGTTATACAGAATCATTTATTCACAAAAACGCCACTGAAGATTAAGGAATGGTATTCACAGAATTTTAAAATTCATGGTATTATGAATACTAAAATAATCATACAGCTGTTTTTTATTTCAAAATATATAAGCTGATTCTCAGAAAGAAACTGAGAATATAAAGTCTGTTGTTAAATGGGAAAAAATATTTTAGCGATCTTCAAAGGAACAAGGAAACACAAGGTTGGTGATGGACAGTAAAAGACAAAGTTTGCAAAGCCAAGAGTGTCTAGCTCAGGCAAAAACTGGGACCATTTTCAGAATTCATTGTCAAAATATCACAGTGCAAAGGAAGGCAGTACCACTATTTCTATGCCTCAGGGAAGACAGAACTTCAAACACTGCATTTCTAGTACTTCACAGAGAATAATAAAAAATAAGAAAAACTACTGGGCAGACAAAAAAATAGTTATCTCTGGCTTTATAAAATGAGTATTAAGACTCTACCACTCATGCTCACATATTTTATCTAATGATTATAGCAATTGCCCCACTCTCTTTTTAAATTCTCTAGAAGGACTTCAGCTTACATGCTGCTGGCTAGAAACTGCGACTGGAGTAACAAGGCATTGCACAGCTGCTCGTTGGGCAGTCTGATGAAGCATGATTCCTCATCAGACCTTCCCAGTGTATGCAAAGCTTGCTTTGAGCTTTGTCAAAATAGTGTAGACTTCTTCCCCTCTGAAGTCTTAGGAGCAAACTGTGCTCACTTCCATGTTTGTACACCAAGTACACATCCATCACCATCAGCACTTTCCTTTTGTTTTCACTAGGCCATCTTGGGAAAACACAAGAAAGCATTTACACTAAGCACTACAAACGTACAGAGGACAAAGAGAAATGTCAGACACAAAGCACTGCTTTTCCCTGAGCCTACAATGCCATTCACTATAAGAAAGGCAATACTGTACTGTAAATGTGAAAAAGTATGTGTACAACTAGAGTGGAAATGGCCACATCTTCAGAATTCTGTGATTGAGTAAGTGATTTTGTTTATTTATTCAAAACTACTGGAAAAGAGTGGGTAATCATACCCTTTTTGGAATTATAAGTCCTAAATTGGAATTAATATGTCCAAATGATCTAAAGATATAAGTTTTTTTTTTTTTTTAATTCAAGGATAGAATTACTTTTTTGTTTTAAAGCAACAGACATGGCTTTTGCTGTCATTAAACATTTCAACCCAAAATTTAGCGATGTTATGATCTTCTAAATTAAGTAAAATCTATGCATGCTATGTTATGCTAGTCTCATTTTGATATATCTAGATTGAAATCAAGCATTTATAATGGATAAATCAATGTAGCAGATTAAAAAAAAAATCAGAGTAACCACTATCATTCATAATAAGTTTCCCTTAGAGAGCTTAGATTGATCTTCTTGTTTATGTGCAAAACATCTCATTTTATCATACATTTTATCATTTGAATTTCAAGCAGACCAAAAATATTGAAACTGTTATATTCCCCTGAGCCCCCTGTACAGAAAGATATTTCACCTAGTGAATACAAAAATCTTTCAGATGGTTCTTCATTCTTTGCTAGTTTTTGCTGGGGTAGAGTTAACTTTCTCAGCAGTAGGTTGTATGGGGATGTGTTTCAGATTTGTGCCAAAAACAGTGTTGACAATAAAAGGATGCTTTTTTCATTGCTGAACAGCACTTGCACAGAGCCAAGGTGTCTTCTGCTTTTCATAACATTCCACCAGCGAGGATACAGGGGGTGCAAAAGGCAGTGGGAGGGGGAAAGCCAGTTCAGCTGACCCCAACTGACCCAAGGGATATTGCATGTGGCATCATGCTCAGTATATGAATTGGGGAGGAGGAGAAGAAGGAAGAGGAGACATGTTCAGTGATGGCAATTGTCCTTCCAAGTCACTGCTTCATGGGGCTCTGCTCTTGTGGAGATGGCTGAACACTTGCCTGCCCATGGTAAGGCAGTGAATGAGTTGCTTGCTTTGCTTGTTTGTGAAGCTTTTGCTTTATCTATCAAAATGTTTTTGTCTGAACCAACATTCTTTTTTTTACTTTCATATTACTGGTTCTCACCTCCTTCCAGTGGGTGGAAGAGTGAGAAAGAGGTTGTGTGGGGTTTAGTTGCTGGCTGGGTTTATACCACGACAGAGGGGAATTCTCTATGTTAATTTTAGTGTAGGAGAATGGAAAGTATTGCAATTTAAGCTTATATTCATTTAATGATGAGCAGCATTTTTGCTGAGCAAGACTAACTGCTCTGAATTAATATTGATAAAAATTTGAAAGAAGAAAAGGTTTAAAAATTTTGTGGTTAAAGGAGACATTTATTCCATCCTTTAATTATGAATAGCTTGGATTATGAAGCACCTATTGCCGAAAGAAAATTAAATACAGTTCTAGTTCAACTCATCAGAAAATACTACTGAAATACTACTTCTGAAGCACTGACAAAATTGGTTAGTAGGTAACTTCTATCTCTACTTTGTGTCTCATGCATTCAGCCCATAGAGAGTGAGTCATTCTTGCCTTAAAAGTCAAGTTTCTGAGACATCATCTTATGAGATGAACAGAAAATATTTTCAAGGTGATCTGGCACATATACAGCTAAAACTGGTGCCTCTACCCTAGAAAGGGAATGAATTTAATGTTGGAGTTTAATTTTCTAGGTGAGGTGTATCAGCATGCTGTTTATTAGACTCCTTGGAAACTCAGTTCTATGTAAAGATAAAGACAAAATATTTATATGAGAAGTTCCCTATTTTGACTGTGAATTGTTTTTTTACTCTTTTCATAATGAGGGAGATTCTTCCAGATGTACTACTTATTATTTACAAAAAGATATTTAGAGTTGCTTTATATTTGTTGGTAAAGATTTCCTGCTGCAACATTATTCACTATGCTATTCATTTGAATAATTTATCCCATTACTTTTACAAGGCTGGTAACAGAATCTTGCAATTGAAAAGAACTGGAAGGTACTAAAGGCATCTACAGCTTATGATGATTTGGAATAATCAGAAGAATCAAGACCCCCACCATATCGTGCCCCCTGTCCCTTTTCTAGAAATTATTTCAAAACCAGGAGGAAAAAATGTAGATGCCAATGAGTGTTGAGGATATATCCTAAAATATGCACACAAACTCAGCTAATACTGAAAGCAACAGGCCACTGTGAAGTCCTAGACAAATGGCATATTTCACTTAGTTATTCAAGTTGCAAATTCAGCAACATGAAGAACAAGAATTAGGAGAATGAAATACATGATCAGACATCACTATGGATATAATCCTTCTACGGCATTTATGCGGTTCCTGTCAATCCAAAGAGAGAAAGAAAAAAATAATACTTCTCAGTAGAAAAGTGGAGAACCACAATTGGTTTCTGCCAAACTGCTAAATTCTACCTACAGCATCACACATAGGAAAACCCTCAACAATGTATTTTCTACACTCCACAATGTAAAATATACTTCAGCTGTATTTCAGTTATTGTACATCAAACGAGTTACACATGCTATAAAAGTTATAACACTGAACATAAAGAAAGAGGAAAAAAACCACTCCTAATAGCAGCATACCAAGGAACATAATTTGCAACAAATAGGAAACACTATAACTAAGAAAAGAAGCAAGCTCTTTCTGTGCAAGAGCAGCAGACTATGAAGAGATGCCTGAATTTGAAATCAATATTCAAGTGTTCTGGTATCATTCTCTTCAGTCAATACTGTACTCATAACACACTGACAGTTGTTTTCTGACCTGTTTGTGTGCTGTTGGTTTTCCTGCTTTTTTTCCTGTGTGTCAGTACATTTCAGTAAAATATACTTTTATATACCTGTCTGTGTAAACATTCAGAAAGCATAAGTATGGTATACATTCAGAAGCCTCTAATAGCAGTATTTCAGTATATAATATAGCTTTTGTGATAGTGTTTATGATTCAGGAGGATAATAAAGTGAATAGATGTATTCACAAGGGATCTGTTAAAACTGTTATCACAGTTTTAATAAGTATAAAAGTCAGTTTTGATACATGATCAGTTGGCTTAAATCAAATAAAATCAAATCATTCAAATAAAAATTTCTCATGTTAATTAGCTTAAAATCTGTGGATTTTCTCTTCATACAAATTTCAAGTGGGCATAAGAATCTCAAAATCATGGCTACAGTAGTGTAACTGTTGTAAGATTTTTTTCTGAGCTTAGAGCTAATGAGTTGTTGCCATTTGAAAAGTAGAAAAATTATCAATATGTTGTACAATAAATATTATAACACCTTAAAATACCACCACAGTGTTGCAGGAAGTATTTAGCTTTGTCTTTTAATACACATGACCTAAGAATAAATTTTTTAAAGTTTCTAAATGTGTCACCTGAAAGTATAACCTACACTGATAAAAAAGCTGCAATTTTCTTCACTGTCAAAGATTGGTGCAACAACTTCCAGGTTAAACTAAATTTTTCCTGCTGATCCAGAAATAATTAGAAATAATTTAGCTGGACAAGCCTAGGATCAGTCTCAATACATATTTCTAGCAGGAGGACAGAAAGATCCTTAAAATCCTAAACACATCATGTCCACTCCAAATCCTCCTCATATAATTGTTCTGATCACTGACAAGAATTTCCACTTATTTTCAGAAAAACAAGGACACAGTGAAAACTAGGATGCAAGGAGAAGAATAGGAGAGAACAATGTGCCCAAAATTAATTAGCTGTCACATTTGATTTGGGATATACCTAACCCTAATAAGGTCTGCCAGCCATGAATATAGTCTAAAATGTTTTGGAAATGAAAATCTAATCTCCATCTGCAGCCTTATTTCAGAGACATCAACATCACTCTTTTGCACGAAAACTTCCAAATTTAATGACCAGGCCTCTCCAAAGTGCTTGCACATGCTTTAATAAATTTACTCAAAGCAAACAAACAAACAATAAAAAAGCTTTTCAGGAACCAGTACAAGTTAATTAAATAAAACTATTTGTTTCTTTTGCCATATAGGAATGTACTCACCAGAGAATATATTTACTTCCCAATACAGAGCTAAATCCTGATAAAATCTCTACTAAGACAAAATTGATCTCATTATTACTTGATCTGTTTCCAAAATGCATATTATGCCAGAATTATCCTGAATATAAAGAAAATAAGTAATTTCTTAAAAAGCACAATAGAAATGTGATAATTTTCACTTTAAATTGTCTACTCTTCAATATTAAAAGATTCACCACCAACCCATTGTAGAAAAAATGGATAAAAACTTGAATATTAATAGACAAGTTTTTTAGAGCATTCATTAAACCAACTTTTGTTTATGCAGTATTCTAGTCTAGAGAGATTTTGATAACACCTTGCTAAAAGAGAGCAAGAGTGCTTTACACTGTCTGAAATAAGTGAAGGGAGGAGGAGGGGAGAGGAGAATAAAAAGGGAATTTGACGCTAATTCTACATGTGCTGTTGCAATAATAGCCTCTGCTGCTTATTTCAAAGGAGAAATCTGTTGACAACTTTTTGTTCTTTGGGTAAACCCTTCAACAGCAAGAACAGTCATCCCTATGAAGCTCAGTGAAAGAGACTGTCACATATTTTGAAAGTCATTTTGGAATATCTGGAACAGCTTTCATTCATTAAACAACTTCTTTAAAGAAGCAAAGTTTGCAATTTAAGTTCAACTCTGTAAGATTCCAAAGCAGGAAGTTTTTTTTACTTTTAAATTGAACTGCATTGTGAATTAATTGTCTTAAATAAATGTGCAAATAGGCACCTAGCACCTGAAGCCACTAAAGAATGGAAAGCTACTTTTAGCCATACAGATTGCTGATGCCATGGGTTTTTTTGTGTTTCTTTTTTTTTTTTTTTTTTTTTTTTTTTTTTTTTTTTTTTTTTAAATAATTACTTGGAAACTTAATAAAGTTGATTAGGAAATAGGTGTTTATTTTCAACTGAAACATTATGAAGAATGAGACTGTTTTTCATATAATGGTCTGATTAAGCAACTTCAGAATTTCAAGCAGTACTTTCCTGAAGAGCACTACTCATTTTCTTGTTATGCAGTGCTCAATGCATTCCAAATGTTTCTTCTTCCTGTATAAGTCTCTGCAAGAAAACTTCAAAGAGAGACTTGAAAGCCAGTGCATTTCTTTCTAGCTGTATTACTATTTCTTTACTTGAATTATTGTGCTTCTTTGTATCTGACAGCCAAATTACCTGTCATTAGTTATGACAAACCCGTTTAATTTATGCTGCATTTTCATTCTGCTAATATTTCAGACAGATGTACAAAATTTTATGATGCTATACACCAGGTGCTGCATAAAGGAAAATGAAGCAATTTTTTTTCTTTCACTTTGTTTTTTTTTTGTACCATTTGTAGCTCCAAAGAGAAATATGAAATGGTATTTAGAAGCATTTCACCCTACCATGTCCTATACTTACTTTCTCCTTTAATATGATCATAGTTCAAAAATAATCATTGCATGGCTCTGGTTTTCTATGAGTGATATATACAGTCCCACAAAACTGCACTTGTCAATGGGAGTGTCTAGGCAGTTACCACATATATCACATATATCAACATATTAAATGCTTAAAGAAGGACATATCACTCCTTCTTGCAAAATCTCACAAATTTGCCATAGCAGAACCACAGATTTTGTGTAGGGTATCTCTTTAAACATTAGGCTAGGATGAAAACCTTTAAAATATCTGCATCTATTTAAAGAGCTTCTGAAAGTTATCGAAGATTAAAACCCTCTTTATTTAACAACTATTAATTTTGCCACTATCTATTTCAGCAATTCCACTGTCTAATTACCAACCACTAATCTTAAAAAGCTTTGAAACTTAAATGCCATGTAGAATTACAATGAATTAATCACCACAATGAAAAATCATGTTATCTGCATTTTTTCCCTTGATTAAACAACTACTTTAAGGAAACAAAGTTAAAAATTTAACATCTGCAGTTCAATTTTCACTTAAGATCACTGAAGAGGCTTGGCACTTTCTAATAACTAATCATTCGTTTCCTTCTACTTTGCAAATAACCAATACTCATTAAAATTCACTTGATGAACTAGAAACACAACACAGAAAAACTGGAATTAAACAGATTAACATACAAAACTTTTACTTATGAGAAAGGCAGGAAGCTATATGCAGACTGACACATTTAGCCAAGAGGAAAGTACATTAAACACCTCTTTTTCTAACTTTAAAATGGCAAATATGACAAAGAAATTTTCCTGAGCAATAGTTCAATTTGAAGCTAATAAGTACTGGAGCATCACTCAAAATAACTTATTCCATCAACCTAGGTTGTCCATCTGACAGAGTTTAACAATGCCAAAAATATTAATAAGACAGGAGCACAACTGGCTATGGGAAGAATTCTTGGCTTATCATAAAACAGTGGATAGAAAATCCAAGTCTAGTATATTCATATTTGTGTAGATTCACACATATTTTATCTTAACGTATCTCGTATGGAATTGTTTTCAAATTAATGATGCTTAATTGATAGTCTGGAAGATAATTAAGCATATATAATCCTAAAACAGAGGAAAACTTTGGTGGGAAAAAAAAAAAAAAAAAGGACTATCAAAGATTCAAAGGATACAGTCTCGTAAAAGTCTTCACAATTCAATTTATGCTGTTTTCCAGCTCATATCATTTATATATTTATGATTTGGTCTTGTATCTAACTGTTGTTAGCATTTTTCCTCTAACTTTTCCATCTTTTCATCTCATAAGGTTATGTTCTCATCGCATATCAGTTTTATCTGATTTTCTCAATTAATTTCCTCTGTGAAAACATCTAAGGATGCATTTGGCATTTTGAATAAAACAAAAACAAATACAAAACACTAACCAGTAACTGTTCAGACTCTTGGCAATCAAATAAAAAAATTAAATAGGGAAAATAGTGAATCAGTCTGTTCTCTATCACCTCCTCCTCAAAAAGAGGTGTTTAAAAATTTAGCAGTGCCTATGCAGATTATTGGATAAATAGGTAAGTTAGGTGCTAGCAAGTCACTTGATCTGTGTAGCGTTCATCCCAAAATACCAACTGGACCTGCAGACGTGCTGGCAAAGCTCTGCAAAATCTCTGCAAAAAACTGAGGCAGCAGGACAGCCTCAGGTTTTCAGTGCAGCATCCTTCTGCAAAGAGGACTAATTTCTTTCCAAAGTGATTCGAGGAACTACAGGCCACTGATCCCGATTTCCATTTCTGGCAATCACTTAAGGCTGTAATACAATGTAATGTCACTGGTACACTGACAAACAGGGTCCATTGGAAAGAGCCAGCACAACTTCTGCAGAGGGGACCTAGCCAAATCAAACGAGCGTGATGATCTTCAGAGCTGACAATTGCCAGGCAATGTAGCTGCAGAAATAATCTAAGCCGTGCCTACATAAGCATGAACTCAGATTTAGGAGAAAAAAAAGGAAGGAAAGGAATCTAGGGATCATTTGTAATGTCTCTCTGACATTATCAGCTCAATGAATAATAGCAGGCAGAGTAAGCCAACAAAATGCTGGGAATGATTTAGGAAGGACATTGAAATGTAGTGTAGACACTTCAGAAAACCTTCATTCGTGTTTCTCTCCAGCCTGCTATTTGCCTATGATCTGCTGCATAAATTTAAAACGACAGTTGTTTTAAAGTAATCATGAGATATGTCCACACTAGGTTATTTAGGCTGACTTCAGAAATGGAATAATAAATCCAAAAATCCACATTCATCACAGCAGTAAAAAAAGGTCAGCTCTAAAATGCATAGCTGTTCTGAAGAGTACCTCTACTGCTTCCTTTAAAATAACTTTTTACTATTAATATTACTCAGCTGTACATTAAAAAAAAAAAAAAAAAAAAAAAGAGGGGGGAAATTTTCCATATTTTGGTAATGGATATTTTAACTAATACAAAATTGCAAGCATTACAGTGTCAGATGTCTTCAGGGGAAAGTAACTGTGACTTGATTTAACATGCCCAAAGAAATAATTTCCATTAGTGAAAAGATGAAGTCAAATATCATAACTACTATCTAATTTTCTGAACTATCTAAGAAGCCATTTAAGGAAAGAACTACTCACTGATAAGTGAGATGAGCGCTGCTATTCTGAGGAGAAAGAGATAAAAACCTGTGCATATGGAATAAGACTATTGAATATAGTGGATAAGTTACTACCAGTTGAAAGAAGTTAAAAAGCAACTCTCACTAATAACCAATATAAGAATAAGTAATATTTTTAATTTTTTTGTTATAGTCATTATTTAATTTTACACAGATTTCTAGAGGTAAATATTGGTGTACAAAATTGATGATGAGGACACAAATTTGCAAAGGAAAATGGCATAGGATAGACAGACACATACTTAGATATTACATTAATACTGGAATATTTTATGGGAAGATTTTTTCAGTTAATATCCAAAGTTAAGCTCCTTCATCTGCAACTAAAAATTGCTCATGTCATATAATATAACCTCAACCTGACACTTTACTTTTATCATATTCCAGCACACCACTTATATAACAGTCCTGTACTCTTTAAAGAATGCAACAGTATCTACAAAAACAGACTCCTGTAAAGATTTGCAAACAGTCTTAAATTACATTTGTTTTTCTGTACTTTCATTTCAATGTATATATAGAGAATCAGTGCTCAAATTACCAGAACTAAATTCTAAATTATTGCCATTAGTATATTATATCCCTTTGTTTTGTTTTCTAAATAGTCTTAGTATACATAAGAGTTCCTTCCCATTCTATAGGTAATAATTTATTCCCATTTCTTCATCTGACAATAGTTATTGTTGCATGAATTATGGAGATCCAAGTCAACTAAGAACTACTAATGAATTCTCCCTTAGCCATACATTCAGAGAATTCAAAAATTCTAGTGGACTCTATCCATAGAGCTTCTTTTACAAATACTACAGTTTTCCCTGAACTATTTTTTTCATTATGCCACTAATCATATTATTTATTGTAATTTCTTCTAATGCATTTAACGTTCTAAAGAAAATTATTTAAAATCTATTACTCTAATAGTTATAAATTCCTGTAAGCAGATTACCAGAACTTTGCTATTTCCTACCCCAGCTCTTGCTGAGGGTTAGAACTCTACATCCATTTAAAAGATCTGCATGACATCTGTCACTTTGTCATCCCTCAGTGCAAAGACAACTTCAAGGCAGAGGTTATCTATGATGCTTAGTACTGCCTCTATCCATCGCTATGTTAAGAATTCTTAAGTAGAGAGTAAGTAGTTTGCTACAGATTATTTTGTGGATTTTGTCTTCTGTCAACAGGTTTTCCAGAAGGATGTGATTAAAGACAGATTGACAAAGAAGATGGATGCAAAATATTTCTTCTTCTTTCTTGCACAGTGTTATCTCTCAGGGGCTTTGCCTTCTTGACTGTACATTGCTCCTATGGGGTCTGAAAAATGTTTTACTTCTGATACCATCAGAAAAACCAAAGGGATTTATCATCAGCTTTTATGATATCTCTTTCTAAAATATGTACCTTCACCACCAGTTCCCCTACGCTAAACTTTCCCATAGTGTCTGTACTTTGACATTACAATTCTCTTTACTCTTCATCACACTTAACTTCTATCAGTTCAGTCATTTTCCTCAGAAAAAGACACCATTCCTCTTCCCTCTGATTTTGTCAATTCAACTGAAACAGTTTTGTCTCTGTCTTTTCTCTCTGTCACCAGCCTGATTGGGACTTTCATCCTCCTGGCTGTTTCTTGTCATTTCAAAGTTTAAATTTTGTCACTGCCTATCAATTGGTTGAAGAAAGATAACTTACATATGGTTTCATGTCTAAAATGTTATCCTCAGCCTCTTGTTGTTTCATGTGTATTCTTCCCTACTGCATTTGTTAAGAAGCCCTATAAATGACCACGTAAATAATTCTGAATATAACTTAGTTCCATCCACTTAAGAAATAAGCCTCTTTCCTTTGGCTTTTGATGATTCTCATCACTTTGGGAGCTCCTGAAGCTTCAGAAGTTGCATCAATGTTTATTGACGTGAACTTCTTGGTCCTGCACTTTCCTGCCTGCCACACACTAAGGCTTTGCCACTCCATCCCGTATTATGAACATTTTCAGACAACCACCACCAGTCAGTCTTCATCTGCCCACTTCATTCCCAGACTTTTCCTCTAGAACTGCTACTCACCTTTTCTCGAGTCCAGACATTGCATGGTCCTTGATCTCCTCATAATTTTGTAACAAGTTACCATTTAAGGAACCTTTTGAAGCCTTACATAACATACAGGAAGCATTTTTATCCCATTCTGTATGTTGCAATGTTTGTCTGAACCATTTAGCAAAGTCAAAATATGCAAATTAAATGCTATAAAAGTATTACAGTTTAGATTCCCAAAACCAGTAATATTTTAACCCAATACAACATGCACAATGTATTTCTAAATTCAACATTTACTAAAATAACACCATAAAATACAACAAATGAAAAACCATAAAAGAAAGTATCTTTTCAAGAAGTTGGTAGGGTCTCTCCAAAATGAACATAATTTTGGAATATCCCAGATTTCAGAAACAACTTTTTGGACTCTCTTTTCCAGAAATGTCTTTGTATTATTAATTTATTATTCCCATTATAACCTCCAGAGCACTCTTCTTGCAGCCTCTCATATTCCAGGAAATGCAATGCAGATCTCTAGATATATGTAGAATCCTACCCTAATAAAAGTCCACTTCTGAAATAACACATATCTATGAAGATACTTCTGGTTGACTAGCAATATATCTCCCAGCTTCAACAGAACTTTTCACACTGGTCTGAAATGAAATGGCCTGTGTAGAAATCATTAAACTTTTATAGGATAAAATTGATGCATAGGCTGATCTTCGGCTTCTCTCTTGCATCAGCAGACATTATAACCTGTATCAGATTTTAGTTTGTTTGTTTTTTTTTTTTTTTTTACTTTCCCTCCTTCTTGGATGGAATGTAGAGAGGTAACAAATAAATTATCAGTTACATTGCATCTGATATATTCCAAGTGTGTTTGCTTCATAGGCAAAGAAGTGCAAAATAAAGATTTTTTTTTTCTCAACGACTAGTACATACAATACTTCAAATCACAAAACCCCAAAATTTAAAAAATTATGTTTGAAGTAGGTTCTTCAGTATCAAGTTTTGCCTCAATGCACATTATATCTGGAATTATTAATCCTTCAAAATTCAAAATGAAGTAAGGAAAAAACCCCAAAAACTTATGTAATATTTTGTTATGTGAATGCTGCTGAAATAGTAAAAATAATAATAACAATAATTGAATAATACAGGAAAAAGAAGCCAACAATTCAACAATTTTTGGCAAATTCAAGAAATCTCTGTGCTTTTAGCTTCTCTGTATTTTATAAATTGTTCAGCCAGATAAAAAAAATATATACTAAATAATAAATAAATTTCTGATTTTTTCAAAACAACACAACCACTTTATGGAGTTTCTTAGTCAAGAATCAATCTTGGCTGACTAATGAAGAACAAAGGATTCAGCTTTGTCAATACCAGCTTCTTGAGGTGGGACCAAGTAGTTATGAAAGCTTAAGTGGTTATAACAAATAACAAATAATTAACATATGCCGTATGAAAATATTCTGACTTAAATAATTTGGCGACTATTTTATTTCAATCTTTTAAATGGCAGCATTTTCTAGAATATTCTAACTTTATTCCAGTTAGATGGTGATTGCAAAGATGCTAAAAAGTAAGAAATTAAAAAAAAAAAAGAAAAAAGGAAAGAAAGTAGAACACCAGTTTAACAATTCCAAAGTTATGAAAACATTTTAAGGCTCCTCAAATACCTGATGAGGAGTTGGACATGAAACTGGGAAAAGGATGCGGCAAATTACAGGAATATGTTCGTTATAAAGCAGTGGCAAGTAACTTATCCACAACCATGAAATAAAGCTCTACTCTGACAGTGAATTTGGAAGAAACTTGAGAGAAGTCAATCAGAATGCTGGGATACATTAATGAGCCTCGAACTCAGTTTTGATCTTATAGTTGTACTCCTTAGCATTATTTTTATCCTTGCAAGAGAAATATCAATGAAAGAGGACGATTGCCTGAATTCTGAAGTCTGAGTTATACTGAAATATCAAGATAGTTCAGGCTAGTTAAAAGAATTACCAAAAAAACTCCAACTGACCAAACATACAAACAAAAAACCCCTCAAACCTAACAGAGACCACATCCCCCCAAAAAACCCACCCTGACACAGCAAAACATACACAAGCTACCGAGGATTTTTAAATTAGGAAATATGTTGACTTGTTTATATCTGGAGCTGGTAACTAACAGAAGATTCTACCATATTGTAACTAACAGAAGATTTTACCATACTTTAAAGTACATTAATAACATTTTGGCATAAAAACTATGCAGCGCAGAAATGGGATTTTTTCACTCTTCTCACCAACCAACTACAAGATCTAGAATTTATTAATTTTTACATTTCTCCACCATAAGCCTTTGAAAAGAACAGTTAACTTTAAATAAACAACATCCTTTTTAGATGCAGTTGTGACTTTTATTTTGCATATATGAAAAAAATTCCCTAAAGCCAAGCTGCATATGCATATTGACAGAAACAGTAAAGTTGTGATGATAAGATTATGCATAATTGAAAGTCCTGTGGGAAATGTGGGGGGTTTTTCCCTGTGGTTTCTGTGTGTGATTTTTCTTTTTAAAATATCATTCACAGATACTTTTAATTGGGTTTTGGTCTTCGAGCTAAGGAGATTTTAAAAATGACATTATTTCTCTTCGTTTTCATAAAAAGCATAGACGTCTGCTTAAAGGAGAAATTAGTGAATCCTAAATTAATAGAGGCAAACAGAAACTGTTTAAGCTATCTTCAACTATCCACAGCTTTGATAGGCAGCACACCAAATATCCTGTAATAATACCCTTCTACTGTAAAATAATTACGTATTCTATTATATTTTACCCCTTTAACCTAGAAACGTTTTCTTTTTCCCACTAACTATTCCAGTTTCTTATTATTATTTTTACCTTGTAAAACACACAGTTGCTAGAAGAAACATTTTTCTATCTTCTTAGAGTCTTTCTATATTGCAAAGGCTGACTAAAGTCACTCATTTCCCAGTCTCCAAATTAATAATCTCCAACTAGAAGTGAAAGAGATAGAATTACATTCATCTACAGTTCTAAATTTATATTTGTTTTTATTCCTATTTTTTAATTCAACAAAAAGCTATCATATTTACAACCTCTTCCACATACATTTCTTTATCCTATACATCAACAAGATAATGAGCAGAATATATCAATGCTATGTTAGCCTTCCTCTAGACAGCAGCAATGAATAAGGAAAATAAGCATGTTGGTGATGATTAATCCTTCAGCAAAAGCATGGAAAACTCTCAATATTTGGTGTGAATATGCCCATGTTGTTTTTCAAATATGAAGGCAGAAGAAATAATTTTACAGCTAGTTTGTTTTTTTTTCCAACCTCAGAATTTCGTATCTTGGAATTTATGAGAATAAATGATAATGACAATCAACACTGAAATTGAAAAATTATCAGCATTTGGGACAGTGAAGTATGTTATTTCTTCATGGGTGCAAGAACTAGCAGCACAGCCAATTCCTTCTTCCAATCACAAGACTCAATTTCTTTGCCCAGATCTTCATGCAAGCATGAATTTCACTATTGGATTGCATTGATAGCCACTATTTATCTATACCTGCCAGGTCTTCAGTATTGGGGAGCACATGTAGTGTGCCTCTGAGTATTGGTATAGCATAATTTGACTTTTAGACTTGGAAAGTCAAGAGTTCTCTCACTCAGAAATTGAAAGCTCAATCAAGCTGGGGAGTGATGGACAATGTTCTTTCATCTAATTCCCAGCTCTTTCCCTGGTTAGGAAAGGATATTCACTGCTACTGTACAATCTTCTAAATGCATTTTATTCATCATTTATCCTTCTGTCATAGTTCTATTTTTCAGGGCTTTTAATTCCTTGTTTTTTTCTCACTGAATTTTAAAAATATACTTCTTATTGCTAGCATTGCTGAAGCTTAGATACATTTTCAGGGTGATGTGAAGGTACTATAAATTAGCCAGCTCTTTCATTACTATTTACTCATTGAGCCAGTGCCACAGCACTAAGTCCTTTGCCAGCAAGAGTGGCACTAGGCTGTAAAACTAACATGAGACAAAAAAAAAAAAAAGGAGCTAGAGAGAGACCATGAAAAGTAGACCACTTGGGAAGAGTCATAGCTTAGATATTCAACTAGACTCTTCAGCAGAATGAGAATAAAAAATATTCAGACATAAAAAATTAATAAAACATTTAATAAAAACAATATTAAAATCAGGAGAAATAGATAATTGCTGTTTCTCAGATATTATATTGCTGTATAACAGAATCCCCTACAAGAAGTATATTGGCTGTAATATTTCAGTTCTATAGCCTTGATCCACTGCACATTACATGGAGCCTCTTAAGACTACTGATACTTCTGTTCAATCTCATTAGCTGCAAATATCTACAGAAAAGAAGTTATACAAATCCAGTTTCATTTGTTTAAAACACAATTGTGAAGATAGATTTGCAATTCTAAGCACAAAAAGATTACTAAATAATTCTTCTGCAGTGGTGCTCATTTGCATAATTAAAAGCTGGCAACTCTTCATTCAGTGTTCATTTCCTTTACCTACTTGCAATATTCAGTTTTCTCAGTGTACATAATTAAAAGGCAAATTTACTACTTCTAAATAAGTAATACTAATCACCAAGTATCTAATTGAAAAATACATTAATTACTACTGAATTTTCTGTTGCTTCGCTTTGCAGTTAGCTGCATTCCCGTCTACACAGAAACAAGGAAAGTTCAAAGTTCTAAGAGGTAAATGTTATCTATTTTTCATGACTAAAATGCAAGGTAGTTCTGCTCCTGATTTTTGCTAATCAGCCAGTGCAAATATACTGCAAAATATATAAAATATACCATAAACAGACCACTACATGATGACCCAGACCTTTACTGTATCTCTCTTAGGGGTAAAAAATCCAAATCCACCAAGAGAGAAAAAAAGCACCCAAGACCCACACATACACACACACTAACTCTACTCACATCTAGCTCAGCACTGCAATTCAGTCATTCTAGTGAGTTCCCAGACAGGCAGCCTATATATCAAAAACTCTCTGTATTACAGTAGCAAAAGATAAGTACCTTAACATGGTAAACCAGCTCTAAGGTGGGATGTATTGCACTCTGGAAGTGTCACTCAACGTCCAGCAACAATGTATGAACAGTCCAGAGAAATTAAGCTTCTCTCAGAACATCATTCTGCAACAAATGCCTATAAGCATAAGTACAATTACAATTGTACTGATGAAGCTGAATATTGGAGCAAACCAAAACAGCAAGAAAAAGACATTAGTAGCCCTAATATACCTCAAAATATAACTATTAAAAAAAAATCTTCAGTTCAGAAGGAAAATACAAATAAAATTTGTACTAAGATGACAGTTTGTGTATAAATATACTGTATGCACAATATACTGTAAAAATAAATGTATAGAAACAATATAGAGAATATAGGAATAAATAAGAAACACTGATATGCGGTTTTGAGTTTGAATTCATATTTACCATCTGCTTTTCACTTGACTCTTATCTGATATCTGTAAATTTCCATAATTTGCAAGCTTTCTATAGAAGGATAAAATAACTTCAGGCAGAGCAATAAAAGAGGGGTGCTTTCTCATCACTGCTCCACATCTTTGCAGCTGTCATCAATGCTTCAAGACTCAATGACACCAGAACAGGTTCCCATATGCTCTTGGATATTTTCTTGGGTTTTTTCTAAACCTATCTAAATCTATTTATTTTCACACTTTTCTAGAAATATCTAAGGAACCATCCTTATTATCTAAGACTTTATCAAATGGTCTTTCTCTGTAATGATCTTTGTAGTTGGCATCTTCCTACCATGACTCCCTTTCTCTTCCAATACCATTTTGAGTATTCCTCTTTCTGTAAGCTTCATTTTCTTCACTACATGCAATTTTTCTATCCCTGCTTTAAGTTTCCATTTTTATTATTTGAAGCTCTCACTTACCAAAAGTATCTTGCAGTTAAACCTCATTCAAGCATTTCTTGATAACACACCCTTATTGAATCACCCATCAATCAAGTCAGTACGAATTGAACATTGAAGGTGTTTAGCATCCTAAATACATTATAAGTTTTCCTGTTTTGAGTGATCTGACCTTTTTGGTTTCTTAACAATGGCAGCATGATTAAAATCAAGAAGTCTTGCCAAGTTCTTCTAGCAAGTGTGTACTTGGCAGAAACTGATATTTCTTTACCAGGTCAACAATTCTGCTTTCCAAAAACAGGTGAAAGCTAACAGAAATGCAGCACTTGTAATTCACCAACAGAAATTTGGCAACTGTTACAGCTTAAAGGGATTAAAAAAAAAAAAAAAAAAAGGAAAAAACAGTTCTAGATAAGACATTTTACCGTAAAAGCACCCTTAGGTGCATAAGCAAATGAATCTCTTTAAAAAGAGGTTTATCTAAAAGACTTTCTGCAAGATTATCTTTAGACATCTGAATAGAACCTAAAGTGTTGAGGTTTTCCTGATACAATGAAAAATATTTGGTTCCTAGACTCTGAGGAATGAGAACAGAATTATATTATTGCAACTGTAAAAGGCAGAGCTGAGCTGCAATTTGTTACTCTGCTGATATGGAGTCCTCCTGTCTCATTTTTGTAAAGCTAAAGAATAATGTCTAAACTAAAGAAAACAAACTAAAAAACTAAATCAAAAGCACATACCCATCATCGTAAGCTACACATACAATGTTCATCAAATAAAAGAATGGGAATCATAAAATGAAATATGATTCATAGAAGTCAGATAATGTCGTTATAATATACACTACATTTTCCATAACCTTTTCTAAAGGTATTTTATTATTCTTCCCTTGTATTAATTATGTCATTGCCCAGAACTAATTCAGAATATAATTTCAAACTATTGTAGCCATTTTTAAATTTTCTTAATTAGATAAAGTGGAGGAAAGGTGGAACTGATCACAGAAACATAAACTGCAATCTGCTTTTTAGAGACAAGCAATCATGTCTTGTATCTCCGGCCTAAGCACAAGGGAAGAGAAAGATTTTCTAGTCCAAGCAATTTACATTTATATATTTATATGTCATTACTGAGAGAATCACACAGACACTCAATTTAAAAACCTTGACCACATAAGCTAAAATCTGTACAAACATGACTTAAAAATATTATAGCCATCTTCTCTGAAATGACACTGGAAGCATAAAATCATTAATTATGATTTAGAACAGCCAAAATATTTAAGAAATAGCCACATGACATAAATATTCACATGGTAAAAGGATATTAATCTCAGGATCTTTTGCAAATTTTTTGTGAATTACTGACACTTCACTGTTAAACGAAATGTGAAAGTTTTAATGGGCATTGATACTGTTAAGGGAACTGTAATCAAAAAGATTGCAAGACAATTCAAAATGTTAATACAAATCTTGAGTAATTCTGATAATTCAGATGTGAAAGATTGGTTGTTCTGGAAGAGTGGGGGGAAAAAAGCCTAAAGATTTAAAAAAAAATTATATGAGCAGATTGCATTGACATTAGTGTGGGACGAATTGTGGGAAAGCAGCTGTCAGAGTAATCATGAAATCATTAAAGTGTAATATAACATAAACACAATTTGTTACAACAAACAGCTGATATTTTATTCTGATGAAATTTAATTCATCATATAAACAGAATTAAAATTAAATATATCTAGGCTGTCTCACAGCTACTTATTTGGCACTCTTACAAAAACTTAGAAATGTAGCTGTTATCTATCCCGCATCACGCTCAGTGCCTAGCAGTGAACAGCCCCAGATCTCACGTTACCCACACCTTGGTTCCAGCCCAAGGTTCTTTCCTCTCCTCTTGCTGTTGGGACACAGCAGGAAAACCCTGGATTTGATTTCCAAGGTCAGTGGGAAAACTGTTTGCATTATAGCACCTAACTGCAGGGCAAATGTTTCGCACACGGAGCAGTAATTAAAAGAAAAGTCAGTATATTGCAGCAGTAGATCAATTGATTTCAAAGCTAGTACTAATCATATTTACATCACCTGTACTGAGCACAAATCTCCCTTCTGCTTTTCATGTTTATTTGCTAAAGAATGAGCAAACAATCAGCTGAATTTACATTTTGATGAACAAAACTCTTGTCAGACATATACAGTGTCTACAAACCCCAGAAAAAAACTGAGAACAATAGAATCATAAAAAATTTCTATGAGTAATCCAGAGAGGATATGAAGTATCCCATTTCTGTGTAATAATTATTGCCTTCCTCTCCTATGTTTTGATGATAAAATTCTCTATTCAAAGTACTCTAAGACTCATATTGATCTGCTTTTAATTATACATAGATTTCCACCAAGAAAACTGAAGTACTGAAGTGGCATTCAGCAACTTAATTTTGTCTGTTTTATTCAGTCTGTGATTAGGCTATAATTCTTCATTAAATGAAATTTCTTGTAAAGTATAGAGAGAAGAAAGAAAAAAAAACCCTGTTATAAACTCTTTTGCATGTTAGGAAATTCAAGTGCCATATACTAACTTTTGGGATAGACTAGCAAAACACTGAATTGCACAAAACTACCTAATATCCTTACCTTCTCTAGGATCAAAGCTTTAAAGAAAAATTTCATACCTATCCAAGGACAGAAATAGGTTTCATAACTGATTAAACTGAAAGGAGAACTTGAAGTTTACAAAATAGTATTAAAATTGAATATTTAATGTTAGCCATTAGTTACTGAGGAAAGTATGAGTCATAACTAAGATTATGGCTAGAGATTTGCTTCTATGCAAAACATTCAACAGCCTTCATTAATCCTATCCATGAATATTTGTGCTTGCATATTCTTCCTAACAAAAATATTTAAAAACTAAAAAAAATTAATAACATAGGGTATCTCTGAAACTTTTATAATAAAAAAAGTAAAGTTACAAAACTCTAATGAAGACTCTGCCACTTTTTTGATCACAAACACCCTTCCTTCACTTTGCCCTTACCTACCACCCCAAAAGGTGGGATTTTTGATTAGAGAACCCTGTGCCAGATATTACCTCAAGTCACCCTGTAATGAACCTAACATTAAATCTAATACAGAAAATTAGAAGTAAAATCCTGGATTAGTTTTTTCTTTACTCAAATGAGTTATATCAGAGTTAAGTTCACAAGTAAATAGTAAATCATGAGAATGAAGCTTTCAATAATGAATCATAAAAGCAGAACTAATCAGCAATAGCTTCCAGTAGCCTAAGCAATTTTAAAATTGTTGTACAAAGTATAAACTAGAAACATTCAAACTTAAGCAGATATGCTGCCAAAATTAAAGTTGATTGTATGGTAGCAATTGTCAGGAATTATTTGCTGATAACTCCTGTGTTTTGTATAAAAATTATATGAGCTTCATAGTATGGCTAGTAATTCAACAGAAGAATCTGGTGGAAGACATTAACTAGATAAATTAGAATTCTAAATAAAAATAATTATCTGTTCCAATATGTCAACATTTCCTATATTGTCGTGATTAAAATATACTAAAAAAAAATAAAATAACATGGTCTTTTCTGTTTACTTGTTCGTTTTTTCTTTGCCCACCTGTGCATTTTACTGAAATTATTATCAGGATTCTGCATATTTTCATTAACTCTTAACATCCCTATTTGGAATCTTCTAAGACATTCTGTACAACTCCTGCTCTAATTTCACCTTAAAAAAAAAAAAAAAAATTAAAAAAAAAAACAACCAAAAAACCAAAAAAAAAACCACCAAAAAAACCCCCACAAACAAGATTCAAGAAGATGATAACATTATATAAACGCATACAGTATTAGGCTAATGTTGAGGCTCATGTCACACAGCAACAAAAAGCACATGCCACAGTGTAGAAACTGAATTGGCTTATTTTAGTGCACAAAATAAAGATTAGAGATGTATTTCCTTTAATAAATTTGTGCAGGAAGAAGAATGTGCAAATTCTTAGAAACAAATATGAAGTAGGAAAAAACAGGACATTCAAAAACGCTATATAAAAATCGAGGGTAAAACATTGTCCTAGAGAACCTTTTTTCCTAAACAGACGGTCATTCTATTTGCTTTATGTTTTTCAGGTGTTCAAAATTCCCATAGATTTCTACAGCCTTTGTCAAGTTTAAAGGTTGGTTGGTTTTAAGTGCAACATATTGTCTGCAAATGTTTTACATGAGAAAACAAAATTTAAGGACTAAAAGTAAAATCAATTACTCCATTGTGAACATTTTCATAGCCACTAATGCCTACTAATTCTACAACATTGCCAGACAAACCAGTATTGCAGTTTGAGGGTGATATTAATTATATGCAAGAATAGACCTAAAATCAAAGGGTCTAGTGCTGTGCATCTTTATAAACACTTAGGTATTCAGGGACAATGCTAAATTCTCTTACAACAGTAAGGAAATTAAAGACAAATCTCTTTGTACCAAGAAGTAACTTCTACAAAACTAGAAAAAAATGGGGATTCTGTAAAAAACTAGGAAAAATGCTCAGCCTGGCATCCTGGGCTGGGCAACCCTGAAGCAAAAAATTCAAAAAAATAATCTCCTAAGGCCACAAGAGATTCTGAGACCTTCTCATCCAGTCACTAGCACATTTCTGTCTTCCCCTGTTTTACAATAAAAATAACCACTTCTAATGTTTTTTTCAACAAAATACAGATGTCTGTATGGACCAAATAGAATTATCTTGCACGCGAATTTTTGGCAGCGTCATGAAGTGAGAGCAGTGGCTCTTAGTCTTCGGAGGTTGCAAAAGTCCCTTCCTGTGTTCAGCTCAACAGAATTGTTCCAACTTTTGATTTCTAAGGATATATTATCCATTCTTTCCTACAGTGAAGGTCACTCTTCAGAATGTAAACAAATCTGAAGCCTTATAAGATTTCAAGTGGAGTGATTTTTACAGTTATTTTGATATAAAGTTTTGAGAACACCATATGGTGTTTTGAGCTCCAGGGAGAGCTGAGACCACTTTCCATGGCATAAAGGAGCTCCAGGAGAGCTGGAGAGGGACTTTGGACAAGGGATTGAGGGACAGGGCACAGGGAATGGCTCCCATTGCCAGAGGG
Organism: Cichladusa arquata; assembly: GCA_026413545.1. Classification (NCBI taxonomy): domain Eukaryota; kingdom Metazoa; phylum Chordata; class Aves; order Passeriformes; family Muscicapidae; genus Cichladusa; species Cichladusa arquata. The sequence goes on along the minus strand of JAOTQP010001652.1, from coordinate 40,366,882 downwards.
CAGGGATGGATGGGATACTGGGAAGGAGGGTGGTGGGGCTGTGGTGGGCACACAAGAGCACGACATGAACAGATGGATATGCATTTACAGCCTGGTCTTTACTTGCAGAAGAGCCCACCTGTGGCTGTGGATTCTGGGAAGCTCCATGAGATGGTTTTACTGACACATCATGTTATTTCTGGAGTTTCCCTGAAAAACCTCAAGTTGTGCTGTATTTTGTGAAGATAATGCCCAACCCACAAACCCCACCAGGAACAGTGCTGAGAGGCTTGGGAGCAGCAGCCGTTGCTCCTCTCGGTGGTGATGTCACTGGTGATGGCAGCACAAGCACGGGACCGAGCAGAAGGGGCAGGGAAAGGCTGCTCTGATGCTGACACCCCCCTGGGGAAGGGACAAGGTGTCCCTGTCCTGGCTCTGTCCAGGAGCTCAGGCAGATCCCCTCGGTGCCAGCTGCTCTTGGACCAACAGCCCCATCTATTTGCAGCACGAGAGGAGACGGGGGCAGGTGGCCTCGGGGCTGCGTGGCTGTGCCCCCCAGCAGGAGCAGGGATCCCACCCTGCAGAGCAGCCCTGCTGTCCTGGGCCACACCGGGACACTCCTGACTGCCAGAGCTCCTGCAGCCCACGGCTCACACCTGGGGCTTGCTCCAAGCTTGGGGCAGGAGCTGCAGGACGTGTGTGCAGGAGCAGGGAGGGGAGAGGGTCCAGGCTGGGGGCTCAGCTCAGGTTTGGGTCTCTCTGTCCCGGGTAGGCTCTGCCCTTTGGCTCCCATGCACAGACACAAGGACTCAGCCATTCCCCACATTTGCCCATCATTGGCTTGGACAGGCTCCAGCCCCTGGGGCATCAAAGATCCTGGGAAGGTGTTGGCTCTGCAGCACCAAAGGGGAGAAAGCCAGGCCAGCCCCAGCTCTGCTCCAGGGGCTGAAGCTGTCCCTAACCCAGCCCATCCCCACCTCCAAACCCAGGTCAGAACCCCTCAGGATGGACCCCAACGTGTTCTGAGTGACAGAAGTGACCTAGGACCACCTGTTCCAGCCTTACCATGGAACTGGGAGGAATGAAAAAGATCTGATTTATTAACTGCTGGGAAAAGGGTACAACAGGTGGCCTGGGGTCCTCAAAACCTCACGTGGAGAAACTAGTGCTTCTTCTTGCGACGTCTGGTGTTCATTCTGATCAGATGCAGCCCCTGCTTCTTGATGTCCTCCCGGCTGGGGATGTAGTCATGGTCTTCGTCCTCAAAATCCAAGGTGTCTGGAGGGGAGAGTGGGGAGGAGGGGCTGGGGAGGGTCTGGAGGCCACCTCTGCTGTGCCTATGTCCCTGGGAGAGCTGGCACATTTTGTCTGGCTCGTGGGATCTGGGAGAGTCCTTGTGGGCTTTTCCACCCCAGCATCCCAGGGTGACCTGTGGGACCTGGTGATGCCACTGTGGCCCCTCTCCAGTGCTGCTGGGGCTTCCTGTAAAGGTCTGGAGATACAGTGAGGTGGGCACAGCTCCTGCTTTGCTGAAGAAAGGTGGTGAGCTGCCAAAAGCTCTTTGCCTCTTTCAGGAGCATCCATGGGAAGAACCAAGAACTGATTATTCTTCACAATCAGGTGATTTTGAAAATGATGGTGTCCCCTCTTGCCCCACAACATCTCTCCTTGTTCCTGCAGTGGCTTAGTGTTCATCATGCCACCACCTGCCTTTGTTCTCCCACATCCTTGCCTGAAACCACCACCTGTGTCTGAAGCCTTGGAAACAGCCAAGGTCAGCCTCAAGACCTGGAGGCAATTTGTGAGTTGGTGTCTGCTGGGCCACTGGGAGAGAGACAAGAGTTTCCAAAAATCCCAGGGGGCGGGGGCTGGGACATTGTGGGACATGTTCCCACTGTGCTCTCCTACCATCTTCCCTAGCCTCTTCATCCTCGAAGGAAATCTTCAGGTTGTGGGTTTCTTCTGCAGTTCTTTTCTCCAGAAGGGTCCTGACCTTGGCAAAAGTCTGTGAAAGACAGCCTGGGTTAAGTGCTGGGTGCCACATTGAGGTACCCTATGGGTGGCTCAGCCATCTGGGGCTGAACTGCTCCATGACTTTTCCCTGAGGCCTTGCTGAGGAAGGGTGACTGGGTGGCCACCTGTGAGGGCCCTGAGTGTGTCCCAGGGGCACACAGGGGACCCCTGTACCTCGCTGTGCTCATCAGTGCTGTCCTCGGGCCAGGCTGCCAGCCTCTCCTTCAGGAACTGCAGCTTCCTCTCACACTCCTGCAGCTTCTCCTCCAGCCCCACCACGGCAGCAGAGTCCTGCTGGGGGAGACAGAGCCACCCTGGTGGGGACAGCGGGGCCCTGGCGGCAGTGGTGGCTGTGCAGGTGCTCCTGCACTGTGCACTGTGGCCCTGCTCCCTGGAGCCCCTGGTACCTGGCCAGGGATGAGGATGCCCTGCAGGTGGAGGTACAGGTTGTCAATGATGTTCTCAAACTCGATCAGGCGTTTCTGGTTCTGGGCCATCTGGGCTCGCATCTGTGCCAGCCGGGCCTCCTCCTGCTGCAGGCTCTGCCTCAGCTCCTCCTCCTGCAGCCTGGAGCCAGCCACACCCGGGTCACACAGCTGCAGAGGGGTGCAGGGACACCCCAGAGCTGTTCCAAAAGCTCTTCAGGTTTCCCCACCCCCAGCTACAGCCCAGCTCCCTGCTGCTGGCAGCACTTCCCATGCCAGGCAAGGAGAAAGGGAGCTCAGGGACCCCAGTGGGAGGTTTGGGTGCTCTGCCAGCCGCAGACCTGGGAGCTCAGAAACCCTCCCAGGGCAGGAGGAGTGCATGGCTGCAGTGGGGTGAGGTCAGGGTGCCTTTGGGACATGTCCCCCCAAGGGTGGTGGCCTGGTTGGCACAGTTGTGTGAGGCCTGCAGCACCTGGTGGTGCTGACAGGCTCATTGAACTTCAGAGTAGCCTGCTTCAACTCCAGCTCCTCCAGTGTCTTCTTCAGCTCCGTCTTCCTCTCCTTGCACTCATCGATGTGCTGCTGCAGGTTCCCCAGGGACCTCCTCTGGGCCTCGATGCTGCTGGGGATGTCCTGGCCAGGGGAGACACAAGGGCTCAGCCCAAGGTGCTCCCTCTGGAAGCAGAGCCTGGTGGGGGTTACAGCAGCACGGAGCTCTGCAGCCTTGGTCATGGAGAAGGGCAGCAAAGAGGGGCTCTGGGGGCTCCAGGGACAGGAGAGCAGGCAACTCCACAGGGAAACAGGGGGAGCAGAGAGGTTGCAGGTCCCCAGCACTCCAGCAGCCCCAGGCCTTAGCAGGGATGGGTTTGCCATTACCCAGAGGCGGGAACACTGCAGGGCAGTCTTTGCCTTCTCCATCTTGTCGGTCACAAAGGCCTCGCGCTGCATCTTGGCCTTGGCAGCCTCCATGTCAGTGCCTGGGGTGGCAGGGAAGGAGCAGGGCAGGATGGCAGTGCCTGTGCCCACGTCCCCCCGCCCCCCCGCCCTGCCCCCTGCCAGCCACTCACCCACCAGCACGTCCGAGGAGCTCAGTTCCTGCTCTTCAGA
>JAOTQP010001652.1:40306591-40361045 GCA_026413545.1 Cichladusa arquata | reverse complement strand
CATAAAAAAATCTGAATTCCAATTCCTGAAATAATAAAAATAAAAAAAAAAAAATTTACAATATTTTTTTGAGACTCCAGGTAACTAAGGTAAAACCAAAATGGCACATTTCAGAGACATCAATTTTTTTTTAGAAAAATAATTCTTGCCAGTGTAGTTAAGGTACATATTATAAATTCAGGAACAGTAACAGGTAGGTATCATCATGTACCACTGACTTTATTGGAGCTTTAAAATCTGTGACTGTTTAAATGAAAAGGCTGTCAGAAGCTACTAGACTGGTACTAATGAGCAAAAGGGTAATAAGGTAAGGTTAAGCAAATGAGCTGCAGGATATAAAACATATTTGCACTCTTTTCCTTTTTTCAATTTTCCTTTCAGAAAGTACTTTTACTGGATATCTTCCTGTTCATAACTTCAGCACTGCTCATGCAAAGATTTGCACAGTTGGAGAGCTGGATCTTTATTCTAACAGGACTAAGAGTTTGCAAAAATATTTTTTTTTTCTGTATTTCATTACATTGCTAAGCTATTTCAACAACATAGCACTGAAAAATGTCATCTTTCTTCAAATTTTCTTGAATTTGAAAACCTCACTCTTTCTGCTGCTGGACCAAAAATTAATGCATGCTCATTGCTTAAGGATTTTTCAGAAATTTTAGCTCATTGCACCAAATTTATTACTTTTAATATTATTAAGACGTATTCCATCTAAATTTGGAAAAATAAAAAAATCTAGTTGCAAATTATTTTAAATGGTCAAGCATATCTTTATCCAATAAAAATTCATGCAGATATACAGTGCTACTTGTATGTTTTCCAGATGGACTTGCAACCCAATTATCTGGAATTAGACAAAGTTCAAGAGGTTAGCTGAATAATTTTAAACATATCTTCAAGTCAATCTTTCAATTTTTCCATTCAGAAAATACTTACCTCTTTAAAAAAAAATCCAGAAAATCTACTTAGAACCTGCTAACCAGAACCCTCAGTGTTATTTAAAGAATTAAATATCTTTTAACCCAGATGAAAGATAATATTACAGTTATCCAATAGAAATCGGAAAACAAAATTGGATACATGTATGAAAATTTAAAACTATATAGACTGTAGAAACTTTTATCCTGAATGAATGGCATCTAAAAAGAGATAAATAATGTATATGGTAGTCTGTAAATTTCAAACTGATTAATCAAAGATTATTTGAGATTTTATAATATTTTCATAGAAGTCCATAAGGAACCTTCTGTTTGATGATACCTTAGAAATAGACATGATATGTAGAAAATTTCCTTCCACCAAGTGACTTGCAAGCTGCCTACTAAGAGTCAAAAAGCTAACTGCATTCAGTGACACTATTTATTTGGGGTGAAAGTAAATATGACTATTAAATCAGATAAGTGAAAAGCTGATTTGATTTTATTTCCTTATGTCTCATTCTGTAAGAGAATGTGGGTTTATGTCACCATATTACTATAATGCCAATATGGGGAGGGGACTAAAATACCTCAGGCTTCCCTCTCCCTCCCACTCCAAAACCTCCCTGTACACTCTAACCAGAGATTATCAGGCCCTCTCATTAACAGTTTGGTATTTGCTGAATGGTATTCATCTTAATAATAAAATTTAAAGTTTATTCCATTTTCACAATGAATGACTAAAACCTTAAAGTACATATTAAATAATGCTTCTAGTTTGTACAGATCTAGAATAATGCACTGCCTAATGCTCAAGGCATGTCTCTCCAACATCTTTCTCCATCATTTCAATAAAACAATATACATTGCTTATGACACTTCTATTCTATTTCAAATTTATTAGTCTACTTTAAGTTTCTAGATTTATTATTTCATAATATTTACTGATGCCAATAATTTATCTCACTCAGTGCCTTGTTTAACAAGGAAGGCATTTTTATTTGCATTTTGGACACAGCCACTTCACAAGCTCTGTGTGTCTTACATGTGTTCCCAAAAATCTGCTAGTGTTCTTTGCAAGAACAAACTATTTCTAGTCCCATTTCATGGTAGAAAATTGGTGTCCATTATTATCTTGACTACAACTGTCTGAAATTTCACTTACAGCAGTAACAAACAAAATCTGTATATTCTAAAGAACTTGCAAACCAAAAACAACAAAAATATACAATGTACTGGGGACACATAAGGTATTAAACTAATTATTATTTAATGTATTTTGAAAAAATTAAATAAGTTAACTTTTTAAATAAGAAATAACATGAGAATGAGCCAAAACAGGATTCTGTATGCCAGAAAAATAATTTCTAAAAAAATTAACAACCAAACCAAAACAGCCACAGTCTGAATTGGGGGCACCCAAACTGGTATTACTAGGATGTGAAAGTAGAAGACAAGGATAAAAGTTGATGACTAGATGAAACTAAACAGTATTTTATTTTGAATGCATTTGCTGCACAATCAAATGAGACACAGTAAAAAGGGTGGTGGATAGAGAAGTCTGTAGAATGAATAAAAATTAATTATTTACTGTGAAGAAAAAGATAGCAGCCTGTTGCTACATGGTAGGAGGAACAGCATAACTCACGGGTGTTATGACTATGTCATGACTGTTAATGGGCTGTTAAAACAACAAAAGACGATGAAATTTTTGTCAAACTTTTGGGGGGAGAAGAGATGGAAGAAAAAAATATTAAGTGTAGCAGAGATTAGAACTGTTTAGTCTGCAGGGCAGAGATACATGATTCTGAATAACCTTACTAATGTTGTTTCTTATTGCTCTCCACACTACTTAAACAAGAATCCTATACTTTAAAAAAGAAACTTTGACCTACATGGCATCTACGGCTGGGACAAATAGAGCTCTCAAAACTTCACCTGAACAAGATTTTAACATCCTATCTAAAGCTGCAGCAACTTATTACTATAGCCAAGCAGACTTTTTCCAAAAAGATTTGAGAAACCTTAGTTGCACCTTTACTAATGCACATTAATATGAGCAATTAAATTTGTTCATGCTAAGAAGTTCAGTGCTTCTATACTTAGTTACTTCAAATTAATTCTCTTTATTTCTCTGAATAAGGATTCTAGGCTTCAGATGCTAGGTAATTATATATGCATTACATGACTAGAAGAAGACAATTTCCAGTGAGGAAAAATGATAATGAGTATACAAAAAATTATAAAAAATTATACACAAATTGCTGTCAAATGAAAGTTGGAAAAGAGAACAGTTCTAACAATTTCTCAACTTTCAGTTATAGCACCCAGATAACATTTGCACTAAAACCATATGTAACTCTTTTTGATAGAAATGGCTTCTAAGTATATAGAAAAGATTTAAAGTGCTTTCTCAGTTCATTCATTTGTGAAAGTGTGATAACTTAAGAATTATAAGAATTTTCAAAATATGTACCATTTAGGTTTCTTCCTAACTGATGGAAGTTTTTATCCATCTCCACTTATAGCTGAGGTTAGCTAATACCTGCAAGCCATTTCCAAGTTTCTAAGTGTATTCACAATATCTAAAGTTTTCAGCTTCCAGTAAGCTATGTGTTACCTTCAAAGCAGTGGCAGGAACACAGTAAAAGCAATAATGTAATGTCAATATATTATTTGAGTCATATCTTTTGAGATACAATATTAATAATTACATGGCCATTCTAATTTATATTTCCAATGTTCTTTCTCTGATCTTCCATGACAAATTTCCTATGAAAATATAACTTATTAATTAAAACCAAAAAAAAGTAAGAAAATTCATGTCTCTCAAAGACTATGAATATGTTTATGTTCCCACTCTGAATTTCATACATTAGAGTGGTCATTTTATTGAGACTGTACTTGTAATTTCAGAGGGCCACTTGGTGTATAAATTGCCTTGAATTGGTCCAATCTATGCATTAACTCTTAGAAGTTTCCTAATCCTCCCATGCCTTAATTAAAATTAATATGAAACTATAGTGATTTACACTTCCACAGAAAAAGACACAAAGTTTTAAAGATTAATGACCCTGGGATGAATGCCAAGACAGGATATGCTGAAACGAGAAGGCATGCAGGTTGTGTGAATCCACTTTACTGCTCTTCAGGAGGACACAAAGAAGGAGTAGCAAAAACAGCCATGATAGTAGATACAATGCAACACTTCAAAGCGTGTATCAGAAATTACTTTTTTATTAAAGAAGAAAAGAATTACACTAAAAAATGTTGGAAGACAGCTGATAAAAGCATTGAGACAAGTCTCATTACACAGGGCAATATATCAGAAGTTATTATGTAAAAATAGTGGTTTTTCAAATGTGTGTTGTTTCTGAGGCTTATCTGATTTGTCTAATTTCCTTTCTCTAGAAATCATTTAGTCTATCTTAAGCAGGAGTGATCTTAACTTATACTGACAAGTTCATCTTTACTTTCCCTCTAGCAGTTACAGTTTAAGTTGAAGCTTATATTTCAAACAGTCTGAAGAACTTACATTTCATCACAGTAGCACTCAGCTATCGTTGCCTAATCATAGTAGGATGCTTTCTCTACCCATATGAAGATATAAAGCAAAATAAAATAAAAAGAAGCAAAAAAAAAAAAAAAAAGGTTTAGCAAAATATGAATCTGCAAGAGATCACAAATTTAAGACATTACAAGCATAGGTGTGCATGAACATGTACACACATAGCAAAAACGCATACAAGAACTGCAGAAGTATTCTCCTTTTCCTGGAACCAATCCCTTTGTAAACTTTCTGGTCACTTTTGAATTCCCTCCTTTCTTTAGTCTTTCAATTTATGATTCCATTAACCTTCACAAAAGCTGTTAAATTTATTGCTGATTTTCCCTGAAGAAGGACTGGCTAATGACTGACAGAATTTTTAGTGCAGAAAGTTCTCTGAATATTTGTATAACTCAATTATATTATCATAAAGTAATGAATTAATTTACTTAAAAAATAAAACATGAAAAAAAAAATTAGTTTCTTCAATTTTAGGGCAAAAAAGAATTGACAGTTTTGATTCACAGACTTTAGACACCGAAACCGCAGTACAGGATTTTCCAGAGTTTGACTGAAGTTACACTTAGCAGATTTTTAATTTTTGAATTAAGTCAGTAATTAAACTCAAAATTTCATCTGAAGACTCCAAAAAAATCAGTCAAAATAAGAAATGGCTCATCTTTTTTTCCATAAGGAAAACAATGAATTTAGACTGGAAGGTTAATTTCTAATTAGGAGCAGTGTATTCCAAAACTCCTAGTGTTCCTGGATAACATGATTTGCTAGTTGTCATTACTTGTTTTTCATTACTTAGGATATGCTCCTATCACACTTTTTCATGATGTTTCCACTCCTTAACTAAAATTTGATGAAGACTGAAAATCAGTGTTTCTCCAAATAGCCTGCATACTGCAGACTATTGGAGAAAGTTCTACACTGACTTCACCAGTTATTAAAGGCACAAAATATGATAGTGAAGCTGACTGTAGAATTGTAGAATTGCCTGCTATTGCAAAAAAATTTTTTTAAAAAAATAAATTAGGAAAAAGCAGCTTTGTCATTTACTAAAAGAGTATAATTTTTATAATTGCCTGTCATGCAGCAGCATGTTGGATCAATGCTAATCAAAGGTGGGGACAGACCAAAGTTAGAAGATAATTTAGAAAATGATCAATGAAAAAAAAGCAATTTGAAAAAAACTAAATAAGTGTTTTTGTACGACAGCCAATCATAAACTATACCAGAATGAGAAAAAAAAGTCTTTATAGACAATAATTCAGGTTTTACTTGAGCTTATACTTTTTCAGTAATGTCACTACTAATTAATACTAAGTACCATAGTAATACTAATAAGACCATAGTTTTCCAGAAATCAGTTCCAAATGAACTACTATTTCCATTTCACTGCAGCCAGAATCTCCTCTAGGAAATATTTCCCCAAGGAACCATGCTCAAGATTTTTCTGTGCTATCATTTCACAAAATATGATATTTCACAGTCTACTTGTAACTATCTTAATCTACAGGTAAGTTATAGTACCACACATCATGAAAATGTATTTTTTCTTCTATCTTATTTGGAGACAAGGGAAGATCTTAGACTTGGGGCACCTCAAATTTGGTTCTCTAGCTCTTTTTCAGCAGTCCTGAGGAGACATACTATAGACCTCTGTTGCAGCAACCACAGTCAGCTCTCCCCTTGTGATCCTTGTAAGCGTAATTCCCTTCACGTTCCACTGTCTCCTCCAAGATTACAGCTCAATTTTCTTTGCCATCTCCAAACACCAATTGCTGCATAAATCCTGTTTAAAATTGGCTTACAATAATTTTATTGTCAATTTACAATTTCAGACTGAAGGAAAAGTAAACACACAGATGACTAAACAACCACAATTTTCACTAGAATGCACATAAAAGGAGATCGAAAAACCAAAGATATAATTTTGAAAGAAGACAGAAAAATGAAAAGAAGCATGTAAAAGCCTTTTACTTATGTGTTTCCTTTTCCTTTAACCCAACCCCAGCACAGAGATACAAAATCCTAGCAGAAGAGATTTTGTCTTTTGATAAGTTAGAGCCATTTCTTCATTTGTACCATGCTAATAGGTTTTAATCTCAAAAAGCATGTGTCTCATCATCACACTATGACTGTGCCAGACTATAGATAAATCAAAAATAGCTGTAAGCATTGTCTCTGTGATACTAAATAGTTCAAATCAAAACTGTGTGACTATTCTAGTTCTGCTTCTTGAGTAAGCTTGTATTTCGAGATGCAATAATTAGGCTTCTTTTTGCACAAACTGCCTAAAAAAGCCTTATGCACACTTGTAGCAGTGTGATGTAATACAGTCAGCTTTCCTCCTTATTTCCATACCTACACATACACCTTAAACTAAGCTCACCTCATTGATCTCTCTTATTTCTGTATTTTCCACACAGAGATGGGCTGCATGCCTTCAAAATATGTTATTTTGCAGAGAAAACAGAAATTTTTTTGGTGGTGTATTAACATTAAAAGGAAAAAGACCTCCAACTTGCATTCTAACCGAATTAAATGTGCCTTTTATTCAATAGAAAGTGTTATTACATCCATTCATAGCCATCTCAGATAAAAAAATAATGCTGTCAGATAAAAGTGCTTTTATGCCATCTACCAGTGCATCAGTTAGGAGAAAGATGCCATCATAAAACACTAGATCTGTTAGATTTTATAGGCCACCTCTTCAGACATCAGCCATCTTTGTGGTATCATTAAAGTCACAAATGAAGATTCATTTTACCCATTTTAGGGCAGGTAAGGAGTACTAACCAATTCCACACACAAGTGATACCATGATTATTACTTGATCTCATGTCATAGTCAAGTCTTTTATATTTCAAGAGTTTTCAATATACATTCTTAGATTATTGCAGAGATTCATCCAGGACACAGGTATCCTATTTACTCCCCACTAATAAACAAAAACTCTTTTGCATATATTAACAACATGACATTTTAGATTCTTTCTTGACTTGTTTATTAGTCTTTTGGGCTCATCAGGATATGCACCATCATAATAGTATCTGGCAAAAACTGGCACCTACCTTCTTTGTGTTCTCAAATAATGAATGCCCCCTGATGTGTACACAGATGTATTCTCTACACAGACAGCAAGAAAGGGAGGATGACTCCACAGTAAAAAAAAGTCAAACAAACTAGTAAAAGGATCCAGTATTGCATTTAATTCCTTTTTAGTGCCAAATGTACTAGGAGGTATTAATCTTTAGTATAGAAAACATTAATCTCACTAGTAATGTATCTGCAACATTTTCTAAGATAAAGGATAAATTTGAAATATATGTTTCCCCTGGCTTGTGGCAACCAGATAGAAGCACAAAAACAAAACAAAACAAAACAAAACAAAAAACCAGAAAAAACAAAACAAAACAAAAAAACCCCAACAACCACAAAAACCGAAAAAAATCAAAGATAAAAAAACCCAACAAAAAATAAAAAAAACCCTAAAAACAAACGGACAGAAAACCCATAGCATTTCTTCTGGTATCCCAGGTCCTGCTGGACATTCAGTTGCAACAGAAGGAATGGGGAGGTAGTGACACAACCTGAAGATGTGTTTATATACATTGTGATTAAAAGTAAGGCTGTATTCTCCAATGACAATCCATCACCAGAATTTTGTAGAACTGGGGCCTGCTAATCAAATTTTCCTATTCCTGAAGAAATCTCAGAGGTAAGCCTGAAAAATATTGATTGCCTTGTAGGTTTGATACATATTTGGGCTGACATTATTGAAGTTATGCTACACTTCAGAACCCTTCCTCTTGATTTGTGTGACTTTCAAAAAAAAAAAAGTTAAATGCTACTCACATCTGACCCACTTTTTTAATCTACAACAGACACCTTTTACTAACTGTCTCTGCATAAACTAATAAACTTTTTTAATCGGTATTTTAATTAGAAGATAATTAAATAGCAAAGCTGGGTACTTCCAAGATACACAAAAAGATTGTTTTATCAATAATAAAAAGATTCTCAGCTCATTTTAATGACACTGGGACTGGGAATACCAATTTAAGGCAAAATGAATAGTGCTTAGAAACAAGCTGCATAGCACAGCTCTCAACCAAAGAAAAGTGAATATGTTATTCACACCTTAAATAACAAGGGTACAAATAAGAGCCTGCTTTGGATTTGCAGGGTAAAATGCACACATCACCAATGTGCCTCTCTTTAAGTGTGATTTATTTTTCATCACTGCTTTTATTTCCTTGTACTCACAGTTATCAGGATAGTTCCTAATTTTTTGCATTTAAAGATATTTCTTTCCATGTGTCCCCATATATATATTTATATATCTTACTACCTGTAAATTCAGGGCTTATATGCTAAGTACTAGAAATGCTTCTACAATAACCTAGACCTATCATCTAAAATGAGGAAGCAAGTATACCTGTATTCCATAGCCTGTATTTATTCTGCAACTTCTAACACAGCATTTTAAAAGGGCACAGATACAAGGTCTAATGACCAATTCACTTCCATTTATATTTAAAAAAAGAGAAGAAATCCAAATTTCTTTTGGTTAACTGCATGCATTTTTCTCCTGTACTGTGTATTAAACAGGACCTATAAAAATTTCTATGCAAATAACACAAATAATATTCATAAGACATCAATGTCTTCTGAAGTCAAATGTACACTGAAAATGCAGAAACATGTATGGATAAAGTAATATTGTTCAGATATTTTTGATCATAGTGAATAAGAAATGGTCCATTTACAATGTTTAAAGTAACAAAAATTAATCTGGAAAAACTTAGAAACAGCATCTGACAGGAAAGATATGGAGTACTAGAAATTTTCATTTTGACCTCACTACATAATTGATGCACACTGACTTACATCTGGAGCTTGATAGCCCATGACTAAATTAGCAGCAGTGATGTCTCCTCTTGTGTAAGACTTTCCTGCCTCCTGACCATTCACCAAATTCTAATTGTGTGAGTTCTCATAGTTACAATTGTGTATCTATGTACAACTAACATATTCCCAAGACTGAGCACCCTTTGGCTTTATGGATTCCTACTCAAATTTTACCTGTTGCTTCTTTGCCTTTCAACTTAATATTAGAGGAAAAAAATGTGGTCCATCAAAATATTTAGGCACAGCTTTGGTCTGGTAAAACTTAAATTTATTTTAGGAATTCCAAGTATTTTCTGAACACTGTTACCTATTCTATTGTCACAGCACTTGGAAAGTCTAGTCAGAAGACAAGGGTAGGGTGAAGTAAATGCAAGACAAACAGGCTCAAATAGTTTCTGTGTTCAAGCATACAACATGACTTAAGACAGAACACTGGGGAAATGCACTCCAATATAAGCATTTCTATGCTTTTATTCAGATACCATATTCACAGTCAATAAATTTTCACTTTTTGAAAAACAGATTCTCTGCTTTTCATTAGTCACTACTTGACAGATATTTGTGGCTATTCTTTTCATTAGGTATTCTTGCTGGTCTAAATTGATCTAGAGTGAAATACATTGCAGTAGGCTTTGATGAAAACCAAACTTATGTCTTTATATTTTAATCAGAAAAGGCTGAGTCTCAGTTGTTGGTTACATGACATTCAAAATTATCTTCTATCATACTTTGGGCTAAATTTCATCTAAAGGAGGAAATAGTCCAGAACTCCACTGCCCTTGTAACTGATCAGAACAGAGGATGAAATTTGACCTTTAGAGTTCACTTCCAAGTGAACATTAATGGTCCACAGTTTCATTACAAATACTAAAAGAAATTACAATTTACCATGAAACTCACTGCAGACAGAAGTGCTGACAACTTTCTTAGCACATTGTGTTTTCCTTTTGCAGGTGAAGCAAATCTGTTTCATGGCTAGAAGTCTCTAAAATCCCCAACAAAACCCGAACCAAAAAATCTAAACCAAAGAACTATACATAAAATCTTCTAACATCTCTTATAATCATTATGACATCTGATAAGTGTTATGAATGGTTATATGAACACATGTACTACAAGCCTCTATTTCAGAGATTGGCACTTTACACAAATCAAGGTAGCAAGACAATTCCCTTCATTTTGTGACATACATGCTATTTTTGGTTGCATACACACCCCTAAAGGAAATAAGGACTTTCACTACCTTATGTGCTATCCCAGTAATTGTATACCATGTGTGTATCCTACTAACAGAATTTACCCTCATGGATAATAATGTGGGGTAAACAAGCAGCTGCCTTTCCACCTGCACCGCCAGCAAACTGCAGCAGGCCAGTGGAGATGGTGCTCGTTATGTCTGGGGTAGAGTTAATTTTCTTCATACTCACTGATGTGGGGCTGCACTCCAGATTTGTGCTGTTGATAACAAAGAGATGTTTCCATTATTACTGAGCAGCATTTAGAGTAGTGAGAACACTGGGGGTGCATAAGGATGGGTAAGGGGACACAGCCAGAGCTGTTGACTGCCACTAACCAAAGGGATATTCTGGATCATTTGGCATCATGCTCAGCACCTAGAGCTGGAGAAAGAAGGAGGAAGGGGAATTTTTGGAGTGACTGCATTTGAATTCCCAAGTCCCCATTAGGCATGATGAGGCACTGCTCTCCTGGAGATGGCTGAACACCTGCCTCTCCATAAGAATTCCTTGTTTTACTTTGCATATGTGCACAATTTTGCCTTGTTTATTGAGCTATCTTTATCTCAATTCATAAGGTTTTTTTTTTCTTTTAGTCTTCTGATTCTTCCTGATCCCACCTATGGAAGAGTGAGCCAGTGGTTCCGTGGGACTGAGTTGTCAGCTGGGGTGAAACCACAGCAAGAGGGTCCCTCAGCTGCTGGCTCATTGGTATCCCTTGGCAGTAGGCAAAAATAGTCTACTCTACCATTCTTGCAGTAACTGCCCCTTCTTTCCTCCCATCTTTGAAAGATAGTAATCTATTAAGTACCAAATGATTTTTTTTTCCTCCCATAAATACCTATTGATACAAAGTTTCCTTAAAAATTACTATTGTGCTAAGCTGTAAACAGATCGAGTCCCTGGGCTCTTTCAAGGAATCTATTTGGAGAAAAGGAAAACAAAACTTCACTTTTCTTTGACGCATTTACTGGACCATGGAGATGAATTAAAGGCTGTGCTTTGTTTTCTTTTCCTTTGTTTCACTTGCTGTAAATTCATGCCTTGCATCACACTTTACAAAGGTGGGTGTTCTGTCCCAGTGTTTTTGTTCAGAATAAGCAGACCAACTAGGAATGAATAACGCCATAAGAATGCATTTGAAAGAAACTTCTAAGGATAGAATCAAAAGGATCATGACAAGACTAAGCACATAGGATAAATTACTTCAGTAAGATCATAAGACTCTTTAAAGGCTTTTATGGGAAAAGAAAAAAGAAAAAATGTAAAAAAAAGAAAGGCTAAATTAGTGGTTCTAAGTCAATATTTCGATTCCTGACACTGCTACCATTTACAAAAGTGGTTCATGAATATATCTTGTCGTGAATTTTTGAGTAAAAAAAAGCTGAAAAGGAGAGTGGCTGATATTAAAAAAATGAAGGCTAGATCTAAAAATCTAATGAAAGTGAGAATCCCCCAAATACTGTATAAATAGAATAGAATGTTTCATTTAGAACAGACTTCTAATATTCATCTTGTTCAGCTACTTGGCTGCTTCAGCAATGATGAAATGTTTAAGTTTGTTATTGAGAGCATTGCCCACATGCCCCTATAACACTGACAGGATTGGGGTACTAGCCACTTCTCTAGGAAGCCTGTTCTAGTATTTGCCCAACCTCTTGGTAAGGAAATGCTTCCTAATGTCAAGTCTGAATCTCCCCCAATACTAATCAGAAATTTAAGATTCTCTCAGATTATGTCAAAATCCCACTTATTTAATTTTAAACAATAATCTCTATTAAGAAAATATTTGAAAATTACTGTGAGGAAACAAATGGCACAATCTACTTGATGATATCACTCATAAATAATGAATTTGTTACTGAAGTCACAGAATTGAGGAATGATTGATTTTAGAAGGGATCTTAAAAATCATCTAGTTCCAATCCCTATCCACAGACAGGGCCTCCTCCCATTAGAGCAGGATGCCCTGTCTCATGTGGTCTTGAACACTTCTGGGGATGTGGCAACCCCAGTCTTCTCTGGGCAACCTGTTCCTGCAACTCACCACCCTGGCAATAGAGAACTTATTCCTGTTATCTAATCTTAAAACCCTCTTTCAGTTTAAAGCCATTTCTCATTGTCCTATTACTACATACCCTCACAAAAAGTTCTTCAAAACTACAAAACCTTGGTAGTAGGTTTTGTAGGTGCTGGGAGGCTGCAGTCAGGTGTCCCTAGAACCTTCTGCAGGCTGAACAACCCCAACTCTGTTATTTTAAACAATGAAACACTAAAGAAGTCAGAATGGCCACACAGATAAAAAGTTACTGGAAATTTCCTAACTGGTCAAATTAAAAACACAATAAAACCAAAATGAAAAAAAAAACCAACTCAAAACAAACACCATCATCACAGCTACATTTCCTTTGTCTACATCACAGATTGAAAACTATGCTGTTGACTAATTTGATCTGAAAATATTTGAATTAAGTGGCATAAACAATCCTGGACAACTAGAGATGACTCTAAACTTAAAATGAGATGATTGAACCTAAAATCACCCTTTCCTTGTATTCTATCAGCCCCAAAATGCAGTGGGTCCTGGAGAGGCAATCTGGCAGAAAATATCCCATTTTTATGCCTTTATCACCATAAGTTGCCATCTCCAGTTCTCTTTGAGCTTCACCTACATGCTGTGGAATGGTGATGACTGCCTGAATTCCATTAAGGCATGGAATTAAATGCTGCAAACCATCTTTCTGAACAATGTAACTTTAATAGATAGAAAAGGTTTCTTCCAAAAGTGATCTCAGTCACACTGCAGTTTAGGTTAGTTTTGTCTAAAACAGAGTGATGCCCTGTTCATAATCTTTCAAAAATACTCGTGTGACAGACCAGTTAGTATACCAAGATCAACACACTTTCCATGAAGGATGAAATTGCAACTATGTAAAAATGCTGACCACACAGGAAAGGAAATCCCTCAAGGGTTAACTGTTCCACAGTAATCACATCTATCCCTAAGAAGTCATAATACAAATTAGCTAGACTCACTCATTATTATACACAGGCATTCATGCTACTACAGGTGCTTTAACTACTCACTTAGCAATAGTTGAACTCATATTAAAGAATTATGTTGAACAAATAAATGGAACTTGACAGTGCAATGCTCAGAGCTGTGTTTAGCAGTTCACATTATGGAATAGGATCAATGGAGAACATGGTTTCACCTATTGATATTTTCTTCAACGTAAAAATGAAAAAAAAAAAAAAAAAAAAGCCTGTGATATTAAAAACTGACATAGATGATGCTTGGAACTTTCAGACATGCCAACACAGACAAAAATCAATCTGAGATGTAGGAAAGTGCTATTACTTCATGAAATGATACTCTGCTTCTCTGAAAACAACACAAAGAGGAATGACAGTAGAAGCAGGAAACATGAAGAGACTAATTCTGCCACCCCAAAAGAACATCTACAACCAGTCAATGATACACAAGCTGGAAAAGCACAAAAGTGTCACTTCCTTTACTCTCAGATCTCGTATCAGTGAAAAGAGATCACAGAGAGAAGAGCATTACAAGTGGTAAGATATGACACACAAACTAGTGGAAGTGCTAACATCTGACAAAGAGAAAAAGAGTAAATCGACTGAACAACACCAATCCTACACCACCCAAAGACCAGATGCTCTTAGGACTTCTAGCCATTGAGGGCATTTATTACATCTTAGAGAAGAGTTGATATTTTACTACCTTTTTTTTTCTCCCCAGAATCCCTGCAAGGACACCTAAAACTTCTTCAGGCCATCTGCCTTTCTTTGGCTGGCATAGTCCTACAGAACAGCCATAGTGGGTCAATAAATTTACCTGCTGTCTTAGGACAGAGATATTACTGTGGAATGTGTTCAGAAATTGTGCCATTAGAGGACACATTCAGAGTATTACAAGTTACCACAGATCAGTCCTTCCTATCATTCTTACAATATGGTTAAGAGCACAGTGCAATGAATACAAAAATCTTTATTTATTAATAGGACTATGTAAAGACCACGTAGCATGGCTACATCTTATACTGGTAGGTCTCCAAATATTTGTATTGTGGGCAAATGCCTCACACCAAAATGCTTTTATTTAGTTTTTAAAGACAAATTATAGTTTGTTCCTGATAAGGAACATATTCTCAACTGATAAAAAATATTAAAGTGATGCTTCACCCATCCTAAACATCGTACCTTGATAGCCTGCTGGAAGAGTCCTTGCTCTGTCCTGGAACTGGTTTTTAAATCACTCCTCAAGAGTTAAGAACCTTGTCCTGTGATATGCAAAATCAAAACAAGACCAAAGTCTTTACTACAGAAGATCTATGGCTAAAGTATTCATCCAAGATGGGTTTGGTTCCTTCTGTTCTAAAGTAGGATCCAAACTTTCCAAGAAATTATCTTGACATCAAATCACAGCTGGCCTTTCTTCTCATTAGGAATTAAAAAATCACATGCATGTACCATTATACAGACAAACTCAACAGCTTTAACAGCAGGAAACACAAACACCTTATCAGCTGAACAAAGTGGAGAAGGAAAGGGAATTGCAGAAATCCTGAAAGTATGTATCTACTGCTTTAATGGGGTATAAACTTTAAAATTAGAGTGAAGAGCACACCCTTGGGCCTGAAAAGCTTAAAGCACATTTTTAAAGATGACAAGACACCTCTTGGGTTTGTGGCCACTCATTTCTAGCAGCTTAAGACCTTCACTAATTTGCATAAATGAATGTATGCCAACACATGATGACAAAAAAAAAGAGAAAATGAAAACAAAAAAGGAACTCAGCATTTATTAAGGAAACTTTCATATTACAACAACTTATGAGAATAAAAGTTCACGAGATTCAAGTGTATAGTTTTAACCTTTTGGTTTAAATATTTCAGGGAACACAACTATCAATCATGCCAAGGAAACATCTATTTTTTCTGCAATGAAAGAGTATAAAAAGTAGAGAACTCACTGTCTGCTATCTTACCTCCAGACAGTATGAAGAAAAAAAGATAGGAAGAGAAGTCAGTTTGATAATCTACTGCTGAATATTGCAGCCATTTTTAAAGCAGCTGGCTCCTGCTATATTTGACATTTTAAAAAAATCATTTTGTTCTACTGCTATCCTGATAAAGAAAAATTTCCATATTTTTAAAAGGACTGTAAAGTGAACTTTAATTAAGTAACATGCTTTCCTATTTCATTAGATGAAAATGCTATTGCCTGTTCAGAGAAAGACAGGCAGGGTTCTATAGAATCTGACGCTAGTAACTTAGATGCAATTCCTGTCTTCCTTTCCTCACCTGCACAATTGTACTATACTTAATAAAATAGGTCTTAAGTTTGAATACACAATATGAATTACAGTTCTAGTTCTCACCATAAATTCAATCTTTGCTCAAAAGAAGCTATATTATAATTTTAATTGCATTATCAGGCAGTTTAGCTCCAAATTTGCCAGTTTGACGTTTCCATGTGTTCAAACAATTTCCTTTGAACACTGGGTGCCAAATTTCCTTACCCTAAGTATATAAAGCATCCTCCTGAATGTGAAATGGGGAGAAATGAATCCCTTTTATTTTTTGGTTCTTATAAATCTTGGTCATATTTGTCTCTTTCTTTGGAATATTTTTGAGTTTTTTATGCTCATTTTCATAAAAAGAAAGTAGAAACAGATGTGTCCTCTTAGGAGTATTGCCCAGAGACTTTACAAAATTTTTTGTCATTAGAATTGCAGGTCATTGGAACAAAAGGAAACACCAAGATGGTCCTCACAAAATTAATATTTTGTAGGCTGATACTCTTGCCTTTTGGCTAAGTGCAGCTGAGAAAGTTTTCTACACCTAAAATTCTGAACTGATTTCTACTAGTTTTGAGCTTTGCTGTAAAAAGAGACTTTTCAAGGAATAACTGTGCAGTGAACTCAGATAATTTTTTACTCTATTTTTCCTGCAAAGAATTTCTCAGACTCATTCATGTGGAATATACAATTAGGAAGCATAACAGTTCTAGTCATTTCTTCAAAAAAATTAAAGCCAAAGAACCCCACACAGTTTAAATGCAATTTTCTTCAATACAGTTGCAACTAAAGACCACATGAAAATAGCTATCCTTTTAACTGTGGAAGTAAAACCTTTTGAGTAATACATTCAAAACTCTCAAGAATGGTATCTTTCACTGTATGAAAGTCACTACAATTTCTTTTTTTTTTTTTTTTATTATGGGGGGAGGTGGTGAGCAGAGGGTATCATTAGACAAATATGACACAAATCCTACTTATGACCAAGAACTGTTAGACCAATAGGCTTATTAATATTTCTCTAGCAAAATAATATTGTGAGGAAGAAGAGGTTTCCTCAGTTTTTACCAGAGAAGTCATATTGATGGGTGTGGCTCTTGCAGCACCAGTAAGTATAACTTTGGCATGTTCCAAGTTCAGCAGCTTCATTGACTTTTCTAAGTTGAATATTAATAAAACTTTCTAGAATCTCTTCTCAGAAATACCATCAGCATGGCTTTGCTAAACACAGACAACTTTGACTGATATATCAGCTCATTTTCTGAGGGGATATAGCACACATACACCTCCAAAACAGGCTAAAAGACTTAACTCATAAGTGGAAAAGTCAAGTTAAGGTTTCAATTAATGATTTGAGAAAGTCTCAGTCACTGATGTCTCTGCTTGCTATTCTTTACAGGCCCTCAGTTGCTTATTTTTACTAAGAAGTAATTAAGTAAGTACAATAGAATGGGTTTCAGCCTATTAAGCTATTTTCATGGGAATTTAAATAAACTAGTTATAATTAGATCTAATGAAATCTCTAAGAGTGATGGGTTTAAGTGCAGAAATTATAATGTTGACTGTGACTACTACAGTATGAGAGTACATTCAAAATGTACTTTACATGTGAGCTCCCAAATTAACATAATGATCTAAAAGAATGTTCAATATTTACTTTCTGTTGCCATCCATTGCTGTTTTACGTTATTAAAATGTGCAACAAAAAGATCAAAACAAAGTAAAAATTATTAAGGAAAGGAAGGTTGTAATATTAATTGTTGGAGAAAAAGAAGATAATTGGCTCAAGAAAGTATCATTTAATTCCTATAGAGACTGGAATATTAAGTCAACAGATCTGTTTGCAGTACTTCTAAGTGGTTCAGTAATAGTATTAAATACAAGAAATATGGAAATAAATTAAAAGCCTTGCTTGCAGTAAGAGAACAATCAAAAGACAGTCAACATTTTTGACAAAGTGAACACCTCCAAAAAGACGGAAGAACAAGGCAAGGAAATTAAGTTAGAGTTTAGAATAAAAACTCCATCTTATATCAAAAGTTCAATTCTCCAAGACTCACTCTTAAAAGATCCTAGAGCTACTAGAAAAGTTAACAGATCTCTTAATGACTGCAGTTACTATTTATTGTAGCAGTTACAAAAAAGAAGTACATAAAGACTTTTCTTTCATTCTGAAGTTCCTAGTACCTTTTTTTGTTATGGGTTTTATTAATTTAAGTACACAGGCTTAATGTGTAGATTTATACTGAGTAGAATAAAGGGGAGACAATGATAAAAACTTAATCCTTTTTTCTCTTCCTGTTCATTTTCTAATTTCACAGTTCTCACTTTTCTTACTATCAAGTTCTTATAATCCACGATTCTTTTGCCTCTCAGATGTTCCGAAACCAGAACATATAGTGCTGCCTGAGAGTCTATGGTATCTTTCTGGAATTCACCTCTTTATGGACAAGTCCATAAAGATTGCATTGTTGATGGCTTATTATTATTCAGCCAGAGAGAATGTCAAAACAGATTTCAGTTTTTGACAAATTTCACTGTTATTATGTTTCTTATCTGAGTAGGCAACACTCCTCTTATTTCTCAATCCAACCACTTTCTTACCATTAATCATTATCCCTACTGCTCCTCAGGACCCTTTGTATTACACCTCAGCTGAGAATATCTACTGAATCATTTGCACAGTCAACTCTTGGTGAATGGTTATAAGCCTAAATTCACTTTTTTCCTTCTTGGAAAAACTACTCCCTTTCTGATAGTCTTTTACATTACTAAGGCTATCTTCTTATTAGCATCCTCATCAGAAGTCTATCTTCTATGAGAGACCCTCCTGCACTGGAAGGACTATTTCAATATATTCAACATGTCACTGCTTTGTTACATTACAAGTAGGCAAGTTCCTCAGCTACCTTTGTGACAAAAGATTTCAGACCACTGAACACATTGAGGAGGACCAGCACACCTAGGCTGAATATCCTGAGAACTATTTTGCTTATCAGAAATTCCACTTCATTGTTTTCTGCAGCCAGACATTATCAACAGCTTTTATCTACCCCATTATGTTCCTCGTGTATGACTTTTTAGCCCAAAAAAGGACCCGTTTAATTTTCCAGAAATAGTACATAATTTTTTAGGTGTAAAATACAACAGGAAAAGTTGAACAGGGTTTTGTTGCAGTGGGGAATAGTGGATGCTTATCCTCATGTTTACAACCTGCTGGTGGGTCACAAATAAAAAGCAATTCCAAATAGATGTTTGTCTTTAACATTGTAGAGGACTTGTTTTTCATTGACTAGAGGAAAAGCCTAAGCAGACTATGTTTAAAAAAATTGACAAACACCATAACAGTTATAACAAAGAATTATCTTTGTGTAGTTTCAAGACAAAGAAAGATATTAATTAGTAGAGAGAAGTTAGAAGTCAGCAGATCGAAGAAATTTTATTCTGGGTTTTTTGATAGGCAGAAAAAATTTCTACACCACAGTTGTGTAAGTTTTCTGTAGAATCACCAGTTTCCACTATTTTCTTATCAGAGTCCCTCTTGTATTTACAAAGATTATTTCAGAATTGGCTCAGAAGTTAACATAGGATTAGGAAAGGTAACAAGAGGAAAAAACAATCAGGAAATGCTCACAAGCAAAAAACCCACAAAACTCCAAGAGTTCAGAAACATTACAATGACATTTTCTCTTCACTTAACTTGTTTTATTTTCTTACTCAGTGGTTCCATCTGCCTAAGTGACAGCTTGTTCAAAATCCCCACTGGTCCTTTTCTAATGCAACGTTTTAAAAGAGTATACAAAGTCTAATCCGTAATCATCAATCCTCTCAGGATATCAGCCACCACTAAAAAAAAAAAAAAAAAGAAAGCCTAATTAAATTATCCTAAGATTAATAGGGGTTTTGATATAAATATGGCAGCCAAACCAACATGAAAAAAGCATATAATGGAAAAGGAGAAATAAATAGCATCTTCTCAAATCCCCAGAAGCACTTATATTTCTTCAGCTGAAGTCTATATTTCAATCCCTCAATGATCTAATCACAAAATTAGATTTCTAAATTGCAATACAATCCCTTCAAAGCAATAGAACAGACTTTAAGTTTGCCTATGAAAGCCTAAAAGAGCAAATAAAGCCCTTGAGCAAATTGAGAAAAAAAAGAACTGTAACATACAAACCTGGCAATTTGGTTACCCACTATTTATGTAAGACCAGCTGATATTTTAAGCAATCTGATAGCTGTTGATTCCACAATTATCCTTTGACCATCATAAAGGAAGAACACCAAATAAAAATATTTAAACAAAAAATGGACGATTAAGCCCAAATAGAACCTAAATGTACTCAGTATCTGTTAATCAATTACCAATAGATCACCTAATTAATGTAGTTCCAAAGTCTCACTCAGAAGGGATCCAGTCTAAAGGAAACCTTATCCTTACAGCATTTGCTAGCATCCTTCCTTTAGAAGAAGAAAATTAACAGAAGAAAAAAAATCTTTACATTTTTACAATTGTCTCATTGTTACATGATCTTACATTTCTCCCTCTTTCCCTGAATTTTTTTCCCTCTATAAATTTAAAGGCAGACATTTTATTTTACAATGTCTGTGAGAAGGAGCTCCTGCATAACTATCATTCATCAGTGACAGAAAAGTCTATAACATCTCAAAACAGAGAGGGAGCTACTCTAGAGAATATCAACTAGATACACATTTTATATTCTGTGTAATGATGCAAAACATCTTTGGAGTAATACTATAGTTTAACAGTATGTGGAAATCTCTAAGGATTTCATAGTCCCTAAAGGAAACATTTCAAAGTAGCAGTGTTAAGTCATCACTTTCATATGCAGAGATGTGACATTACAGCTGGTACTTAAAGGAAACGTGGTAATTCCGAAGTGTTGAAATTCTAAGTAGAAAATAATTTTTTTTGTTAGTTTTGCAGTTGTGTATTAGGCTTCAACTACAAGAAATAACTCCCTCTCTGAATAATTTGACAGTTCATGCAGAAATTCTTGCTCAACATGTTGCACCCAAGGAATCAGTCTAACCATGTCAGAAAGACTAGTTTAGTTTCCAGCCCTCAAATATAAGTAAGGTCAGCTTTTTTATTTGCAAAACACCAATAAAGGGTATGTTGAGTGACAATGAAGTTTTCCTAGCTATCAATAAGTTTACATGACTATTAATACCTTTAAAATGTTCCAGGTTGCTAAAATGAAAAATTGAAAAATCTAACTTCAAAACTGTGCTTGTACATCATCCCTGCACAATGAGAACCATCACTCTTCAGTGAAAAAACACTAAGATAGATACCCAATCTTCCACCTTACACTATGAGGAGTAGCTGAGGTTTGTTTATCATCTGAGGTTGGTTAGTCTGGGAAAAGTAGGATCAGGAGGGTCTTTATCTCTCTCTACAGCTACCTAAAAGGAGAGGCTGTCAGTCTCTTCTCCCAGGTAACAAGTGGCAGAACGAAAGTAAATGGACTCAAGCTCTTCCAGGGGAGATTTAGATTAGATATTAGGAAAAAGAGAATTGGAAAAGGTTTAAAAGCATTGGACCAGACTGTCTGGGAAGTGGTAGAGTCCCCATCCCTGGCAGTGTTAAAATAAGGTGGATACAGCATTTGAGGATGAGGTTTAGTGATGAAGGTGGTGGTGGTGGTGCTAGGTTGACAGTTGTGCTTGATGCTCTTACAGGTCTTTCCAAACCTTAGTGATTCTATGATTATGAATCATAGGATCCTGTAAAGGAAATACTGTCTAGATAATTATTGTTTGCATGAGAATTATGACCATTGTGTCTCTAAATTATAATATTAATTAAAGTCATTTACCTGGTCAGCTTTGAAATTGTTTTTGCTGAAATTATTCTAATTCACTCAGTCACTTATAGATTAAAAATGGGTTATCTTTGTAGTGTACCAACAAAATCAGGCACTACAGTCTTGCACAACAGGGCTTCAGATAATAGCATCTACAAAAGTGTTCTTAAATGTTTCGCACCTACCAAATAAAGATATAGTCCATCTAACAAACAGTACAAAAATATTCTTCAATGTTAGCAGAAAAAAAATGTTTAAATGTTTTCAAAATCACCAAATATGAAAATATTTGCTAGTAGCAAAGTTTTTAAAAACAAAAATTCTAATATATGGCTTGTGTAATGAGTATCTGTATCTTAAAATTGGGATTATTTGCAGATACATTTATTAGGGTATGAATTAGAAGTGAAAGCTGTATTTTAAAACAAAAAATAAGTTTAAATCAACCAATTCATTAACTAAACATTTAGACAGCTTCCACAGCTACCAGTATGCTCTGCTTTCCAAAATATTTAAGCTACATATGACTAGCTGGTATTTCAAAAGAATACCTAAGACAAAAACTATTCTCTCAGGAGCAACATTGTGTTTTATTAATTAAAATAACTGTAACATTTCTAAAATTAATTTTCTTGAAACTAAGGCTTGTGAATGCCATTAAGGAATTCAGGCCAGTGTATTAAAGTAGGGTAGTTCATCTCATTAACTTTCATAAATTTTACTTAAAAAATATTTATTCATATTGGCACCTTTCCAAACAATCCATTGGGTCTCAGAGCAATGCAATTGGCCTCAGTAATTCTGTAATAAGTGCTAAACAAATATGTTAATCCAAATAATTTCTAAATAAAACACAAAGTTATTTGTGTAATTACAAGAATAATTAAATACCGACAGAAACAATCTAGAAACATAACAAAAATATGGTAAGTGGAAAGCAACTTCTGTAGAGGATTATTTTTATTACCTGTTTTCTATTATTTACAGAACTGTACCAGTATCAAAATTAATCAGAGAAACTTAAAAACATCATATTCACAGGCTGATGAAAAAGATCCTTATAATTAATTTTCAGAACTAAGGATCCATTAATTATCGCTTCAAAAATTTGCAGTTTCACAGGCTTATGTACATACAATTAGATGTAATTTTACTTAAAATATAATTTCAAAAATCAGTTGAGAGCCTCACTTGGCTAAAGTTAGTTGCTAGGCTTCAATGGTTTTGACAAGTAGAATATTAGTTGAAAATTAACAGCCTTGCCTTTCAAGACAGGTAGTGCTTTAAGCTGAACAGGCATCTTGTCTGGCTCTCTCTCCACTAATGTAGGACATGTTTTCCCTGAAGGCATTTTTGCAATTCATTAATCATTCTAACTGGAAAATTTCAAAGTTATGGCTTTATGTTTATGCAAAGTTTATGTAGATCTACGTACTAATACTACTCTCAACTACTTAGAAATATACCAGGAGTAGTTTTAAGTGACTTCTAAGACTTAGGAGCCTGACCCAAAAGCAACAGAAACCATTGCAGGTTCTCATTGACCTCATATCCTACAAATCATGGATTATAAGCCTTTCTTATTCTGAAAGCAAAATCTGACTTAAAATGTCACAGTCTATAAGAACTGACTGTATTTTACATTCATCAAAGTAGACTTAAAATTTCCTGTTTATTTTAAATACTGACATAGAACACTGGTGTTTGTTTAGCTTCCAAAGAGTCTCTGGCATAACAATAATAACAATAATTTATCACAGTTAAATTATACCTGGGTATAGGAAATTCCATAAATGAAAGAAAAATGCGTATGGCAGAACTTCCATTTTACCAGCAGGAAAATAACTGGAATACACAGGGGTTATCAAAGTGGTTAGTATCGATGCATGACATAAATGTTCCTGTTTCCATTATGCAAAATCAAATTTAATGATTCCTTTTAAAATTTATAAATCAAACTGGTTTATCTATGTTCTTTTTGTGCCTTCACGTCAAAATGGAACAAAAAATCTACCTAACAAGCAGAATGGAAATCATTCAATTACCTTCTTCCAAGAAAACTGTTTCTCAATTTTAAAGACTTCTTTTACTGAATATTTCTAATGCTCACTGAGAAGATAGAGATTCTCGGCACTTTCTCAAAATTAGTTCTGTAGAGAGAACAAATTTTTATATGGGTAGGCAGAACTTGCACAGCCCAAATTCAAGCAAGCATTCTAGAATTTACCTAATAGCTCCTAGGAAATTATGGATTTAAGGCAGATTTTATGCCAAAAAAAAAAAAAATCCTTAAGTATTTTATGATGTTTGCAACTTCAGAATAAAAAGTACTTTCTAGGTTCTAGGTTTCGTGCTGACTGAAATTTCACATAATACAGAACACAATTTAAAACAGAAATCTATAAACAATCACAAGGAAAAAAGGGATTTCATGCTCTAATTTCTGTCATTAGGGCAAAAAATAAGGGGCGTGCTTTTGTTGACCATTAAAGCAAAAAAACAAAACAAAAACAAAAACAAAAAAACAGAAATCAAAGTGAACGTCAGTCAGTAACTGTGAAATCAAAGAAACAGATTCTGGATCAGATACATTTTTGAGAAAACAGGTATTCTATTGAGGTATTATATTGAGAAAATAAGCATATTGATATTAGACTTCCAATTACATTAAAACTGCCTAGATGGGATATTAAAGATTTTTTTGCCTGACCTGTATTCATTGCTGTTCCAAATGCATGTTACCTGAAAATACAAAATAATGAGAAAAAAATTGTTAATTGTAATATTTAGCTAGTTAGAACCCCTACAGATTTCCTTTAAAAAAATGAAACATGACCAGTAAAGTTGGTAGAATAAAGAGGATGAGAAGAACTGCTGTGACTTTGAACTTATTTCTGTCATAGTGAAAATTTACATATCAATTAATTCATACCAGTGCTGTAATCTATTCACAGCTTTTATAACCATTGAGACTTTTTTCCTATTACATTTTGTATTGAAACACCTTGATTAACTCCAAATTCCACAATTACTTTACATAAAAGTCTTTGCATTAGTACTGCATAAATAAAAGGCTAGCAAAATCAGTATGATAACACCAATGACAGAATATGTGCTTTTTATTTATACTTCAAATGAGAGATTTTAATAAATTAAATGCATGTCAGAATTTGTAAAAAATCTCTGCATCAAAATGACTGTACTTTTTCTTCTCTTCCTTCCTTTGTGCCTCCAAATGTATGCTTCTATTTCCTGATTGACAATTTTTTTTTATTATAATGTTAATGCATTACATCAGAGTTGATAGTATATGCATGGAGGAGAAAGATAAGTGATCTATCTTGGCACTTTTTCCTGTGAAATTACATTTGCCCCCTGGGATACAGGATAGGATGAAGCTGCAGATTTGAAGATCATTACACTGCTTAAAACTCTTTGTATATATCCTCAGTGCTGCTAAAATCTAATTTCTCTGAGCTACATTAATGTCAAACCACTACTTTTTGTATGTCGGACTTCATTCCAGCTGGCAGGTAACTCATAAAAGGATCTAATACCAATCACAGGGAATTATAAAAAAGCTAAAGATTTGGCATATTTGGCAAAGAATTCCACCAGTGCTCTACTTCTAAATTATTATGGAATCTTTGCGCTCCTATTCAGTTTGTGTTTTATTAAGCAGAAAGATGAAGTGATGAGTAATGCAGTCAAGGTCGCACTTAATTTTTCCTCCCCCCCAGGAGGTCTTTTATGACATATACAGGCAACTTTTTCAACCTCAGAAACAATCACTTTACAGAAAATGTACAGGGCATGCCTAAAGGAGGAAAAAAATCCAAGGACCAGCTAATATTCCAGTCAAAACAAAGCAGAATATAGAACCTCACTCCATTCACACACCACTTTAAAACCGAAACAAAATCCCGCAGAAACAGTGCAGTGAATCAAAACTATCTTCTCATTGATCTATTCCAGTGACTGACTGCTATGTCAATATTAAGCTTAAGATTTCAATTATAAACATAAAAAATGTACATATTTGCATTATATAAAGGTAACAAAGACAGTCCATATCATTCAGAATGGTAAATTTCATAAGAATTTTACTTTTTATCTCCATATTTTTCTCTTGATGATAGCAAATAAATGCAGGTCTTAAGATTCTCTTCTGAAGAGAGTAATACTCAAGTGGTGTTTTATACCCTGTGCCAAAAAGGAGGAATCCCAGCTTTCAATCAAATCAAGAGCCTTTTATCATTACCAGGTGTCTTTAATAGAAAGAACACTGCAAAGTGCAACAACAACAACAACAAAAAAAAAAAATCATAGAATTGTTTGGGCTGTAAGGGACCTTTAACAACCACCTAGTCCACAGGTCCTGCTCCAGACTGGGATGTTCTTCACTGGACCAGGTTGATCAAAGTCCCATTCACTTAGAACAATTCCAGACATAGGGCACCCACAATTTCTCTGGACAATCTGTTCCAGTGACTCAACACCCTTGCTATAAAAAACATCTTCCTTAAATTCAATCTAAGTCAACACTCTTGTACTTCAAGGCCCTTACACCTGGTCTTACCAGAGTCTCCATCTGTCTTAGAAGAACCCTTTAGTACTGAAAAGCTGAAATTACATCTTTATGCAGGGTTTTCTTCTCCAGCTTGAAGAACTCCAACTCTATTAATTTTTCCTCATAGGAGAGGTGCTCTATCCCTCTGAAGTGCTAATTATTTTTGACCAAAGTTTTATCCATCCAATCTGGCTATCTTTTATCTATTACTCACATGATGATAATGATGAGCCAATCTTGTTGAACTGATAAGGTTTTCTTCATAAGGACATTTTCAGCACAGAGTTTTAGTTTCTCTTATTAATGCTTTAATACCTTCTTTCTTGGAGTGAGAGATATCTTTAACTGATGAAACTTGATCTATTGCATGAACATGTATATGTAAGCTACTCTAAGCTAACCTAGCAGTAAAAGAAAGGCATTCAAGTTATTAAAGAGAAAGTAGAGTTCATCTATTGTAGGTTTGTGAAGCAGTGAAGAGGAGGCATGTATATATGGCACTTAGCGACATGATTAATGGTGAGCTTCTGGAGCCTATGACCTAAGGTGCCATTTCTATCATAAAGGATTCTATGATTCTAGAACTTCTGGTTTCCCTTTGCTGAATTCAACCAAGTTTGAACTCATTAGTTCTCAGATGTTCACAGAGCTAAGTCAAGGGATGACAGATATAAAATACAAGACAGGAAAATCTGTCTAGATATAAGAAAAAGGAAAAGACATGAGAATAGTCAAATAGTGGAGAAATAAAGAATTTGAGTCCTTAAAACATTTGAAATTTGGTGTGGGCTAGACCTACAGAGTCAGATCTAACAGGAACTGCTATGAGCAGGGGGTTGGATGAATGGACCTGCCTCCCAATCTGCATAAATCTAGGATTCAATTTGCAATGCAAATTACGGGAAAAGCTAGTACAAGCATTAGCTGGCAACATTTCTCACAGGCCTGAATATACATCAAAGCAGAACTTCAAAACAAAGATCAAGGAATATTAAGTAGTTCTGTGACTGTTTCTTTCCAAGTGTTGGGTTATTTCCTTTCAAGTCAAATGACTCATCTATGATTGAGATGTGTATGTCATGTCACCTATATCAAACACTGAAAAAGCTCAAGTCTCTTCATTAGCCTACTTTTAAAACTTAATTTTTCAATTTAATATGCAAAATATACACACATAAAACCACATACAGAAAAGTGATAAATTCAATTTCTTGGAAGAATTGGTTACTTTAGTTACCACAGAGTCAGTTAAAAACCCTTTCTGTACTGCAGGAAATAGTAAGTTTTTTGTTTCTATACTTTCTTTTACTTCAAACAAACCAAAAAGTACAAAAAGAAACAAACCAAAGTACTCTAGTGAACATAAAAGTAAAACGTCTGGGGTGCCAGACAATTAATATTTGTATTTTTCCACAAACAAAAGAAGGGAATTTGAGTTAGACCAAGGGATCTAACATATGGAAAAGCTCAGAGATTCTACCTGGAACTAAAGCCAAGGCAGCTGTGCTTGAACATACTGAAATTACATACTGATAACATTCTATAAATATCCACTGTTCCACTATTCCAGAAGGAATATTTATCTTTAGTTGATACTTCAGATTTTAAATCCCACTACTCATACTTTGCCACATATAATGAAAGTAAGGATGGAAATGGGAATTTCACCTTTCTTAATACTATAAAAATAAATTTAGGATTGTGAAGCATTTGGGAACCATAGAAAATTGTTACTAAAAAAAGGTAAGGCAAAATAAGAATTCTATATTTAGAGTACAGCACAATACTTAAAAATGAATGAGGAATTAGTCAGGAACAGACTAACCAAAAAAAAAAAAAAATTA
Organism: Cichladusa arquata; assembly: GCA_026413545.1. Lineage (NCBI taxonomy): Eukaryota > Metazoa > Chordata > Aves > Passeriformes > Muscicapidae > Cichladusa > Cichladusa arquata. Next base: position 40,332,855 of record JAOTQP010001652.1, on the reverse strand, counting down.
GCACCTACTCTCTGAACATTTTGCATCCTATAAAGTGAGAATTTCAAAAAAATAAAAACCTACACAAGTCTCCATGGAAATACTACATACATACAGAATAACATATTAAACACAAGGGAGAAAGATGTGATATAAGGTGATATACAGCTAGAATTATTTCCAATATTTCCTAACTCTGAAATACTTAATTATATTATTTTGTTATTGGGGTGATTAAAAGGCTTTATTATATTATTTTAATTCACTAATCCCACTTATCTAGAAAAATATCTTCCATAACATGACATTTCATCACCTCCAATTTTGCTTAACTTTCAGCACTGATTCTCTACTGGGGTTATTTTTATAATAAGAACCCCAAAATAATTAATATGCAAGCAGTAGACAGAACTTATATTAATATTGCTACTCATCTTCTTACAATTACTGACTAATATTATCCTTCTGCTTTTCAATCCTCACAGTTGGAATTAATACTAATTAAAAACTGGCATAGACTTTCTTCACAAATATTTAAGGACTCAGATCAAAGCCTTGAATTCTCACTGATGAAAAATTCAGTAATACTCTGCAATACCTTCCACAAACTTGTGAATAGAAGACAGCATCCTTTACCTTTTTCTATATAGTTTTCTTATAACTAATTTGAGGAACAATCTAGAAGCAGTTCAACTGAACATTTAGAATGATTTAAATTCTGATATCTGCAATATATGACTTTGCTTTCTAAATCGGCTTGTTAATACTTTTAGATTAACCAAAATATTTATATTTTCTATAATATCACTTTGTCAATTTTACAAAAATAATTTATTTTGGCTGTAATCTGTTTTCAATTCTAAACAATTTTTTATAAATTATTAACCATAACATGTATTAGAATATGAACCGTTTATACAAAAAAATAAAAAATATTTCAATGATGCTTTAAAGCATTATGTTTCTAAAAAAGATATTTATGATAGATAGTTATAACTTAAAATGAGTATCTATCATGGACAGTTTCATTCATAAAATGTATTATTCTTCTAAAGCAGATTACAACCCTGTCATATATATATTTTCTTGAAAAACCTCTAGAAACACCAGGATGTGGAGCAATAGAAGCCTCTAAGCCTCAAAAATATCTCTACAGTAGATACAGAAAAGTAATTAAATATCACGGAGGAAATATCTGCCAGAATAGGTAAGAAACAGTAAAGGAAACAAAGACACTTTTTGAAACTGTTTTAATCTAATCTGCAGAAATACTGCATTATCACAGCAGTGATAACGGTGCTAGCGAATAGCATTAAAAAAGATCAGAACTGAGGCTGGTTGAGTATCTTAATAATTGCTTCAGCTAAATATATTCAATGTCACATTTAATCATAACAATTAAGTTTCATTAACTGTCAGCTTGACATCTCTTTAAAACCTCTTTATCCTATATTGCTAATACCATATCAACTCAGCTTTCATTTTCATACAGTTAACATTTTGACTATATACAAACCCACAAATATTCACTCACAAATGTAAACTTCAGATTAATCATACAATTACCCAAATACCAAAGGTTACTTCATGCAATCCCTATAATTTTCAGAGGTTTTTCTTTTCCAATTTCAATTATTTTTTTCGAGTCCTATCCGCACGGATCTATTATTTTCTAAATGTGACAATGTACTTTTAACTCTCAAATCTTACTTCCAAAAGGCTGGGATCAAGCATTTGGGAGGAAAAGGGAAAGAAGTGGGAGAGATAAGGGAAATATAGACCTTGGCAGGGAAATAAATGGCCTACTCATGTAACTGGCCATTGCAAACTGCAAACAAGTGGCAGGCAGTCCCAGTAAAGATTGGGAAAAATTCCACTGCAGTTCATACTACATTGTGTGCAAATAAATATAGCTTAAAATATCTCTTTATTCAACATAATGAATAAAAGCCAAAGTGCCATGAGAGATTGGCTAGAAAGCATTTCCTCTGCACTGGGATTTCAGGGATTGTCAAGTGTAAAACAAAAGTTCATGCATGATAATTAGTTATGTCTGCAATGGTTTAATAAACTATCTGAATACTAATACATGATCCCACTGCAGGAATATTAGACAGGGAGTAAATAGATAAAACATCTGTCCAAAGAAGACATTTAGAAGTTATAAATTTTTTGAGAATCATACATATGTACAATCACTTTTTGCTTTCATTATTAAGGTTCCAAAAAGACAGTCTTTTTGCCCAGAGATGCATGAGAAATAAAAATTACAATGCAAGATAGAGAATTTAGAATTTTGCCTTATAAAATTTATAGACCCTCTCCTTAGTGGTGTGCTTTCTTTTAAACGATCTAAAGCCTTTACTCAGTTGACTAAATTATTCCTAAAGGATGATTTGTTTTACCAAAAGCACACAGAACTCTGTAAAAACTAAAGACAATTAGTTAATTTAATAACCACTGAATGAAATCTGCTATTTATGTAAATCTTGCAGAAAAATATTTATTATATATTTATTATGCATTCCCTGAAGAAAGAGGAGACCATAGAGCTTCAAAATTAAAGGAAAATCTTGTAAAAGCAATAATGAAACAGCTGGATTCCCATCCCCACACATAATAAAACAGATACAATTTTCTATTAATGACAGCTAATTTTTGCATCAAATAAAAAAATTCTTAAAATAGATTCTACTCAAACAAATATAATAGTTTACACTATATTCTTTTTTAATGATGTAAAAACCCTCACCCTTATCTATTCTATCTACTCAAGCATGGCAACCTTTCTTAAGGACACACATGAAACAGATTCCATGTTGACTTATATAATGGGAAGATATGGTTACTATTCCTGAGAAGATGGACACCAAAAACCCACATGATTTTTTTTCTTTTTTTTTTTCAAAACCAGTCTTTACTAATTTTTTAAGATTTCCTAGTCAAAAAAATATTTGCTAAATTATATTTTCAAGTCAACTAAATAAAATTGCAATTAAGTAGTTGAGGAAGATAAATCTCTGAATTTTTTTACTGTTTTATTACTGTATATGTTGAAAAGAAGAAGATGATGTAGATTCAGCTAATTTTCAGCATTGCTCAAATCTTCTGACTCATGTTCATACATATGACCCACAGAGGAATGCTGAAATAATCCACTGATATCTCCTCCTGTAGAATACTGTTTATGATTGAAACAAGCTCATAGTCCATGTTCAAACAACAATTTCCATGTTTTGTTAAACCAGAAGTCCCATTTCCAAATACAATTTTTTGCAAACGATGTCTTGTCTTAGTGATTTATCATTTCTTTTATTTAATTTGGACATATAATTTGCACTGAACTGCAATAAGATTCTACACTGTGCAATGAATCCTCTCAGGTTTTACCTACAGTCCTAGCAAAGCCCATCTGGAACATCACAGGACTCCTCTACAAAAACTGAAGAGGAACAGTTCTTGTGTACTGCAATCAGAGGAAAAGTTGCAGCTTTTGCCACTAGTTGTTTCTGATCTAGCAAAGTGCATAAAAGTCAGAATGGTAGCCTTAAAAGCAATGAATTGCAATTATCTAAATCAATGTTGCCACTTTTGCAGAACATGCCCCTGTGATGGTCTCTAGCCTACTCCTCCCAGGAGCTGAAAGCCACAAAACGAACAATAGGTCACTGCAGGTTGTGAAAGTGGTTTGGGTAGAATATCGTGATGTTTAGATAGACAGGGTGCCTCTGCCTGATGCAAATCCGTGAAACTTGCCTTCATAGGAAGGAAACAGAAGCTATTTTACAAAAGAAATTTATAAAATGAGGTAAGATCCCATATTATGGAACTTTAATTACTTTTCTGCTAAGTAGCCTAGATTAACATTATTTTTCAGAGGCTATTTTATAAATTACGTGCTTCCATTCTTATTCTGAGGAATTCTACTGCTCCTCATTCAACACAGTGCATTTCTGAGCAAGCATTTCAGTTCTCAGTTTTAAGAATTTGTGTGGAAGTATTCACAGCTTACTGGTTAGGTTTTAAAACAGGGAATTACAAACAGTGCTGAACATCTGCAAATCATTGTTCCTTGGACAGCCTGAAGGACTCTCTCTCAACTGGTGCTGCTCACAGTGAATAGCTTGTCAGGGAGAAGTGTTGATTAAACCAAATATAATTTTTAAAGCAGAAATTCTGCAAAAATAATCCATCCAAAATTTTCGGCCCTCTGAAGAAGTAGGAGAACACACCTTTCAATTCAGCTAAGGATTTACCAAGGCTTTCATACTAGGCTTTTTAATGAACTTTACTTTTTAATACTTAAATGATTGTAAGTGAGAAGACAATACACTACTTTTGTAAGAGTGCTTCTTTAAGTCTTTCCTCCCATGATGGTTTGTCCATACCTTTGTTCCTAAACTCCAGCCAGAATACCTTTAATCCCCTAGCCTCTACGATTAGAAGCCTGATCCAGGAAAAAATACCAAACAAATAAAAAATGCAAAAAAAACCCAAAATCCAAACAAACCCTATGGTTTGGAGGTGAGAGTGCTTACAATACAACTGTCTGTCCTTCCACATTCATTAAATTCACACTTAGAATGCACATAGGTTTCCTTTATACTGAGACATGCACACGTCCAAGGATTCTGGACAGAGGTCCCTTTCTTATTTTCCACGTTACAATCTTTCTACCTGTCTTTGAAATTTCAGGAGAGGTATGGAAAAGGGACAAATACCACGATACACATACAATTCAATTTAACTTGTTAATACTAGAATGAATTTTATTTGATGACCTATTAACAGACCAAAACATTCAAAATTAGGAAAAAACCCTTCGGAATAATGATGCTCAAAGCATTAATACAATTTCTTCTGTATAAAATATACAATTTTTACTGACTAGTGAAAGTCAAGTCAAAATGTTTTAACTACTATTTTGTCATATAACCACTTTTAAACTCTTTAACAAAAACAGAATTTGAAAATTTTTGTAACAGGCAGCACTTCAAGTTCATCTTTAATGCACTTTGTAGTATTTAATGTAGCTTTGTAGTACTTTAATGTAGCTTTGTTTCTTTCAATCTAGAAAAAACCTTGCATATAGGCACAATACACTGTTTTCTTGTAAGTGCCTACTCATATTTATTTTTTGCTAATGAAAAAATTTTCCCCTGCCTTCCTCTACTTTGACACATGAATAGAACACTTTATTCTTAATTGAAAACCGCAGCCAGAAAAGAAATCAAACCGACTTGTTTAATAACAGGAGCTTCTCCTAAAACATTATAAACTAAAGTGCATTTTTCTTAAATATGAAACCTGCTGTTGTTACCCTGTGTGAGCTGTTCCTCAAATAGGCTTAAGAAACAGAAATAAAAGCCAACTTAAGTGTGGTTTTTGCAGATGTCTTTACACATAAATATCAGATCTAAGGCATACATTTGTGATCTAGTATTGTTATAACTTTTATTTCCCTCATTAAATCATGAATACAAGCCTGAGAGAAAACCATAGTAAACAGATTTCCTCTATTCTCTAGAAGTGTATTTTCACTGAGGGGAAACTAATAACAACCATCTTAATGAATTAACTTGTATTGAATTTAAGGTTCTTTATACAAGCATCATGCAAAAAAACCCTTACTTTCCTACAAAGATAAGAATTATAGTCCATGTTCATTTCACATTTCATAAAACAAGCTGAAACAGAGACATTATAATTTGCCATATTTAGGAGGAGAAAATATCTTGGGATGAGCTACATATCTAAAATACTATGCAACAATAATCTTTCATAATATATTGTAAGTTTACAGTATTTCTACCATCATAGCACCTAAATCAAAACCAAAATATTTCAGCATCATATTCTGTTACATTAAGTGCTTGACTAAATTCTACATAAAGCCAAGAAGTATCCTGAAATATTAGAAATAAAGATCTGTCTCTAAAGATAAAGCTCTCTTCTTCTTGTGCAAACTTTTTAATGCTAAAAAAATTAGTTATGTAACTGCTTTGGTGCTATGTTAGATTTAGTATGCCCCAGTAGAAAGCTCCACAGTTTCAACAGCACAATCAGTGTTGCTTCCTCTTCAGTGCCCAGCACTCCACACATCTCCTGAAGAAAATCTGGACCCTTGAACTCTTGTTGTTCAGCAAATATGAGTGCTGAAGGTTTTTATTTTAAACTGTGAGACTGAATAAATTTAACTCTGAGTATAATCTACAGTAAAATTTAACATTCAATATAAAAGAAATAAATTACTGCATCTTGCCATGCAGATGTAATTGTCTACAAAATCCATGACCTCTTAACATGGAAACAGCTGCAAACTTTGGGTTTTGGGCTTCATCCAAAAGCCAAAGCAGTGCAATAAGAACTGATTTGAGAATAAATTCACTTTCTTCACTGAAAGGAGACAAAACAGGAAAATATTACATGGTATTATATAGTACATAATTAATGACTTACTGTCCTTAAAGAGAGTGATAGAGGATGGATGGGTATCTGAAAGAGATGCATAGGTTAAAATATCCTTTCTTCTAGACATTAGTGTTAGCAATAAAAAAAAAGCTCTCCTTCTTTAGAAAAGGAGAGAGGGGGAAAAAACAACACATTATCTTTTATGGTTATTCTTCCAGCTAAAGCAGCATCTTCTATTGACCATCTTTCAAATATTTGGTCATTTTGAAAACTCAAAACCACACACAAAAATTTTATGTAAGATAGACTTCACAAAGTGACAAACATTATACATCCAGCATACATTGGAAAACATTGCAATTTCAGTGCAAAATTTTCAAAGAATATACTCTGTAAGAGTTGATAGAGTAAGCTATGAATAATGCTTATTGACTAGAGAAGGCTTGCATTTCATAAATTTTTAAAATAAAATTTAAGCAAATGAGACCAGCACAGAACCTATCATCATTGCTCATTTACACTCAGTTGCAGAAGACTTAACTTGTGGATCAAAGATGAAATAGGAAGCTGTTGTTGAAGCCCAAATTGTACCAATTACAAAAGTGTATGAAAGGCACTGACAATATAGGGGCACTGTAATCTTCTACAGAATTTTTTAAGAGATCAAGTGTGGTCACAACCTGAAATTTGAGGAGTGACCCAGCAGCCAGAGATCACAAGACTTTTATATGCTCAAGTTTCATGCTTGTGATTAGTAACCGAAAGAGCAATTTTCATACAGTTCTTCCTAATGAGGAATATCACTGGGACAATCTTACATCCCTTTTTCTACAATATTTTTGCTTCTCTGAATATTTCTACGAATTCTGACATACAGGTTCTTAAGAGAATGTTAAAGTTTTTTTACTGAAGTACAAAATACCAAGAAAATACAAGGTAGAGCAATGATGAAATGCTAATCCCACATCCTTATGCCTATACATTATTTTGTAAACATTTGTGGTTTTCTCTTTATCTTTAGATTATTGACTATTTTTGTACAATAGTGTGTGCCATTACATCTAATTTCATTATCAGTGTGAATTCAAGTAGCCACTAAATGAGAATACTTAATTACCTATGACTTACTGAGCCACAAATCATGACAGACTCCAGCTGAGAAACAGGCTCATGCACCTCGTTAAGGAAACTTTCCTGACCATGCAGGAGCCACTCCAGGAGTCACATTCCCAACATCTGAAACTTTGACTGCTGAGACTGAAGCCCCTTTGCAGGGAGGCAGCTCCTGTGAAGCAAGGGGGGGCTCCATTTGACTCCTTACATATCCCCCACTCAGTCTCAGACCTTTTCCTTCAGTTTGGAACACATCTGACAAAAGCCTTTTCTTTTCTGAAAGTAGGAAGTCTGAAAATAAGGTAGTAGTGAAATATTAGTGCAGTAGTGAAGATGTAGAAAGGAAATAGATTTCTGCAACAGAAGAAAGGGAGATGTACAAAACAGGAGAATGAATAGCTTTCCCTCTACTGTCTTTATAGATTTCTATGGAACAAAAATACCTAGACAGATTTAAAATAAAATTAAATTAAAACAAAACCAAAATAAACAAACAAAACAACAACAAGAAACCCCCCCAACAAAACCAACAACAAAAAACTCCACCAAAAACCAAAGACCCTCTATAAAATCCTAAATATAGTGAATGAGGAACAAGTACCCCTCTACGAATGAAGCTTATTCCATCTTAAGCTTTATCATTGCTCCTTCATAACATCTTTTCTTCCCCATCCTTCCAAAACCAGCTTCCTGTCATTCATTCCAGATTTTCATGCTCAGCTCAGTCACAGTTGGAGCACAAAAAAAAAACAAAAAAAACCCAAAAAAACAAAAAACCAAAAAAAAACCAAAAAAAACCCAAGAAACCCCTTACAAATATTTTTGTTTTAACACAAGCATGAATGCAATTTCTATTCCCTCCAGAGAGCTCTCCTACATAAAGACACATTAGAGAAGCTGCATTTTCACCCATAAAGTATAATGTTAAGAACTGAGGAACATTATTCTTTATATATGTTATTCATGGTGGGTTTTGAATCTCAAGAGAAATTTGAGTGCAGCAATTGCTAAAGACTGACATTTCTGAAGAATTAACTCATTACTTATTTCTGAGCATTAAGTCACAGTGCTTCATTTCATTATGTGCTGCCCTTCTACAAGACAAAAATAAATCTGTGGAAGATCAGATTTCTTATACATATATATATATATATTGTTGCTATAGCTTACCATGACATAAGCTTCTCTTTGACTGAAGATTAGCTCAGTCAAGCTCAGGTGTAATCTTGAATGACTAAGCACAGTATGCTGTGCCACTGATGGGTTTTTTCCCCACCTGACAAAACAAGCCCTTTGTGATAATTAGGTAGCCTACCTTGTTTGAAAAGCTTTTAAAACAATGACATAACTAGCTACTTTGTTTGCCAGACTCAAAATCAATCACATTTTTGTATTTTCAAACTTCTACCTATATTTACGTGTTTTTCTGCTTACACTATTTACAACTCCATTCAACCACTTTCCTGGTTCTCAGTTTTGTGAATGTCAAAAATCAGACATCAAATTGTCATATTTTTCAAGACAAATTCAAAATATTAATCTGGAGACAGACAATTGTAGTTGTTCCTAATGGCTTGGTGCAATCTATTCCTCTCTAGAGGAGCCAAAGAGTGAATTTTCCTTATATTGCATCACTCAAGTGTAGTTATATGCACAGTTACCTACATTTCAACAATGTAGGTAACAAATTTTTCTGAAGGAAAAAAAATAGTAATATTTAGATATATAATACAGTTTCCCAACATTTAAATTAATACTGTGTAGTTTTGCTTCAGTAACATCATATAGTCATAGAAACATAGAATCATTTAGGTCATTTGAAAGATCCAGTCTTTCAAACTATTCATAACAAGATTATATACTGTCAGCCTGAATTTCAAGAAAGAATTGACGTATAAAACTACACATTCTTGGGAACAAAAGAACAGCTTGCACTATAGGAAATATTATAGAGAATCCAATTTCTTAATTTAATTACAAATAGATTATACTTAAATTTAGGTACCTTATGCCAAATAACTTGTTCCTAATATATTCTGTCCAGTTCAACAAAAAGTTCTTGACAACATATTTTCCTGGTTATTGTTAATACTTGTGGGGAGGAAACAGTTAAAACTGGAAGACTGGGGAGGAGAAAGACTTGTTTTCAGAATTGTTTTTACTCAAGATGACCTTGCAGCTGGGGGAATGCTAACAATACTCAGTCTGAGAAAATTCACTGTTTCTGTGTATCTTGAGAAGTCACGTAGAGAAATGCTGTAAAAGACCTAAAAAGTGTTGTTCACAGGCCTGGAAAGCGGGGAGGGAGATAAGCTTGGAGATCATAAACACAGCCTTGTGGAGAACTGTGCCCATACCAGACCTTTCTGATATATGAGCCAGGAAACAGCCTGAGTGCTTTTTGCCCCTGCTAAGATGACATAAGCTTAGCAGTGCACATGTCCCTGTTTTGCCAGAAAAATAATGGAATAAATCTTTTCTTCACACTTCAGCTGTGGATCATGGCCATCTTGATGCTCACTGTATGTATCTGGTCCACACAATATATTCCAGTCAAAACCAAAAATGCATCACCCTATAGTTCAAATAAAACATTAAAAGATTGGATTCTGAAAAAATATCACAGTACAATAATACAGTTCTGTCACTTGATGTTCGCATATTACAATGAAGTGCACTCAAATGTGAATTTATTTACCTTTCTAATTCTCTAAACAAAGGTGTGAAAGTAAATCTGCTGATGAAAAGGAATTTCAAATCTTAATAAATCAATCAGGGAAGAAGAAAAAAAGTCTGATTCAGGGTATGTTTCTTTATTTTATCAAAAAATGTACACAAATGAAAGCTTTTGTGCCTCTAGCATTATTTATGTTTCGTTATAATTTAATTAATAACATTATACCACATTTAATATCACATCTGATATCATTACCTTTATATCACTTTTTTAGACTCAAGCTATTGATAGCCAACCTTATAAAATTAAACACTCCACCATTTGCCCTCAACTTGCCATTAAACAGTTTTGGTCTTTTTATGTATAAGTTCATATATACAAACATTAACATATTCATAGAAAGAAAGATTCAAGATTACCTGAATCTGAAAGGCCTAGATTTTGGCATTTGTTGAAAACTGATGGCTTTACTTGATGAAATGAAGTAAAATTTTATCATCATTACAAAAAAAAGCAATAGCAAAAGGCAGTTATAAGCTACGCATATAAATGAAACAATTCATAAACATTGAAATACACTTAGCAGGAAAAAAACAAACAAACCTGCTGTAAAGACATACACATTGTGTTACATTTATGTGAGTTCTGATTAAGACACTGACATTATTTTATGCTCTATTTTATTCAATATTTCTTAGATTCTGCCTTATGCACACTCTAAGGTTTTTTTTTAACAAAACAAAAGGCAAATGTATTTGTCAAACTACAAACTATTGATAGAGCCATGAGATTCCTCAAAAAGACTATATAATTTTAACACCATTTTACAGGGTCAGGCAGTACAGATGAAAAGGTAGTAGAGAAGAGTATGCATATATAAATACAAAAAATACAGACATATTTATGTGTAACTATTTCAGTACACACAAATGTGCATGTCATTGCAAACTAGAGATGTGTGCACCAGCAATCAAACACACACACCCAGATTTCTTGAGTTCTCGCAATAAACATTCAGCTTTGCAAGTTAGTAGAAAATGGTAAAACATGAACAGTTGAGTTGACTCAGTTCTTATGGACACACAGAAACAAAGCTAAAAAAATTATTTGAGGAATATTAGGCATAAACATTTACCTTTGTGGTAGAACTATGAAAACAGGAAAAATAAAAAACAAAACAGATTTTGCTTTCAATCCCGGCATACATTCATGTGTAGCAAAATAGCATATAGCTTTGGCAGCAGAGGAAAGTACAAAGTAAAAAATATGAGTCATGAAGGCTCACAAGTCAAGATTAAAGCTTCTTTTATGAAACAGAGAACATTGCTCCAGATAAAACTCATTACAAGATGAGACGTTCTTCAAGATCTGTGACAAAAGATGTCTGGGCAAAATGCTGCTAAGTTGCTATTATTTATTTTGTCTCTGTTATTCACAGTTACTCAACCTTTTTGATATTTTTCAATTGTGACAATGACAATTCATAATAGTATTAAGTTACTAAAATACTCACTTCAATATTAATAGTTGACAAGAAACAAAAATAATTTTTATAAAACTCATGTTGGACATAAATTACAATTTTTGGTGAACTAAATTTTAATCAAGAAGTGTATAAATACATAATAGAGAGAATTTAAACCAAAGGAGAGACTACAGTCTAGTGTTATGAGAATCTAAATTTAGGAACTGAATATACAAAATGGGTTGGAGGGCTGTTATTCTCCAACTCATTTTTTTCTGGACTCTCTTTAACTTCTTTTTTATCATCAATAATTGTTTGAAATTTATTAGTAATATTATCATTATTAGGGACAAAAAAGTCCTTGGCAAAAGCTGTTGCAAGTAACTCAAGATGATGAGGGATACTGCATTTCATAAATGAAACATCGTGCACTATGTGTTAATAAGGAAAGGATATTGTCCAGTGATCAAGTCCTCAGTCTTACAAGCAAGAAATTCACTGATTGCAATCTTTCAAAAAATACATGTTTAACATAAAGTTTATCTAGAGCATGAGAAACAGTATTAACAGAAATAACAGTACAAAAGATATCATGGTGATATGGCCTTCAACCAGCTAGATAGCTAAAAAACATGGCTGTTATCATGTTTTGAATTACATAACTTTACCTTATTACTATTACTAATTGCTAAGATGTGTGACATACCTTCATTTGCTGGCTACACCTCCTCACAAACTTCAGCATCAAAAATAATATTCTTGGACTAGAAAAGATATGGTGAAGATGAATAAAACAAACCTAAGGAATTGATAAAACTGGTGAGGATGGAAAGAGAAAGAAGTGGTGGATGAAAGAAGAAAAGACAGGTCTTGTAATTGATTACAGATAAATGTAAAGAAGCCAAAAATTCTTACTGCCACAAGAATTTTCAATTTTTCAAGGGCAATAATGGCTATGAAACACACGAGACACAAAATAAAAGTGCTTTGTCTCATTTAAGTGTTATATTACATGTCAGCCTTAAGATCAACACCATTATGCTATTTTCACATTCCAATTACTGTCAATATAAGCATACACATTTATGCAGTTAAAAACACAGTGCCATGCTTAACATTTAATTCATTAATCTATTCTTTGACCTTGCAAATGCTGGTGTTTTGTGGTGGATTTTTAAAATTTTTTTCTCCTTAGTAGTTCTATTTTATACTGTTATATAAGGACTGGACAGTAAAAAGCAATTGTAAAAAGTGTGATTTCCAGAACGATAACTCTTGATATAATTATCCATAATTGCATTTTCTGCACAAAACTTAATCCTAAGGCTTATGCAGAAATGTACATACTCACTCACTGAAAATTCAAAGTGATATTTGATGGATCTGTTCAATCAAAATTATAGTTTTACGCTGCTTTTTATGTTTTCTCAATTCTGATGATTAGCAGCCATTTCTGCTGTTATAGTTAAGTTTGAGCAACTGAGGATAAACACCAGAAGAACATCTGATTCCATAAAGCTGAATGAGCTGCCTCCTAACCATAGTTGTGGAGACCACAGGTGCACAAAACACAAAGGGTGCTCCAGCCACACTACTCCCAAAGCAAGCTAACAATGTTCAAAACCAAATATTAGCAGCTATTCAAAATTTATTTAATAATGAAATTTTATTTAAAGGTTTTGTGGTATCTATGAGAAATAATTTCTAATGATACTTAAGAAGCATACAAAATCTGGCAAAACACTGCCTTAATACAGCTTGGTTGTTACATATAAAGTACAAGAATTCAGCTCCCTGGTGGCAATATTGTTTTGTTTTACAACCTTCATAAATCAATTTCTCATAAAAATCTGAACTGCTAGTTAAGAAACAGTTTGTGTATTTAAGTATTCCTGAATTTATCCATTGCGTCTATAAAAATGTCAAGTAAAATTATACCAAGGGACTTCAGTTTTTCCTAAATATATAGAATGTTTTTTAGACAAAAGAAATTAGATTTTTCCGTTGATAGCATTTAATGATTTTTGTTGCCAATTCATGGCAAACTGGTATCTGTTTCTGCACGTCGGGCACTGCCTGACAACAGACATGCTGAGTACAAATTCACCTGGCACAGTAGAGGAGCATCTTGCAGCACAAATCACTGCCTTCCCCACTGTTCAACACTCAGGGCATTTGGGTTCTGGGGGAGCTTCAGAACCCAAATGCTTTCAGAGCTAGGACATGGTGCTGGCAGTAGTGGCAGACAAGGGTCATGACAGGACTTTAAAGTTTTCTGCCTATAAGTGCACCAAGCCAAACTGGCTGGTCAGCTAACCCTAGCTTGGTATGTACCCCTGGCCTAGAGAACACATTTCTCTCACAGGGGCTGCAGTGGCACAACCTGGTGCTCTTAGGTTAAAATCCCTCCTAGCTTCTCTATACAGAGTTGCAACATAATATAGAAATAAAGTCTTCTAGACGTGGGGAAATTCAGCTATTAGCAGCTATTCTCATTAGAAATGTAGAAATTTACTTTTGTATTACAGCTTCTCCCTTTTAACATATTATACTGATGGTCCTCAAACAGCTCAGGACAAACACTAGTTCTTACTAGGAGTCATCACGTGGGACATTGATTGTAGCTCACTGCAGACCAGCAGGATATCACATATGCTACTCACTCTGGTTTTGAGGTCCAACTTCACTAATCCCTATGATGCTGCAGCAGTAAGTTAGAATGAACTATCTTGAACTACCAGAAAATTAGCTAGCTCTCTGACATACTTTCTATCAAAATTAAGCAATAATGAGTGCAAAGGCATGGGTTGTATTTCAGAAATGTAAATAGGTTGGCTAAATCAGTTCTATCAATAGTGTTACAATACATAACACAGCTTTGTACCCATGACTTCTTCAGAAAACAAGGAAAAAAAAGTAAATAATGCAATTTCCATCTGGAAAATAAAATATTACAGTATTCTTTGTGCTATAAAAGAGTGAAGTCGGCAATCAATAGAAAAAGAAAGCTGTTCTAGATGCCCAGATGGTTCTACACAGCTCCTGGATTTGGAGGAATAGTTTTGTCACTGCATTTAAAGTGGCAGAGGAGGAAGAGTGAGAGAGAAATTTTATGTTTGCTGGCCAGCTAGGACACAAAGAAATAGGAAGATGACTAGTAGAATCCCTAATGATATATTTTACTATTAAAAAAAATTAAAAATCACTATGAATTTTAAAAATTATCCTGATACAACTTGAACTTTAAACCAGCATTATTACCCCTATATTCAGGAGACCTGAAATGAGTGAAGGCTTACAGAACTAATTAAACCTTCTTGTTGGTAAAACCAAATTAAATTAAATACCATGAAATTCGTAAACCACTCCTTACGAAATGCAAATAAAAATCTCAGAAATTTGAGCAGTTCTCCATCAAGTAAAACAGGAAAATACAATAACTATGCAAAATACTATCTGTCAGTAGCGTGGGATATTTTTAGTACGGGAACATACATGTCTGCTTATACTGACCATATAAAATGTAGAAGTAAATATCCACCATTATTACAAAACTTTCACACAGAAGTTTTACAGAGTTTATCTTTACAGCAGCAACAAGAGGTGTGGGCAGGCTGGAAATGGACTACAGGTTTTTTTCTCATGAAACGTGAAGGGCCTGGAGGAGTTTTGTGGCTGGTGAGTGTCTGAGTTGACAGAGTAGAAGCTCACAGTGAAGGACTCGCCCCTGCAAGGACATGGGGAGCAAGGCAAAAAGGGTTTGCAAACATGTTTATTTTTATTCCATCTTACCCAGCAGATCTGAGGTTTTCCTATTTTACAGGTCACCTAGGTCTAATAAAAATCAGATTTAAAAATTATAAAGCCTTGGAGTTTTGGAAAGGAGTAGGGCTTGGGTACTGTGTCTATGAGATGATTGCAAGCCCTACTTCCTGTATCAGTTTACTTAGCAAAATGGATTTGGGCAGAAAATCAATAAAGCAGCAACAACTTTCAAAATTACTCAGTCTGATCTGAAAAAGCATGGACTCCCAGAAAGGACAAGCCCCAAAACATTATGTGCAATGTATTGTTCTAGGAATCAAAACAAGCATAGAAAAAAGAAAATCAATAGTCTTTCAGCCACATGTAATTTTGTAGCATCAAATATGTA
Source organism: Cichladusa arquata (assembly GCA_026413545.1). Classification (NCBI taxonomy): domain Eukaryota; kingdom Metazoa; phylum Chordata; class Aves; order Passeriformes; family Muscicapidae; genus Cichladusa; species Cichladusa arquata. The sequence continues at coordinate 40,317,057 of JAOTQP010001652.1, read as the reverse complement.
CAAATATTTGTGGCAAACGCTACTGTTTTCATAGCAGATTGGTCAGTTCAGTGTTTGGAGCTGGTGGACTGGAAAGTTTAGTGTTTATTGCTGTAGGCCATTGCCTCATTTTACAGGTACTACTTAGCATGAGCACAAATGGATTATGAGCCTTTTTCTACTGAGTCCTGCATGGCCTAATGCTCCCCAGGATATTACCAAGTTTTGAGAGTAAGTTACCCCTCTGGAGATGAAATGGGAAGAAATTTAGGGAGACCATATTTCTGGCTGTTGGACTCTCTCAACATGTCTGCAGCTTTTGAAGACTCGAAGGAAAATTTGTTTCGCAGTCACAGAGCTGGTTACATGAAAAGGCAGATGTGCTATAAGGAGTCTCCTTGTCCGCCCTGGTGAGTGTATAAAGACAAGAGGACAAGTCTGCCACTTTTCCCTATTGTTCCCATTCTGCAAGGCAGCTCTTTGCTGGTGATGGTGGGAGATTTAGTGCATCATGTAACTCCAGCAGTGTAAAGTCAGACATGTGTCCCTCTCTGAGATATGTCATAATCCTGCCACATTGCCATCCTTTGCACATTCAGATGTTCTGCATCCTTTCATGAAGGTGTAGAGAAATCATTATGATCTGCACTTTAGAACCATGGGCTAACCAGTGGACTCTCTTTGTGGAAGCAAGCCCTCAAATTCTGTACAATGGTTAAGGTAAAGCTGAGATGACATTTCATGTAACAGCAGACCCCTTCATATTAGCTCCTACTTTAAAAGTAGTCAGGAATATAACATGGAGATTACATGAGAAGTTTTAATTACTTTATTTGTTAAACTTTATGTGGGAAATAGTTTGATACAACAGCATTAACATTCTCAACAGCTGAGTGGCACAAATCTTCTGACTTGTTCAATATAGAAGCAATTTTCTTTTTGTGAAGGGGAGAGAAGATGAAGGCAAAATAAAATGTGAGAAAAAGACACTGCAGGCAAAGGCACCTTGAATGTTATTCACTTTTTAAGGAGAGGATGAAACAAAAAACAAGGAAGCCACACCATTAGTCATACCATCACATACTACAGTGCCTTCAGACTACCCCATGAGTCAGACAATTGACCAGGTGGGATGCACTGGTGCTGCTTGCAGAAGCCTGACATGCTCTCTGCAAGCAGTCTTGGCTCTTAATGGCTTTCTTCCTAGAGCTACATTAAAGAGCAGGTGAGTTTTTTGGAAGTTTAGATGGTGCCTGTATGCAAATGTAAAATACTCAGAGGAGAAAAGCCCTTGGAGAAGGGTCCCAGATTTCTCATCATCACAGAAATATCAACATTTTGTTCCAGTCTCACTAATTCTGATCATATCCTTTACTCCTTTTACCATGCCTGAAAGGAACAGATGATCAGAGAATACTATCAGAAAGGCTAGAAAATATGTTCAGGAGCTATGGATCCATTAACAAAGACTTATTTTTAAATGGATCACAGAGAAAGCAGTAAAGAAAAAAATTATTATTTGAGTAAAAGGATACTTCATGGATAACATTATTTTTGTAATGAAAAAGGCAGAAAATCCACTATGTTTTACTAGCTTTAAAAAAAAAAAAAAAGCAAATTGACAGCAGGGGAGCTTCACAAGAGAGCTACAGCCTATGAAATTGCCAGCATTGTTTAAGGACGGGAAGAGTTGAGACAGACATGTCAAAGTATAATTGTATTTCCCTACAGGGATGAGACAGAGAAATAAAACTCTTCTGAGTGAAAGGAAGACTGTCTTGAAATGAAAAAAATAAAGGGAAAATTTTTTCTCTTTACCTCAATAAGTCATTAGAAGTGCTAATACTGAAGCTATGTAATACCACAATGTTATAAAGAGGGCTGGGACAGGGGAGTGGGTTGATTATTTTTGTATTTCTTTGGGGACTTATGTTTGTCTTTAACAAACTTCAAAAGTATTTGGAAGCAATGTTAAAATAGGGTTTCCATATTTCTTACAGAGAGATAATTAAACTACTTCAGTACTGACCCATGAAATCTCTAGAACAGCTCTTGAACATGAGAAATGAAATATCGTCAGAAATATTATAAATTGTGATGAACATTTTGTTATCAGTCTTGGCTGTTTTCATACGAGGGCACTGGAAGCAGGAAGATGTAGTACACACAAATTTTATTATTTTCACTGGGATTCAATAGTTGCTTTCCTGGATATGTCTCTCAGCTTGTTTAGAAGAAGCAGATAAAAGAAAGATTCAGATTCCTAGCACAGTAATATTTCATTTTGTAAGCACTCATCTATTCCTCTTCCTCTTTCTTACTAATACTCTAGGCTCCTGAGCCTTAGGCTCCTCATATGAATGTTGCTGTGTGTCACAACTGGGTTTCTTTTGGTCTATTCTGCAGCAGCTTTTTATCTTTGTAGGTTCAAACACAGAGAAAGAGCTTTAAAATGTGCAGTCTCTGTTAGAAACTTATGCTCTTATCTGTATCTAAACATGTTTGTTGAGGCGTGGAGAGTGTGCTGTGAGATTTGGTTTCTTGCATTTCAGCCATAATAAATTTCAGTAGCTTTCAGAGCTCTAAGTTCCTGCTTACCTTAAAAACTATTATAAACAGAGTTATCTAGAGGTGAAAGCCTTAGGTACTAGACATTACAACTGATCTGAATGCAAATCATTATCTTTTGGTAATCAGTTTCAATAATGGTTTCCAAGAGTTCCTATCATAACTAGAATGAAATTAAACAGCTCTGAGACTAATTGCAACACTGTTTAATCAATTAAAATTTTTTAAGGTATGTGGGGGTTTTCTTGGTGGGTTTAGCTAACAGGAGCAAATATTAACATGAAATAACAGCTTGATATTGTTCCTTTCTCCTTACATCTGATTAAAATAGGCCTTAGTGGACTCCAGCCAAGCTTTTGAAAGCACTTTGCCTTGGCACTGATGATTTGTACTGGGTTTGGCAAAAAAGATATTTTGTTCTCACTTTTAACAGACATATCCAGTTTCCTTTCTCTTCCAAGGAAGTGTTGATGCCAGATGCTCAGATGTGCCTAAGAGTTTCCATTTCCAAAAATGCATAGCTGAATTTTGTACAGAATTTCTGTTTTTTTCCCTAAGAAATACACTGAAATATTTTGTTTAATGTTAGAATTAATCCTGTGATCTTCTCTGCTAAGTATTGTGGGCATTCAGGGCATTGAGTTTTCTTCCCACTTTCCTGATTCAGGCAGTGTAGTCCCTAGATTTCTTTATTTTAGCATTAGTCTATTTCCCTCTGTTTAATAACTTGTAAATAATCTGTAGTCAGCAGGGAGAAATGGCATAAAAAAGAGGGTCCTTCTAGCTACCTTTTAGTCAGTATGTCATGGTCCTTAGTACATATTCTTTTAAAATTTGGGTGAAAGAGTGCTGAAACTTGAAAGAGATGACAGTCATGGGGCTATTTCTATTTGATTTATCACCACTGGTAAGATCTCAACTTCTAGGCACTTTTTTTGCTGATTATAGGGGAGACGCACACGCTCTTAATACTTGAAAACTTGGTCTTCAGTTCTGCAGTAGAGAATATCTTTTCAACTTAAGACAATCTGTTGAGCAGTGTTAAACTGAAACATCAGAATAATATGAACTCAAGCTAAAATGGTTTTGGTTTTTGGGTTTTTTTAAAATATTCAGTAGTGTCATTCCATGTTTCCCTTCATCTGTAAATAATGTGTGTGCAGAGAACTGGAAACACAGCAGCAGTATTTAAAACAATACATCTATTAAACAATAATAATTTTAAAAAATATAAATCTGTGCTTTTTAAATCCCAGAGTAAAGGTCTTCACACAGACATGACAGACTTCAAACAGACTAATGAGCTTGGAAAGTAGTGCAGCCATCAGTATGATTGTTTTCATGACTGAAAAAACATAGTATACAACAGCTGATACCTATGCTATGAAATACATATAACCAGTTCTAAAAGATTGGTGGAAGGGAATGAAGGAGATCCTTCATTTGACTCTCACTTGCTTCCTAAACTTCCAATTCTGTTCTTGGTTTTAAACCCTGTTGAAGGGCAATTCAGCTGAATACAAATGGGCTAAGACATCAAATGAGTGTGAAATTTGCATGCACAATCAGAGGTATGACTGATTCACACAAGCTCTTGTGTTCCAGAAGGTGATGCACAACTTTTTACATATTTTTCATAGGTACACCATAGTTTGTCACATCACTATTCTTAAGATATTATTGCTGGAACTAGCTAGGAAGAAGGTTACCAACATGGAACATTCTCCAGGGCCACATATATCTATCAGAATATCAATAACATGGGTCTCTGTATCTCCCTGTCTCAGATGATACAGGAAACATTCCTTATTTCAAAATTTTTGTTTGGACTGGCTAAAAATTAAATTCTGCTCAAACATCCTATATCAAAGTCCTCATTTCACAGAAACTGACATAGACTTATGTTTTCATAAAACTCTAAACTATGAAATCAAATTACTTGAAAATATATTTGATCAATTATCTGCTGTGAATAGCTGACCTGAATGAAATAAGAATAGAGGGAACTTCCTTGTTCTGACAGCTGAACTTACAATAGTTTCTTGGCTTATTTTAAAAAGGGAAAACAAAACCCCTCAGAACGCAATTCTCAGAAAGAGATAGAAGTTGCCCATCATAAAAAAGTTTGCCTCAGATTGTCCTTACTATGCTGTTTAAAATATTAAAAATTCACTAATTTTTAGCGGATGACATTTGGCTATTTTATGTATTTTGGTTTTCTTCATAGAAGTCCCACATGGAACATTCATGCATTTTATTTTAATTTGCGACTAAGTCTATATTTTAATCTTATAATAGTCTTGGGTGTGTGTATCCCTGTTGTAGTTCTGCAAATGAAGAAGCACACAGATTGGACACAAGCATCAGAAGGTTCATTTCCCTCACTTCATATAATTTGTCATATCAACAGGGCAGAGGAAAAAGAAGAGCCAACAACCATGCAACCCCACACACACTTTTATCTGGTCAGAATCATTTACCAAACACCAGCTATCTCCACCACAAGTCATCAGAGCCTGAGCCTTGAACAGTTTGGTGCCCATTCATGTCATCATCCTCTGCACCAGCCAGATAGTTTATTTTTACAGCCAGACCACAATTTCCAGTACTCCTGGGCAGAATCTCAACTGCACTGAAGTCAAGCTCGCTGTACATGTAGTGACAGATGGTCACTGAATACATTCTGAAGCTTTTTAAAATCTGTATGGCACTCTGTCTTAGATAATCCATCCTTGGCACTTGCAAATGCATAGGACCAGTAATATAGGGCATACAAAATTATTTGAAAGCCCTAAAAATGACCAATGGGCTATTATTCAATATACAGCATAATAGAAAAATCTGCTTTGAAAAGTACATTTTTATAATGCAAATTAGAAAGTGTAAGAAACAGTGAAAAACAAGTTACTTAAACTGAAGCATAAGAACATAAATGAGGCAGCCACTTTTCCCCCAAAGCACTGTGATTAGAGCTCATCTTCCTCTTTCTTTGTTCAGCAATTAAATATGTGTATTTGATCATTCTAAATGAGACAAGAGGAGTCTATTTTCTGTAAACAAGAGGAAAAGTAAAGAAGTAAATGCTGTAGTTACCAAGGATAATCGTGAAGATTTCTGCTATCAAAAACATCCCAACAGTAAAAATTAAATTATCTTGGATACCAAGGTTATCCTGTAACAAATATGACAAATAAAAGATTAATGAGGTGAATCTGACACACATATTCAGGCTACCTCTAATTTCTTGGCTCAGATCCTTGTGGCAACAAACAGTAATTTTAGCATGGACTGTAAAATCTAAACTAATTCTCAGTAGACAGATCTCTTTCATTAAGATTACATCAGACTGGTGGAACCTGAGCTAGGTAAAGGTAAGTCTGCAAAAATACAGTGGTGTATCCACATTCTTCAAAATACAATTACTGAGAAATAAAGGTATCACTCCATCTTGAGACCAGCTTCAGTTACTCATGCAAACAGGCATTGGTAATGTCCTGAGAGCAAATAAATTCCCAAACAAGGATTAGAGATTTCTGTTAATCACAATATATACTTTGTGTAAAATATTCCAAGTTCTTGATTTAGGAGGAAAAATTAGATGTGAAAATGTGTCAATGTGTCATTGAGTCACATTGGAATAAACTTTACCAGGACAAAGTATAAAAAGCCTTCAGAAGTTTGAGATTAGTCTCAGTTTTAATAAGAAGCTTTTGAGGACAAAAAGAGGTTACACTTCTGGCATAGCTTTCTTAAGTAAAGGCAAAGTTAATGAAAACCAAAGGGAAGTTATAATGACTAGTTCCCAGGTTTTTGTTCTAATATTTAGAATTTGCAAATACTGTATGAATAATTTTGTAAGTCAGTATCTTTTTTATAGTTATCTTCTATGAAAGCAACACACCTACACATCTTTCTAGATTCTAATAAAAGATTTTCAAATAATAAAATGTGTTTTGAAAATTCTTTTGTGTCTTTTCCTATTTCTGTATTCCTTAAAATTTCTCTAAATATTTTAGAGAAAATAAATTTTCTAAATATTTTAGAGAAAATATAAATATTTTCTCTAAATGTCTTTTAAACATTTATAAGAGCAAACAGAAGGTACTTGACACAGAAATAAGTGTATCTAAGTCATATGCTTATATTAGTGAAAAGGGGATTTGAAATATCATTCTAAACAATTAAAATACTTCAAATCAAATATTAATATACATTTTAAGTATCTTGATAGCCATATAAGCTGAATTCTTCATGCACATTAACCAAAATTCTGAATAGTTATTTTCACAAAATATTTCTCATCTTTGAAACACTATCTTAATGACTGTTTATGATAATTCTTACTGCATTCTAAGACTTTGTAAGACCCACTGAAATAGCCAACCTCATAGAATGTAAAAATCAGGAAAGTATTCAAAAATCAAACTCATTGATATTTCTTTTAGTCCTGTTTTGTCTAATTAATGACTGAAATCAGGTTTTTGTCATATATTTTCACTTAGAGCTTCATGCTAAAAAAGTTTTGGCTTGCATGTGAGCCCATTGAAGTTAGTACTGTAAACCTAGTCAAATATGTAAGATGATCTCTACAACATTACTATCATATCTACAGAAATCTAGTATAAATTATGGATTGATATGTCAGAAAAATGAACTTAAACACAAATCAACATTAGTTAGCAAGCAAAAATTGATGCAATGGAATGTAGCAATAATAGAACTCTTCTTTGCTTGCATTGTGTTTTAAAGAACACCCAAATGGTTATGGTATTTTCAGTTAAACTAAACACCTCATAAATATACATTTATGCCACGCATTGTCATAGACAACTCTTCCAAAACACTTATACAAAAAGAAATTAAGTATTTAAGAATTCAGCTACACTTGGAGTTAGTGAGTGAGAGCAGCTTACCACTGTTAAATTAACATAGCATAGGTGCATAATCAAACTGAGCAGGCACAGCATACATGTGTATTTAGGGATACATTTTATTTTATCCAGATTTTCTCTTTTAATGCAGCTAATTGAAAGGAATTATTTTCCTGGTCTATTGCTGCACATATCCTGCATATAATGCTGTATTTTCTCCAAGAAATACTAACCAGGAATTACGGTTAAGAACTTGTCTTCACTTTTTCCTATAGCTTGCTACTGCTTGTATTTAGAACAAACAAGTATATTTCTTAGCTTGGTTTCCCAAGAAAGTGATATGCCAAGACCTTTCTCTAGATGCTCTTGGGCTGTTTTCAAGAAAAAAGAAAATCCTGCCATTTTTAAAGTCATTGTCCATATCTAACCAAATTTGACAATGGTAAGGAATTCTAGACTCAATGAATTTTCACTTATTTAATTGAAACAGCAGTAAGACAGATTCAAGCGACCCTGTTATTGCCCCTGCTGAAGGAACATCTAAAGCAGAGACAACAGTTACTGAACATCAGACCATTCTTGGAGAGAGCCAATATGTTAACCAAAGTGCAATCTTAAGTCTTCATTTTTCAGTTTGTTTATTCAGAGGGAGCTCTGTTTTCTCCAGAAAGTCTGTGCTTCACAGTATTGAGACATGCAACTTCATCAAGTAAAATATGTCATTATCTGAACATATTTGCAGTGTTACTGATGAGCTATACTATAGCTATGAGCTATACTTGCACCCTTTATAAAGGATGCTGTTTCACTGCTGCTTAACAGCAGGGACACACCTGCATCACAAAAGAAGGTGACTCAGTGGACTAGGCAGGCCCAGTATGTAGTGAGATATTTAACTAAGACTACTTTTTTTTGTACAGTTGTTGTCTGAAGATCCAAACAATAGCCCTATGGCCTGAACAGGCCATACAATTTCATCATTTTCTAAATCTATTCATTTACAGTCTTACTGCCCTCAGATACTCTTGAAGAACAGAGTATTTTTGTGCAGTACAATCACAATGATCTTTAGGATCCAATTACAGTCTGAAGCAGACATGGCACACATTTTTATTCCATCAAGAATATAGTATTGCTTTTCCAAAGCACTATGTTCATTCTTACTGTTTCAAAGCATTCACATAATTCTTTATTTCTGTAGGAGAAATTAAATAGATTTCAGCTCCATAAAAGCTTAATTTGTTCACATTTAAGAATAAACTACATTAAGTTCCCTACTGAGCATGTCTTTGTTTTTAATTGCAAAAGTGATTAGAGGTATAACATCAAGAAAATAATTTTCTGTCATAGAGCAAACTACATGAAATGACAGCTGTCACAGAGGTTGGGATTTTATCCCTCACCTGTATTATCTATACTCTGCTCCAGAAGTCTTCTGAAGAGAGCTTATGATTAATGATACAGATTATTTGGAAAGGCAGTTTGCAATGTGGTGTCCACAGGGAAGCAACAGCATTCTCTTCTGGATGTCAAATATTAGCACTTCAGGAGGACCAAGATCTTCAAGATGTAAAAGGCTAGTACACTTGCTCTTTCTGACCAGGCAGTGCTGTGGCTGCTTAATATTTACTCAAAGCCACAATCACCTTCTGATCTGAGGAGCAGGTGACTTGGAAACTCTCTTCCATCCTGTTTGCTGTGCAGAGACAGTCATGAAAAGGCAGAGTATAAAAGATTAAGCAGATTCTAGTAACCCAGACAGTTTACTTTGCCCTTTTGAGAATTGGTCCAATGCATCATCATCTATCATAAATGGATTATATTATGACAGTGATGGATCTTTAAGGTTATGTCTGTTCCAGTGCTAAATAAAAAAAAAAGATAAATCTGCAGAAACACTTAGAGTAATTGTAGACAGTGGTAAAGGGTTGGTTTCTTTTCCTAATAAGCATCCAAGCCTCAAGTCTAACAGTTCAAATTAATCTTGTGCTTCAGAGTGTGAAACATCTGTCCTGAGGTACTAAGAGCAGACCTACAAATGGATACTGGGCAAATGTCATTTTCAAATATATAGACACTGCCTGCTGCTGAAATAAAGTTAACAGACAAAAATTCACATTTTGATCAGGCATCTCACTGTACATTTAAAAATTGATAAGGTGCAATTTACTTTTTCATTTTTCTGTTAAAGCAACTTCTTTATTTTCCAACATCCAGTACATTGTAACATACAAGGTTAAACCAAACTATAAAGTCAGGATGTTTCTAATAACTTAGATTAAAATAGCAAAGAATGTCAGCTTTGTTTCTGTTCTAAGACAGAAGATACTGATTTATATACCCTTTAAAAAATAGATATAATTAAAGAGCAACTACCATGCTCTGTTTAGCATCTGCTATAAAAATATTGACAGAAATACTGAATAAATTTAGCTGCTTATACTGAATGAATCTAGCTGGTTTTTTTTATGGGTCTACATTGTAAGATCATATTCCAGATTGACAAAAGCAAACTAAGAAATAATTACCTTCTTATCAGATTTATTAATTACTATTTTCATCAGTACACAATTGTCTTCCTCTTAGGAGACAAACATTTTCTAATCAAGGCTCAAATTTAAATAAACCCTCATAAAGTATCTCCTGACCTATCAATCTTAAAATAAACCTGGTAATCTAAAAGTCTTTTTATCAGTGCAGAAAAACTACTCAATGCTGAAACATTATCAAAAATACTGAAAGGAAATACATGGTTGAGATTGTAGGGGCAGCTCAGGAACTCTTCTCAGCTTTTGGAGATCAGAATACACACACACACACACACACACACACACACACACACGTATTATACACACACATATATATATCCAGTAATAAAATACTGAATATATATAATATATATATATATACACATACATATACATACATATACACACACATACATATGTATATATACACATACATATATATATATATCCAGTAATAAAATACTGAATATATATATATATACACACACACATATATAGTAATGAAGTACTGAATAAGAAA
>JAOTQP010001652.1:40283469-40296967 GCA_026413545.1 Cichladusa arquata | reverse complement strand
AGAATCAGATTCTTATTTTTCTTTACAGTGAAAATAAAGAAAAAAACCCCACAACAAAAACAAAAACAAAAAAAAAAAACAAACAAACCAACAGATTTTGTTCTTCTAGTTAGCTTTAGAAAGAAATAGGTAGTGATTTGTGAAGGTGCAGACATCCAGAGCCTTGACTTGGTCAGACTGGAGGACCACATGTGCAGGTGAATGAATCAATGAGTAGATTTGGAGAAGGATAAAGCAGAAGACCTGAGGTACACCAGTGTTATACAAACTTCCATGCTATTTGTGCACTGATATATTTACTGTTAATGTGGTTCAGGCTGTGAACAAGATGCACAGTTTCTTAATTATTCATGTGTGCAGGAGGATTAATGATACACCAGCATTTAAAAATTAATGTAGTCAACAGGAGAGGTGGTGTTGGAGGGGCATATAAATTCCTTTTTAATTGCCTTCCATCACAAATAAACTAATTCCATCCCTTTCCAGGATCAATGGATTGCTGTTTGTACTAGTATACTAGTATTTTGAACCTTCTCAGGGCAAGATCGATCGATCGATCTATCTATCTATCTATCTATCATCTATCTATCTATCTAATCTATCTATCTAATCTTTCTTTCTCTCTCTCTCTCTCTATATATATATATATCTAGTGAAAGATAGATAGATAGATATGAAAAAGATGTCAAGAGCTTATTGATAAATATAAAAAACTAACTCAGATTTACAGAAAATGAAATGTCTAACTTCTGACAGTTGATTAAATAGAATAACCTGCCTGTTAAGTTCAGAACAAAATCACCCTGCTGGCTCAGTGCAAAGATTATGTCAGAATACAGTGAAAAAATTGGAAAAGAGGTTATTATTAGAAAATATATCTCCATCCCACACTCACTCCCCTAAGAAGAAAAATCGTGTGAACATTCAAAATTTATTGAAACATTTTTGAAATTTGCATATTATGCCTGACAAATACAAATGAGTAGGTTTGATAGAAATTTAGTCTGGGGTTTTTTTCTGCCTGTTAATATTTAGGTGCACGCAGTGAATTTTTTAGTGTATAACAGTTACATTGCTGTAGTTAGGAGCACAGTAAATCCAAATAATAAGAAAAACAATACAAAATACCTTTAACTACCTGTGACTTCCCTCTAGAAAGCCCATGTGATGGAATGAGCCATTCCCACATACATGCAGCTTTGGCTTTTCAAGAAAGAGTCTACAGGACAGATACAGATCTAGATAATGTGAACAATTGAGTTTAACACTGAATGCTCCAAGGAAAAGGGATAAAAATGTATTTATTTTAGTATGGAATAAGAGTAACTACTTCTGACTAAAGAAGAACCATCTCTTAGTAAGTCATATTTTCCCAACCAGCCTTTCCATAGAAAATCATTAGCAATTTCACTTGAACTGTATTACTTTATGTTCAGTAAGCAGTCTCCATAGGAGAGATAATAGTTCTGATTCAAATTTCTGTAATAGAAAAGTAAGAATTGAATTCCACCTTGGATGATAGCCCTGACATTTCTTTCATTTCTCTTTGCTGTGAGAACTACATAATTTGTTCCAGTCAAAAGGGAAATTTGTTGCATGGAAGTGGAAGAAATATCATTGCTCCTAAACAAGAAGCTTCGGCTCAATTTAATTTGAAAGAGCTTTGGGGCTGTACCAATGCCCCTGGTAACAACAGAGAAGAAGATAACAGCATTTGATTCTGTTTTGATTCTGCCACCCTAGGCAACCTGCTAAACCTCCTCTAGTCTCACAGCTGCAAAGACTGTGAAGAGCTCAGGCACAGGTATATGGTACTGGCTTGAGTGGAAAGGTTTTTAGAGGGGTTGGGGTGGAACAGAAACTACAGGGGTGTCTTCTGTGACAAATTTCCTCTATGTCCAAATGAGTCAATGCCAGCCAGCTTCAAGTTGGACCTGACACTGGACAAGGCCAAGCCCATCAGCAATGGTGGCAGCACTTCTGGGATAACATACTTAATAAAGGGGGGAAAAAACCCCAAACACCTTTCACAGCAGCATCAAGTGGACAGCAGAGCAAGATCTCCCCAGAGAAGAAAAACAGAGACAACTGACTGCAATCCCCATTCTCATCTTTCTTTTGTTCTATACTCCCTCCTTGTCCAGCCAAGGAATGGAGTATTACAACGGCTTCAGTGGGCACCTAGCATCCAGCCAGGGTCAGACTACCAGAGTGAGATAGCAGAGCACAGCCTACTTTCAGAGAGTACTCCATCAAAGCAGTTTCTTCTTTTTATTATCACTGTTTTGCTAATATATGATTTTCTCAACACCCTAACTGATTATGATGGTGGACCTGAGAGGATACAACAGAGAAAATGTTATTTAGGAAACAGAAAATGAGAAAGAACAAGGGATATTTCAAGCATTTCTTCCTCATACTATACACTAGTCAAGTCACTTTACTTTCAATACTATGGTAGCAGTATAATTTTAATTTAAAAATAAGTAAATAAGAAGATAGAAGCAGCCAGAATCGTGAAGACTAAAATGATACCAAGGAGCACAATGAAAATTTAGGAGAAGAAGCCACTAGGGAAATTGTATTGAGGCAAACACCTTGTTTTTCCTAGAAAGATATGTTTAGAGAACTACTGTTAAGCCAGATATAGGAAGAGGTATGTTGTCCATTCTGGAAAATGACAATGACAGCTTTCCTTCTTTGCTAGCTTTAAACTGATTAACCAAATGGTTGTTGCATTTGCTAGATAGTTGTGCAGCAGTTATCAGTGCACTTAGATAGTTAGCAAGGAGCAAAATAACCTGGTCAGACACAAGCTCATTTTTCTCACTTGTTTGGGTGTGGGTTTTTATAGTGACCACCCACAGATACCAAACTGATGTACTGGCCTTTTCAAATAAGTACTAAGCCAAATTACAAATGCATATAGAATTAGATTTACAGAGAGGTGTCAAGAATATTAAGTTTCTGCCCATATAGGAAGAAAAATGAGCTTTAAATTTATATTAAAGCATTGCAAAATAATAATGACAAACAGAAATCAGAGAAAAGCCTGTTAGTATAATATCATAGAAAAATTCTATAGTATTTTTTCCTTTCTCCCTTCCCACTAAAATCAGGTCTTTCCACCATGATAAGAATATATTTCCATGAAATTGATACAATCCCTCCTAAGGCAAATTCACAAATATCATTTTTTCCAGACTCTGACCAGCATACATAAGTCTGTTAATATAATTTTTATCCTGCAAAAAACTAAGGAAGTTGTGCTTGATAGGATGGTATGAGTTCCGCAGAAACATCAGCACATGTTCTGTTATGATATGGTTATTTGCAATAACATTCCCATCAGATTGATTTATGCCAGGAAATTGAAGATATTTTTGTCCCATCTTAGGGCACAACCACAGAGGATTTTCAAAGTGTCTCTAGGTAACAATCTGAGAAGATCGATGCTGTAAAAGAACTGCATCATAACAGCTTGCTGTCAGCTAGTAACTAACTCAGAACTTCTGTGCAAACCTTTTGGTTCAATAAGTACACGGAATATAAGAAGCTGATATTTATGAGAAAAAGCAAGAGTCTCATCTTCAATTTTCACCCCATTGCCCTTTAAAACTAACAGCAGAATTAATATATTCAGCTCAGATGTTTCCTAATAGGGCACTAGGAATCCATGAGGATGGAACAATAGTACATTGAGTGTTCCTTTTGCACCTTGTTGCAGCTCACAGGAATCAAGAACTGACTGGGCTATGAGGACAGGCACCATGATGAGAATCCCTGTCTGGACAGCTTGGAACCGAAGGGATATCTGATGTGGGATCGCACAAGAGTCTTCAAATACAGAGAAACCTACTAGGAGAAACCAAATCTTGTAAATGCTTGATTAGACCATGAAAGAAAGAGATCATATTTGAACTTAGGTTAAGGATTAGGGAAATATTTTTAAAGCAAAGATAAAGAACTAAGATGGATTGCAAAATCTCTATCTTTGCAGGGTTTGTCTTTGGTTTGTTTGTTTTTGGGTTTTTGGTTTTTTTTGTTGTTGTTTTTTTGGTGTTTTGTTTCTTAAATAAAGGGTAGTTTCTCAGAAAAATACAAAGCTGGTCCTTATTTGGGCACGTGTTCAAATATAAAATATTATAAACTGCTTTGTCTGATTTTCAAATGCTCACTTTAGTCTATAAATCTACGTATGCAGTTACTTTGGCAATGTTGAATATTTGAAATACATAGTAACAGCAAGAAAGCAAGCTCACAGCAAGAGCTTAGCAGTGCTCCATTAAATTTTTAGAACTAAACATTCCAACTAAAAAAAGTACTATTTGTCACTCTTTAATGGTATTAATCATTCCTCTGGACACACATGGTATTTTGCAACTCTATGAAATTGTGTTAATCTCTTCGGAAAAGGCCCCAATATGAAGCTCTGTTTCCTTCTTTCTGACAGATCTTAAAAGAAACAGAATAACTGCATTCAAATTAATACAGAGATAGAAGATAAATGTAATCTAACTTTGGTTTTGACCATCCCTAGCAAAGGTCTTTGCATTGTATGTAACCAGAGATGATCTCACTTTAAAAGGGATTGTCAGATTTCCACAGTCACAGAAATATCTGAGTGAAGTACATCATCAGAATTGCAGGCAATAGAGGATTCACAGCTCAGGGAAGACTAGGAAGTACTATTTTTGGAGGTGCCAAGACTTTCTGAGCAGAGAACACACTTCAAACAAGAGCTGAACCTCATCTGATAGCAACAGACACAGAACTGGAAAGATCTTTCTTGGCAAGCAGCCAGAAGAATTTCTTAAGTCATTTGTTTCTAAATTCTTAGCTGTGGAATATACTTTTTTCTGGATTTTTAAAATACTTTTTGCAAAGATGCAAAGGAAGCAAACCAAAGTAATTTATGTAGCATTTTTTCTGGACCTCAGAATTATGATAGATGGAAATAACACTCTCATTGTGCTCTTAGTCTGCATGAGACTTTTGTCTAGCTGTCTCTGTCAGAATCTGACTACATTGCCTTATGCTGTATTTTTTTAAACTGGTTTGCTGTATATTTTTCCCTAAACTGTTCTGGCCCCATTATCAGCACTAGGACACACCTACAACTTGTGCTGACTTTATCAGGATCAGTGGATATTTTGTACCTACAGAAATCATCCAGCTCCAAATTCAAATAAAGGATAACAAGTGAATTATTGTCTCTGCAGATTCATAGATTAAATATCCCTACAATAAGCTAACTCAGGAAAAAAGGAAAAGCTCTGACATTGGTGAGTGTGGTGTGTTTTCCTCTTTATGAGATATGGCTTCACTTCAACAGCAAGTTAGATAAATTTAGAATTTTCTATTTTCTTGTCAATGCCCTTTAAATCCTGCTGAGCAAAAGCAGTTCTCTGCTTGAATATTTTTAATGGATTTAAAATATCTCAGGCAGACAGTTCTGTTTCACAGGGAGTTTCAGACTGCATCTTTCCAAACAGAAACCAAGACCACGCTGACAGACAGAAGAAATAAAAAAGCTAGACTCAGCATGTTCTTTCTTTTGGTAATTCAATTAATATTTTTTTTTAAATCCTGTTATCTTGTTGGGTAGAAGCTGCAGTAAGTGAAATTAATTTAATACATCACTCTTTTAAATGTTATTGTTTCTTACTCAGATTTTAATGCTTATTGTTTTGCTGTGGAAAAACTCATACTTCCTGAAAATCATTCAGCAGATTTGCCATGGAGATGGCAATGAAAGTACTTCAGTGATGTTCAAGGTGCTTTTATTTCAAATTCTTTATTCTACCAAAATCTCTGCAAGATGAAACCAAGCATCAATATAACATTAAAAAGGAAAATTGTGATAAAGAACTGAATGCAGTGGGAAAAGAAAAGGAATATTTCTAATTCCTGTGTAAAAATTCTGCACGTGGAGTAAGAATTTACTATGATAGGAATCTGAATATATCTTTCTGTATTGAAAGAGTAAAATTACTTTTCAGTAATAGAAATGTGTTTAGAAGCAGTCAAAACTCCATTTCTAACCTTTTTAAGAATACAGAGTAAAATGAAAGTGCAAACTATTTTTACATTGAAAAATTGCTCCTCCATGGTTTTCTTATTTTAATACTTTCATCTTACATAGAAAGAAAAAAAATAAATAAACCTGCTCTCACTTTTTGTTAGCCTCCTCAGGAACTAGAACCATGGCAGAAGCTTTTATCATGGTAGTTTAACTCAATTTGCACACACAATTTTAAAGTTTGTGGTCTTAACTTTTCCTATTTTTAAATTAATAATGTCTTAGCTGATATCACCATGAATACTTGACGCAGTAAGTTGTGAGAAATGGAAAATAAAAGTCAGACAAGAACTGAGTATTTTGTCACTAAAAAAAGGCCACAAAATACTGTCATAGTCTTCAGTCTAAGTTGGAACCTGTTCACTTGCTTCACATCTGCCTTTTAACTCATTAGGTAAATTTAGCCACTATGAGCTTTTCAAACACAAAAGATAATAAAAATTAGTTTTAAAACTTGTGACCACAAAAAAAGCAGTAAGTGGCAAGTATTTCAGAGTGACCTTTTTCATACAGCTTTATTTAATTTTAAAATTTATTTAAAGTGAGGGGTTTATTTGTTGTTTGGCAGACTTTTAAATTTTTTTTTAACACAGTATTTTACTCCTTTTCTGTTTGCAAATATTTTCACATGTGGAAGCTGTTTGTTATAATCATCAGTTGTTACTGAGTTAGGAACTAGGGGAAAACTGTGCATCCAGTCCTTAATCAAAATACTTGTGTTCATATTTAACTGTTTGGTGGTGGTTTTTTATATTTATTTATTTTTACCTCAGACTAAAAAGCAGATAAATCCAGCTTCATACCTGGAAATCTAAACAGCAATACCATACCACAGGGATGTCAGAAGATACTCAAATCCTGGTGGGATACCTCAGCTGCTAGGGCATTTACAATTATATAAACTAAAATACAGTGAAAGAAATCTGAATTTAGGATTTACAAGTTTGCACATAGCATTTTGATTCACTATAAACTGTGTCAGCTGCAAGATCAAATTTCCAGCAGGAATGAAAAACAAACAAGAAAATCTCTATGCTGAGCAAAAGCTAAGAAAAAAAATCTAAGAAAATGACATATATTGTGAGAAAAATGGGCTGGAGATGATAAATGAAGTTTATATACAAAAAGGCATTATTTTTCTGAATTAGGAGAAATTAGGAAGGAAAAAAGCTTTCTTGCTTAAAATTGCACTACTAGGCTTAGTTTCTACTAACCTATTAGATATACTTTGAGTAAAGACTGAAATATTATAAAAATATCTGTTCTGACAGCATAACTTAGATTTCAAGAACCAATATCATCCTGATTAACGTATTGCAATGAAGTATTTCAATCCCTACAGAAGGGGATCCAAGTTGCATGGGGCTGAAATACAAATTTCCCTGGCTACAATGTAAAAAGAATTGTAGGTGACTAAATATGAAATTAATAAACTCCACAGAGAAAACTGGAGACTGAAACTGTGCACATATTACACCAGGCAAGAATAGGACAGTTAAAAGCATTGCTGTTCAGTAATGAGATATTTATTTTCAGTAAAGTAGGAAAATGTTGATACTTCTCCATTTTTGTCACTGCAGTTTCCACAGCCATTTGTGGAGGAAAACAGAGAACCATAAGTACACATACCTTTAAAAATAGACAGTTTCATATTTAAAAAAAGAATATTTCTTAAAATATACTAGCATCTATTTCTAGCTATGGAACAATAAAAATCCTACTTAACCAGTTTCTGCTATGAAGTAGTCTTTAAGGAAAAGCTTTATAAAAATGCTCTCAATAGAAAATTTATCTATGGAGATATATTACTAAATTTTCCAGTCCCTAAAAGCTTTTGCAGGCACAATCACTGAATGAGGTATTATATTGCACTAGAAAAATGTCTGAACCGAGTACTTAGAAAGCATTTCTGAGTGAAAAAAAGAAAAAAAATCAGCCAAAACAAAATCTTTGTGTGAGCATGTGTACACAACTCCTCTATTCTTCTTTCTAGTCATCTTTGCTGCAGTTTCAGCCAAATGTTCTATATTTCTCTGCAAACAGTTCACAATATATAATAATTTTCTACCAGTGCAAATCCCATAGAAATGTATATTAATCAGATGAAATTGTAGCACATACAAGTGTAAAAAAGTTTGCACATAGGTAAATAACATATTGTTCAAAATATATACGTATATTGCACTTTGGGTTTTATAAACTAATAAACCACTTGCAGACCTCTACCTGGCTATCGTTCTACTTTTCTGCAAGGTTGTGCTTGCCACAGAGAGCATACAGAAAGCAAGCAACTATTCAATTTCTCAGCACAGGTGTGAAGAGGAAAGAATCTGAACATAATATAGACTTTTGAAAGGTCAGACTTGTAGGTGTTACAGCCCTTGGAAGAATACCTGTCTCTATCCTCAAAAGTAGAAATGCTGGTGTACAGAGCTGGGTTAGAGAGAAGGAACAGACCAGAAAGAAGCTTGATGCAAGTTGGACAATAGAAATGACCAGGTTGAAAAGGAGAAGAGAAAGGCAGCTAGAACTGTTGAAAGAAGAATGAGGAAGACAAAAACCATGAGAGGTAAAACATGTAAGGAACACGGAAGGCATTCAAGACTGCCTGGGCTGCCTGACTGCTACAAGCCCTCAATCCTGAGCTTCCATCATCTGGAAGGAGTGCTACAAACATGTAACAACTCATTAGCCTATATTCTAGAAACAGACGATTTTTATAGTATAATGAAGTTTCATGATCTGAAGACCATGAAAGGTTGGACTGATGCAGGATTATCTGATGCAGATACAGCAGTACAAACTGGTGGTTAAGTAACTCAAACTCAAGCAAATTGGAACAGTTTAAGGAATTAACAGTATGTCACTTATGTGACACAGTATGTCACAGTTTCCAAGTTTCTGTATTATTATTTCATAGAGAAGGTCACAATTATTGACTATTTATTAGTTTAAATAAAAAAAAATCTCTTATAAGTTTAATATTTGAAACAGTAGTTATTAAGTTGAATTGTGAGTTAGTCTTAGCAGTTGATCTTCCTTGTTTGGACTGTCAGAATGTCTATCAGATCCATTAGTTAAGAGATGTGCTGTTTTATTCCAGAGTGACAGGAGAAAAAATTGGTCAATCGAGAATGCTGTGAAGCAAATCTCGCTTCTTCCAAATCATCATTCATCAGCTTCATGGGAAAAGCTAAAAGATGTATAGGCAAACTAGAACACAAGATTACTTAGAAACAGTCTGCAATGTTACTGTTTGGAGGTACTGGTTATCATCCACTTTCATGAGCTATTGACTTCCCTAATCTCACTTTCTGCAGTGTCTTGGTTATTGTCACTAGAATCTTAATTATTCTAACTTGCTGCCTGCCCCCACTGTGCCTTGTGAGTCTTTGTTGCAGACAATCAGAGAAGTACCAAGGTCTGGCCACATGCTATAGACCTATGCGACCACAGCAATTTTGCTATGTGCCAACACTCAGTTTTGATCATTGTGATTTCATCCCTAAAACATTCTCTATTCTGATTTATGAGACTTAGCTCTGAGACTTCTTAGGATAGCAGGTTTTTGCACATCACCACAAAACAAAATGTATTCACCTGACACAATGTGCAGCTGATAAGGATTAAACTTTCTTATCTCAAGACAAAAATTTGAGGGCTAACCACTACATGAGTGTTTTATATTTTCTTCCCCTATAACTCATTACCTTTATCACTAAGAGTATTGGAAACATTCTTTTTACCTTTAATGTCTGATTTACAATAAATAGTGACAGCTGGTGTCACTGAAATAAGTGATCTAATAAAATCAGTTTCACCTGTGCCCAAATGTTTGCTTGTAACTAGCAGACATTGTCCCAGGGCAAGGGACGAAAGATGAAAAATGAAAGGAGTATATAAAAAGAAAAATACAAAGAAATTATTTTTGGGAAAGCAAAGAAATATATAAAAAATGTAGTTCTGTACCAGCATTCTCCCCACAGAATCACTGTTATTTTTTTTCCCTTTCCAGTCTGTAAGCAAGTTAATTGCACAAGTTAAAATTTCTTTAGTGCTGATATCAGCCACTAAAGATGAGGTTAACACTTTTGCTATGAATACTCTTCAATATTTGCTCATTCTGAATATGTTATATTATTTAGTGTTAAGAGCACAAGTAGTCTTTTATCCAAGATTCCTCAGTGCATATTAGGTTATTATTATTATTAAGATGTTCAAACACAAAGTTTGACTTTGGTTGCACTGTCAAGATGCTTTTCCAGAAAAAATACAAGTATGATACATATAACATATTGTTTTGTTTTCTAAACATACTTGTTTTTTGGTCCATCTTATAAGAAACTTAAGGTCCTAATACTTAAACTTAACAACAAACAAAAACCATTAGTATCCATCTGATTTCTAAGACAGAAACACTTAAACAAAATACACATATAGGTTCTCAAGGTTAAGAAACAAGAATAAGTTGCTTGAGCAACAGGCAGTAAGCCCAAGATCTGCCCAGATGCTCTTGGTGTGTTGGCCAGGCACTATGCCCTGTCACTGCAAAAACAGCAGAGAGACCATGACTGAATTGTTGACTTTAAGTGATGCCTGGAGAGGCTACCTGGAATAGAGGCTAGGCAGTGTTAAAGGAATTAAGTAGGTATTTATTAAAAGACTTTCAAAGGGTACACCTTGGGCAGTACAAGAGCCTGGCTGTGGCTACACCCAAGATGGACGGTGTGTCACAAGTTTTCACACTTTTATAAGTTTTGGTCCATTTACATATTGGGGTTAATTGTTCAATTACAACTTCAGGTCATGAAGTCCCATCCTCCTGGATTGCTTAGCCATTGTTTAAACTTTTTGGGCCCAAAGTTGCAACGGTGTCCTTGGTTGTCAGACTGGAAAAGGATTGTTTTGTCTAACTGAACTGTCAAGAGAACTTGCTAACACTTTATATGAAGCTCAGAGTTACACACTAAGGAAGTACAAAATCTGAAAAATATGAAAGCTAAAACTTAAGGCATCATTTGGCACCTTCATCACATACACTTCTTTCTACATGTGCTGTATAGGCTTGGGTAACAACCACAAAAAACAACTGGATATTTCAGCTGCTATAATCTAGTCATGTGATTAAAAACCCATCCCTATAAATTAAAAAAAAAAACACACAAGAAAAAAAGGAAAAATCCCTGTAGATTAAAACACAGATATCTCTGACAACTTTCTTTCCACACCTATATTTTTCCAAACCCATCTGTCTTGAAATATACCCTGAGAAACAGCAAGTCAGCTGGAGAAACTACATAAAATCGAAGAAAAACTTGACAGTTTCTTGGTTTGTTTCTTGAAGTCAAACGACATCAAAAGGAAAAGGAATAATCAAAGAGCAGCATTTGTGCTTCCTCTGTATGGTGTCCATCCTGATGCTCAGGTAAGAAAAAAACCAACAACATCTACTACAGCCAGTGAAGAGACAAGAGACATGAAATGCAGATTAACAATAAGGTAATGGCTTCACTGAAACATGCCATATTTTTCTGATTTCTAAAACATCATCTTGGATATCAGCTGTCTCTCAGATTAGGCAGAAAGTAGGAGAACTTGCTTGCTTCATTTTCCAGCTATCATAATAGAATTACAGCAAACGCAACAGCCAAGAAACAGCCAGCCCACAGCAGAGGGTTTTATTTTTTATCAATTTTCTTCATCATCAGTAGGTGACAATCGGAGTTGGGAAATCTTGGTCATTTAGAAGCAAAGTTAATACACACACAAGAACCTCAAGCACAGAAAGGTGACAGCATGAAAACAACATCTGGTAGCTTGTAGTAGATCACAGTGTGTTTGGATTAAAGCCTGGAACTAACCCTAAATAGAATAACATTTCCTACCAGAAGCAATTTCACTTGAAAATATAATCTATGTTACATTATAACCTGTCATATCCTTGTCTTTGTAGTTAACATCTGTGATTAGAATTATTTGGATTTCAATGAGTTTTTCTAGTAGCAAATTAGAAAGGGTCTATGTTGGAGTATACAAAAAAAGGGCCATCCAATTTCCAAAAACTGATGAGCAATATTGCACACTTCTGGTTCTCTGTGTTCATGGTCAGGATTAAACAACAGGGAAATAGCGTGAAAGATGTAATCTATTTTAAAATACATTCTGGTTTTATCTTTTTTCCTCTAGAGAAACAATTGTAAAGTTAAAGATTGATATCTCAGAAAGTTAGCTTTTCTCCAGATTATTCATCTTCTTGCCAAGTACCATTTTCTGTGCTCTCCCAAGTACAAAAACTTTATCTGCAGAGACACACTAGCTCTGTGTCACTGGAAGGATATCACAAGAAAATTGTGTATATCCTGGATACTGAGGTCTTAGAAGATGTGAAAGATGAATCAGAGGTAAAAGCAAAAGAATTCCAAAATCTTGAGTAGAGCAGAATCTCCCTTCACTGAATCTACCTGAGTCTCCAAAATGATGTCTGTCCATTTGACTTCTCTATGTCCTGCAAGGTCTAATTAGATAATTTCCTCTCACGTAAAGAATGTTTACAGCACTTTTTATAAAAATATATGAACATCCATACAGTCTTTGCATGGTACAGTGAATAAATCTACCCAGTAACATCCCAGAAACACACATTTTGCTTAATGCTGCCAGTTTCATGTGACTTTCTAATATTTATATTTGTATTTACCAAACTGTGGTTTGTATCTATAGGCTTGTTTTTCTCTGGCTCCTTTCACCAGTGAGCTTGTCATTACAACATGAAACCAAGTTAAAAAGAAAAATACTTCAGTCTTCTCAATCTTTTTCCAGCTTTCACTCAAACAGAACTCTGCTTGCCTTCAATCTTTTGGGAACTGGCTAAGCTATAGATAAGTAGATCCTCACCAGGGAACACCACTGAAATGAAAAGGCTGGTATTCCTTCAACATATTCTCCTTTAGCAGAATAAACCAAGACTATTAGTTTTGCATATGTAGTTTATAGAACATCGACTGATCCCATGCACTGATATTATTAAAAACGTGTTTTTATATTTTAAAATTATAAAGCAAATATTGTGCTTTTGAGCCTAATTGATATTTTCAACTGAAAAAAAATGTCAGCCAAAATTGATGGCTAACTAAGAACAATAAAATCTAAAAATTCAATTTTCAGGGTATTTCAGGAGTGGCTCCAATATGAAATTCGGGTGGATGAACATTAGCAGACAGAACAGTGTGAGCAATCCAGTCTTTTGTAAACTCAGCAAGAGAAACTAGTTAACAGGTCCATACCAACTTACACAATTTGCACTGAACTCTAGATACTCATTCTCTTCCTACCATGAATTTGCTTAGTGTCCTGGTTTGAAGGACAGGTGTCTGCCAGTAGAGGCAGAAGTTTCCTCTGAAATAGAGACTTTAATTC
>JAOTQP010001652.1:40259313-40283369 GCA_026413545.1 Cichladusa arquata | reverse complement strand
CTCCATTGGCATGATAATGGGAAAAATTCTTCAAATTGACACAGTAACAGAAAAAACACTCAACCCCCAACACTTAGTTATGTTATTCAAGTGCAATTATTAGATGCTTACAAAAATCAAAAGATATGCTGTACTTAAAATTCACCATGATGAATGCAAAAGGAGACAAGATCTCTGGAGCATTGTTAAATCTTAATTATATAACTTTATAATGCATATCTTTGGCTAGATAAATCTGTTGGAATGAAGACTCTCCCTGTGTATTCTAAATAAATATAGACTACTACATCATTTCTCAAAAGAAAACTTTTAGTCATACAGGTAATTGCTATGGAATTTTCAAAAGAGATCATTTGTTGTCCAATAAAAAAATGTAAAACTGATAATGACTGGTTACAGTTTCACCTATTGAAAAAAAAAAGTAGTATAATGTGTATGGCATTCTTTAACACCTTCCTATTCTTAAGATTCCTATTCATTATTAAAATGATGTATGTGATTTAGTCCTCAAATGGTGTGTATGTACTTACAGTAATAAATAACAAGTTAGCATTCAGTCTGCAGATTTAGACCTGAGAGAAAGTCAGTTTACAATTTATTTGGTTACAATTATTCCCAAGAGGTTTTCAGTCGCTATGTGATTCCTTTTTTGAAACCACCATACAAGACTTGGAGAAACTGGAGTCTGATCAATGCTTCAGATGTATCTTACCATCTTATTTGAGCTATGGATATGTCCAGCATTAGGACCAGATTTATATTTCCTTTAGTAGAGCTTAACAACAGATAGAAATATGAACCAGGCTATTTCTTGAGGTTTTTCATCTCTTTTTTCTCTAACTCTCAGTCATACTGATGTTAAACACACAGGCCTGAAATTATTGCAATATCTTTTAACCTTTCTTAGGAAGATCATCATGACAAGATCATCAAAGAATCTATTAACTAGTCTAGCTATGTATTCAACTCCAAAAAAGTTTGAATTTTGTGCTCTGATTCAGATGTCTTTTCTTCCCAGCAGATTCTACCCTTGTAATGTGGACAATTTATTAATTGTAAAAACTGTGTGGCAGGCATCACAGTGGAAAGTAATCTGGGCTATTTAAAAGTTCTATTAAGTCCTCCACACTGCTAAAAAGAGAATGAAAGGAAAAATGAGAAAAATGTGTTTTTTTTCCTTATTCTTTATCTTATTCCTTTCCATTTTTTTTTTTGTTTTGTTTTGTTTTGCTTTGTTTTTGGTGTTTTTTGTTTTTTTTTTTTGTTTTTTTTTTTTTTTGTTACTTTGATTCTGCAGCCAAAGCCTCACAGCCTTGGACAATTATTTTGACCAAAACCATTCCATGACATCCCAGAAGGCAACACATGCTGCAGAAGACCTTTTGCCTTTTACAAGGATATGACATGTCCAAAAGTTCAATAACTTGTTGGAGATTTAACAGAAACCAGAAATTGCTGAAACAATATCAATTGAAAGCTATCAATAACAGGTACAGCAAGATTAGAGAATTTCTGAAGCCAAAGAACATGTGTTTCTCTGGGCTCTGATTTAGCCTATAGCTAAGCCATGGTTGTCACAGCTGGGCAGCAAAATGACAAGACCATCATTAACTACAGCCTTCTACATGTCTTGCAAAAAAGAAGAAAAGTTCTGCTTGTATCAAATACTGCAGAGTTGGTGTTGTGGAGGCTTAGTCATAGAGAAGAAATATCCTATTTCAGGCCAACTCTCATAACAGCAGAACTACACAGACCCCAAAGAAACAATGTAAAACATCACACAGAGTGTCATAGAAGAACTGTAGCATAGCGCCAGAATATTTGCAACCACCAAAAGGAACTACTGTATTCTGTCCCTTAAGGTAGAAGAAAATACAATGAAAATTTGTACACGAGAAAGCTAATGTACTTCTTGTTCGTAATTTGAAGCATTTAACATGGGTAAATCGATCCAAAACTTTTCCCAGGAGTGTTCTTGTGCTGGCAATAGCTAGTAATAAAATGCGCATTGCTACATTTTAGTCCAGTCAGAATTAATAATTCCAGAGGAACAGGAGAGCAGCTCTACTCATAATAGTATTGCAGATAGTGAAAGCATGGCTCCCTCTCTTCTCTCTGTACTTTTCACCAGCACTGCATCTTTGTTTTCCATGCAAATATCTCATAACCCTTACAACTTTCAGCTTTCAAGTCCGTTAATTAGGAGGTTAATAAAGCCTGCACTTTGGACATGTCTCCCATATTCCTAAGAAGTATGTTTAAAAAGTATTTGTCTTGAAGCCAGAAGTAGAGCACCAGAAAAAAGACTAAATTAAACACGGTAAAAATCTGAACAAGGACAAGTTCCTTAATTCTATGTCACAGTGGAACCTGGAAGAAGATAAGGGATTTTTTTTCTCCTCAAAGAAATTTTCATTTAATCAGTCCTGATTTATTTCTTACCTTTCAAAACATCACAGTATACAGTCACTTCATCGAATTCATACTGCAGATAATCCCTAAGTCTCACTTCCAATCCCCCAAAGCTCCTCTCCTTTACCTGTCTCCTCAACAATGTCTTGTAGGTGTGTCAGTGCATGCACACATCACAGAAAAAACAGATTTGAAGTAACAGAAGAAAATTGTTGCATTCCTTTTAGTCTGGTATAATGTTTCTTACACACATGTTTCTTAGATGCTTACATTGGTCTTTATTTAAACATTTTACGTAAAAGAATTATAATAGCACTGCAGTAAATAGCAACATGAAAATATTTTTTTGTTTTACTTTTATTAGAAAAAGTAAATTCCCTAATTATTCAATTTAAGATACCTTATGCAATTGCTGAGGACAAAGTAGCAATCGCTGAGGCCTGACATGATTCTTAATTTTGAACTCTTTATTCAATATTGCTGCACAATTCTTAATTCATAAAGGGCTTCTGGCTAATTGCTGCAAATAAAGACTACCTTGTTTCTATATACTGTAGTCATCTGTTTGCCTTTTGGTACAGTTAAGGATGCTTGCTGAATAATAAGTTGTAGCTTCTCAGAGGCATTTGCATTGACACTAAAAGAGGTAACTGAGTGTTAGGGATTCAGCAAAAACGGAAATGTAATCATATGCCAAATCTAGGTTTTGTTAATACATTAAAACTACAAGTGCCAAAAGTTATCACATTAATCTGTAAATAAGGGACAAATTTACTCATATGGAAAATAAAAATAAATTATGCCAACTCCATTAAGGCTATCTCTAATCCACACTTGTGTATATGCATGACTTTTGTGTAGCATCTTTTAAAAGAAGTGTGACAGTTTTCAGAAAACTAGACCCCTTTCACATGAACTGATGAGATATAGTCTAGAAAATGTTACAGTCCTTGCTTAAGTAAACAGATTTTTAATTAAAATGCCATTTTATTTTTTTTCGTAGTATAAGCAGATTTTTCAAATAATTTAGGATTGAGATTTTTTTAGTTGGGCAATGGACACATTGCAATTCTTGTACTTCAACAGCAGAAGCACTTTCCTACAAGATTCTTTTATATCACAGAAAACAAAAACAATGTCAAATCAGCATTGCTATAAAAATAAAAAAATAAAGAAATGTTTTTTGTAGAAAATATGTGAGGAATTAGACTTAGTGCATTCATTTAAAAATACAATACCTAAGCCATAATAATAAAAAGCTTCTTATCTTTTATCCAGGAAGTTCTGATATTTTTTGGTACTGCTTCTGAACTTATCATACATGTCTGAAAAGAGCAGTACTACTAAGAGATCACATATTCACTAGCATTGCAGATGAGGAAAAAGTCTGAATTAACGCTGAATTGAAAAATATTACCTTGATTTTCATTCTTTAAATATTGAATTCAGAAGTGCTGAGAACAGAACCACTTTCTCAGATGTCTTTTTTTGTTTTGTCTGGGATAGAGCTGATATTCTTTGCAGCAGCTGGTACTGTGTTTTGGATTTAGGATGAGAACAATGTCAAAATCACACTGATGCTTTAGTTACTGCTAAGTCAAAGACATTTCAGCTCCTCAGCCAGCCCCACCCCACTGCAGAGGAGGCTGGGTGTTCCCAAGAGGTTGGAAAGGCACACAGCTGGGACAGCTGACCCTCACTGACCACAGGAAAATTCCATACCCTATGTCATTGTGCTGAACAATAAAACTGGGAGGAGTTGGCCAAGGGATGATAGCCTGGTGCTTGGGGACATGCTGGGGATTGGTCAGCAGATAGTGAGCAATTGCATTGCGCATCACTTGCTTTGAATACTCTTTTATTACTATGATGATGATGATGATGATGATGATTATTATTATTATTACTATTTTATCTTTCTTTTCTGTCCTTTTAAACTGTCTTTATCTCAGCCCACAAATGTTTGCCTTTTTTTCCAAGGCTTTCACCCATCCCACTGGGGAGTGGGTGGCTGTGTGGTGTTCAGTTGCCTGCCAGATTAAAGCACAACAGTACCTTACCTGAAACAACACCTTTTCTCCTCTCAGATGCATTTAACATCTTTTATCTGATTTACGATTCCTTATGGAAGAGCTTCAACAATTTTTTTTTTTTAAATTTTGCAGGGCCTTGTTGATGTCAGTATTGATAAAAGTTTCCCGTGCTCCTTGAAAATCTTCTATTGCATTACTCTGGAAGAGGTTTACTTATCACAGAGGACACTTTCACATTAAGCAGAACCCAACGAGCCATCAAGCTGATCACTCTTTAAGAAGTTCTCTCTTGTAGGTTTCCTTCAGCATCTAAATTGTAGATACCTCTAACTAACAAGTTAACATCATGTTATGAATTATACATACGATAAATATCTTAATATATCGATGCCTTCCTGACCAGAGGTCAATCAGAACCTAAACGGAGTACAGTTGCTGCCATTCTTAGCATAGTTTGTGTGTCTTCTTAAGTTTATTTTTCATTTGTGACATAATTCTATCTATACAGATTTAATCTTTTGGAAAAAAAGAAGCACTGATTTCTGAATGAATCTATGTTAAAGCATATTTACAAAGAAAAAGTTATAAGAAAAATTTGGCATATTCAGAGTTTCTCCTACTCTTTAAATATCAAAGGTATTTTGTTTAACATATAAATCTGAAATCATTAAACATGTTGTTATTAGTTTTTATATTTCAGCAATTATTTGTGATACAGCAGGTCGTATTTCTCTTCTAGTGATTCCCTACAGGAGATTTTAGAGGAATATTTTATTCAGCTGAAAGCTTTGATAATATTTCTCCTTTGTAACTGAATGAATGGACAAATCCACATGAGCAAACATACATTTAAAATTTAATTGCACAACTATTCACAGCAGAAGTTAGCTTTGAAATCTGATTCCCAACCTTAACTCAGAGAGAATTTTAAGTACTAGGAATAAATAGTGTGTTTCACCTCTCAAAACACTTTTACCGATAGAAACTCCTTGTTGCTCAATCAATTCTCACAGCAGATATTTCATGAACAAATTTAACTTTGAAGACAAGTGACTGTGGAGCATATTTCAGCAGCTAGATGTCAGGTACAACACAAAGTGTCATCAGAAAATAATTCTTGTGGATGCTGAGTTTGGCTCAGTTGGTTAGAGCATGTTGCTGAAAATGTCAAGGTCCTTGGTTCAACACCTGGATAGGCCCTTCACTCTTAATTGCATTACCTCCATTACCCTCCCAACTCAGAATGCCCTGTGATCTGGAAATACTGCCTTTCTAAGCAAAAGAAAGGTTGGTCCTGGGAGAATTAAGTCTTTCATTCTAGAATAAAGTCGTGGGGGAAGTCACAGACATTATTCCCATGTTTTTTATATACATATTACCTATCATTTCAGATCTTGTGCCATGGGTTTCAAAGCATGTCACTTCAGTCTGCCAGAGTTCCCCAGGCTATGTTAACTGTCTTTTATGGTGAAGTGAATGCACAAAAGAAAATTTTCACAGAAGAGCCCTGTGACTTCCGTGTCTTTCATCTGTACCTCTTTTTTTTGCTTAGGATTGAGGTATTACCACACTGCCTGTAGGTAGAGTTCAATATACACTAACATTTTGTGACCACTGCTTCCCACTCTAAATTTTTTTACCTTCCCCACTTCCTTTGGCCCAACTAAATTGCTCGAAACTTGGGTCTGGATTAATTCAACCTCCAGCCCAAGCTCCCGAAAATGCTCTGCAGTCCATCCTAAGCCAGTTCTTGACCTGTTTCTATGAAAGTTGATGAATGATTCAACACCAGATTTTATAGTACTCTGGAATCAGCACAAACTCAATTGCTCCTTTGGAAACAAACATCACATATTTATCTCAGGCAGAAGTTCAGACCAGATATGTTTATTGTATGGGTTGATACAAAGCAGAAAGCATCAGAGAAGATGCTTTACATTGGAAGAATACTCTCTACTCAATACTGCAGAGAGAAAAAATTGCATTACCTCTTGTGCAAAGCTGCAAGGGTTCAGTGGTTGGTCAGTGAGGTACCTGAGGTGACATGTGCCATTATAAGAGCTGAATAGCTGAGTACACAGCAGCATCACACTGGTGGGGCAAGGAAACTGAGGCTTGGGAAGCTGGCAGGGAAAGAGATGGAGCAGACTGTCAGAGTCCAGACAGGAGTTCAGGGGTTCCATTTTGAAGATGGTTCTGGTGGCAGGTTTTGAGCTCTGTGAATCAGCATCTACAGATGAAATGTTCACCGGAACACTTCAAGCCAGCTGTGGTAATGGGATTTTCTTGGAGTCATTAATCATCATTATCACGCAGCCCTGCAGCAGTGCTGTGGACCAAACCAAGACTGTGATAGTGCCCCGAGGAAAAACAGCACTTATCTCCACAAGTTTTCAGTTAGAGTAGATAATTCTGATTATGGATATAGGAAACAGGCACAGAATGCAAGACCAGATTAATAAGTTTCACAGACATTGCCAGAGACTTTGTCAGGAAGGGTACAGACTATCATAAGGCAAGAGCAGTGTAAACTCTTGAAATCAAGATGAGGTTCCAAAGAGACGAGTGGTGAGGGAGGGGTGCACAACACATTATCCAAAAATCCATCAAAACTCCAAACCTGAGTATCCCTCCAGGGATTTGATTTCAACAAAGCAAAGTGGGATGGGGGAAAAGCTTTCTCCTTTCTAAACTGCCACTTTTTAAAGCAATGTTCTGCAAGAGAAAACAATTAGGCTCATAGATAAAAAATTTATTATTTCTAACTGTTGTCATTAGAGTTGTTATTTCCCTAATGATATTTTTATATCTTACAGCTATAGAAATAAACCATTTTTGCATCACATCAATGCATGTTTTACCTGGATTTGTTGCAAGCATATAACACTAGGAGACAAGGATACAATTTTTTCATGAATGCCTATCAAGTGTATGCAGATACTTATCTGATAGATCTGGTAAGGACTAATTATTTGAGGGGAGGCTGTTTGACTAAAATGATCAAAAATTCTTCCACAGATATGGCAATGGAACAGGGCAAAAAGTTGTGAACGGAATAATTTGGTCTCTAAGGTATTAATAAAAGCTAAGTAATTCCTCAGTTTAATTGTGTAAGAAAATTGTGAGTTGGATACTGCATTAAACTGCCAGTCTCCAGCTTAGAGAGGTGTTGAATCAGATCCTGGCTTGGCACAGACAGATTACATAAACAAGAAAATAAGCTCTCATTACTGTGCTTGATTAGCTATTGTTGTTCATACATCTTAAGATCTTTCTCCTGTCTTTCATGCAGAGGTCAGAGTTACTAAGCCTGAGGTAGAGCTAATGGAGAACAGAACTTTTCAGAAAACAGTAAGAAAATTACTTATAGAATTATCTAAATCATGCTCTCGTGAACAAAGAGAAACTGATTAAATCAAAAGCAACTTCTAATATAGCTCTGTATATCTTAGATCTAATATAGATCTATGATATTTTCAGAAATAACAAATGCAACTTGGAACATATCTTAAGGAAGTTTCTAGGAATAAATCAGTGTCCACTTAGACCAACTACGATTTTTGCACTCCAGTATGCAACTGTATGCAGTAAGAGCTGCAAATGAAAACGTAGTCCCTCAATCTTGCCTATATTCTCCCCAGAAGGGAAAACTTCTACCCTCCATTCCAACTCTAGCATTACTTGTATTAATATAAGCCTTGGGTCTGGACTTTTTGCCAATTCCAAATTATCAATGCAGACAGATACATGTGAATAAGGAGAATTAGACTTTTCCCATTAACTTTCCACTTGGCATTTCAAAAAACTGTGAAGAGATAAACCCTTCCCAGTTCTCAGCAGTAGCTGGGCTTCAAGACTGGGGATCACAAATATCAGCTACTACAAACAAAATACTGTGATATCATAGACCAGGACTTTAAAAGGGAGAAAACAACTTTTGTGTAGGTTTCAACAAGGAAGTTTAGGGTGGAGTTCAGAGTATGTAGTATACTGTAGCTGGCTTAATAGTAATATTTAGCCTGTTAAATGCAATGCCTTACAAGGAAGAAACCTATCAGACTGCAATACTTTCAGAGATTAAAAAAGCAAGCACACAAAAACTAAATAACAGGATATAAGTGACAGAGGCACTAAAAACCTAGGGGGAATGAGTATATAAAAAAAAAATTAAGAAACGGTATTAAGAAACTTTCTCTGTTATCAAGTTATTCTATAATAATGTCTGTGAGGTACTTGTACCTTCTTTTTGTACATCTTCTATTGTCAGCCACTGTAGATTGGAATCAACACATCTCTTGGCTTGCTTCTCAGGTCAGCTCTTATCTGATCAGCACGAAGTATAGATAATAAATTAAATAAAATACAACCACTAAGAGCTAGGAATTAATCAGAATCTACTCACCGCATTCACCTACTCCTCACTTAGAAAGGAATGTCAGGGCAGAATTAGGAATTAGAATATTTTAGCTATAACACTGCCTGGTATGAAAATATGTCATAGATCCTGAGAAATATTCATAAAAAAAAGAACTTTTTAATGGTAGAGAAAATCAGGACATCCCTCAGAGGTTTTAAACTGGTGTTTATATTCTTCCATCCTCAAACTAATTTACAGTGATTATTTCTAAAAATAGATTAGTTTTTTGCTTTTATTTAGTTTTTCCACAGGAAACAAACAGTTAATTGAATGATAATGACTAATCTGGTGCCAAGACATTTTGATATTAACTTGAAGATATATTTAAATTCAGTTACATTTTTCATATGAATAAACATTAGTCTAAACTGTCATTTAATACATTAAAATTAATTAATAAATATATATGTAGGTTATAACTGTCCCATATCGTTTGGAGGTATTGAATAGACTTTTGTTTTGTTTTCCTTAGTAATAACACTTCATGTGTAACAAAAAAACTAATAAGTCACCCTCCCCCACCTTCCAACAGTATCAAAAATGGAATTTTTGAACAGTCCTGCCTGTGACAATAACATATAGCACCTGTCAATTTGCACTATTTGTTACAAGACCTACCACTATGTACTATTTCTGCACCTTAAAATCCTTTTGAAAAATTTAATGGAATTTATTACTGGAAGACTGCTTGATTTAATAAAAAAATAATTAAAAAAAAAGTATTTTCTCATCAGTTGCCAAAAAAAGGAAACAAAATTAATAATCTACAATACCAGCATTTCCAGCATTTCTCCTGTCAGCTTTGACTCAAGATGACATCTTTTAAATGGCATCTTTTCTGGCAGAATCAGAAAGTTTGTATTTTGTTTCTTCAGCAACTGAACAAAGTATTTGAAGTGTCATGCCCCTCAGTGTATTCTTTGAGGACTTTAAAATATCTATCACTAAGTATAAACATGCAAAGTGATCATTTCATAAGTTCTCAGAATAGTTTACAGATACATATAACAGATATATATATATCTATATATATATACAGATATATAGAACAGATATCTCTTCCAGATAAGATTTTACTAAAGCACAAAATTACTGACTCCATACTTAGGTAATACTGCAGTAATACCCAGCAATTACTGCCATCTTGTCTGTACAGTTGCTCATTTCATATCATATGGGATGTATATATTAAAATTAAGGGAGAAGAGATTGTGAAATGACAGTTTCCCTATGGATTCAATTACTTCTTCTTGGTAAAAGTATTCACGTTCACTTTTTTTTAATTAGTATAATCTGCAAGCTCAATCAACACATCTCAAAATAGTTGCAAGATAATTAAGCTGATGCAACATTTTTTATTAATTCCATCTGCAGCAAAATCAATACATTTACCCATTTTCAGTTACAGGGTGTATGTGGAGCTGTAGGCATTTTGCTCAGTAAGCTAAGTTTCACAGAATGAAAAAAAACCAAAAAACCAAAAGGGAGCTGTGCATTTGCAACTAATACTAGGTGATGAGCTAGATACTTCTCTATCCACTGGAAAATCTTTCCACTATGAATTTCCTTACATTGTTTTGAAGAATAACATGATAGCAACTTGCATTGTTTAAGCAGGCATGATCATAAATATTTCTCTCAAACTACAAAAAATGAACAGTTAAAAGTGTCATAAAATTTTTTAAAATTCTTGTTTGTCATCATTCCAATTAGCATGAAACGTGAAAACGCAAGAAGATAATAATAATGACAGCTCTGGTATTGTAGGAAACTTCATAAGTTGTTTAGTTGTTATGATTAGGATTGATTTACTCAATAAGTGTTTGTCTACAAAATATGTATACACCTTACCTTGCTTAGAAATCAGTTAGAATTGGAGCAATTAGGTGGATTGTTTAGATTTGTCTTCAAGTGGAATGAAGATTAGTCATTCAGCTGATTAGAATAATAGCAATCATTTGGAAACCAATTAAAGACATCAAACACCTACATTTCTATATTTTTAAGACTTGAGAAATCTGACAAAAGAAATGCATTTGAAAAATGCAATTAAGAACTACTTCTTTGCAAATGCAAAAAGGAAAATATTAAACAAAGGGATATGAACTAGGGAGAAAACAATAATTGAAAAGACTCACTGAATGCAAAATTTGATCACTTATTCACAGAAACTACATCTAAGATTATGGTGAATGTGTCATAAGAAAGAGACTTAAGTGGAAAGTAAAAGATGGCAGGTAATAAAACCTGTTGCATTTTCTTCAAAACTCTCTACTATGCACCCCAAAATAAATCAGAACAATCGCTTAAATTTTACCTTAAAATAGCAAGAGAATAAATCAGTAACAGAATTCCACATTCTTCACACCTGCGAAGAGCTTGCTATCAGATTTTTATTGTGATTTGAAAGATTGTTAAATGCTTGCATCATCTTACATGGAAGGATGAACAAACGAGGAGAACAAATTTTGAAACGTGCAGGCAAATAAAACACTGCATTTATTGCTAGAAACAAGAAAAGACCTCTGGAAGTAACACAGGACAGTAAACTGAAGCAGTGAAGCATCATCCAAAGATTTTGACAAAAGTGTAAAGCAAATAGCAGCTTTTGGTTTATCTTTAACAGAAAAATAATAAGTGATTGATTCCATTTTCTTATAATAAGAGTAGAGATGTTTACTGGTGACAGAAACTCAGTGGTTGTTATTGAATAGGAAATCAAACTAAGTATAATGTGTATAGTGGCCACATCCTCTTCTTGATTATGTTTCCAATCAAAGAAATCAAGAGACTGGTTTTAATTAAGGAAAATTCTAAAGCTAAGAACATAAACAACATTGATGTGACAGAGACTGAAGATGAGTTTGCAGAGAATCTGAATTTGTGCTTCCTGTGGCATGTGCTCTTTGTGCTGACTTCTTTGTTGCCAAAATATATAGTTCTCTGAGATATAAGGCAAAATAAAATCTTGGAACCCTCAACCAAACAAAAGAGACAAGCTCCTTCCTCAGTGTAATAGTATAAGATAAAGAATGGTGGCAAAGAGAAAATAAGATTGTGAAATTTAAAATAAAAATATTTATTGATAAACAGAAAAATAAGTATGAAAGACAACACATATTTTAAGAGAAATAAGAAATAATTTGATATTCTTAACCTGGAATTAAATATGAAGCTTGTGTGCAAATTCAGGAGTTTTACCCCTATGTCTTTAAGAATCTGAATTAAAATTCCTTCAAATATCAGTTGTTATTGAAAAAATCCAAATTCTAGACTGATTTGACTTTGCAAATACAGCAAATTATCTGTGAAATTAAACAACACTGATATTCTCAAATGAGTTTTGTGTCTACCAATGCCTAACTCAACCTCATAAGAATACAGGGTGTTTTGTGGTGAAGATTAGGAGGCAGCATTTCATTAAAGGGACAAGAGAAAGGAGTTTGGACAGTAGGATATATTTTAGGGAATCAGTGAAAAGCTTCTGAAAGGATAAAGAGAGAGGGTTTAAGTTTCTATCAGCTTTCATTTCTGGTTTTCCTACCCTTGACAGCAAGAGGAGGAAACATCAGGGCTGTCACTAATGTCTCCTCCCTCTCTTTGCCTTATCTAACTTATTGACTTATGCAATCAAGGACAGACAGCAAGGAAGAGATGGAAAAAACATGAACTTTATTGACTTCAAAGACGGAAAGTCCTTCACCTGCAATAGATTAGCCTGTACCACACTGCAGAATTAGCTAGTTCACTAGTGTCTCTAAAACAAACAAAAAAACCCTGAAAGACTAAAACCTGCCAAGCCAGACAACCAAAATCAAACAAAAAAAAAAAAAAAGAAAAAGAACCCCACAACCTGAACCTCAGTCAAGAGTGGAGAGGGGGTGTGGAGATGTGTGCCATTCTGTTTGCTAAATTTCTTGTCACTCCAGCACAGAAACACACAGATCTTGCTAGGGAAGATAATCATCCCCCAAAACTGCAGTAAGAATTTGCATACTGGTGACACATCCCCAGCTTACATAGGACCCAAAAAGCAATTCCTAAATTCACGCTTAGAATATATCTGGCACAGTCAATAGGGCTGTAAGATTTTCTGGGGTTACTCAGGTACACGCTTCCTGCTGAGAGTGATGCAGTTTCTACTAAATATACTTGGAGAAAATGATTTTAAAAATCATCTTTCATAAAAAAAAAGAAAAAGGGAGAGGGCTTCTAAACTTTGGAAAATAAATACTGCCTGAGCAACTAATTATCTCCTTTAGTCTGCTCAAGCACTGCTGGTCTTGTGAGCAATAGTAAGATGCAGAACAAAGTATATGATTCTAATCTTGAAATATATAGACTGTCAGATCCCCTTGTGAGGATCCTCAAAAACCTTAGAAAAATAAGGTCAACACTTTTCATCTCTGTCTAGAAAACTTCTGATCAAGAAGCCTTTGTTAAGCTGATAAATGTCAAGAAAAAAAATACTATTCTGTTGAGTATCCTTGAGAAGTATTTATTAGCCTTCTCACAAGATGATACTATATTACTTAAATTCTACTATATTCTGTTCCAGATCTACTTATAGCTCTTTAATGAGTTTCTTGTCCTTAATGGGAAAGTCTTTTACATTCTTCTTTGATCTTCAAGTAATTTCAGGTAAAATACATGAATGCTATTTTATGTTATTCCTGTTTGGAAATGAAGACTGTAAGAATCTTAAACTTGAAGCATCTGTCTTCTAATAGGAATCAATCCATGTTAAAGAGTCTGCTCAAACTTTATATGGCAAAAAATTACATACTGTTTCTTCAACTTCTGTCAAAATAATTGCCTATTTTGACAGAAATAAATCTTAATAGATATAAAAATGCATCATGGTTCTTTAGAATGGAAAGTGTATTTGAAAATTCTACGTTTAAGAGATTAATGTCCAGTTTCACACTTGATTTTGAATATTTTAAACCTTATTTGCTTTTTTGCTGTATTTTCAGTTAAAGAGAAAACTGTCTTGTAAGTCTGTCAAGTCCAAGATGGATTAAAAAATAATGTGTATGTCCCTTTTTTCTGCTTAGAACAGCAGCTTCCTTAGAAACATCTTTTCCTTCTCTCAGTATAGGTAGGCATCATTTTTATACTCTGCAGGGTTTGAGAACCAATTTTACTTTCCTTTTTTTTTTTTTTTCAGTACTTAATACAGTAGGGATTCCATAGACTATTACCCACTAGCAAAAGTGTCCAGTTTTGACTGTATCAAAAAGTGCAGATGGTAATTTTTCAAATGTCTAGAGAAAAATTAAGTATGGCAATGGTAGTTAATTCATTTTCATATATAGTCTAAACTTTGAGAGGTGCTTGAGTTAAAAATATACACATTTAACTGTTATCAGTTCCAACATACGCCTCTTCCTTATAAATGGCAAGAAAATGCAAGCGAGATGAGCAGCAATCTTTCCAGCTGGGACCTGGATTTCTCTAACAAGGATGCACAGTGAACCCCTCCAGGGAGGGAAGGCAGCTTGAGCTGGGCCTCATCTTCCTTAGGAGGGCTTGAGCACCTGTTCCAAGCTCCTAAATGATGAAAAGCAGGTACCTGACATTTTAAATATCACCTGATGCCCGCTTCCCATATCAGAAGGGTATAGGTACAAGATACATCACATCTGAGCTCAGAGCTGCAACATAGACAGAGGCCTGACCTGCCCCCAGTCAGGGACTTTCTCAAGAAGACAGAGATGACAGCTAAATGCATCAGAGTGCTTAGACAAACAAGAATTTGCAAGAATGATTTGATAAGAAAAACAAAATAATTGCCAGTATTTCCCACGACAAATAATTTCATCTCGTTTGTAGTAAAAACAGTCTGTAGAAACCCAAATGCAGTCATGCAAATGTTTTCTCCTAGAAGTAAAAGCGTATTCATGAAAAGAAGGAAAATCTCTAATGATTAGCATGCTCATTAGAGACACTATCTACATCTAAACTGAGTACAGCTACAAGGCTTAAAGTTTCGTGGGAGGTTTTTTCCTCCCCCGCCTGGATCAACAACAAAAGACATTTCTTATTCATTTGTATTATGCTAGTTTTAACTCTAAGCTAAGGAATTGACAACTTATGGGGATCTTTATTTTTTCTCCACTCCCTCCTCCGTGAAATAAGAAGCTGTATTTTAAAAAGAAAAAAAGGTGAAGTTATGTCTCTTTTTTAGGTCAGGACACTATTTTTTTCTTATTTTAATGGTCATGTCATCGGATTTTTTCTTTTTTTTGAGTGGGGTAGTGGTATATGGGGGCGGGGATGTATTACAGCTGAAATGATGACAATTAACACTTCATCAAAAACTTTCTAAGCGGTAAGAATGAATACATAACTTATTTTCCCATAGGAGAAAATGGCTATAGAGTGTTTTCACTGATAGAGGACACTTCCTTTCAGCAAATACAAGAATTCAAAGCCTAGTTTGTAATTTCTGCCATTTTATGGGGTAATTTAAATAAATTTAAAGCAAATGCAAAACAAAGTATGATGAAACGTGAATCGTGTTTAACACCCAACTAATTATTTTGAATGCTTATGCACAAGGTCTGGACAGCAATAAAGTAGATATTCAAATTCAGTATCATCAAAATTAGACACATGCTGTGGAGTTTTAGAGGACACCTCATTTCTTTATAAGAATTTCTGGAGCTGTTATAAGATTCTTTTTCAAAGTAAAGACATGAAGAAATTTCTGAAATATCACAGGGTTCACAACCACATGCCCATGAGGGCACTCTGAGTCATACCAGAAGACTCCATACACACCCACTGCTCCTTGTCATTCTCACCTCAGACACAGGCTGTCATTTCACAGTCATAAAACACAATTCTCCCTCGTTCCTTTCTTCCCCCTTCCACTAGCAGCAGGACTTTGAAGTTTTCCTCTGTCACAGCACTGCTATTTTATAATAGAATGGCACACAATTCCACCATAGAATGGTTTTAGGCAGGAAAAAATGGAGCTCTTAGCAGGACAGCAATTGATTGCCCCATATTCCTTCAAGGAAACATTACCTATAACCAACAGGTCAATTAACGAAATCGTAGCCACGAGGCAGCCCAGACTGTCAAGTATAGAACTCATGTTACTAATTCGATTAATTTTATTTCCTTTCTTGTCAAATGCAATAGTTTTCATTTTTATTTGATACAAATATCAAAAATTACAGTTTTGCCAGGCCTTAAATCTCACTATGTAGAAACTGTAAGCAAGTTTTCACGCTTCTGAAGTCTTCTTGTACAACATACTCTAACCTATTTTTCAAATAAAAATGTGTTTGATTACTTCTTGTCTATTCAGAAATTTAAAAAAAAAAAACAGCCCACTTTTCCCTGCTCCCTCCCAGGATTGCCCAGCACAGTACCAAATCCTGACCATTCTACTTGGAGCAAGAGAGTCCACCTGGGATCAGCTTCTTTCAGCAGCTGCATGCATTGATTAACATCAACATCCAAGTAACCTGCTCCAAGCCAACATTTCCAAATTTCTTAGAGATCTCATTCACTAGATCTCTTGACTCTGGCCAAATATGTTTAGACGATGACTGGGAATGCCTGACTGCTCCCAGGTGCTGTCTTTGTTAAGCACTGATTAATGAAGAATAAAATTGTCTCCAAGCTAAAGAAGCAGAGCTGCACCAGAAAACTCTCCTGAAAAGAAGTTTCAAAATTGGCCTTTCTCAAAAAAGTTGTGTTACAGGAAGTCAAATTCATTCAAGTCTGGGCACAGAAAGGGAGAAGTTAAATGCATTTTTTGGCTTAATGGTTAGTTGTCAGTTTTCTGTATTCCCATGCCATTTACAAAAATTGGTTCTTCATCAGAGACACACTGCAGCTTCAGTGCCTCACTTTATAAAAGTTCAGCTTCAGTTCAAATATCAGACCTATAAACTCAACAAAACATACAGCAAAAAACTGAGTTTGTTACGAGGTTGTAAAATGTTTCTGAACTTGTCTGAATCTGCTTAATATGATTTTACTCATATCTGGACCCTGCAGTAGTCTCTGCTAGAGATATGTTACAGTTTTATGCATTACACTAATAAACACTCTGATTAGCTCACAGCCATTTCAGCACTTTTAAAAAAATTATTTTCTTAAATGCAGATAAGCTATTTAAAAAATAGTTTTAATTAAAGAATTTATTCTTTATCAGAACTCCTCTCCATATTCTACCTTGAGAAATAATGACTGCCCTTTAGTGGTTAAGTGATTGCCCTCTTTTCCTGTTTCCCACATCTGTACTGCCTGTTTATATGCAGTACTACAGGAACAAACATTAAGGAGCCACAAGAGGGAGTCTACTCAGACAGGATGAGTGCAGCCAAGAGCGCTTTTTGGTTTGCCACTCTGAGAACAGCACTGCATATGTCCTACCTCAATGCTTAAAAAAAAAAAAAAATGCTTAAGGGTTTTTACAGCACCAGACATTTTGCTGCACCTTGCTTTTTTTTTGCAGCTGTGACAGCACACCTACATCAGTTTACCCTGGTTGCAAACAAACTTCTACTTTCACTTAGTGTCAAGAATAGTGGTGCTCAGCAGCCGTGTATACTCCTGAGATTTCTCCAAAATCCCTGCTATAATGTCTG
Organism: Cichladusa arquata; assembly: GCA_026413545.1. NCBI lineage: Eukaryota > Metazoa > Chordata > Aves > Passeriformes > Muscicapidae > Cichladusa > Cichladusa arquata. Next base: position 40,265,895 of record JAOTQP010001652.1, on the reverse strand, counting down.
TATAATAGCACACTGCTATTATTTTCCATGTGTTATTTTGAGGGGAGCACAAAGAGGAGTCTTTTTGATGTCAAGATTTACTCTGTTACCCATATCAGAACATTGATATTGGTAACAGACTGCAGACTTTTAACCTTAACAGAAAGACCACTGAATATTTGGCTAACACAGCTCACATACAGATCCATAACTAGATCAGACAAGGACAGTGAAAAATGCTGGCAGGTCAGAGTTCTCTGTCTTCCAAGGCACTGGCTAATATTAAGTGCATCTCATGTGTGAAAGTGTACTATTCTATCTAAGAAGCCATGAATCTCAAGAGGATGATTTATCAGTATTTTCAGGAAGTTGACACAGAAATATGATGTTCTGTATACTTTTTCTTCTATAAAGGTAGTGTCTGTACCCACACTAAAGGATTCAACACTCATGTGTTGCTTCCCTTACAGCAAGTTCCATCAGTATTTCCTCAAGTTGTTTGTTGTTCTTACTTCCAGAATTACTTTTTTTCTCTCCTATGAGTATGGTAACATAATTATACTCATCATCTGCTAATTTTGGGAGGAACAGGGCTTTCTGAGAAAAATATATTCCATAGAATAGAATAGAATAGAATAGAATAGAATAGAATAGAATAGAATAGAATAGATTTTCTGTTGGAGAAGTATTTTAAAAAAGCAATATTAGCTAAGCAACAATCGATGTTAAAATAAATTTGCTTAGATATGCTGATTCAGTTTCAAAGATATCCACATGTAAGATTTCTGAATGACAATGCATGTACATTAGAAAAAGCCAAATACTAAATTTGAGCAGTTACGGAGCTCTGGTTTGGATTAGCTATGCGCATGTATGAATTAATCATAAATCACACAAAATCGTGAAATATGTTGAGTTGGAAGGGACCAGCTCAGATCAGAGCAGGACAATCCCTCCCTTGCCTGGCTATGATGCTGTGCCTGCTGTCCCCCAGGACAGGGTTGGCCGTCCTGGCTGCCAGGGCACTGCTGGCTGATGTTCAACTTGCCATTGACCAGGATCCCCAGGTCCCTTTCCTCAGCTCTGCTCTTCAGGATCTCATTCCCTGATCTATACACACAACCAGGGTTACCCTGCCACAGGAGCACTATTTTGTTTATAGGCTAGAAGAAATGAGCCTGTTAGTGATCAACTCAAAGGTCATTCAGTGTGGAATTACAAGCAAAACTGAGAAAATTGTCTTACATTCTGACCAGAGGAAAATATCCTGCTTCAAGGAGGGAGAAAAAAAATAAGTTTCAGAAGTTCCATCAGCTGCCTATCTCTTTGCAGAATCTAAGCATATTTCTTCAACATTCATCTCATTTAGCAACTATTTAACCACTGTTGAAAAATACTGAACATAATGGAAGAAAGCCTGCTTTATAATGAATGGTATTATATTACAATAGTCTTTAGTACTAGATAGTACATTATCTTATTCTTGGCCTATTTATCTTCAATATATTAAATCCTTGCAAGAGACACAGAGACAACAATTGTCCCTTGTGAACTACTACATTCTAATAAAAAAATTTCATGAAGTACCATCACAATGACCATTGAGTACCAAACAACTCAGTCATCTTGTGCTTTGGTTAAATTAAAAATGTCATTAAGTATTGAGTTTAAAAATCATGCTTAAAAAATCACTGGTAAGACACAGAGGTGAACAGACTTGTCTCTGCTGCTGTGGAAGGCAAAATTCAAGGCTAACTTGACCATGAAGCACAAGGCAGTTACAGCCACTACATGTGGTTGGACAGAAACATTACATGGCAATCAGAGTGACAGTGAGAAGATGTGTCTTCCCAGTGTGACATATCTGACATACTTTTAATCATATTTTAATATATAAATGCAGACTACGTTTGGTTTGCTTTTATGATTAAGTTATCCTGGTGGTATTCACTGACAGATCAACAGGTTTTCAGATTCATTTGCCATCAATTTGATGATTTCAACATCTCCTAGCTGGAGTATATGATAAAAAGTCTTGATTACCAGAAATTTTGTTTCTGACTTTTGTTTCAAAATGCTTCATCAGTGTGGCAGGAAGAGTGGTAAACAAGGACTGTAAGGAGAACACATGTCCCACAGAAAACACATCAGTTAAACTTTTTGTTATGCCAAAGTGCTTTTGAAATGATAATTGCACAAATTATTAAGTTAGCATTCTGACTATGCATCATTACATAGTTGTTTGCAGTACATGAACAGTGTTTTCAGGTCCTTCCTATGGTTGCTTGGGGTAACATGAAGGTAACAATCCATCACAGTGAGCTCCAGTTTCTAAGCCACTTTCCAGATAATTTTGGACAAGATTGAAACAAGTTCAGAGAGCACATAAATAATATTTTTAAATATACAATTTGCAAAATTATACATAATTTATAAAACAATAGATTCATACTGATTTGGGGACCTAAGAGGAAAACCAGACTTACAATGATTAACATATGAAATCACAAGGCTCAAATAAGTCCTTAACAAAGAAAAAATTTTGTTTAACATTCCTATTGAGTCACCTTGATAGTTTCTCCTAAAGTAACTTTCCCTCAGCTTTGTTCAGAATGTAGGAAATTTCAGGTGTACTCCTAACAGAGCTATTTATCTTTCAGCAGTTTGATCATTTGACATATTTTACCTCTTTTACCGAATATTCATTTGATTAATTGTCTCTTCTTTAGAATCTATTCATATATCTTTACTATCTAGCTAACCTCTCCTGTAAGAGACATTTAATGAAATAAAAAATAATGATCAGAGACAGGGAAAGATAATGTCTTAGGTTCATTATGCATGTTCTCCAGCAGATTTACAGTCAGTCATGGATACGAGTGTCACATACCATGATGTTTATTAGCAAATCTGTAGAAAAAAATTTAAAGACTAGCCATTCATAATTCTAAAGCTTTTTCAAGAAAAGGCACTGTGTCCAGTGAAGATTCTACTGGAAAATTATGCTTCTTTGCATAGTAGATTTCTGATCATATTCATATCCCTCTGCAGCCATTTTGTCTAGACTGTGGGAATCACAGAAAAATCATATTTGTGCCTAAATTATCCGTCACCACCTCTATTCCTTGTTAATGTTCAAGTAATGTGGAACACACTGGGCTTCGCTCCACTATAATGACCAAATTTCACAAAATCATGAGAAGACATTCAGTAAAGACTGTTCATGATAAAAATGTCATAGTATAGGGGAGATTGAGTCCAAGTCCTTGATATCAATAAACTAGCAAGTTTTTTTTCTTTTTTCTTCTCAGTCTTGAATGTGGTGTTGACTGTCACCATGACATTTAACAAAATGTATTCTAAGGTGTCTTATATACAGAAAAACCCAAAGGGCTTGACATCAGAATCAGACTGAAGTTTTACAAAGCTGAAAAAAAATAAGGGCTGAGGAAACTGCTACTTGATCTACTATAGAAGGTAAAGCTCCCTCTTCACATATTTTACCCTGAGCAGAATTTACTCTTTTTGCCAGGGGAGTCCAGTGCAAGTAAGGCCAGTGATGTTTAGAAAAAAGCCTTTGTGTCTAGCTCCTGTTTTCAATTTCTATAGTTTGGGTGCCCAGAATGCACTTTCTTTTATCTTTTGACAAGATTTCACTAGTCACATTTCACCCAAGCCACTCAAACATCCTTCAGTTTCTTTAGGTCTTGGTTGGTTTTTTGTTTCTTTGGATGATTTTTTGTGTGGGTGATATTTTTTTTTTTTTTTTTAATGAGCTGTGATTGAATTTGCATTTCGAAACTTTCTATTCAGTACTACATATGAAACATATCAAAGCTTTTATTTCCACTTAACACCAAATAGATATGAAAGTAAATACACAAGCAATAAACAAGCTCCTTTTTAGTAGGAGTACACTCCAGATAGAATGCAGAATTGATGAGTACACAGCATCAGGAATGAAAAATTCTATTTCATGTTTAGCACAACAAAACTGAGGAAGATCTTTTATCTAACTGGTGTTCTCACTGACACCTGCAATATAATTGTATAGATATCTGTGCCTATTATGCTGTCTATTTACATTCCCTTTACTCTTCCTACTGCTCTGCTTTGTTATTTGTTTTAAATAATTATGAGTAACACACAAATGATAATATATAAATTCACCATTTTTCAGTTTCCCTTCCCATTTCCTCCCAGCATTGTTTTTCACTTTAATACAACAGGAACTATGTGTCTAGTATTGCCATAAAAAACAGTCAGCTCAATCCTAGTAGGAGTCAAAATCAGACTTAAATGAAAAATCTCTACTATTTCAATTGTTTGATCACAGCATTTGTCTTTTTCCGTTCCAATAATCACTAGATGACAACATGAAAGAAATATTTATTTTGTACATCAATCTGAGCATCAATAGCTTTCAAGTAACAGTTGGTCCCTCTGCCCCACAGCTCCTAAAGATCACATCCTAAATAAACATGATTGATCTGCATATTCAAAGTTTTTCCTAAACGTTATTTAGATGCTATGGTCTGCTTTTCACCAGTTTTTGTTTCATGTCTCTTATTCAGACAATGTTCAAAGAGCCACTCCTTCACCCTGACAGTTTCTTTATGCTGAGGTTTGGCTTGCTGGCTTTTCCCGCTGCTGTTGATCTCTTTCCTACTCAACTCCTCTCACAGCAGGAGGTGTTTATTGATGAGGATAGCCTGTTTCCAATCAATCTTAAAGCATCCACCCTTAAAGAAGCTTACTTGCACGCGGCAAGTGCACTAAGCATATCTCTCTGTAGTCATTTTTCCCACTACTGAATTAAGAGCATGCAAAGGGAAAGTCTGTATCAATTATACCAGCCACACCCACTCACCTGAGACACTCCTTGCTAATTACAAGCTGGAAATAGGAGATACATGTCTCATCTCCTATCCATGGGAGATACAACTTTTAGGGTGATTTCCTCACAAGAGGTGCATTATTGAGAGGATGCTATTGGAGCATCACAGAAATATGCACAGAGATGCCTGCTTAGAACAGAAAGCCTAAAGAAAACCCATCCCATGGTAAAGCACCAGACACAATGCACTTAGGAGGACCAAACACTGAAGTCCATCTACCCAAGATAAATAGGCCAGCTGGAAATGCTGTGGGGTCTTTACTACTGATTTCAAGGAGGATTTAGATAAAGACCTGACTTTCTTTAAGTATTTTGCATTTTCTAAAACATTAATGAATTTGAAAAAAGATTTACGCATTATTGTTTGAAAGCTTTATTGTCTGTGTCTGTATTTAAATAGACAAGAAGAAGCACAAAAAGCAGCTCCAGTGAAAGCTAGTTATGAAAACATGTCACAGAAGAGTGGTTCCCCAATAGACTACATTGATATCCACAAGTCAAACAAGTTCAAACACTGTAGAAGATAGAATGTTTCATACTTGGAATATTCATGAGTTCATTCACAAAAAATTCATCGTCTTGATATTTACAAACAATCCTTGAAAATTAATTGGAGAAATTATTTGGGAGTTTGGGGGTTTTTTTTGTTTTTTTTTTTTGTTTTTTGTTTTTTTTTTTTTTGAAAAGCATAAATTTGTCAACTCGAGAGAAAAGTCTTACATGAACAGTTTATACACAGTATGTTTCAAGCTTAGAACACTGAGTACATAACAATCTCATTGACAGTCTAAAGTCTAAAAGGTTTTTGTTTACTGATTTTAAAAGCTTGGGATTTTTTGTTTGGTTTGTTCTGCTGTGAGGTTTTTATTATAGTTTTGGGGAGGGGTCAGGATTTTTATGTTATGGAATTCCTTCAGTTAAAACCAAATTGTAAAGCCTTTTGGATGCAAAACAGGACGATCATACTCAAAGCTTGTCCCAGAATATTTGCTGCTTCCCACCCCAACTTCTTTTTGCTATTTACTCAAACAAAACAGCAATACTTAGAGCACTAATTCACAGGTTCTCTACCTCTAGTCTCTCTTCTTCTACAGGCATCTACCAGCCCTATATAGCTGTGCAAACTTAGACAACACAGATGACATAGCACGCTTGTGGATAATATTTTTTTTTTTTTTTTTAATAAATCAAATTTAGCTTTGTTTGTACACACAATATTCATAGTAAAACACCATATAAAATCAGAGCAGGGGCAGAGAGAGAATGTGTGTGTGTGTGTGTGTGTACCAGCAGTGGTGGAAATTAGTCATTTAGTTATGTGCAATGGGATTCAAACATTCATGCCGTTTGAAATCCAGCAAAGATGTTGCCATTTCCATTGATAAGCAGATCTACACTTGCACATTTGTTTTGTTGAATGCTTATTCCAGAAAGCAAGCTGTTCAACCTTTCTATAATAGTAAGATTTTTCATTCATTCTGAACCTGGGAGATGTAAATAGTCTGTGCATAAAGCTTTTAGAAAGGAGAACTCTCACCTTAGGATGGGTATTATTCAGCAGTGATTTTTCTTTCTGTAGCCCCATGTTGAGTCTCCAGGCAGCAAGCATGTAAACAACAGTTGCTATTTACATTCCACCAGGAGATGAAGAAATTGCATTTGTTATTTATAATATTTATGAAATTAAAGCAACAAGTTCAGAGTGT
>JAOTQP010001652.1:40247008-40259213 GCA_026413545.1 Cichladusa arquata | reverse complement strand
AACAAGTTCAGAGTGTATATACAAATGTCTGCAGTAAATTGATTTGCTGGCACTTTCATTTCAAATGTGGCACCTGCTATCTTTCCTTTGTGTACATTAGCTCTCTTTCAATTATAAGCACTGAAAACATTTTTACTCCTCAATTTGCACAAGACTTATGAACATTGAGATAAAGTTCAGTGTGCCCATTGATTAAATTAGAGCACTCTACTTGATGTATAAAATTTACAGTCTAAAAGAATCACAGATGAAGTATTGTGACAGCTACTAATGAAAACGATCAGTCCTTCCATTATTTGCTGTAAGTACTTCAGCTACTTTAATATTTTTCAAGCCTTCAAAATATTCAGGTTTTGGATGACTTCAAGACAATTTTGAAAAATAAATTAGGCAAAAATTCAAATAAATATATAGCAAGAATACTGATATTAATAACACAACACCAGTTTATGCATAAAACAAAAGTTCTTGGTGCTTATAATGACTGAGAATTAGTGATTTTTTTTTTCTTCAATTTCAGATGACTATTGAAATTTTTATTACATTTTAGAGCATTAGCAGAACTTGAGCTCCCCTTTGTCACACTTTTATGCAAAGCTACAGGACACAAAATTTTCAGCAAGAGTACCAATCAGCATAAATAATCTATTTTACAGAAACTCATTATATGGGGAGAAGAGCATAATGAATCCTTTTATTTGTTCAGTATATCAAACTCAGTCACGTCTCCATAAAAATATACCAGTTAAGAAACAGTTTAGTGACCAGCAGTTTCATTAACCTAAGATGATCATTTAATCTGAAGTCTGCTAACAAGTCCAGAAAAAAGTGCCTAAATATTTGCTGCAGTGATCAGTACAGAGTAATGCGAATTCAGATACATTATCTGAAAAATCTTGAAAGTATCACTTTTTTAAAATTCTTAGGGATTTTCTTCAAATTTGAGAAATAATCAATAGAAATGTATATGAAATATATTATTAAACAATACTATCTGTTCAATATTTTTCTTAATCTAAATATGTCAAATGACTCTGTGCTAATATCCTATGTGGTACACAGAAACCATAAAAAAAAAAAAGAAAGTTCTATCTAGTTACTCTCAGAGAAATTCATATGCCTGTGAAAATGTGGTTTAACCCACTAGGTAGATAAAATCCAATCAGCCACTTGTTCACTTCTCCCTCATCAGGATGGGGAAAGGAATTGGAAAAAAAAAATAATTCAAATGTATGAGTTGAGCTAAAGAGAGTTTAATAAGACAGAGAGTGAAGATAAAAGAATTAGAATATAAAAAACAAGTGATGCACAATACAATTACTCACTACCCCCAACCGATGCCCAGTTGGCTCCTGAGCCGTGTTGGTTCCGCAGCCAGTTTTCCTGCTATAGGCTGAGCATGATGCCACATGATGTGGAATATCCACTGGGCCAGCTGGGGTCCTGGCTGTGCCCCCTTCCCCTTGTGCACACCCAGCCTCCCCACAGGTGGGGTGAGCACCAGCAAACTCCATGACCTAGTGCAAGCCCTGCTCAGCAATAGCCAAAAAGTCAAAGGTTGGACTCAATGACCTTGGAAGTCTTTTCCAGCCTTAATGATTTTATGATTCTAAAACAACACTGTGTTATCAACATCATTCTTATCCTAAATCTAAAGCACGACATGATACCATCGCTAAGGAAGAGCGTTAACTCTATCCCAGCCAATGCCAGGACAGAAATCCAACACAGAAACAGTAAAAAGTGTTCAGGTGTATAAAAACAACCCCCCTACATTGTTTTATAGTCTGTTTACTCTTTACTTGAGAGAATTCCTCTGCTCAGTTACACACAGAATTCTTTGTGTTATTCAGTAGCAGTTACACAGCTGTAGGCAGGCCAGTCTAACTGCTCATACAATATTTATAGTTCCAATGGCTGGTCAAAGATGAATGTTACCACAGCGCTCTTTTTGAGCATACTTAAATGTATCTCCTGGTACCTCAGCTTCTTATGCTTGTCCTTTGAAATTTACAAATGAAGGGAAGGTATTGCAATGAATTAAGATATCAATGAACCCAGAATACCCAAGGATTATTTTGTCAAATAGCCTATGTTCATAAATAATTATGAAAGTAAATATTAATTTTTATTCTAATTATTTTTTTTGTTTTGAGAATTAGAATTACTTTTACTTAAGTAGAATCTCAATTTAATTCAATTAAATCTACTATTAAAATATTGAGCTATCAGGTAAAATAAATTAAATATAGAGCATGAATTAACACTGATAAAATTCGAATAGTGCTACAGTACTTTCCCTTGTTGGTCTTTATAAGTGGATTGTTAAAAATCAGCTATATCTCAAGGACATTTTACAGTTAATAAAGCCAGTGCAATTGAAAAATTACTACAGTTATATCCATTATCATTACACAGTTATTATACATTAGTTAAGAATTCCAGGAATGCAAATGCCTTGATAAGGGTTTTCAAAAATTAATTTCATAGAATATGCTGAGTTTAAAGGGACCCATCAGGATCATTCAGGTCACATCCTAGCCCTGCACAGGACACTCAAGGAATCACACCATGTGCCTGAGAGTGTTGTCCATTTGCTTCTTGAACTCTGCCAGGCTTGGTGCTGTGACCACTTCCCTGGGAAGCCTGTTCCAGTGCCCAAACACCCTTTGTTTGAAGAACATTTTCCTGATATCTACCCTAAACCTCCCTTGACTCAGCTTCATGGCATTTCAATGAGTCCTGACACTGGTTAGGGTGAAGAAATTGATGCTGGATCTTCTCACTTCTCCTTGTGAAGATGGAATGAGGTCTCCCCTCAGTCTCCTCCAGGCTGAACATATCAAATTACCTCAACCACTGCTCACAAGGCTTCCCCTCAAGGCCTTTCACCACCCTGGTGGCCCTCCTTTGGACTGTTTTCTGGCTTTGTGGCACCAAAGCTGCTCCCAGCACTGGAGGTGAGGCTGGCCCAGCTCAGAGCAGAGCAGGACAATCCCCTCCCTTGCCTGGCTGTGATGCTGTGTCTGATGTCCTCAGGACAGGGTTGGCCCTCCTGGCTGCCAGGGCACTGCTGGCTCATGTTCAACTTGCCACTGACCAGGATCCCCAGGTCTCTTTTTACAGCTCTGCTCCCCAGCACCTCATTCCTCAGTGTGTACATCCAGGATTACCCCTCCCAGGGGCAGAATCTGGCACTTTCTCTTGTTGAACTTCCTATGGTTGGTGACTGTCCAGCTCTCTAATTAGTTTCAGTCTCTCTGCAGGGCCTCTGCCTTCAAAGGAATCAAGAACTCCTCCCAGTTTTGTATTGTCTGCAAACTCGCTCAGTATCCCTTCCAGTCCTGTGTCCAAGTCATTTATGAAGATGTTGAAAAGCACAGGTTCTAAGATGGAGTTCTGCAGAACCTCACTAGTGACAGGTCCCCAGTCTGACATCACCCCATTCACTACAACCCTTTGTGCCTAACCCACAGCTGCTCACATGTCACGTGGTGTCTTTTTTATAAAAACATGTGTTTATCCAACTGGACATTTTCTTCAGAAGGACACTGTTGAGCTTTACTGAAATCCAAAAAGATTACATAAACAGGTTTCTCTGGATCAACTCTTGGGTTACCTTGTAATAAAAGGAAATCAGTTTTGACAAATAGGACTTTCCTGTCATGAAGCTGTGCTGATTGTGACCAATGACTGCATTGTCTATCAGGTATTTTTCAATACATCCCAGAATAATCTTTTCCATAACTTTGACAGGTACTGAAATGAGACTGGCAGGCCTGTAGCTTCTGGGGTCCTCCTTCTTGCCCTTCTGGAAAATTGGGGCAACATTCACCAGCTTCCAGTCAGCTGGGATTTCTCCAGATTTCCAAGACCACTCAGAAATCATTGAGAGAGGTTTTATGATGACATCAGCTAGCTCCTTGAGGATCCTTAGGTAAATCCCATCAGATCCCATAGATTTGTAGGGATCCAGCTGCAACAACAAAACCCACACAGTTTCAGGGTCAGCTGCAAGTTGATCATTCTTGCAACCATGATCTTCCAGAGTTCTGGGTACTGAGACCCCCTTGGTCCATCATTCACACTGAAGATGGAGGCAAAGAACAAGTTAAACCCCTCTGCCCTGTCCCTGTTTGTGAAGTGATCATCTGCATCCTGTAATGGGTCAATGCTATTTTTATGAAGACATTTGACATTAATGTATTTGAAAAAACTGTCTTAATTTTCCCCCTCATTTCTGGACAGTTTTGATTCCAGTTGAGCTTTGGGTATTTTCTCCCTACAGTGGCAAGCAGCACCTCTTATTCTTCCAGTGTCATCTGACCTTGCTTTCAATGGACATACACCTCCCTTTTTTGCCTTATTTCTACAAGAACATCTCTGTTCAGCCTAGTCAGCCTTTTGCCTCTTCTGCTTGACTTGAGACATTTGGGAATTGCCTGCTCCTGTGCCCTTAGAAGGTGATGTTTAAAAGCTGACCAGCAGTGATGGACCCCAGCATCTGCAGAAACTTTTCCCCAGGGGACTTTACTCAAAAGTTCCCTGAGCAGCCCAAAGTCTTCTCTCCCCATATCCAGAGCTGAGGTTTTGCTGGCACTTTTCTTCCCATCAACAGAGATTTTAATCTCTATCACTTCATGGCTGCTGTAGTGAAGACAGCCACCAAACTCCAATTTGCTCAAAAATCCTCTCTATTGACAAGCAGCAGAACAAGAAGGACACTTTTTCAGCTCCCTTATGACATGTTCCATAAAGTTGTCATCCAGGTTTTTAGAAATCTTCTGGCCCCAGATTAACCAGCTGTGTGATGCTACCAGCTGTTTACTGTCAAGTTGAAGTCCCCCATAAGGACAAGGGCAGTTGATTTGGAAGTGTCCCTTAGTTCCTCAAAGGATAATTTGTCAATGTCACTGTCCTGGCTAGGAGGCCTGTAGCACACTCGCATATGACATCTGCAGTACTGTTTTGTCCCTTGATTCTTACCCAGAGACTCTCAGCTGTGTCATTGACAACTGACTTCCACATATTCTAACCCTTCCATTATATGCAGTTCATTATAATCCTCTGCCTCTTCTACCCTTCCAATCCCTCCTCTAAAGAGCCTGCAACCATCCAACAGGCCACTCCAGGCACAGGATTCATCCCACCAAGTTTCACTTATGCCAATGATGTCAGATCTCTGGGCCAAAGGTTTGAGCTCATCTTGTTTCCCCCCATGCCTTCTCTTTATGGAGTATGCTATTTTACCCAAGTTTTGTGGATAAAGACAGGCAAACTAGGACAGCACCAGGAGAAAGCTGTGATGCTGCAGCCAAGGCTGGAATCCATTATATCAAAAAAGAACAACACTGATCTCATAAGAAAGTACTCCGAAAACAGTTGTTTTATCCTGAAGTTACTTTCATTTTTCACCCCTATAAGGGGAAGCTTACTTCCAGATTCTGTAGTCCAAACTGTGATGGGGCTGAGGAAACACAGAATCAGCATAGAAAGAGGAATCAGCAAATCTTGTATTGATAAATAGTGACTACACTAATAAAGATGCACATATACCATAAATCAGTCCTTGCCATGACAAGAAAATGTAGAGAAGTCCTCAAAACTAAATGTTATTGAAGAGTATGACCAATGGGAACTCAGGAATACTCTGAAGTCCATGACACTGACAAGTACAGAACTGTAGGAAACTATCACAGAACGGCTTGGGTTGGGAGGAACTCTAAAGATCAGCTTGTTCCAATCCCCCTGCTATTGACAGGGACACCTGTCACTCAACGAGGCTGCTCAGAGCACCATTCAACCTGGCCTTGAACACTTCCAGGGATGTGATATCCACAACTCTTTTAAGCAACCTGTTCCAGTGCCTCATCACTCTCACAGTAAAGAATTTATTATCCAATCTAAATATACATAGTTGGAATATTGAGCCTCTGTTCCCCTTAGAAGGCAATCTCCAATAACTATAATCCTACTGTTTTATTACAGCTTTGTAATCCAAAGACATACCAATAGTCATAATCCTGATTGACAGATGATCTAGGGACCTCATCTAGAGACCTGCAGCTGTTGGAAGAACAAGGCACACAGGTGGCATTTACTTTTCCCAGTTACTAATGGGGGCCTAACAACATGCTCCCTCTACCAATGTCTTGCCTGCAAGTGTAGGTCATGTCTGCACTCCCACCATTCTCATGCACGTTCTTGGCACTGCCAGTACAAACCAACACCTCCACGTTTATGACACTTGGACTTCCACAAATTTCCAGTACAAGAGACAGGATTTATAGAGAAGCCTGGCTAACACTATTGTCATCAAGCAGATTATTGCAAGTGAACTTTGCACCAGTTAAGACAACAAATTTAGGGTTTCCCCTGTTCCAGGAGTGGTGATTCCTTGGTGATACCTTGGCAGGTAAGGGAAGGAACATATTGACTTTCTTTTTCATCTGCTGCACAGATAAAAGGTTATAGTTTTATTGTTTTAGTATCTGAGATATTGTATATTTTTCTCCTGTCATTTTTCTTCAGAAAATCTCTGTAGGATGACTTTTCTCCTCTCATGTACCCTTTCTATTTAACCCTTACTTTTTTTAAATTTTCATCATCTATTCTGTGCTTTTCTTCATCTTTAAAATGCTGCCTATAAGAACTGAAAAACCATGTTACTATAGTAAAATGGTACTATGTTGCAATGATTGATTTGACCACCTTTAAAACCTTAGGAGAAAAAAATTTAAAAGACACAAGAATGAAAAAAGCATCCTAAAATATTCCATCAACAGCACAGTGCTATTCTTGCCAGCAGAATTTTATCCCTAGAAGATTGAGAAAAATTCCAACTTGAAATTATAGGGGAAAAAAATGGAATTACCTCCATCAAGACAAATGAAAGCCAATTCCAAACCCAATAGTTGTAACATACCAAGAAGTTTCAGGGTGGAGTTGGACAGATTGGCTCACTATGCACTGTGTTAACAGCTCTATCTGTAACAATTTCTATTACAACTACAGCTCACAAGTACTCAGGGGGCACATTCACTTGTACAGTGTCCTGGTTATTTTATAAGACACACTATCTGGTAGAAACATCTACAGGACTCATTACAAAAATATCAAAACCAAGACTGTTTATGGCTCTTATATGCCAAGAAGTGGGAAACAAAAATCGTACACAATCAATATTATTTCCTAAATCTGCAGTATAACTCCTTAATAGCTGAATTGCACTGCTAAAATTAGTGTTTTACAACAAGGGACTGCTAAATAAGAGACAGAATGAGATGAGTCATTTAGATGATGGTGCTTTATAATGAAACTATACAGAGTTCTAGATTATTCAGTATTGTTTTCAGAAAATTTAGATTCAATATCAGATTTAGAAAAGAACAAAGCCCATTCTACTGGTCTGCACGAACTCTAAGCCCCAAAATATTACACAGCTGATCTCTGTAAAAAATAAAATGTTTATTTTACTCTTAAATCATCTGATAACATTGCTTGCATTATGTTATCAGAATATTGTAGAAAGCAAGCAAGCATCTTGGCCAATCTCAGCTACTGCTGAGAAAGTAAAGGGCACATTAAGATTCAAAAGGTGTTCTACAATGCAGACATCTATACAAAGATTACAGAAGCCAGCTGAAAAGTCTCCAGTTAAAATTACTTGTACCATTAATAGATATACAACACCAGGCCTGTATTATTTTCTCAACTACTGAGATATTCAGTACAAAAATGGTCACACTAATATTTCAAAAGTGGTTCTTAAATTCACTTTGGACATTTTTTTGCTAGATCAGCTTAAAACTGTAGTTTCTGGATACAGGCCATTGCCAAACAGGTGGACTACCACAGCTGTACAATACACAGCATCAGGAGAATATCAAACATATACGTATGGTGGCACACAAATAATTTGTGCTGCTTGAAAGCAGTTTTCTGTTTTCCTGAGCTCCTGAGTGAAATAATGATGGGAGAGTTAGTATCCTGTCTTCCATATAATAGGCTTTTTTTTTATTTTGACTTCATCCTTTCAATTAAAACTAAAATCTATTACAAAAACATACTTTTAAAAAAAATTATCTTTCATGGCAGTCCCCAAGTATAAGCAGCAGAGGATCTCATTTGATGTTCTTTCAGCTGTGTTTTTCTCCTTTCCTGAACCTGCCATATGCACTTTACTGCTTTTCAACAATAAAATTACACCATAGCACAAAACACACTCAAATTTCCGATACATGAGTCTGTTCATACAGAAATTTCTAACTGTAAGCCTTCTTTCTCCTTTGTTTCTTTCAACATTGCCAAGTCATTGTTTTCCTAAAACAATGAGCAAGTCTGAAAGACAGCTTTGGAGTTTTTGTTTCAGTAGAACTGCTTTTAGCTTAATTCTACTGGTATGTACTGCTGTATAAAAGCTTTTGCTAGCCTATCATCTGTAGGTAAAAATGTGACTGCAGAGATCCATAAGTGGGGCCTTGTAGATGGAGCAGCCAAAGTAGTCTTTCATTAGACAAATATCTACCTCTTAGCAACTAGATAGCACTCACTCTCCGCAGCTAATTTTAATGAGATTGTCCTTGAATATCTACTGCTGTTTGGGGAAAACAAAAAGAAAATTGCAGAGTGGACATGTTATGTTCAGTAAAATAAAATAAAGGCACAGGGAAATCTCGATTACTTAGTCTAATTTCCTTTGTTGTTTTCAGCTTTTGTTTTCCAGGCTAATACCTTACGACTAAAGTACAAGATCAAGTTTTAATGATAATGGCAGATTAGTTTAAATTTTCTTCCACTTTTACCTGGAGCGATATTAAAGCTTGGATATATTTTAGTACCCAAGTCAAAGTCTATTGAGAGCTATAAGTGACCTGTTTGCTAAAGTACATGAATACTTTGAGACGCTGGGCTGGGCCCTGTTTGCTTCTCAGTTGCCAGACTGCCCAGGGTATGACAGAGGTCCAGAGCAGTGGTAAAAGGATTAAAACAGCCTGATATAGAACAAATATTTTTAGCTTGCAGGAAATTATGCAGCAGCAGAAACTATAGTAGCAAAGGGACATACTCAAAGGGGCAAAGGTGCTTGATTACTGAATCTGATCTACCCTACAAGCTAGTACCCATAAGACTGTGAAAAGAGTTTAACAAAGTGAATAAGCCTCCTCAAGCAGCACACTAGAACCCCCTGAACATCACCTGGCTGTGTGGACAGGAAAACATATCAGCTAGGCTGTTGCATTAAATGTTATTGATACAAAACAGTTGAGCCTTGTCCCTGACATCACACTGAAAAATAGGTTGAAACAGAGGAAAACTGCAAGGTATGAAATTCATAACTGAAAGGAAACAAAAAGCTTTCCAAAACTGCAGTGTCTCAGTTCAGCATTCAGTAGAAAATACCCCTCTTTACAGGTGAACAGCTGCTGCACACTTCCCTGTGGTACAAAAACACAGCTATTAAGTAAATGTAATTTGGCAGAGGAATCCACTGAGGCTCCCACCAGTTTGCACATACTGACAGTCAAATCATTTGCGTTTCACTAGAAGGCTTTTAAGCTGGTTTTGGCATTCACATGGAGTTACAGTCACAGCAACCCTGCTCCGGACAGCACAGGCAGCATGTGAAAGGTCAGCTGTGGATTTTCAGTATGAACAGAAGTGAGGCTAGTATCCTGAAACAGTACACTCAACAGTAAGGCTCTCCAGGTGCTCAGAAGAGGATAAGAATGTCAGGTAAAGAGTTTGTTACGAATATGTCATTATTTGGCACCCTCAGGTTTGATCAAAAGCTACTGACACAAACAAAAAAAAAAATGTTGAAACAAATGTGTATCTTAGCAGGGTCCATAAGTCAATCACTGCTGCAGAAAGGTTTTTTCAGCCAGAAAGAGTCACCCAAATGGTAGGTCTGTAATTAGAGGTGCAGATGTCAAGACAAGGTGGTCTTCATCCTCTTTCACCTCCACATCACTTAAACATACAAAAGATATTTTATAAAGAAGTAAAACTCAAAGAAAAATTATTTTGTCTTTATTGAAAGTTTGATTGTACTTAGAAAAGATAAATGTTCTTTTATTAATTCTAGAGAGATGAACTTCCTATAGATGAGTTGACTCAAGATGACTTCACAACCAGTTACTGGTTAGAGATGGAATAGCATCTACAGTGCATGACAGAGGTTGTTAATAAGTTACATGCCTGAAGAAAGAATTTATGTGCCAGATGCTCACAAAACACTATTTGTATTATAAGGACTTATGGATTTATAAAGTGCTCTTATTTACACTTCCTTACTGCTTGCTTTTAAGTTACAAGGTTTCATTTTTGTTTTACAAATCAGGAAAGAAAAAACATTTTCTTATTTCCCTTGCTAATTATTTTGTGATGCCATAGACTGTATCAGTCAGAGCAAAGTCAGTAGTAAAGGAACATTTAATGACATGCATGACCTCTGAATGCACATGGTCCTGTAAGTAGATGGTGTGGCATAAAAAGTACTTAATAAGGTGGTGGGGGGGAAGAAAGAAAGAAACCAGAGTAGCTGTTGCAATAGTACCTCAAATTAAAAGAAGTGTTTACATTTGCTTTCAATGAACATCTTTTGGAAAAGATATGTTACCTTATCTATTCTTTAACCTAGCTACACACAAAGCAAAATTTCCCCTAGTGGGGAAAAAACACAGAGGAAACAAGTTTGGAAAGAATTTCTTCAAATCAGGTTGAATAAGTCTTTGCTTAATCACTTCTCAAAATCATGAACTATTTAATGGGTGTGATTGTTATGACAAATATCTGTGCTTCCTTCATTTCTAAAAGGATTCAAAGCTCCTCACCAACTAATCCCTTAGGTTATGTGGGAGATCACAGGGCATGGGAAGAAAAGGACTGGGGGAGAGAATACTTAATTGGAAATATTCAGAATATTTCAATTTCAAAACTTCGGACCTTCAGCTTTATGTGAATCCAATTACTGCTCAGTATCAAACAACTTTTTAGTAACTAATTAAGGGTAAGATATTATTGTGTACCACATTCAGAGAAATATTTCTCCTCATCTTCCTTATAAGAAAACTGCATAATGACAGGACTTATTATAAGGAAAATAAAATAAGAACAAAGAAATAAAGAGTAAAGAAAAATAAAATTTTAAGTTAAAATATAAATCAGCTTTGAATGAATGAAAATTAAATGGCTTTGGATGAAATTATAAAATTTAAATTTCAAAATTTAGTGTAAATTTTCTTTTTGAATGTGGGAGACAGTAGAAGGAGTGTAAGGAATGAGGAGCAGACAACCAGCTCAATAATTAACTGCATTTCCCATTATGCATTTGAACACATGCAGATTTCTTGGAGAAGATCAATAGTGAACATGGATTGAGCATTAGTACTAGATACAATGTATGGATTTTCAGTATTTCTTTGTTCAACGGTGGTGTTTTATGTTTTCTGAATCTGATTGTTTAATGTCAAAGCACTGTTAAAAATATGTAAATCAATCATCTGAAAGAAGCACAGTGCTATTAGCCTCACCTATCATTGCTAAGATAACTGTGAGCTTTATGAGAGTCTCCTTTACTCCTCTTTCTACACCCAGAAAAACCAGAAGTCTTAGAATGCATTTAATTATGACATAAGTTAATTATGGCAATTAACATGAGGATACACTTGACTGTGAAGACACGTAGCCTCCAGTCTGACAGAAACTAGTATCAGTTTCATTAACCCACTATAAATTACATCCTAGGGAAAAAAGAACAGGTTAGATCATCATAAAAATCCCACTCCTGTTTTAATCACTGGTGTTATATTTCCATACATCCATTCCAGATGCACATGTGTAGAGACAAAGATATCTATGTACATACATATTTATGCATACAGATGTTCATATTTACATATCCTAAGCAAGGATAACTTGTCCTTTGTAGAGGGTTATAAGTTTTTGCATTCTCTAAGTTTTAGTCTTGTAATATTTTTATGATGACATTCAGGAATGCCCATCTTAGGAATCAACAGCAAAAATATTTTGTGCGCTCACTCAGAGTCAATGCAAGCTCACTAGCATGCTCCAGTTAGCTGGCCCCTTATCTCCAAAAGAGACAATGAAATTGGGCAATGTTGTTTGGCAGATGTAATGAAACGTTTTTAACACATTTGGTTTGGGTTTTGCTTTTTCTTGTTGTTTGTTTTTTTTTTTGTTT
>JAOTQP010001652.1:40232890-40246908 GCA_026413545.1 Cichladusa arquata | reverse complement strand
TTGTTTGGTTGGGTTTTTTTGTTTGTTTGTTTTTGGTGTTTTTTTGGTTTGTTTTTTTTTTTTTTTTTGTGAGGAATATTTGTAGTTGCTGGTTAGGGTTTGTTTTCCAATAATGACAGCTCCTGTAGAAAGTGCTGGCCTTGTTGTATTTGCTGTTTATTTTCAAATGAAATTTAGATGATGGATAAAAAACCTATTGTAAGTCAAAGTGTATATGAGCTCTCTATTTTCCCACTTGCTCCTAGAAGAAAAATCTAGTAATGTTTCCAATATCATAGTAATAGAGCCATTATCACAATTTTTAAAAAAACCCTGCAGTTTTGAAAGCCTTTCCAAGTGCTTTATAGAGGCTACTCATACAGTTTTCTTAGTAACACAGTCACTCAAGTGCTTGTGTGAAATGTCAGTCCATAGCTTTAGTACATGTTTATATCACCAAATAAGGTATTTCCAAATGTAAGCGTTGCCTGTCAGTTGGATAGGCTGTTTTGTTAGCTTGAGTCCCAGGAGCCTAAGACAATGAACCATCCATTTTAATGACACCCCATGATATTCTGGCATATGCAATAATAGGACTCTTTCTGACTAGCCCCTAGGACATCAAAGCAATCATCAGTAACTTGCCAGATTTCAAACTATTACTGTAGAACTGTAACATATAACAGGTATAAGCACAAAGTCAGGCCACTGCTGGGATGAAATTCTGCCTTTCAGGTTCCAAGAACATTTTGCATTACAGATCTGCTGCTGGATGCCAGGTGGATGTTTTGACCTGAATGCACTGCCATACATAGAGGCCTTTGGTTAAAACAAAAATTACCCTGCACCACACATTTTATGCTTCACATGCACCATGCTTGTTGGTTCATTGCACAAAGACCCCAATTGGCTCAATACCAGCTGTATTCGACATACTAAGTCACATTTCACTTGAGGGAGGTTTTTTCTGAGAAGAAATACCAGCAAAATCACTGGCCAGACTGCATCACAGTAGTTTATAGCCTAGAATATATCTACAGTAAACAAACTCACTGGAACAAAAGAGAGCTGGCTTCATTATAACCTTCATGTATATATCTTTGCACAAATCAGGTCTGGAGTAGACACCACTGCAACAGCAGTATTCCCTTCTACATGCTATATGTAGTACTATGTGCAACTGGAGGCAGATTTAAGGTTGTACTGACAGCTAGAATTAAGATTTCCTTCACTGTAGATGGTCTAAGACACCCACATTAATTTAAAATACTTGGTTTATGCAGAGCACATGTGTTGTGTAGCGTGTATACACATAAAAGCAAATGGAAGTTTATACTTTGAGAGAAAATATTTATGAGATAATTTTGTGCTCACTCTTTCTTTGATGATTCTTATATGAAGATATTTCATGATTAAATAATCTGCATCTTTTGTTCAAAATGTTGATTTACCTATGATTCCAAAAAAACAGTGTGGTAGCATTTTTCAAGTACCTTCTTAAAATTCTTCTGACATATTTCTTCCCTGAAGTGAATGATTTATCTGATCAAGTGGGCAATGAAACTAGTAGCTGTAAGATAAAGGACATTAGTCCCATTAGCAAAAAGATCCCACTGTAATGACTGGGGGAGGGGGAAGGGGGGAAGATACTGCTCTAAGATGCCTTCATCCATAAAATACAGAAGGAGAATAGGTGTACTGTTTTCCATTAAAATGTAAACTAACACCACATAATAATTACACTGGAGGTTTGCAATGAGCTGGGTTTTAAATAAGATGTGAAGATTAAGAATAAATTTTACAATAGTATTAATAGAACAGCAATTGAATAGCTACAATTCAACTATATAGACCATTCACTGGCCTGCAAGGAAGACAAAATTAACTATAGCAACTATAGCCTATGAAAAGGGAGCCTTGATTATCCAAGGACACACTGACCATCTGATTTTAGATGCTGGCAATATGTAGTGCAATTATTTGGATAATTATAATATTGGATGCTCCCATATGTTTCATTAAACAAACCTTTGGCTTGTGAACAGGCTGTAAGCAGACCTGTCAGAGCTGAAATGGAGATACCTGAACTCTTAAAAGGGGTGACAAAGCTTAATGAAAAAGAATTAATGACAACACAAAAGCCAAAATACCAGCTAAACCAGAAAGGCCTCTGATAGCTTAGCCTCCAAAAGACACAAGGTGATGTCAAACCAAGGTAGGCAATTCAGCAAAGTGACATCTTTTGAAATTCAGCAGCGGACAAGACTTTTTTTAGAAAAAGCAGTACAACATTTATGAAATACAACAAGGTTCCTTCTTATGAAGCCTTTCTTAAGAACAAAAAACTCAAGAACACTTAGAATTATGTCTGTTGTCTCAGAAACTGAGTTAATTAATGAAATATCTCAGAGTGTTTAAGCAAAATTCTCAGCAGGATGGGCTGTTCATGTTATCTTCACTCAACTGTATTGAGTATTGGTGGTAATTGCTGATTTAACTGAGCAGAGAAGATGTTACTTCAGTGAAAGTATATCTCACTGTTTCTTTTTCTTTATAGAGGTATCATTTACACATTTTGGTAAACATGTTTTAAGTAGGCATTTTGCATTTGGACTAAAAGATTCACCTGTCCCTTCCTTCCTACTCTGGAAACAGTGTGAAAGTTAAAATAGTAGAACCTGTGTGATTTAATCAGCCTCTAAATTCTGGATCAGTATTGTCTTGTTTTCCTGGAAAAGAGTCTCTTTATCTCCCAAATAATTTTACCAAGTTTGGGCACAAAGAGATGCTTCTCTGGACTCTCCACTAACAAAATTTTATTTTATAGTTCTCAAATTAAATTGTTTGGAATATTTACGCAAAGAAGCCTTTTTCCTATATTAGCTCACTTTCTTCAAGACACTATTCCAACAATAAAAGCAGCTTATCTGCAATTCTGCTAAGAAAAAAAAAATTAAAATCCAGAAGTGATTAAATACATTATTGAATTAGTGCCTTTATAAAGTATTGATAGCACTGCCAACAAGTGTAATGTATGTGTAGGAGTAATTTCTTATGGATAATGAAAAATGTGGATAATCCTTCAAATGTGCTGGGATGCATTTTAGATGAGTACAAATCTTCAGAAATAAAAAAGCATAGTCTAATTTTGCTGACTGTATTGTAAATAAAAATTGAAAGAAATATAGCATTTTTGCATGGTTAAACAGTTTGTTGTGGCAACCTGAAATATTTTGACATTTTTAGGTCATGGTTCTAGAATTGCTTTATCATCAGATGAGCTACAGCTGCAAATTCAGAGGGATCTACCACTGCATCAGCCATTATGGACTCCAGCCATACGCTCATGTGCCAAATTGGTGCTCAAACACTCCCTACTGGCTGGATATGACAGTTACCACTCCATCCAAATGATCTTTAATTGTCATGTTGCAGCACATTGATCACGCAAAACTTGGTGGAGTGCTCTAACTTGTCATTGTGTTTGGCATAAAGTGCTGTTATTATAGCTTGTTACTATTCAAATATGTTATCAGGTGTCATTTTTATTTTCTTCCAAGAAGCTGATGAGCCTGGGCACCAGCATGGCCTGCTGCACAGACCATCAGCATCTGCTCCTATCTCAGTGTCCTACAACACGGAGGATTTCCACAAGTTACTCATCTTTGCAAACCTTCGTTTTCTTTCAGATTTCAGTAAAGATCAGCTAAGCTGTTTGCCCTTATGTGAAGGTCTAATATCATTGTGACAAAGTAAACAAGTATTAATTTTTATGACTCAAATGCTTGAAAAAATCTCTTCCTGTGCCTAACTGGGGGAGAATATATCAAGCAAGTATCGAGAAGAGCTGTTGCTCAAGACTCCCTTGTTACCTTGCTGTTACAGGCAGGTTTACCCTGGTGCCCCAGATTTTGTCCCTTTTGATTCTGGGTTTACCAATGAAACCACAAATTTTAGCAGCTTTGCACCCTCAAGCCTTCAGTGTGGAAAGAGCAGTCAAATAGCTCTAATACTCCATGTTACAATTACCAGCATGTTATAAAACCTCATCTTTATAAAATACATGAATCTTTTTAAAATATGATAGTTCATGAATAGCTCTTTGAAAAATGACTAGTCAAAACACTTTTTTTCTGTTAGGTGGTTGAAATTAATAACATCATACAACTCATAATGGTTATATCAAAACATTACAAATTTTAACTGAAATATCATCCCAACCATCCTGCATTCTAATGCATCTCTTGATGACTTCCTTATCCCTACCATTTGGCAATAAGCAGTTAACTATTTTATTATTTCTAAAACAAGTACTCCACAATTCAGAAAGTTGTAATCTTACACTAAGTATGAAAAAGAACCTTTCTTATAAAGATACTATTTGAATTAGCATTTCAAACTGAGTTTCTAATGTCTCACTATTAATATTTCACATAAGGGTGTCTAAAAAGCGTAAAGTCAGAAGGCCAGAAGTCAAGTACTGCTGTTAGCTGATCCAGAAAAGAGTCTCTAAATATAGCACTTAGAATTCACTTAGCGCCTCCTGTCATGTCACCAGCCCTTTATGCTGGAAATTACTATTCTAGGGAGCAGTGTTTGCCAAATAGTCACTTATTAAAAAAAAAAACAAAAAAACAAAAAAACAGCTCTTACTATTATTTCATACAAAAATCCTATGTTTTTTTCTTTCAAGATCACACATTTAGCTACAATTTACTAAACTCCTTGTAAAGGGTACAGGCTTACATGAAAATTAAGCTAGAACCCACTTTTTTCTGTCACACATTGCTGAATGAATGACAAGTGCCTGCAGAACTTTAGGATTAGGGCTATTTCATTTGGGCCACTAAGAGGCTGTTTGTGCTTTCTCCTACTCCTCTTTCTTACACACCTCCTCCTCATCCCTTTCTCCTGCTGTTGCTAGTCCTCCTGAAATGCTGGGTCAGACAGAGCTATTGCAGTCCTGTGGGCAAAGAAAGTGAGAGTAAAGCCCCATCATCTGTGAGAGCAAAGTGGTTCCTAGCCTTAAATATGCTGACACTCTCTGATCCAAGACTTAAAAATAAAAATCAGCTTTTCAGCAACTGCAGTAATAAGTGCTACACAAGAGTGCAGATAGCCCTTATCAAATCAAGATAACAGTGAAACTCCCATGGTCACAGAGAATTGGAGGGGATGTTCATGGGTGAAAACACTTACTCTTGAGCAGTACAATAAAAATAAAATCTGGTTTGACAGTTATGTCTGCTTTTCACTGAACTGCTAAAACACTCCAAGATAAAAGACTTTTCCTGAACGACTGCTTGCATCTAAAGCTACTGAAGTAAAATCTTAAACAAAAAGCTCACCTCACACACACAAACTTCTTACCCAAAAGCAGCAGGAAGAAAATGCACTCTAACAGGTAGAGTTTAGATTCCACTGACTGCTGCAATTCCCATAAAACCTTATCTAGCTATCACCTTTTTTTTTCTAAAGACACTGAATAAAAGCAGTAGCAAACAGCATCAGAGAAAACTGGTACTGTTTTGTCATCATGCAAGCTTAAATAAAAAAGGCAGTTTATCATATTTTTTTGGTTTCTCCCCAACTTCCTAATGCACCCTAAGGTCACAGAGAGGAGGCAAAACAAAAATAAGAGCTGCTTGTATAATAGCTGCCTGCATAATCTTACAACAAAGAACAAATGCCTCCAATCAATAGCATTGAGCAGCTACTCGACCACCTGTGATTCAAAGAAATCATTCCAGCAGACAATAACTTCAAGTTAGGGATCTTACTCACCTCTTTGTAAGTTTTGCTGATTAAGCCAGGTCATGCCTTTCTTTAAATACAGACATTTACATAAGGAGGCCAACAGAGAGAACTACGTGTTTTCTTTGTGTTGTTCAAGGATTTTTGATATACTGATTTTTCCCCTAAAAACTAAGACCTAAATCTAGAAGTAACTAAATGTTAACCACAAAATTATTCAGAGTGACACAGAAAAGTCATCCTCAAAGAAAGAATGTAACTAAAACAAGTGAGAAAACACAAATCTCCTCCACCATTAGCAAAAATTGACATCTTCTTCACTATCATGTGCTGACACCATTACGGAAAAATCAAAAGCAAAAACTGATAATCTTGAAGCTTTATAGGGAATTTTGGCTTGCTTGAAGACCACTAGCAGACAACTTACCAAACAAGCCTGTACACAGATGCTCTAACAGAAGCTGGTGCATTTTAATATTAACAGCAAATGATCTAATATTCCCCCATATGCTAAAGCTTTACCTTCAGGCAGATTCAAATACTGCTAAAATACCAGAAGTTACAAACACTTAGTCTTTCACAGCTCTCATTAGAAGTCTAATGCTCACATCTTACCCAGCTGTTTAATCCTCAAAAGGCTGAAGGCAGCTGCAAGGTACAGTCAGATATTCTGAAGACCACTAGAGAGAAAGAGGTAACTATCACTGCTGCTGCTTTGGGCAGGAGTCAAAAGCCCACACGTTTCTTGCAATGGGGATGTAAGGAGATCTTCGGGTATTTGCAACCTCACTTGTACTGGAGAGTCCTGCATCAACAAGCATAAATCATCTGCATAATCATTACAACTCCAGTATTTCAGCTCAATCACATAGGCAGCAATTCTAAGAAAGAGTCAGCTGCTGCATCTGCATAGCTCAATTATACACGAGTTGAACAGACAGCAAGCTTCACAGTGGCTGAGTGCCACAACGCTGCTTGGGGAAAGGGGGAACATACGCATGTAATATTGAGAAAAAAAACATCTCAAGTACAAGGAAGGCTAGGATTGTGTTGGTAAATAACACCCAGATTTCAGGGACATAGCTATAACATTGGTTTAGGTTGGGAAAGAGGACAGGTTACTTATATCACTTAAGGTATTTAGACCCCGTACACAAATTAAGAGTACTTTAACTTGCTTACCAGAAGTTTGTGAAACTGTTGAACTACTTCTCATTTAAAAAAAACCCAAAACCTAAACCACAAAAACTCATTAAAACTTTAGCTCCTTTTAACACAGTAACTTGATTTCAACTACTAAATTAGCTCCTCGTTTTGCTCTCTAACACTCTCCAAGAACCTCTCTTCCCTAAACAGCTTTTAAATAACACACCAGCTCACCATTTCACCTTCATTTGAAACTGGTGAAATGAATTATTAGAGTCAAGGAGGTTAATTACAATCAGATGCTGAAAATTTATCTTTGGGCTTGTCATCACAAGAATGTAAAAGTGAAGTCATATCTGTAAAAGAAAAATTCGGTCTGAACAGTATCTCCTCTAATGTTTCCTCTACTCATATATAACTAAAGAATGGAAAGCTTAAAAATAAAAAATCTTGGGAAAAAATGGTCCTGCTGGATTACAAGTTGTCCCTGAGCCAGCAACATGCACTCTTGCAAACATGGCCAGCAGTCTCCTGGGCTGCTGAGCATTGCTAATAGGTCAAAGTGGGGTGCTTCCCCTCTACTCAGCCCTGGTAAGGCACATCTGGAGTGCTGGGTCTGATGCTGGACTCCCTGATACTAGAAGAAATTGCACATACTGGAGAAAGACCCAACAAAGACCCACAAAGAGGATTAAGGAACTGAAGCATCTCTCATATGAGGCTCAAGTTGACAGAGCTTGGAGTGCTCAGCCTGGAGAAGAGAAGGCTCAGGGGGATCTTATCATGTATATAAAAATCTGATGGGGAAAGGTAAAAAAATACAAAACTGGACTCTTTTCCCCAGTGACAGGACAAGAGGCAACAGGTACAAATTAAAATGCAGAAAATTAATTTTAAATACAATAAAATATTTTTCTTTTGAAGTTGGTCAAATGCCAGCACAGGTTACCCAGGTAACTTGAGGTTATTCAAACCCTAACTAGGCATGGGTCCTAACCTAATTTGACTCTGCTTTGAGCAGGGGAAGTTAAATTAGATGCTGTTATGAGGTCCTAGCCAATCTCCCATGTTTTGTGATAACTCTGTAATGTGGTTCGGTAACTTTGAAAAAAACTCCTTCTGCAAAAACATAATAAATGCAAAATATTCCAAATATAACAGATCTTTATAGCTGCCAGGAAAAAAAAATGCTACTGCATACAGAGAAATGCTCTTTGAAGTATTTTTGTACCTTTTAAGATAGAGAAGTCAAACAAGCATGATTTTAAGGGAAATGACAGAAGAATGTCTATTTTCAATCATGTAAGGGAATATTAAATTAGCAGTCATATAATGAAACAAAGCTGTTTAACTAATCTTCTTTCAGTGTTGCAAACCAAGTTTACTCTTCCATAAAATTCAACTCTGCAAGGACTATTCAATGTGAAAATTCATTTAAAGTTGCAAAGCAAATATTCCTAAATATTTCTTTGAAAGGTTCTCTCAAGGAATTTTCTGTGGTTGGGTTCCAATCTCTCCTGTATCCTATATTCTGTATAACCTAATTGTATTAATTTCAGAGGGTAAAATATCAGCCAGCTTCATGTTTAACTACAGAAAAAGGAAGGACTTTAAGAAACAATCATATGCAATGTTACAGCTAGATTGTAATATTGTGAGATGTGGTTGAAGTTATTCTAGTTTTCACTTCACGGTATCCATTAAAAGTAGGACCATCTTGGGAAGTTGTGTCTTTTCAGAAATGTATAAATAATGCACCCTGTAATACTATTGCTGTTGAATATTGTTGTTTGAAGAAATAGTTTACTTCAGGAGAGCAATTCATAGTGCCCAAGACTCTAAGATACAGTCTAGTTAAGTTTTCTCATTGAAGATACATTCTGAATATTTGAAAATAGACTCTAAATAAGAAGAGGATGAAGCTACCTATTTATAGACTTGTCAAGCTTTCATGTGTTTCAGCAGCAGAGAATAAATGACTTATTCCTGTCTCTATTGAGGCTACTGGCAAATTTCCCACTACCTTCAATGAAGGGAGGGACTGTCACTGTGGGTCTCTGAGGATGAGTTATTCATAACAATAAAGCAATGTGGATCACTGTGCAAAAAGACCAAAGGAGTTGCATCAAGAACACACAGCAAGACATGCTGTTGTTCATTTCTCTCTGAAACCCTGTGCTGTTCAATGTCCCTTTTCCGTGGAAGCCAGTTTTCTTCAAAGCCTGACTGCCAGAATGATACCTCACAGGCACACAGCCCAAGATTCAAATATTTTGAGATGTCTAATATCTTTCTTCTTTCCCTTTTCAAAAGAAAGTAGCCAGATCCAAATAAATAGCACTTGCATATGGCCTCTAATTAAGTTCATGGCACAAAATAACCCTGTTGCCATGACGTACATGTTGTACATTACCTTCCTATAGCCATCCTCCCAAAAACATTGCTGTGCATGGTGAGAGAGCAGAGAGTGGCTCAACTAATTGCAATCCTGGTTTTATAGTTAGTGAGGCTGAGGCAGTGCAGTTTGTTCTTTTGGAAAGCTGTGAAGCCTGTGTTCCACTAACATTTCCGATGTTTGCTTCTGTCCAGGAAGATAAAAAGCTTCCTTCTAGTGCCGTTAGTCCAACAGCTTCACAAAATCTAGGAGCCTGACACAATCATAAACTGCTATAAGGCATTTACAACAGAAGCAGACACGTGTGCTCTAGAGTTTTATACTGCTACCCACATCAATTGTTTATGTTGAAATGTCAATGAAAGCCTGCATATGACGCTTCTAAAAGTACCCTGGTAAATACTTATATCCACTGTTTAAAGAAGGGCATAAACTCAAAATGCATTAACTGGCAACACTTCTGTTTGCTTGTTTGATTTGAGAAAATGACATAGAATTTCAAGTAGTATCGCCTTGAAGATAATTTGAGGTTATTTTAAAATTTAAATCACAAAGGGAGAAAGAAAATTCAGACTGCTATCTGTTTCCGTTTTTTTTTTTTTTTTCTTTTATGTAAAGTTCAAATATGCAGGGTCAATAAAAAAATTTTAAAATTACACGTCAGGTTCTTTCCTGTGTTGTATATCACATCAGCACCAAAATTTGCTCATGCACTTCTTGGAACTGTTATTTTATGAAGGTTTACTCTTGAAATTTTCTACAAGGTGTTTCTTGGTGGGGAAAAAAGGATGACCAAAATCAAGAGAGAACCCTACAAGAGATCCATGATGATATTGCAGGGTCAACCACAGGGCTGTACCTGCACAAGGCAGACACAACTCAAGAGCACTTTTGGTCAGGGCAGGTCTCCAGCTGATTCCCACCATCAGTGTGAAAGAGGGTGATTTATTCATCACCCATCCTGACCAAGAAACACTTCACCTTTTCTTCAGGGCACCTATTCTACAGATGTGCACCACGCAACTGTGCCAGTAAGAATAAAGGTAGCTGCTGTGCAAAACTATTTTGGAGCTTAAATAGGAATATTTAGGCCTATCATTACTTAGAAAGTATCTTTGCTGAGGAAATGCTTAGTAGCAATTCAGATACTACCACAATAAAAATAAAGTTTCATTTGCTTCACTATGGCATTCAGTAATTAGCTTTTAAATCTTTCAAGGCTAAAATTTTCTTATTGCAATGCAATTACTATAGTTGTTATGAAATCCTCATTATAATGGAATTTCTTTTAAAATATCATCTAGAGCACAAATTGTCTCACCACTTAAAGGTCAGTTACTTCCAAATTTGCCTATTCCATATAAAAAAAAATAATTTGAGGCCTGTTGCAATTCCAGTTTTTAAAGTACCTTAAGGTTGTATGAAACTTATTTAATGAACAATTGGTTATTTGCTTTGCGTAGATGAACTGAACAACACTGAACAACACTTTTACTGAACAACAGTAAGACACAATTTAATAGAAAATAGTTGATTTATGTTTACTGCAGTTTATATTTGGCATGCTTGTAAGCATAGTCTATACATGGTAGAAGACAGGACTGGACCAGAATATTAACAGGTATGTTTATACAATTAGCATGCATTAGTATTAAAGAGATATAGTCACTATATAGTCACTTTACTATAGTAAAGAGATATATCTGTTAGTGGAAAAACCGAACTGTGGAGAAGTTTTGTTTTTCTTTCCAACTACCTTATTTTGGCTTTTTTTCCAAGTCCTGAAGATAGAAAATTCAAGATAAATTTCAAGATAATCTTCTTCACAAAGAAGTTCATCTATCTTTTAAAAATCTTTAAATTGCTATGAAAATACATCACGGTATGATTTTCTGAATCTTAATTTCTTTCCCTCCCCCCCCCTCACCATACTTCATTCTAACTTTTACCAACTTTTGTTTTGCCTATGACAGAATGAAGCTCATGCAGGCAACTTTCAGAAGATTAAATGGCAAAAGATTTTATTAAAGCTTTCAGAACTCTTATTTTGCTATTGTTATTAGATTCCTTGTAACTTACGAAATTTAGCTTCATTCTGAACAACTTATCAGCATACTGAAATGTAGAAGAATATCTGTTAAATTAAAAGGCCAAATATCCATTTATTTACTATCTGATAAAGAATTAGAAATGTAATTAATTTCACAGAGATATGCAGGAGTGCATTATACTCCCTTAATAGCTTGGGGGCCTTTAGAAAAGATTTTAAACAACTGGTGACTGAAAGAACCAAGAATGTGGTCATTGTATATTGAAAACAAAGCTTGGGGGAAAAAAATTCATTAAATAGGCCCAAAAATATTTTTAAAAGCTGAATCACTAAAACTGCCTGTATGAGAAGCAGACTTACCAACCAAAGGAAATTTCCAGGACATCTACAAGCCAAAATATTTTGTTCCCAGAGTTCTGGAGGAGTCTATATGAAACCAAGCAACTTACTGAAACAAACACAAATTTGATAAATATGTTGTGTTAATAAATAATCTTTTTGCAAAAAAAAAAAAAAAAAAAAATATTGCCAGTGTTGTGCAAATATAATTCTACTTGTTAGTTCCATTGAACATAAGAATTTGTATCACTAGTTATCTGCTCTGCAGTGTTATTTGAAGCTGTAAGGACAAGCATATTGCACTCTTTCCAAAAAATGTAAGTGAATGTGGACCTAATGCCTTTATTAATTTGGCAACTCATCCTGAATTAGTTTTGATTACCTTTAATCTGCGAGCAACAACCAGTGCATAGACCAGTTTCAAAAACTGACAAAGTGAGAATTGCATTACATTTATCCTAATGTGTTCCCTTAGAAGTGTTGCAAAAACAATTTGCAAGAAACTGAACCATTACTGAAAACTGTATTTCATTATTCTTCTTCCCTCAGCCTGGTTCTTTGCTTTGAGGACAACATTTTAAAAGTAATTGAATAAATATATATGCTCAAAAATTATTAATGAAATTACACATTATTTCTCCAAAGCCACATGGATTGGTGGAAATGCTAATATGTCATAATATATGTCATTGCTTTATTTGATTCTCTATAGAAATCAATTACCTGATGTGACAGGCTGTCACATTATTTTTGTTGTTGTTGTTGTTGTTGTTGTGAAAACAGCAACAATACTTGTAACAGAAGTAGATATACCAGTCAGTAATATCAGTATCACTGCCTTTTTATGGAACATCCTAAAAGATTGACACAGAACTTTTGGAGAAATATAACAGCAAAAACAATTCTTTTTTTTTTTAATTAACTCCTGTTTCATATCAATATAACATAATATCCAAATATGGAAGTGGTCTTTAGACATTTTGCAACCCAGAGCATATTTTTAGAGATTTTCTTCTAAATAATGAGCTGTAAGTAGCTAAGATCTGTTGTTTGCTGTTAACAATCACACTGTTCTTGTTCAAGGGGAGGAAATAAGGACAAGGCAGGGTGAGAGGCAGAAAGTTTTGGAAGGTCCTTCAAGGTAGGAATTCCTATTCTTCTGCATGAGAGGCAAGCAAGCTGTAGGAATAGCTCCAGAGAGTGGAGCAAGAGCAATGGAGTCAAAATGTGGTTTCCCTTGGTGAACACTTCCTATATTAAAAACATGAGATATTGTTTCTCTTTTCTTGTGATTGAAGATTGTGTTTGTTCCATAACATCCAAGATGTTATTACAAATTGGCAATACCCTTGTCCTGTTTCATAGATCTCTTTCTGTTACAATTGAAATAGCTCAAATCATTTGAGTGCTTTTATGCACAAAATCAATGAATTTTAGTCCATAATTTTTAGAGTTTTTCTGCCATATTTTGAAACCCTATTTTTGCTTTAATGGAATCAATTTCAATATAAAAAGGCTTACACTGTTAACTTGAACCTCTATAAACTTTCAACACTGCTCCTATGATTGTCTTGAAAATCTGGCACAGTAGAGGTTGGTCTCTTTCAGCCTAGGTTTTAGGAGACAGAACTGTGACTCTTCATTAGTTTGAAATGGTGAATGGGAAAAAAACATCATCTCCACATCTGTCTCATACCTGTTTGTCTGCAGAGAGTGCCCAAGAGACTGCAGCACTGCTCTTCAAACACCTAAAGGCTCGCTGAAGGGACAGCCTCCTGAGGGATGGAAGGATGCTGCTACTCATCCATTTACTCCACGGTGTGTTTCAGCACAAAGTCAGGGAGAGCGGAAAGTTTGTTTTGACTACTCAGACACAAACTCCTAAACTCTGAATGGGTGTCAGTAGCAGGCAGTGGTTGGAGCAGAAGGTACATGCAGAGGGTACATCATATATGCCCAGAGGCATAAACATTCAGTGTTATCAAAATTACATGTCCCCAAAATTGAAAGAACATATTCTCTGGTTACCAGCTGTCCTCAACCTCACACTGAGAAAATTTGCTAAGTATAAGCAAATATACTTATTTGCTTATAAGCAAATAAGCAAATAAGCAAATTTTGTCAAAAATGCAGCAAGTACTGTTTCTTTCCATATTTTTTCACTGAAACTTTGATGTAAAAGCCTAAAAGGGTTAAGGACTCAGTTTGAGAGCAAATCAGTGTTTTTCCTAGGCTTTGCTGTTTCAGACATTTGTTCATCAGAATTAAACTCCTTACAGCTGTAGAAGATGTTACTCTCCCTAAACTGGGCCCCTGGAACCATATCCCTTAGACAAAGAAATTCTTTAGAGTCCC
>JAOTQP010001652.1:40180459-40216559 GCA_026413545.1 Cichladusa arquata | reverse complement strand
AAATTTTTTTTTTTTTTTTTTTTTTTTTTTTTTTTTTTTTTTTTTTTGCCTGAACTGTTCTAAACTTCTGAGAGGATTACGATTTTTTTGTCATTTTCGAGAAATGGATTTTTGTAGTAAGTGTCTCCTAGTTTGTACTTATTCAGAGCTAATTTTCAAGCTATTTATAGTAGTAAATGATGCTGTGAGTTTCATCTTTAAGGCTAAGCAATCTTCTTGGAAAAACTTCCAGTCTTTTTGTAATGCTTTCTGAAATTCCCTCTGCCATTTATTGGGGCATAGATTATTCAAGTTCCTTCCTCACACATATATTACATGGTGAATGGGATTTGCAACAGCCAGCTCAGCAACCCTGCTCAGCAGGGAGACTCCTGAATTAGCCAAGACAAATTACCAAAAAAAAAAAAAAAAAAAAAAGGCACAGACTGAATTCTTATGTATCTCCTGAAGCCTTACAACCTTGTCAGAATTTTCTGTACGGAATGTAATTCACATCCTTAAACCTTCTACAGGCCTGTGATGACCAAGCAATCACTTTGAATACAGAAAACTGGCTCAATCTTTTCTTCAATATAGAAAAAACCCCTCCAAGTTGAGTTACAGTCTCCTTTTATTGCTTAAGACATATGTAGTTTAAGTTAATAGTAAAAAAATCACGTTAAAAGAAAGACCCAGGCGCTTTTCCACTTACCCAGTGAAACCCTTCTGGGGTCAGTCTTATGTGCTAAACTCAGGTTTGCAAAGAAGTCACCTTTGAGCACCTTAATTGGGGTCCCCAGGAGAATTCAGTATATTTGGGGGATGGATATCAATGGCCTGAAAGCAGGATTAATCATAAAATACTCTCAGTCCAGATGGCCAATATGCAAGTGAATGTGTTGTTAGTATGATCTGTCTGAGCAGCATGACCAGGGAAACTGAAGCACTTTGTGTCTTGTGGGTGAAGTGGGGTCTTTGTGGATTCCCTTACAGGACAGAGCCTCTGTTGCACTGCAGGAAGCTTCCCTGTAGCAGTTCCTAAGGGAAATAATGAATGTTCCTGGAAAACAGTGTACCTAATAAAAGCTTGATTACTTCCAAAGCTACCTACAACCAAACCATGTTTTTGCCCAAGCCTGGGGTGCAATCAGGAAAGACAGAGTGGAGAGGGGAGTGCCCAGCCCTGACCCCCCCAGCAGAGAGCAGGCAGGCTGGTTGGTTGTCAGCTAAGCACCTTTCTGAGCTCAGGTTTAACACCCTTGCCAGTATAAGGCTTTAAATTGAGGGTGACATACAACCCAGATTCTGAGGCTTAATTCAACTAGCTTTCTTCCCCTTTATTATAGGTAGCTCGTGAAGTTTTAGACTGCCTCTCAATCGTTGTCATCTGTTGATCTATGTTCAGAAACTTACTAGCTTATAAAGGCAGCAAAGGTTCTATTGATTCTTTACTTTTAGTTCGCTTTCACATATGCTGGAAATTTGTTAAATGGAAGTTTAAGTTGAGCAAACATGAAACCTTCTTCTAACAGTTCATTTACTTGTCTTCAAGGAGTTAAAGGGCAGAGCTTTACAAAGTGCTTTGTGCATGTGGACTAGCTTTAACTAGAAATAATAAGATTTAGTGTTACTAATCAACTTCATTTGGAAAGTGCTTTCTGTAATTTCAGTGGCTCACAGCATTACTTTCTCAACTACAGGTCCCAGCATACCTGGCCAATTGCACTGCTTGTGTTCAATAGGAAGTGAGGAAATTTTCCCCCTTTCCTGAATCCCACTCAAAATAACTAATGAACAATTTTGTGTAGAAGACGACCTACATAACTGAGAAGCTGAAGTATCATCAACCTCCATCCTGAAAAGTGAAAATAACAAAAATGCCTTTGTGGATCTGATCCAACAATCTGTACTTTCCACTCTTATATTGGTACAAAGAACAATGCATTTAGAAAGCACAAATTAAAATTAATTCCGTTTTCACTTTATATGCTACCATTAAATATACACTATTACCTTAATACAAGCTGGAAGGGATGTGATTTTTCAGCAGTGGCAGCCTCTGTTTACTAACATAATTTGTTCAAGAGTTGTAGGAGCAAGAAGGCAGGACCTATAAATTCCAGACCATGCTGCCCACATGAACTGAAGAAAACTGCTAAAACAAAGATATATGGCTGAAGGCCAGATTTTTATGGCTGAGGCTTTCTACTGCTTGTGGCACCAATTTTTAGGCATATCATTGATGTGCTTCTGCAGATATAACTCCAGTGATTCAACAAAGTACTGCTAATTTTAAATTGCAGAAAAAGATGATACTCTGTCCTCATTTATTACTTTTCAACTGCAAATGCACAGAGTTTATATCACACAATCCTCCTTAACGTATTAGCTGGAGGTATAAGAAGGTAGGTACAGAAAGAACACTTTTTTTATTAAAGTTGCTGAACACCAGAAGCTTGCTTTGACTTACTCAGTACCTCTGTAAATCTGGCCTTGTGTGATTAGCTGCAGTAATACTGCTGAGAATAAAGCCTCACATTTTGTGTCTCTCACTGTTGTGGCTTAGCCAACAGTCATTCCTTCCTGTGACAAGGAACAAAACCCAGTGCTCGTGGATAGCAACCTCACAACATCTTTCTTCACAAAGAAGGGTTTTGTTGTGGATCAAAGAGTTAACCTGTAATATCTAAGAATTAGCAAAGGATCAGATGGCTTAGTAGATAAATGTGTCTTCCTTCTTGGACTAAATAATTCTGGCTTTACAATGCATTATACATGGCTGCAGTCAAAAGTACAACAGGGCATTAAGAACATTTCTGTAAGCTCTTTAAATGTACAAAGTGTTTCAAAATAAAGGAAATAGTACAACTTCTAAGCCAGGTTTCTTTTGAAGGAGAGAAGAAAATGACAGAAAATTTCCCTATGAGGAACTTCCATGTCAAAGTAAGAGAAGTGTCTATTCATAACCCAGAGTAACTTTATTATTATTATTATTATTTGAATCCTTACCTTTGTCCTTTGGAATGCTGTGTCTTTAGAGGACATAGAAACAATTACGTTAGATATGGATTTACAAAATTTATATAAAAACACCACAAGGTGAAATAATTTCACAGGAACTGTCTCTTGTGACATTCTTGTCATAATACTTTAAGTAAAGCAATCTTACTCCTGGCTTTATCAGGAAGATGGGAGAAAAGCATCAACCTCCAAAAGGTTAAGGAATGTAGTACAAAAGCATGACTGGGACTCACAAATGTGTCTTCACATTACAGATTTATTTTTGAAAGGCTCTAGCATGAGTCATACATTGTCTTCAAATCTTACATTCAGACATATAGAAACAACCCAACTTACAGTAGCATCACACACTAACCTCTTCCAGTTCAGGAAGAAGAAAATGGGTTGCTAGCCTTTAGGTAAATCTCTTTCATCCATTTTTTTTTTAGGTGCAAAATACAGTGGTAGAGGAAAACACAGTATTTTTCCCCAAAACTGAGAAAAACAGGAAGTGTTTTTTTTCCTTTAACCAAGCTTTCAAATTTTGATGCATTTTCCATTTAAAGAGTGTTGAGCTTAGCAAAGTTGTAATGTACAATGTCAAAAAGCCCAGCCACAGGTTATATGGATTCTCTGCAGTCACAGTACAGGAATGATTTCTAAAGTGTATAGTGAGAGCACTGCCACTGTCTTGACCTTTTTTCTATGTCTGCTGAACAACTATATCTTATGCATATAATTCTTTCCAGCTTCCTGAACTATATCTAGTCTTTATACATATTGAGAGATGGAGAGGAAATCCCACAATAGGAACACAGAGAAAAGAAATCTGCATGTATATTACTTTAAAACCATTTCAGCTTGACCTTCCATGAAGAATGGTTTAAAGGATGAATGCTTTGACTGTGAATGCAAAGGTTAATTGTTTTTATTGAGTATTGCTGAAAGGACCCTAGTAAACCATGAAGGTTTCTCAGAGGGACGTACTAAAGAAGAATAGGAGTGAGAAGGTTTTGCATTAAAAAGACAAATCCCTTAATATCCACACTAAGATGGTCCATTTCCCAAGCAGAAGAGTTTAATAAATGAAACAGACTTTATTAAGAGGCTGTTGAGTGTTATAGAGTACTACACTTTCTATTACAGAGTGACTGACTTCAAAGAGAGATAAAACCACCTACCTAAACTCATCAAAAGTCCTCCCACACCACACCAAGCACATTAACTTCTCTGACTCCTTCTTTTTAAACATAAATAAATAAAAAAAAATACAGAATTCCTCAGGGTATTAGTTCTCCTATTAACTAAAGCACTGAAATAATTTACATATTTAAGATCACAAAAGTACCCCTTGTTTAAATTGTTGTGGTTTCCTTGTTTGAATTTATCAGATATTTTTCAAATTAGATAAACTGCGTTGGAAGACTGTTGTAGCAAAAACCTCTTCTTGTTTCATGCTATGTTATGTCATATCACCAGGAAATGCAAAACTGTACACAGACTATAAACATTCTTTCATGAGCTGAATAAAAAATTCAGCTAATATTTACAAGATGATTCAGAAATGAAGTGTTTAATTCTTTTGCATATTAAAAGTGGCAATTTCAAGACACTTAAGCACACTATTAATCAAACATCTTGGGATTGTAATGAAGAATTCTCACTGAACCAGTGCCTTCAAGTAATAAACGGCTTCCAGGATTTTTTTAATCCACCATATTAATAATCTCACTGTTATCATACATTCAATTACAAACCAACTTTCTTCCAGAGAAGTATCAGTGGTTTACACACTACAAGGAATACTATCTCTCTCAAAGACTGTACACAAATTGTGGTTGCTAAACAAACATAAGCACAACAGTCATGATACATAGTAGAGGAATTACACGTCAAATGAAGGAGCAAATGTGAAGGACAAAATCTGTAATAATCTCTCCAATGTCAATGCAAGTCACAAGTCAACAGGGTCCAGCAAACAAAAATGCCTCCTAACTCTTCTCTGCAAATGACACTCAGACAAGTTCAAGCAATAACATGACTCAACATAGTTTTTAAATGCACTAAATGCAAAATAAGTTAATTCATCCTTTTATATACATATACAAACTACAGAGTCCTATAAAATGCATAATACTCATATAATCACACAATTTAATATGTGTTCATAATGTAGGTGTAGACTTGCATATACATTAGGTAACAGGAAGCCGTTCCCAACACTAAACCCAAGACTACAGTGCAACTATGACAGAATTATTTAGTTTATGTACTACTCCTCTAAAACAAAAACCCCCACAGGCTTGTGAGTTAAAAAGTCAGAGGGAAGTTCTTATATGCATCTGAGAGAGATGAGACAGATCAAAGGAAAGCCAGAACAGCTCAAAATCTCTGGAAGAGCAGTCTCTGCTTTCCATACTGATTCCTTTCTCCAGGGTTTTATTCACAGACTAGTAAAGGGGAGCACACCTACCTTCATTAGCAGGTGTTGCACACATGGTACTTGTTGAGCTTTTCACAAGTCCCCTTTCAAAATGTCTATTATCAACATAAATAATTCAGAATCCATTACAATCATTGCACTAAATAAACAGATTTTGAATTTGTATTTATGGCTGATTTAAGGTGCATCAAAGTTTTACATATAACAGGATACATTTTCAGCGACATTATTACTATTTTCTTCAGAGACCACACATTTGATTTTTATTGGTAGGGAAGTTGTCACTATTTTTTGGATGTTTACTGGCATTATTTGTCATAGCGGAGGAAACCCAGGATCAAGAAACAGTGTCCAACCTCTTTCCAAAACTCTTGGAAGCTCAGCTGCAACAAGCTGCTACCGCATTTGACATTCTTGACATGAGCCGTCCATGCACAGACCTCTGGCTGCCTGATATCTGTGTGCCCCGACTGCCTCTTTGGCCCGGCAAGGAGCTGTGTCGGCCGGAGGGAAAAGGATTGGAGCCCTTCACCCCTCCTGAAACCACCCAGAAAGTGATGCAAGCTTTCCCGACACGGAGCAGTACGGGAGATGCTCTTTACTGCGCCCAGTTGCAGCAAGGTCACCAGCTGGGAACTTCCCGGACCTCCGAGAGCTTTGCCCCCATCTCGTATTGCTGCTGGTGGGGGAGTGGCCGGAGGCTGGCCCTGAGGGAAGCCCGGCTGGCCGGAGGAGGCGCGGCAGAGCCCCGCGGCTCGGCGCTGCTGCGGAGCCGCTCCGGCGGTGCCGGGCCCGCACCACCCCCTGCCGGCAGAGCGCCCCGCCCCGCTCCGCTCCCGATCCCGCTCCCGCTCCCGCTCCCGCTCCCGCTCCCGATCCCGATCCCGCTCCCAATCCCGATCCCGCTCCCTTTCCGCCACGTCCTGCCGGCGCCTGGGATCGCTCCCAGCGGCCGCACATAGATAAAACACCCGGGAAAGCCAGCAAGTGCATCGTGCCAAAGAGGCTGGCCCCTAAGCGCTGTCCAAACCCTAAAAGCATCTGCAGAAATGCCTCCTTTGGAAGCCCTTCTCATCCGTATGAACGGAGGAGGTAGGGAGGAGACGATGAAAGTGCCGATGCTTACTTCTCAGCTGCTTCTTTGCTCAAGGTCGCTCAGCCTGTACACGCTGCAACACGAGTCCTGATTGCAGCGCAGACAGCTGCGGGATAAGTGGAAACCCCCTGCCCTTCAGCCTAGGCTGGATGCCCTGCTCACAGCTGGACGTGCC
Organism: Cichladusa arquata; assembly: GCA_026413545.1. Taxonomy (NCBI): domain Eukaryota; kingdom Metazoa; phylum Chordata; class Aves; order Passeriformes; family Muscicapidae; genus Cichladusa; species Cichladusa arquata. The sequence continues at coordinate 40,209,866 of JAOTQP010001652.1, read as the reverse complement.
TCCTGCTTTACCGACGATTCACGCGAAGTGCTGCCCTCTTGTAGCATTAACATAGTTTCTTTAAAAACCCTTTAAAAATAATCTGGTACAATAAAACTTTTCACCCCCTTAATCGGAAGACCCGTCTTTTGCCTCTCCCGTACCAGCGGGATGCTGTGAATCCTTCTAAGGCTGAGGCAGAAGGGGGATGCACTCCCCGGCAGCCCAGGCAAGCAGCGTTTGCGGCGGGGAAGCCCTGGAAGCGCTGTGAGGATCAGGGGCTCTCAAGCAAATCGTTTCATGGTCTTTCCTCTCCTGCGCTGCCGTCACCTCAAATACTCAAACAGCGCTACAAGTCCTGGGGTGCCTTTCCCTGGGGAGATTAGTAGGAGTCCCGAGCCAGACTGGGGGGGTGAATATATTTATTCAGTACTTTCAGATCTGGTTTATTGGAAAAGGAAAGGAGGCCCCAGCAGAACTCCAGTGCTCGCCAGTTCACCTTCCCAGAGGCAAGCTCTTCTCCGCGGGGAAGCTGAGGGGTGTCCCGCGGGTGGCCGTTCGTGAGGCGGCCAAGGAAGGTGATCTTCCTTCTGCTTCCCCTGCCCTCTCATCGCTCCCTGAGGGCTGCGTCCGCCGCCACCGCGGCGAGGTGAGTGCGTGTGTGTGTGCGTGCGTGTGTCTGTGTGCCTGTGTGTCTGTGTGTCCCATCCCTCCGGCTCAGCGACTCCGCTGAGCTCGCCCCATTCTCCTGCTCCCTCTCTGCTGCCTTCCTGAGCCAGCCACCCTCTTCACCGCTTATAGACTGATAGATACGTTTATATTATTATCCTTAGTATGATGATGAGATGATGATGATGATGATGATTTGAGCCAAATTCCGCTCAGGCTGGGGGTGGTGGGTTGGTAGCAGGTGTAGGAAGGCTCTATCTCCGCAAAGGAGCATGCTCAACGCTCTCAGGCATGCTCCTTCAGCGAGGAGGCAGCCAGAGCTGGGCTGGGGGCTGGGGGGGAGCAGAATCCTCCCAGCTCGCACCGTCCTAATGCAAAGTTTGATTGTACCGGAGGCCCTCGGGCCGCGGCCCGGCACCTCACGGCCGCTGCCTCGGCATCGCTCGGCTGGGGGACCCCGACGCGATGGGGGCGAGCCGAGAGGGGGGGTAGAGGGGTGGAGAAGGGTTTCCCCGTCGCTCCCGGCGGCAAGGGGAGGAGAAAGAGGAAGAAGAGGAGATGCCCAGGCCAGAATGGCTTCAGAGCCAACTTCTGCCGGGAAAGCCGCGGGTCAGTTGCCGCTTCGTCCCGGCTGTCCCCGGCGCTGTCCCCAGTGCTCATGCAAAGCCGAGAGCACCCGGGCAGTACCACCAGCACTACCATCACCACCACTATTATTATTAATACTGTCATGACGATGCAGGCAGAGGGGAAGCTGCGCTGGGCTGGGGCAGCCGCCCTGCCGCGTTTCGCCCTGTGCCTCGGGGCTGCCGCGCCCGGCTCCGCGCCCCCCGCCCGGGCTGCGGGAGCCCCGCGCAGCGCCCCGTGCGGCCCCCGGCCCCGCGGCACAGCGGAGACACAGCCCCGCGCACAGCCACGGCGCCCGGCCGGTCGCCTACCTTGAGCTCCTCCGTGTCCAGGTTTGCTGATCTGTCCATAGAGCGAAACTGCGCGGAGCGGACTGGAAACTACGGAAGTTGTGCCAAAAAATAAAGAAGAAAAAAGAGGAGGAGGGGGGGAGGGGGGGGAAAGCGGGGAGGAGGGGGGAAATCTAGTCTCTCAGTTTCCAGCCTAAACTCAGCCTTGTCCTCCAAACCCTGGCGGCTCCCCTCAGTCTCATTCTCCGCGATCACGCCTCCACCGGTTAAAATAAATAAATAAATAAATAAATAAATAAATAAATAAATAAATAAATAAATAAAATATTTCACTTTTTTAAAAAAATAACTCCCTTAAGGATTAAAGCGACAGGTGATCCTTCCCTGGTGAAAGAGGTTCGCGTCTTCGGCAATGAAAGGAGACAGGAAAAAAAAAAATCCACTCAGTTTAAAGATTATTTTTTTGCTTCTGCAATAAGCTCAGAAACCGGCGAATCGCTGTATCCCGAGAAAAAAAAAAATCCTTCTTCCCTGGACAGCATCATGCAGCAAATTTCAAGCAAATGTGTTCAAACTGAAGAGAACAGTCTATGATAAAAAGCCTTTCTCCGTCATGCTACCAGAGTAGTCTGGTAGCTAATTTAGCACCCTGTGAGCGCCAGACATTAGCAATGAACAATTTCGCTGGCAAGATAACAAAATCCCCCAAGTCCTGCATAGGCTCAAAAATTGTTTTGCAGCTAAAGATAGTCTATCTGTAATAATAATAGTAACGTATATATGCACACACATATAAAATAAAAGAAAGTCTGTAGGGTATGGTCTTCTTTGAAGGTTATGCTGGAAGAGTTGGGAGGAAAACAGGAGGTGGATCTCTTGCAGAAGAGAAGGGAGAGAGAGGCAGAGATTTCCCTCTCCGTCCCTGTTTTACTGTCCTTCACCGCCAGGTGACTGACTTGCCTCCTCTCGGCTGGCGCGGGGGGATTTCTCCAGCTCTGGAGCAGCAGCGTTTCCTCCCGAGCAGCCCCGTTTGCCAGCGCCGCCCTCCAGCTCCCCGCGGCCCCTCCGCCTCCCCGGCCGCTGCCACACCATCCCAGGGGCTCCTCTCTGCTCCCCGGGCTTTGAACGGCAGACAGGGGCCGGCTTAAACCCCAGATACAACTGCTTTTATCTGTTGTGTAACTGTACTGTGTGATACATGATACTCACGTATGAGTCCATATAAAAACGAATATATATATTCACATCTGCAGGTGTGTCTAAATTAATAAGGTGGTGTGGAACTTCTCAATCTTTGGCTTGTAGCGAGCAGTGCTGTGCAGCTGTTGAGTGTATCATTGATGGGCTGCAGCTGTGATGTGAGCAGCCTTTCTGATGGCACGTGGACTAAGTCTGAGACTCTCAGGGTGTTACTTCCACTGATCCCCTTTTCCAAAGGATTCATTGTCTTCTAGTTTTCAGATCACTCCAAAGAAAATCAAAATTAGATTTAAAAATTCATATTCCTCCCCGCCAAGATTTTACCACAGTCCTTTTTTGTAAATCTGTCACTTGCAGTTATGGAGTAGATTTTTGTGGTTTTTGGTTTCCTGCCGTCAGTTTTTCAGGTACCTTATTTATGAACTTCATTAATGGCAAATTCAGAATTATCATTTTCTGGTACTATCCCCTGCTTTATCCACTGCTTTAAATAGGATTAATATTCCTGATAATTTGACTTAAGTAGACAGACCTAATAGCTCAAAGTGTACACTCTATTTCCAGTTCAATATAGATTTATTTGCAGCTTCTACCACTTCAAGGTTGTTATAAGCTTAAGCCCTGGGTGATGGCCAGTGATAGGTATTTCTGAAGGCTGCCCTCATTTTCTGGATTATTACAGATGCGAGGCAGATCCAGGCAAATGACATTTCTCCTCTTTGCAAAAATTGTATATGACTTCCAGGTTCATTGTGAATGCATCGTAAATATTGTTACTATCATAAATCTAGAATTGCAATTTGTAAAGATTGAACACTTGGTCTGGCATTCCCATGTTAAACCAAAATGCTCATATCCAAATAAAAGATTGCCAAAGTGGACACTAAAGCTTCTGTAGGACCTATATAAATTTTAGAGTGTTTTCACCTAAAAGAAAAATACTACTGTATCCATCCACCCATCCAGATAAAAAACCTGGAGAGACATCTGTAAGAGACCATGCTGGAGAAAGACGTCTCTCAGAAGACATTTCAAAGTCTCCCAAAATGTGTCAATAAGCAGGATGGGTATAGGAAAGGACTCCCCCAGTGTGTGAAACCAGCCAGGGGACATATCATGAGAGCACTTTGGTGTCCTGGCTGGTGCCACTGGGTAACCAGAAAACCCCTGAGCCTCTCCTTAAATCCAGGCCTGTTTGCACGGCACTTAATAAATCAACAAGTAGCTGCCCAAAATGCAACTTTATAAAAACAGAAGACCAAAGACCTGCAGCATCTTGAACTTCTGCTGACTTATTTCTCCTACACTAAGGAATTTCTTGGATCTGGCACTCCTCAATTATTTTGATATTGACACAAAATCTATGGCAATGTGATACATTAGAGAATCCTCTGCTGAATTTGGCTGAGGTTGGTCAAGAGTTCAGGGAAGAGACAAGGAAAATTGACAGGGCACTCATGTAAGCCTAACTTCTTTAGCAAACAAGACAAAAGAAATTTAATTTGACAGTCCCTTGAATAATACTTTAAAATATGTTTCACTCCTCATAGTTAATGTAGCCTAACTAGTGACTTTAAAATTTCGGGTTTATTGCTGCTAAGGCAGGCATGCCAAACTTGATTAATACCAAACTTCTAGTTGTTTCAGATATTTTAGTTTTTTATGTTGTGTACAATCTGTAAGGCATTTCTTTTCTCATGGCAGAGCTCTAATTCACAAGACAGGGCTGGCATTTTTGACCTCCCTATTCAAGCATGGCCCTATGTCTTAGTTGTTGCACATGGTGTGGAATTATTATTTACATTAAAGAATGCTTTCTGTTTCATTCAACACTGCTAACAAGTGTGTTCGGCATAAGTGTCAACACAAAATTTTACAAACTTAATATAGGGAAAAAACTGAAACCAAGTCAAAAGGCTAGATCCAAAAAGGAGCCAGAAAATTTTTAAGCAAGTCAGAACCTGAGCTCTGAAAATGACATCTGAACCTGGTGCAGAGGAGTGTCTGGAAATAAAAACCTCAAAGAAAGCAGCAGTGTGTAAATTCACCAAGCAGTGACTTTGACTCTTTATTCAGCAGGTCAACATGTGGTAGACCAGTGAAGGAATTATGTTGTTTTCTGTAAATCCAGCTACTTAGCTACTATTTCACTTCTATTCCTGCATTCATCTGATAATTTTTCCAGTTTTGGGGTTTTTTTCTGCTAGTAAGTCACTGTGAAAATGCCATTCACTGCCTAGTCCTATGTCTTTCCTGTCCCCTAGCCTTTCTGGTGAGGCAGACATTCCTGGTAAGCATAATCAAATATTGTAAATCCAATATAATTAAAGATTGTGTTGTCCGGGTATAATTAAAGGGTATATGGCAGGAGAATCCTTGAAGAATGAGCATCCTTAAAAACTGAGTGCTTAACTTTGAAGTATTAGACTTAGGTTAAGGTCAAGTGTAGGTTATTTTTTGGTGTTAGTCTTCTAGACTGATATTTTTTTCTTTTAATTAGGCTAGAAAAACTTGCTTTCTCCGACTTGGCGTTGCACATTTTTTTAGCAGAGCCAATTCTGAAATACAAGAGCAGAATAGAGAACATATGGAGGATTTCACAATGGTCACTCAGATCAGAGCAGCATTTTACCCAATAAGGAAATGTTGCCTCCTGAACTTAAAAGAATTAAATTCTGCAGTCATTTAAGACTGCATGCAAACAACAGGGGAGCATATTTTCCTAAATATGCAAAAGCATTTTTACAATCATAAGGTATTAGCAAGCTAATGTAGAGATTGCAGCCAACTCTCCCTGTGGTACATCCAAACACTGAGCAAGTGCAGTTCAAATCTGCACAGGGAACAGCAAGAAGCTATAGCTTTTAGCAAGGACTCATGCTTTTTTAAACAGGCACAGAAGTTCCACTGCTAGATAGTCATCACGATTTCTTTCTCTTTCCAGAGGTGGAGTTGAGCGTCATGATGTCGCAAACAACATGGCACAGAGTGCTTTGTCTTCTCATCAGCACATCTATCTCATCACTGGGAGATACTTTTTCTCAAATAGAGGATTTTCCAGGACAGGGGTGCCCCCTGTGGGTTTGTCTTCCCTAGGTAGGGATAATGCACTGGTTTCTTTAAGCTCTGGGATAGTCCATGCAGGAAGATAAACACCACTTCTTTTGAGAAGGTGTGAATCATCTTGGGAAGTGACTGTTTCCTTATGACTGCACCAAAGTCCCTTAGATGACTGAATCTGGGACCACATACTCAGTGACTTAAAACAAATACAAATGAACTAAAGCCAGAGCTACACATACACATATGGAAAAAAGAGTTGTAAATCATTATGAAAGCATGGTAAATGATGGAACTATCATAGTGAAACCACAGGTGTTGGTCTTTCTCATTTCTCATCCTTTTAAAACAGGATAATTTTTCTAATATACTGTTAGTAAGAATGGAAGACTAACTCAAAACCCAATACAACTCTTTTGATACATTTCATAGGTATTTTCCATTTTAAAGAAACCAAAACCCACCAAAACTCCTAAACCCACAAACCCTCCATTTCAGGCTAGGGATATAGATTTGGCATCAAATATAAGAACAGATGAGTAGTAATATAATTCTTAAACATAATGACTAAATTTCTCCCAAGTTATAAGGGAAATCTGTATACCTGAAAATGCTTTTTTGTGCTATTCCACAGCTTATACCTTTTGTTTTTTTTTTAATAGTGAATGTCAGGCTAACACAGGTATATGTGTGTTACATTGTAGTTCCCTCTCAGGAAGAGTATTTGGAGTAACATAAAACAATTGGGCTGAAGGTACCAAACTGTCTTCCATGCTACAGGACCCATCTCAAGCTAAAAGGAATAACTTTCTCTGGCCTAGCAAAGGCTGCAGGGGGGCCTGTAAATCATTGCTATGCCCTAAGGCCTAAGACAGATAACGATAAAGAGGAACTCTAACACTAGATTAAGTAAAAAAGAGCAGAGAGCAAATAAATATTTCCCATTAGCTGTTATGGTTAGCATTATCATGTCAGCAAATAAATGTATTGGTAACAAAAAAGGTCTCAACAAAAGAGACTCATCCTGTTCTTCCATTCACAGCAGAAATACTTTTATATTGAGCAAAAATGATATATTTAAAGATTATGATTGATGGTCTCAGTTTGCATTGAATTGGAATTATTATGATGATGGATACAAATGAATATAGTGGCAGCATTATGCAGTGTGTTGCTCTGTAACTTGAGGGTTATGTAACTTTTTCAAGGCCTCCCTTCTTCATCATCCTAGAAGAGCTTGCAGATCTTTGAAATGTAGGAATGAGATCTGAAGGCAGATAGGAAAGATCAAATTAATAACAAAAAAGCTTTAGGAGATGAAGTCGTTTGACTCGAATTAGGCTGGGAAAGGTCAGGTGTTTCCTTCCCAAAATATTTGTGCTTGCCTTTCTCACCATTCCACCCAATCCAAGTAACTCTTCTCCTTTTTCTCCATCCCTGTGCTGTCTCTTTCTCATTTTCCAAAGTCTCCACCACTAACTTCACACGTTAAACAAAGTTACGTGTGAAGACTCCAGTATAAGGCCTTTTTATAGGCTGATACAGGGGAACTTAACTTTTTAATATGACTGTTTTAGATTATGTTCACTCTTAGGAGCTGATATTCAAATGCTGTCTATCAAACTTACAGTTCCCTGATGTGTTAGAAATTGTACAGGAAAGATAGTACTTGTTGGAACAATTCATTATAATACCTAGTTTGCCAATTAAATTAACAGGCAATAAGCATTGTGATGTTCAGAGAAAATATAACATGATGACATTAGGAATTTTTCTTTTTTAAATAAGGACAAAAATGAGGTAATCTTTTTCATGAAAAGGTGCATTTTCTACCAAATTGCTCCAAGAGATCAAATTTATAAATTTATAGAATAATCCAACTGAGAGATGACATAGAAGAACTGCTTTGAACTGCAGAAGAACTGCCAGTGACCTGCTCTGTGACCTTATACAATTCAATAACCCATGTTCTTTATTGCATCCATTTCCACAATTTTTAGATTAAGGAATTTATATTTATCCATTTGTGTAAGCTTATTAATTAAAGAATCTGCAAAGTATTATCACAAAGTAACCCAAATTGCAGCACAACACTTTGGGTATTCAAAAAAGAATGCTCACACTTCCAGAACAACAAAACACAATATTTCTGCATCTCAGATTATTTCAGATATTCTAGTAATGTATGATCCATATGCATATTTTTAAAGCATACAGATTCCCAAAAGCTAAACTTCCTAGCAAAATTATTCTCTGACCTCTAGCGAGCAAAGTGGGTACTTTAATCAGTAAATATCCAAATATATAATTAGGCTGAAAAATCTGTAAATCTTTAGATATAATGGAAATAAACGTTGTGAATCAGGAAAAAAAATCCCAATTCATGTAGAAGAAAGCATTGATATCCTAGAGCACTGCTTAGAGAAGCTGGACATTTCCATAGGAAAGAAATAGTTTCAGAGTAGGTTCAGTTTCATCAGGAGGCAAGTGCTTTTTACAACAATGGTATTTAGACTGTAAGCTCTTGAGGACAGAGACCTTTTCTTTTTAATATCTGAAAAGTGCCATGCAAAGATACATGTATACATTAATATCTAATACACAAATATTAATAATATTTCTGAGTGAGGAGCATACTTCCACAAAATCATGTTACTTTACAGCTCTGAATGTAAACATAACAGTGCTATGATGTTAACTAGAGCTATTTCAGAGTAATACCAAAAATGACCTGAGTGCTGTGTGTTGGCAATCTGTGCATATTTGTAAGTCAAATTTCTGAGGGTGAGTGACTTGTGGGGTTTGAGATGCTGCATGTTTATATGTGTGTATGGACACCTCTCTGAGCCCCATTAACAACATTTCAACGTAATGACCAACTTCAAATTGCATTAATTGAAGTATTAAATAGATCCTCCTACCTATTCCTAAAAGCAAACCACTTCAAACAGGAGAGAACAAAGACTGTGCTAATGCCTTCACTATGAGACAACTGCAGGGTGAAGTCAGTGTACTTTAGTAGGCGTCCAGAAATCTGCAGGAAAACAGTAAGAAGCTTTGTGCATAAATATGCAGCTATCAGACATGAGAGCAGACCCTACTCAGTCAAACTTGGTTCCCATTACTGATTCTCTCATATATAACAGGGAGCTACCTGACAAAACCCTTTATTTGCAGTTACCTTTATCTCCTCACTGGATTCTCTGCTGTCTAGTTAGGGGTGAGCTCATCCTGCTCACCCTTGACAAATTCAGTTAAAATGTCTGACAAATCCCAAGGAAAACAGGCTTTGTTAGGAGCAGTTCTCAGATAACTTCTTGCTACACAATTCTTATATTCTATTTATATAATTACAACATTAATATCTATTAATATACTACATTAATATATTACATTATTGTTATATTCTTTATACACATATATGCAATTATATCTATTTTAATACTTTCAAGTGGCAATACAGCTTGTAAACAATAGCATGTCAATTGCATTAAGAAATGTATGAATCTGGTTCTGTTTCTTATTACCAAAAAAAAAAAAAAAAAGAAATAAAATAATCTCTGTTACTGAATTGAATGCAGCTGGCCATACCCTGTAGTCCTGTCAGAGGGCAAACACAGCCTGGAGTTCCCATATATGCCTTCTGACACAATATAAAAACTGCACAGATTTATTTATTTATTTATTTATTTATTTATTTTATTTATTTATTTTAGTATATTAAGGTATTGGTCTAAGTTACTACTGAATGTGTATTCCGGCATTCTGCTGAAACTTAGTGCATGAATTTTGGGGCTTCCTGAAATGGTATTGCCAGAGAACTACATCCAGAAATCTTGGATTTTTTTACCTCTTCAAGTACAAAATAAGGTGCATAACAACAAAAAGTGTTCTGTCCATCTAAGACAACATTTAAGAAAAAATAAATGCAGAAACACAACATTACATCTGGTCAATCTTATCCTGCATTTAGAGAAATATTTAAGTGCAGAAGCAACTGTGCATAACTGGCACAATGCACCACTTCTTGGAAGACGGTATCTCTAAGGAGCAACAGTTCATCGTGGAGGCTGCAGCCAGCCCTTTCAATGCATAAATTATTCCTCTTTTCAGTGCTGTGCATATCTGAGGGCATAATCGAGTCTTAGTGCTGGAGGGAGATACTTTTTGTTCTAAGAAATGAAGTCTGGAAAGAAACCATTTTGCTTAATCTCTGTGAGGCATTACTCTTAAGTTCCATGAGGAAATGCTCTGCAGTCTCAACATTCCTCCCAAGCTCGTCCACACACTGAGAATTTCTTGAACACCTTAAGACAGATGAAGGCTGCCATACCCATCTCCATTGCTACTAAATGTTTAGTAAACCTGCAACAAAATCGGCTGAGTTGTTCTAAGGGATTTTTTAGTCCACCGTGGGCTCTGTTTCCTCAAACCCAGTCCTTATAAATGACTATTGATGACTGCTGAGAGAAGTATGTGGCACATTCCTCTGGACTAACAAGCACAAAGCAGCTGCAAAACTGAACATTAGCACCTGCTAGTAGCAAACATCTAACTGCATGGGAGAGGATGCTCCCCCAGCAAAGCAACACACACCTTAGGATTGAGTAGCATAGTTTATGTGCTGAAGTCTGAAGACTTTCCTCCTTTTTGTACTAAATGATTTGAAACCTTAATGATTTTAGAGATAAACTAAACGTAAATAAGATGCCAGGACAGTCCAAGAACACTTAATGTGTAGCAACTCTAATAAGAGTCTGAATTTTTTTCACAGCACACAGTTGTTTTAGAGGCACAGTATTTGAACAGGTTGAACTGACGTGGAAATAAAGGATTTTGAGATGGCAGAAAGAGCTTAATTACAGCACCTTTGTACATGTTAAGAACTTTTACCATAATTGCCAAGACATTATTTTCCATAAATGGAGAAAGGCTCAATTTTTAGGTTATTTTAATACTTATGGTGTGTTCTTTCCCATCCAATAAAAAGAAAGCAGATAGTCAATATTGCTGATTATAAAAATAGGGGGTTTATGACTCAAGATGAAATGTGACAGGTTAACCTTTTCAAGAAGGCTCTATTTAAATAAATTATTAGCATCTGTTCTTTTATCTGATTTTTATGAGCCATTCATTCAGGTCCTAATATATAGAGTGTGTGCATGGGGTTATCTCTGACAGCAAAGATTGATCATAGTAGTCATCCATTTTTAAAGGAAAATAGCACAAAGCTTGGTATGGAAAGTTAAATCCAGAAATGACAGAGTATTAACTGTGCTACTAACTTCTATACAACTGCTAATATTTTTCCATAATCCCAGCCTACTTTTTCTCACTTCTTTTCCAAAGGGATTAATCCTGCCTTGTATGAGGAATATTGGCAGGGGTTAGGAGCTGCGGGGAACAAAATTGTGAGACATTTCCAAAGTAAAGTCTTGTGCTAAGGAGCAAGACTTTTAAAAATAACAACTGCCAAAGAAAACCCAATGCAAAATGTGTATTTGTCTAAACTGTGTATTCTATTGACCTGTTTAGAGACTTTTTGCAGCCTGCTCTACTATTTTCCTTTTTTTTTTTTTTTTTTTGCTACTTCTTTTCATTGCATCTTATTTAAATTTAGTGCTCTAAATCCACTTTTCCATTTTATAAAAACGACTAAATAGACTAATAATAGTAATAGTAATACATATGTGTTCTGAAATACTCTCTGATTTTATGCAAGTCTACACGCTGAAATATTTTATCAACAAGTGTGAAATTATGTTCTTTGATATTTCCATAACACAAATGCGTAGCACCTTCAGGAGTTCCTCCCTCTGAAGCACTAGCTGGAAACACTTGAAGTGGTTTTGTCATGGTGGTCAGTGATTGTAGCAGGTTTGTTGTGAAACACTGGCCCTCTTAGGTGGCTCTAAGAGCAGCTTCCAGCCTGTCTCTTGTCTGCTTCCCACCCAGTGTCCAACCAGCTGTGCCTGAGTGACCTAACATCGATTTCCTGCTTGCACCAGTAGGACATCCTGTTTGGTAAGATCAGTTGAAAATAAATGTTAATCATCTAAAGATAATCTGTATGAAGATCATTTGATAATCTTTTTTTCATATAACTACAGATGGAACAAAAATGTAGAAAGAAGTTGTTTTTTATGTGTAAATATGCTTATGTCTTCTGGGGCAATGCCTGTGAACACATGATCTCACACATAGCCTGGGCACAAACTGATAATGAAAACATGATCTTTGCTCATAACTATATGTCCCCATCCTACTGACTCTTAACTTAAAAACAAATGGCTAAAAACATTGACATTATGATTATTATAATTTTTAATTTTTGCTTATCTCTTTCAATAGGTTTAAATTGTTATTATGTGAGATGTAACTGAAATGTTGGAGAACACTTTTTTTCAGGATGTCTTTTTTCATTTCTAGGTGGAAATAAAAAATATTATTTTTGTATCACTACTATTTTTCAATATTTGAGGCAGTATTTTTCTTACAATTGTCAGATATCAGGTGAAAATCAAAACCTTAATCTCAGAAAAACACAAGAGCATTTTATTTATGCTCCATTACACTTCATTCCTCTTCACAGATTTCAATATTTTTGCAAATGTATCTCTGTGTTTGATGACTAAGCTATTAAGTAACTCATAACAATTCACAATGAGTCAGCATATGTGATTTCCAACCTGTTCTATCTTTTATAACTTGGAATTAAGGTTTAAGCTTACACAGGACAAAAAGTGGAATAACAGCAGATTGAATTGCACTGCTCTTTTCTGAGATGTTAAATCTATTTGGCTGTTTTCATGATACACAGGTAAGATGATACCTTCTGAACACAAGTAGCATGTACCACCAGAACCCCCTCTCTACTGTTGCTACCCCATCTTTCAGCTATTCTAGCTATTCTCACATCGGAAACCTGGCAGCAGACTTCTAGGGTAGAAATCCAGCTTTACAATTAAGTGAAAGAACAAGAAATGTTCCGACCAGTATCTTGTTTCATCCTTGCAAAAAGTGGGAATATTTCCAATTTTCAGGGTCTTTTCACAAGATGAAGGGAAGAGAGCAGCAGAAGCATAGCAGTGCCAAATTACAAAGAACTGGCTGTACAGGCAATCCCATCCTTCATTCCCTCTCTGCAGCTGAGAGGTTGTGCCATCTGCCCTTTCAGCCTACTGAGTGCTGTGTCACTCATGAAGACGCAAATTTGGACTCCTCTTTTGTCAGAGTGGGTGCAAAGCAGCTCCTATATATAGGAGAAAATGTGCTGTGGGGGAAAATGTGCTAACCTCCAATATTTGCGACATTCCAGGATCAAAGGCAGCCCCTCTTTTATGGAATATGTGGTTTATAAGATTTTCCTCCGAAAAAAAAGAAATGCAGAACAAAGTTTTTCTAGGTCACTAGTGGATTGTGTGACCATGACTGCCATGCCAAATGGAGTAGTCCATCATGTCTTTAATGAAAACTTAATCACTTTTCTACAAAGCTGGTAAAGAGAACATTGCCCTTGTGGTTCTCCATCTGAATCCCACTTCATCCTCAGGCCTCCTCTATGATCTCAGAAGTTTCTTGATAAGCCTTGGCCAAAGCAGCTAAGCAGTAATCATCCCTTGACCACACTAGCAGGTCTGAGAGGCCAATGTACCAGGAGTTTGCATGCTAAAGGTGGTAGCAATCAGAAATATCAGTTGCCCAACCTAGGTGGAAAACAAAGGATAAGCAATTATCATTTGTAGCTTTGGTAAGCCATTTTCCTAACTCATATAGCCTGGATGGAGTGGCACTATAAGGAACTGCAGTTTGAGAGGAACCCGTATCATTGTCACTGCACTTTGGAAAAAAAAAGTGCAGTAGTTATTAACTTGGGTTATGGCCAGCATGGAAACTTCCTGATGATCAGAGTTAATCATCTTGCAACCCTATAGACAGCAGAGCTTTTCTTTGAGCTTTCCTGGACTGCAGCAGGCTGAATGAGCACCTTCCTCTGACTGGGATGCCTCTTGGATCTCACAAACCCTCAAGTTTGCAGTATTCAACAAACTGTGTCTGAAGATGAGCCCTGGGCTGATATCCCCACCACATCTTCATGCTCCCTGAGCTGCAATCCACTGTCTGCTGGGAAATGCAAAGGACTTTGGCATAAGTATTTCATGAAAACTGAGGGGGAATCTTTTCTGGGTACATTTGCACAAAAAAAAATAAAATATGTGTACATATTGCTTTAACTGTATGAGTGTGATTTGATTATGATTTGAATGTTACTATCTCAAATCTGTAGTTAAGTCATTGTTATAATTGTAGTGAACCCTATCAAATTGCTTTGTAAATGTTACTCAATGATTAAGTGCTGCAAAACCCTTTTCCATCCTTATCTTTACACCCATATTCTTTGCACCCTTATCCCCTTTTGCATTCCCAGCTTCCATGCAAATCGTTCCAAATTGCTTCTAAATTGATCATCCTTTAAATGCTTTGATCTGGGTAGTACATAATATAGTGAACCTTGCCACCAAACTCTGCAAAGTGGCATTTTCACAAATTCATGTGAAACCCTGTTTTCACCAAAATTTCCACAATGTTTCTTTAAGCAGCCAAACCACTCATCCATGACAGACCTGAATGGGGTGGTATGAAATGGCAGCAATGCATTTTGTACACAAGGCACTGCCAGCATATAAGACTTCTCTAAAATACCATGGAAGGTTTTGTAGTTATACCTGACCAACAAAGTTGTATCATTTTCATTGCAGTAAACACTGATTAAAAGCTTGACACCGTATTAAGAAAATAAGGATATTTCAAAGGGCTCCATTTATACTGTATGCTGAATATTTAAGAAGTTTCTGTAAGAGCTGTGAGGGGGAGGAAAATTTGGTCTAGCTTTAAAATGGTATGTGCAAAACTTAATGAATGTCAAAGGAATACCTTAGTAAGCTTTTGTTGCAATAAGCCATATGTGTGGCTGAACCCAAGATGCTTATTTAATTGTTTCCTCTGGATACCCTCTCCACTGCAGCAGATACTTGCTAAGAGGGATGCATACCATCTCCCATACCTCCAGCTGGCAGATGGGTGTGGACCCTCTGTGCTGCATTTTGGTATTCCAGGAGATGTAGTGTAGCAGTGAAATGGCCACTTTGCATCTGCTCTGCTTGTTTGTAAATAACTGAATTTAAAGTAAGAGATGTTCAGAATAAGAGTGATGCCTGCATTGCATGTTAAGTCCAAGAAATGTGTTTTCATTAACAAACAAAGAGCCTTTAGATGAGATGCTCTAAAGAAAGCTCTTTTTATAAGATGGAGGGTGCTAGAAAGTGTGTGTCACTGCTACTATGAACTAATAGAGGTTATGCACTGATGGAAGGAACAAGGGAGTTGGCAGAAGCCTGTCTCTCGCTGTCAGTTCCAGGCTGCAGGCTTTTATGTTCATTTGTATTGCAATCAATAAGGAATAGCTTAAATTGGGCTCTGGAAGCTTGATTTTATAGTTTGCTAAATTTCTCTTTTAAATTTGTTTAAAATAAAAGAGAAGTTTCTATGGAAACCTTCCCTTTTATTCAAGAAAAATATCACCCAGTCTTCATCTCCTTCTCACACAACCAGGGCTGGCTGGATCTGTGCCAAGATCCAGCTGTGCTCTCCCAAACCTGCCACTCCAGCTCAGTGCTGGGCAGTGAGGCAAACACTTGTTAGTCCCCCATCGTGCAATTGATGCTGCCTCTTCCTTCACCTGTAAGTTCCCTATTCATGCTCTTCCAGCTCCCAAAACTGTTGGCAGCAGAAGGCATTCCCCAGCCTGGGAAGCCCTGGCAGCAGTGGCAGTGGCAGTATGTGCTGGATGTGTCCTCACTGTCCTGCAGCACTTCCCAGGGGATTGGACAACCAGGCAGAGTGAGCAGGAGTGTGTGGTTCTTGGAAGTGGGAAATGCTGGCCACCTTGGTCTTCCTAGGAGGCAAAGTGGCTTCCAGGGCTCAAAGTTGTTTGTTCTGATAAAGTTTTATGTGTGGAAAGAAAAAAGAAAAATTAAACTCCCTCAGATAATATCTGATTCTGAGTTACAAAGCCTTAGGGCTTCTTTGCCAAATAATGAAAAAATATCTGCTGATATCAAAGGAATAAGATGGTGGAATTTCTTGGGTTTAAGATATTTTTACCCATTATTGTCATTACCATCAGCTGATGGATATGATTTGTTTTCCTAAACATAAAGTGTTTAAGACAGTTGGTCTGCTTAGAATTCCTAAGTCCCTTTCCAAAGGGCACTCTTAAGCCTCTCTCCTCTCTCAGTTTGTGATATTTTGAAAAATTGTTTTGCCAATTGATGCAAACTGCTGCTACATTGGAGATCTTCCCTCAGCTTCCACTTCCATTCTCGGCCTCTGGCCACTCTTTCACAGCCTGACCCAACCTAGGATCTGGGCTTGAAATGTCTGATAGAAATTAGACTTTAACCATTTTTAAAATGTATCTTGAAGTCCCTTCAACTGCTTTACTCACCAGCTTCCCCCATCATTCATTCAGCCTGAGCTATAGCAGTACATATGAGAGAAAAAAAGAACCTATAAAATCTCTTCAGAAAGGATCTATATCAGTTTTTATCTCAAAATACAGTAGTGCATTTGTAGAAACACAAGATAGCAATCAGATGTAAGCCTGGCTTCTCATAACTTTGATAAAAATTCCTTAAAGATAGCAAGCTTTATAAATTCACAGATTATTTTCTATCTGTGCTGCATTCAGTTCTGTATAATTAATTTTCAGTACAGCACTTCATTAGATGAGCTATTGAATGAAGAAAATAATTCAGTTTTGTACCTCTTTATTTTTAAAGCCAGGAGTAAGATGTGCTAGACTAGAGGCAGGTATACAACTAATAATTGTTTAAAATAAAAATGGAAAATTTAAATAAAATTAATGCAAACTTTCTTCAGATGGAACAAATCAATATAAAAGAGATCGTGATAAAGAAAATATATGCATTCATATCTTGCTATTTTTCTAGACTTTATTGCCCTAGTAAAAAAAAAACTAGAAGTGATGGCTCAATAGAATACATCCATTACCTACCCTGGCTGGTCATTCCTCACCTCTTAGGGAAATGTCAAGAGAAAAGCTCCCATGCCTGTTCCTTATGCCCTGATGTGCAAGTCAGTGGTCCTAAATTAACAAAATAGAATTTCTTTACATTTAGAAAGGATTTTTTTTTAATTTCAGTTTTAGTTTTTTACATAATAATGCTTGTATCAAAAATCTCAGAAAATACATGGCTACTTTAGGATTTTTTTCTCAATCTCTCAGATGAGTAGGTAACTCTGCACACTTACTGATGCTCACTGTAACTTAGCTAGCCTAAGGGTGATATAAAACAGGACTCTTCAACTTCTTTGACAACTACAGCCAGATTTTATTACACTGTGTTGCTCATGGACCAGAGAACAAACAAACTTTATAACATGATGAATCACCTGGGGAATAGATTCAATCTGCATGCCAGGAGGTGGGCAGCAGCAGTACAATGCAGTAATGGCTCCATCATATTGCAGATACCATGTGAAAAAGAACTGGAAGTTGATGCATTTATTTATGCTGTTAGCAAAAGATGTAGTAGTTCTTTCTGCATAAACACACAAAATTAAGCAAAACAGTGTCAAACATTAAATCATTATTACTAGCACATAGTCTGTTATTTTGACTGTATTATTCATGGAGGATGGTCTCATGGCTTTCTGATTAAAGCTGCCTGAAATTTTGTTCTTTAACCTCACTGTCATCAAGAGTCATTCAAATGGTGGCATTTTTAATTAAAGATCATTCTGTTTTTTTCAGTAAGGGAAAAAAAACACATTAGATAATGGTCAGAAGCAAAAAAGGAATTGTTCTGCTTGTCAGTCTCACATCATTCTTATGCTTAATTAGTTCTTGTTGTTTGGAGTCCCTAGGTGGAAAATGAAAACAATTTCCTAGCCAAGATATAACACTGGGATTTGCCATGATAAGGAAATTAGCTGAGAATACATGTATGATGATGCAGAGAACTCCTTATCACCTGAACACAAGAAATTTCAGAATGCTCTTTATCTCATTCAAATGTCCTTATGGCTTTCTGTTCACTCTAAACAATAGAAACCCATGAAGACTCCATGGAATACTATATCACAGGACTTGTGATAACTCCTCTGTTCCCCATGTATAGTAGCACTTTTTCTTTGGTCCCCCATATCACTGAGAGAATAAAACTGAGATGAGAAGGGAAACCTCTTTGGACCTCTTTTACCTACAGTACATGTCAAACTCATACAGAAAGGCTGCAGCATCTTTGTGTAGGAGAAAACATGCAAAATTTAGGCTCTGTTTCCTTGGTTTTTTCCTTCAGCTCCTGCATGGGGTCTTCTGACTGCCATTCCTCTGTTGGTACAGAAATGAAGAATATGAAGATAAATATAAATGAAGAATGCAAAATATTCCAAGTGAATTTGGATACTATAAAGTCAAGGCTTGATGGACTCAGACTTTGAAAAGTATTGGTCACATAAAAAGAAAATGCATTACTTCATATCCAATGAAAAGGCTTCACTGCTCTCATTTGTCTTTTTGTTGAGAAGGCAAGTTATGAAAAACACAGAGGAATGGCAATATGTAGTCCCTATTGCAGGAAAAGGCCTGGAGGTGGACACTTCTCTATGTTACAGCTACTCTTTTCTCAATTTCCTCTCAGGCTTTTTTTCAGACTGTGTTTTCTTAGGAGGCTCTTACTTTGCCTTGATCAATTCCTGCAGGTTTCCCTGCCTAAAGAATCCATCAGCTTTTCCTACCTTATTTTACAGGCATCCTCCCAGCACATGACTCACCTTTTGGACCTTCAGAATAATTTCTGTGCTGCCCTTCTGGTCTTTGCAAATTGCTGCCTCTGTTTGATTAGACAACACTTGTTAGAGGAAATATCATCTCTCAGCTGCAGTCCCATTGTAAGGGCATTTTACAAAAGAGATGACTTTTTATGTGAGTACAGTTAATGGATAATGGCCCATTATCAAGAAGCTGTGACTTTGCTCATAGGTTTTCTTTCAGCAGTGGAAGTCTTTACTGTTGTTAGCACACAAATTTCTGGAACATTTACACAGAAGCAATTAAGGCCATATTCAGATGGGCTATTATTCTACCTAATGGGTACATAATAGGTACTTAATAGATATTTAGGCACCTATTATGCTTACTGGTTCAAAAGAGCAAAATTATCATCCTCTTTTCCGAGGCCAAACAGAAATTGTCATGAAGAGGAGGATTAACAGATATCAGGATGTACTATATTATGGGTTCGAATTCATTGTTCTGGGCAAAAGCACAGAGGATTTCTCCTGTGCTTCCTCTGAAGGTGTTTTTCTTTTCAAAGCAGAGCTGCAGGAACTTGTGCAGCATCACAGACTTGGTGCTTGTTTGAAAGGACCTGATGCAAGGATCAGGCAACTTTATCATAAAGTGTCACAAGCTTCAATGAGTACAGGTTCTGTAGTTTAAAAACAGATTTAAACTGTATTCATATTTTCATATTTTTCATATTTTCATATTTTTTCGTATGTTTTTATATTTTTTCTTTCTTTTAAACTATAAAATGTTGTATTGAAGTTATTGAAACACCTCTTTTTCATTTAAATACTTTTTATAATTTAAAATATGAAAAGAAAAATCTAAAAGGTGTCACATGCAGAGTTCATGTAACATTTTTCTGTAATATGCAATAGACCACAAGTAGTAACTTCTCTGATAGCTTGTAGAAAATAAGCACTTTTTGACTTGTTGCAGAAGTATATTAAGAGATGAATTAGTTATATTCCAAATGTATTCATGCTTAAAACATCTATAAAAATTGAATAGACTTTACCTTTGAAAGAGCACATTGGGCTCTTCACTCCCTCTTATCCTCCCAACTTTTCTGGTCGTGCAGATTTAAAGTAGCTGACAGGAATCAGGCTGCCATTCAGTGAGCTAAACAGAAGCCACTGTCATGGAGAGTAATAAACCAGTATAAACTTCTCATATAAATTATAATCAAGCTCAGTCACTTTAAGTTTACAGGTGGAAATCCAGCCTCTCCTCTCTCCATGCTTCCCCTGTCTGGTGCTTTCTGATGCCTCTGAGTAGCAGTGCCTACCTTCTCACTCTGCCTTTGCTGGAATTAGGAAACAACTATGAGATTTCTCTTGGAAAAAGCACTGAATTTATCCCAGATGTGGGATCAGTCACATTATGAAAAGAATGGAAGCAATCTTTTGCTTAAGCTGTCATTAAAACAACGTCTATGTAGTTGTTGAGCACATCATCCTTACATAAAACGATCATTCTGATGATAAAATATTTAAACCTGGCTCTCAGAGGATCTCTAATTCTGCCTGTGGATCCCCACAGAAGTTCTTTAGACATTTCAAATATTCTGTTAAGACTCCATAGAGCTGTTTTTACTGTCTTTTGGTGATGAAAATCTACACCATCGTTTACTGATGCAATTTGAATCCCAGCAGCAGAATGTATGGTTTTAAACCCAAAGGCAAAGAAGAATGTCTGAGTTTCTAATGCTCTACTAGCTCTGTTTTGGGAGCTTGCAAACCAAATGCTGCAACGTGAGAAAAAAGTAAATCAGATCAAAACAATTCCAATGACCCAAAGGAAAAGCAGGAATAATGCACATTTCCAGAACTCCTTCTGGTTTTCCTTCTGGCCTCCTCCTCTCAGAAAAGAGGTGCACAAACCCTCTGACATTGGAAGACTCCCTCTCCCAGTGTAACCCTGGAATTCACAGCTGTTGGATGCTGGCTGCACTGCCTGGTGGTGCTAGGGCATGGATTTAAGAAAACTAATTTTCAAAGCTGAAAAATTAATGGCTTTTAACCCATACATCATAGCAGTGAGGAAAGCAAATCTCATAAACTTTCAGATTTGAAAATATTTTTCCTTCTTCAGTTCCTCGAAAAAAGTATCTGACCAAAAGATTGAATGTCACTGGCCTCAAAAACCTGCTGAGCTGTCTCAGTCAAGAGCTTAAAAAGCAGTCTTCTTTAACATAATCTTTCTATGTCATTTCTAATGGACCCAAAATTGCAATGGTCAAAATAATCACATATTTTGATGTTAATAAAAGATGTGTTAAGAGGTCTTTCAGGGGTAATTCTATTAAACTCTCTCAATTTTTCATGGTATTAAACTCTATTCATCTACATGCACTGAGTACATAGCAGTCTTAACTGAATATGCTGCAATCATTAGATTAAACATCTTTCATTTAAGGCCAATCATTCACCCAGGATTATGCAAATAAATAAATAAATAGAAATTTAATCCTACCAAATCACCCGGCCTTATTGCCTTAGCAGAAACTTCAGAACGTTTCTCTCACTGATTTTTGAAAAAAAAAATTCTGTTCATAAAAGATAGAACTGTGTAGACAGAGAGATCTTGGTATCTACATCTGTATATTTGTTAAAGAAATGCTTTGGAAGTAGAGGCTGGTGTCTGTGGGTCTGAAGCATAAAACCAGGCAATACATGAGTTAAAAATGTAATTTACAAATATGTGCAGAAAGTCAAAAGATAAATACAAAGATCTTTGTTTAGGAAATCCAAGATCCACAATGCTTAGAGTCTGGGGAGGTATCACTACACACTACTCCTGTTCTTTTGGGGTTTTTCTCCATGCATGATGCATTACGTTCTGCTGTAGTTTGGAAACTAGAGGTATAAGAAGGAGCAGCTAGAAGAGGAAAATGCTAATGACAGAGTGAAGACTACTTAGCACCACACATTATCCTGCACTGTGCTTATCAAAATTTCCCTTCAAGTTGGAAGTAAATAATCAAAAAAGGTACCTATTTTACTAAAACAGCAAAGTAAAAGAAGGTCTTAGGAAAAAAAAAAAGATTTTCACGAAAATGAAAGCCTAAAAGAAGAAGAAAAATATGGAATAACATAGAAACTTTAATCCATTAATATGAATTTGTTTTTCTAAATATAAGCCCCTCGCAATAAAGGCGAAAAAAGATTTCAAGGAACAAGCTGTTAGTTGCATAAAAATGAAAACTCCCAGTTTTATTCAAATGTATCAGAAGCAGGAATCCAACCAGAAATAAAGTCTAATAGACAACTGAAATATACTGACTGATCTTGAGGAAGACAAGGCCGTAGCATAATATTTAAATTCTTTTTTTTCACTAATACAAAAAGAATGAGGAGGAGGAGGGAGCAACTGTCTTGTATTAAAGTGCCAGATGCCAGAATAGTTCAATAGAATACCTTGCAGCAAGACATCAGTACAATTTCTTAACTAAGGAAATTCAAATATCAAAATGCTGAAATACTGACTACAGTAACCAATCTGTCAGTCAAATTTGCCTCTCTGAAGGGCAGCAAGAGGTATCCAGCTGTTTCTAGGTGCTTGATTTCAAAACTGAGACTATAAATAGATGCTATGGGAAAGATAGGCTTATTAGATAGTGAAGTAACTATAATACATTGGGAAAGGTCAATGTACTTTATGTAAAGGGAGTGGGTTTGCAACATAATTTTTGTTTCTCAGATCTGCTAGAGTCCTTTGACAGAGTCAGTGGTGTGAGTAAAAGATATGTTTAGAATAGTGAGTTAAAATCTACAGCTGGCTGTGAAGACCTGCAGGAATATCTTGTGATATTAGCTCTGGAAATGGGAATGAAATGGCAAATAAAATTTAATGCCAATGAATGCAAAATAATGCATTTGGTGGGAGAAACACAATAACCCTACTAGAGATGCACAATAATGATCTCTGAAAGATCTTGTAGTCATTATAAGTAGATTTTTAAAAGCACCAGCTGAATGTTCAGAGGCAGTTAAAGTGGTAAATAGAATTTAGGAAATATTATGAAAGTAATAAAGAGCAGAAATTGTCGTTATGACAATATGTCTGGTGAGTCTGTGTCTTGTGGATGCAATTCTGATCATCCTTATTAAAAAAAAAGAAAAAGCAGCAGAAGTGGGGCAGAGGTAGAAGATAGATCAGAAATATGGAGATTTAAAATACTCTTCACTTTGGAAACAAGAAGGCTGATAGGAGGAACATATAAAAGATTATGTAAAGTCTCAAACAGTACAAATACTATAACCAAGTAAAGCTTACCTTGAAGGAAAAATTGTTAGGAAAAAGCTTAAAATAAATTAAAGAGAAGGTCTTATTATAAAATACAATATATTCACAGTTTTTGTGGAATGATAAAGCTCAATAATAGTGCTAGATGAAGAATCAGGAAATTAAGGTATGATGAGTTTCTCAAACATCAATAGAAGTTAGTGTCCAGAGAAAAATCTCAAGATCAAAACATCCTTAACTGCTGGTTACCAACAATTCAGTGATTGACTGAGCAAGAGGGGCACAACTTTTTTTTGTAATTACACTCCTTTTGACCTTTCACTTGAATCATCCTCTGTACAGCACTTCTGAGACCTGGTGAGGTTTGCTGGGTTTGATACAAGAGAGAATCTTGCCAGCATTTGCATTCTCTTTTGCTGACCTTAGTCCAAAACCATACCTCTTTGGCGAGCTCACTCCTGTAAATAAATGGTACTTATCATGCTGAAGATGTGTCAATAGACAGGAAATTTCAAAAGGCATGTAGTAATTAACCCCAAAGCTTCTGCCTGCCTTTAAATTTAAGAATCATCAGTATCTTTTCTACAGCTAGTCAGAGGACTGAGTTGTAAGTTTTCTTACTGTACAAAGCATCCAATTTGGACTACATTTTTAAAAAATTATTTGATACAAAAAGCTTTGTAATTCTTTTAAGTAGGGCTTTTGTGAAGCGTCTGAAGGAGAATCTGTTTTGATAGATAATTTACTGATCACATTATCTAAAGCCTATCATATTCCTCACTGAGTTTTCTTTTAAATATGAGAAGAAATAAGCCACTGAAAATGCACGTCTTGTATTTGACCTATTGAACTTTCTAAATAAATAAGAATATATTGAAAAAATATGAATTTAACTAACCTAGTAAGATTTCATTCATTAAAAAAAAATAGAGGCAAGAAAGCAACATGCATGTTAATGAAAAGAAGAATATGCTTGGAGTTTTCTTTCCCTAGATATTATTTTGTCTAGTATTAGATTGAGTAACTAAATGGTTATAACACTCTGCCTTAGAAATAGCTTTATTTCAGTGATGAGCAGGGAATTTTTTTACTTGGATTATGCTTGGATTCCAAAGCACAGATGTATGCCTCCACATTGGAAGAAAGGAAGGCTCTTATGAAACCTGTTCTTGTTATCTCCATGTTTAAATTGCCAGTAATTTCAAGGAAACATAAAAATATGGCAAATGCAACTTAAAGGTTCCACACAAAAATTGGGGAACAATAAATTTCATTGATGATGACAAGAAATTGGAGAAATAACTGATCATATGCTCTCAACTGATCAATAAAAATGCATTTTAATCTTACCAAACATGTGATTGCATATCAGGGACAGAGGAGCAAAATAGTTCTTTGCAGAGCAGTGACTCTAATCTAGGAAGCAGGAAAAGAAAAGTTTTGGAATATAGGAAGAAGGAGAGAGGAACAAGATTTCTTACATTTTCTAAAATATAAACTAACTCATGCTCATACTCCCACAAAGGTCAAGGTGATTTTTGATTACAGAAATAGGAGAGTTTCCAAACTAGAGACTCTTTTATGCTACTGTAACATTTATTGGAAAAATTCACAGTATATTTTAGTAATGATAAACAAAGATCTACATTTTTTAATCTTTGTGAAGATAACTATTGAGACTGGATGATGTAGAATTGTGCAGTCTCAGCCAGAAACAAATTATGGGCAGGAATAATTGTTTCTTTTGATAAATTCATAGTTTACATATATTTACATATATCATAATTTATAGAGATCGTATTCATAGAACCCTTCTAAAGAGGTTAAGTTGACATGGATATTTACACAGAATTGTAAAAATGCATATCTCCTCTTGCATTTATAATATGTATTTCTTTTTTAGATTGTTTTTACCATGCTATGAAATAATATTACTGAAACATAAATACACATATTTATGGGAACATGAATATTTAAAAAGCAAATTTATACTATTAAAAGGATGGGTGAGAAATTTTATATTAATTTGATAACATGAAAACAATTTTTCCTAATTTCTATTTTTTGCTATTTCACTGCCTTACATGTCTATGTATTTTGTCGTCTCAGCATCAGTCATCACCAAAACTTTATTATATTGATGAAGTAAATACTCTGCTGCAAACTTTCCTCTGAGGGAGTTTCATCAGTGACAGTTGTTGATTGAGAAATGTTTGCTCTGACAGTCCCAGCAGTATCACACAGCCATGTTTCTTTTATTTTGCTTTTTGCTTGAGCTCAACTGCTCTTCAAACCAGCTGTCTTACCTTACCTGTAAAGATTTCAATTTTATCTGGAACAAAAGTAGCAATTCAACCAATTTTTCTGCAGTCTTCTAAACTAGCCTCATCTCCTCACTGCCTTTGGATAATGAAAGCTTCCAGATACAAAATCTACAATGGTGTGAAAAAATGAAATCCTTAAGTTATTGGTACCACTCTAGATTACCGAATCTACAAAATGACAATATAATAAAAAATATATTAAAAACATCTGCATTTAGCAACTGAATATCATAAATCACAGCTACTTAAAGTATCAGTGTGTTTGAGACTTTATTTGCTGAAGCTCTGAGAGTTGATTCTGCTAAGGGGTAAAATAGACAATAAAAAGATTCATAGGATAATCATTGTAATGCAGGAAAAAACTGTTCATTACCATTTTTACATATATATCAACAGTCACAAGCTCAATTGGTACTAAATGAACTACATTCTTGGTTTGATAAAAAGGAAGAATTGGAAAAAAGGTAAAAATATGTCTTCTCCAATTTGTATTACCACGTTATTTGCCAAAACCAAATCATGTGCATTTTTGTTTGCTGCTGTCCACTAAGGCAGCAATGCTGAGTCAGAATCAGCAGAATCTTGCTGATGTTATTATTTTTTAAGTCTTTGGAAAAGGTGATCTACCAGCAGCTGAGGTCTATACACTGATCTATATACAGCCTAATAGCTGTTCTGTTCTCATTTATTCCCCTGTGCCCACTCCATGGCTCTTACTAATCAAAATGCAATTCGGGGAAAAAATAGCACATCAAAAGACTACAGGACTTTCTATAGCTAGAAATTAATTATATTTTACTCATTATGCTGAATACATTTTCCAAAAACAAATTCAAATTCTAAGAACAAACCAAGATCTCATTCTGAGACCTTCAGTGTTTACTAATGTAATTTTAAAGGTACAAGAATATGAAAATAGTTTAAGACAGACCCTTTGTGTCATGCAGTTCCCAGGACTGATTTTGAGGCTTTCCTTGAATAATTGAACCAGTGAAGGTGATGCCTTTGAGGTTCTTTGTGGATATTTCCACAACAGATTAGACATAAATGTAAATAATAATAATAACAATGCTAGTGCTTGGATTACCACTCTCAATTCATTGTTAAATAAAAAAAAAATTTAAAACACTTTTAAATGCAATTATAATGTCAGCAAACAGTGAAAAAGTGAGAAGCTGGCTGAAGCTATTATGTTTCAATACAGATAAAGTAAGGAAATATTTGCATTTTGTATGTTGATAGCTTATTGAATATTTATCCAATGTTAAGTACAAAAGGTGAAGTTTCTGGGTTGCCTGGATACACTGTGATTTTTCTCAGTGATGATCCAATGGGTGTCAGATTATTATTTTTTAACAAATCAGGAAATTATATGTTTCATTTTTGAAATATTGGTCACACAAGCATACCCCTGCTTACTTCCAGTAGATCCAGGCTTAGAGACAACAGATGATTTGCTTCCTTTTCAATGTTACTTTTATTTTTTTTTTCCTGCTTGTCTTTTTTTTTTTTTATTTGCAGTCAGTAAAGCTTAGCCTCAAATGCTTTAAAGTTTCTGTTACACACTTACCTATCTCAATTTGAGGTTTTGATGACCTAAAACGTGTATATGTTTGAATATATGACAGATTCAATGCATGTTCCTAATGCAGTTCAAGTGACCTAATTCCAACCCCCATTGCAATGGTTCAAGAAAATCATATTTTCAGGAAAAAATGCCACCAACAAATTCCTCATTCCTGTTCTTTATTGGGAATATGTGTAGCATATAAATGGCTGCATGACCAAAGCTAAGGAAGTGGCACAACACCTTCTGTCTGCTTGGGGCAGTGGTTTGCTAAAGGCCACAGGAAGAACTCGCCCATTAACTCAAAAACCTCCCGAACCAACTTTGCAGGAAATTTGCAGAGCTTGATTCTCGGGATCTGATCACAAAACATATGCCTAAATTTTGTGTACAGCCGGATTTGGCAGGTATTCTCAAGTGTAAGTACAGCAGGCACCAAATAGTACGCAACGTGGCTGTACAGAAGACTTCATTAAGGTGCACAGTGGGTTTTCTCTCAGGAAATAGCAGCCAGACAGAGCACCACTGATACTACCACTGTTTTATCTAATTACATCACTAACCCAGGCAGAGAAGGCCACAATTCATCCCCTTCAACTGTCAGGAGGGATTAAAGTTTACACCTAATAACACTTCTACAGGTGATTCTTCATTACTTTTTTATTTCAGATTGAGGGTTTACTTTTGAAAAGCCTTTCCTTATGTCTCCATATAGAGCCCTCTGAACAATGGTACCAGTACTATCGTTCCAGTTGGCTCCTTTGAAAGTCCTGAAGTGTTTTTTCTCTTGCCCCTTTGGGAGGTGAGAAACTAGAAATGTATTCTAAGAGTACCTGTCTTCCCTCTAATTACTGATGGGCATTCAATCCTTCAGGGCCAAGCTACAGTTAGCCTGAAATAAACTTCTGAAAAGCATGTACTGTGCCTGTCAGTCCTCAGCATTGTTCCCATCTCCTGCTGCTGGGCTGTACTATATAGTGCAGCCATAGCCTGAGAGGTTTCCAGGCACCTCATTGCACATGACCTGAAATTGTTTAGTGTCACAGTGAAGAACTGAGAACTTATTTTACTGGAGACACAAAAGTGTGTGCACACAAATCTATAAGGTAATGCTTAGTGTACTTCAAATGAGGCTGTGATCTGAGTACCCATTCCTTATTAATAAAATTTTCTATTTTTATAGTGTCAATTTAACTGCAGAGTGTGGGTAAATTTCTGAACACTTTCTGGTCCAGCAGAAACTGTCATGCCCATGAACTTTCATGTAGACTATTGTTTTGTATTGTTTGAGCTCTCTTTGTATCAGATAAACAATAGCAGAATTAATAACTCCAATAATGTCTCTTTGAGAGATGGCTATTAAATACAATAAATGACAAACCAGTATTAAAGTTTTTGCAATGATCTTGGGGCAATTATAAGAAGCATTTACATAAAACTATAATATAGACTATTTCCAGGAATATGCAGAGATAGTACTTAATTTCCAATGCAGCAGAATAGCTTGGATTTTTTTTCAAATTTTCTCTGCTTTGAAATCCAGAGTAACCCTTTCTAAACGTAAAACATAATTAGGAGAGGAAAAACATAAAATATGAGTAAGATCTTTCTTCACACCAGAATAAAATACTTTGTGATTTCATAGGATAGGACAGGATAGGATAGGATAGGATAGGACAGGACAGAATAGAATAGAATAGAATAGAATAGAATAGAATAGAATAGAATAGAATAGAATAGAATAGAATAGAATAGAATAGACTGTTTCAGTTGGAAGGGATCTACAAAGATCATCTAGTCCAACAGCCTGACCACTTCAGGTCTGACCAGAAGATAAAGCATATTGTTAAGTGTGCTATCCAAATACCTCTTAAACACTGACAGTGTTGGGACATAACCACCTCTCTAGAAAGCCTGTTCTGGTGTTTGAACACTTTCTTGGTAAAGAAATACTTCCTTATGTCCAGTCTAAGCCTCCACTGGTGCAACTTTGAACCTTTGAACAATTCCCATATACTGGATATCACTGGATGCCAGAGAGACGAGCTCAGCCCTTTTCCCTGCACCAGATCCCTTCCTCAGGAAGCCATAGAGAGCCATGAGGTCACCCCTCAGCCTCCTTTTCTCACAACTTGACAAGTCCAAAGCCCTCAGCCTTTCCTCACAGCACAGGCCTTCCAGCCATTTCACCAGGCTGCACCAGTGATGAATACGGTGGGATAATCATCCAGATATTGTGCTTTTAGGAGATGAAAATTTCTCAGACCATTTTCTTCATCATGGAACTTCCTTGCCCTGACCTGTTTCAGTGAGAAATAAAATATGCAGAATAAGTAATTCTATAGAGATTATAGATAATAATGAAGAGGAAATTGGAAAAAAAGTATGATGGCTAAGAAATAGGACAGATGCACACATGTCAATCTGTTAAACTTATGTGCTGTTGTGTAAGCCCCCAGCATCCAATAAATATTTCTATTCACTGATGGAAAAAATAAAAGTTTGATTCATAACATCATTCTACCTTAAGAAAATACTACCACTCAGAATGGCTTTTTGATTTAATTACAGT
>JAOTQP010001652.1:40154755-40171762 GCA_026413545.1 Cichladusa arquata | reverse complement strand
ATAAACTCCTCTTTACTCAGCAGTTTTGTACTCTCAAATTCTAGTTAATTTGTATTTCTTGAAAGATAATCACACTGATTTAAAAAAAAAAAGGTAGGAAAAATATTGGATGCCTAGATGCCTGTAGTTCTCATGTATTGAAGTGTTCATAAACTGGAGCTTTGCCAGGAAGATAAATCTAACTTAAAATAGAGAAAGTTATCCATAGCAGTTTATAAACATCAATATTTTTATATATTATGAATGGTCTAGTGTAAGGTGTCCCTCCTGTCCCATAGAAGAGGGGTTGAAACTAGATGATTTTTAATGTGCCTTCCAACCTGAGCAAACCTATGATTCTATAATTCTATGAATCTAGCAAGTTTTTCGATTTTTTCATGTGTTGTTGTAATGGGTTAGGTACTTCAAAGGTGCTGATTTACAGGATGTCTCCCTGGAGCAAAGCTCAGCTCCAGGAATGGACCTATTGCAAAGTCACAGTATGGCCGTGTTTCACATAAGGTCTACCTGAGGTCACAATAAATCAGCAGTAATGAAACTTCTCTAGCCTTAATTTATGCAAATTCTTATCTGGACCTTCTGAATTATATGGTTTTTTTATGACTGCAACTGTTTAGATAGTTTGTGGAATCCAGTCAGTTTTAATACAACTTTGCACTCTTGAGCGCATCCAACACCATCGATTCATTTAAGATAAGACCACTTGATTATAATACATTCCGTAATTTCCATGGCTACAGAAAATGTCAAGATTTTTTTTCCCTAATCTTCATTCAAAAGTCAGAATGTTATCTGAAGAGTGTTTGTATTTCCTCGGCTTCTAATTAGCCTGATGTTAAAGCACAGCAAAATTCTTGAACACACCTCATTAAGAGTAAAGGTACAGTTATTAAATTTTTAAAAGTTATGAGTATATCTGAATTGGAAGCAGATGTAGATACTGGGGAAATACATACAAACTCATTTGTTGAACATCTCTGTGTTTCTTATTAACTCAGTATTTCACCTTTGTGAAATGCGTGTACATACAGGAACATGCTCACATTTCTGCACGTGAATATGCATATGTACAGGTATAAGAATAAAGACATTCCTTTATGTACTAATTACTGGATCAAAGGTTAAATGATTCAAACAACAGTAAGCTTTAGAATCTTCTGACTGATTATAAGATCACAGACATGCAACACCATCTTACGTTGTCATTGGAAACAGTGAATTTTATTCCAGTTTCCTAAAAATCAGTATAAAGATAATAAAGTCTCTTTAAGACTAACCACTGTAGAGAAGCACCATCACACATATGCCTTACCCAGGTACTTTCTTTTGAATTTTTCTCTGTGAATTATACTAACAAGCATTGTTTTATTTAACTTTTCCACTACTCATTTTCCTAACATATGAAGAATCTTCATTTGTAACAGCTGTGTTAGTGCTTGACCTGGGTGGGCTGGGTGTAAAGCATGTAGACCACTTTAAGATTTGAGAGCCATGTTTCTGTCAACACAAGTAGAAATACAGCCAGTGATCTCATTCAACTTCTTTGTGATATTCTTTTCACAGTGAAAAACCATTACAAAATGTAACACATTATTTATGACTGCTAGTCTCTGGTTAGAAAAGGTTCAGGGCTGGGATCAGAACAAGCGATGAAGGTCAGGATTGAAATACATTCATTTTTTAAGAATGCAATAGAAAGCTTGAACATCAGTTACTAAGGAGTATGGGTCACTGACTTTGCCCGTTCAGGACGCAGATAACCAGCATGTGTCAAAGAGATTGCAGTGCAAGGCATGAAAATAGAATCTGCTTTATATCGAAGGGTACAAAGCATTTCCAAGAACATTGAATTAATTCAAGCAATGAGGAAGCAGAGAATAAACAAGCATGCTTTTCAGATCTATTTAATTTTCTCTCAGCCCTACTCATATCAGCATCACCTAGGATACCCATGAAAGATGCATCTGCTCACAGTTCTAAGTCAGCCCAGGTGGGAAAACTTGCAGAAGTTTGGAAGCAGGGGTTGTCTTCCACAGTAAGAGCAGATGGGATTTTGTTTTGTTTTGTTTTGGGATTTTGTTTCTTTTACTCTCATTTACTTTATTCACTTATCTTTTGACCAGAGGATTGGATTTAAAAGAGGTAGGTGACAGCATGTACTGAAGTACTGCTCTACCAGTACAGTCACATGTGACTCCTCCCTAAGGAAATGACTACTGCAAAGAACCCAAGTAAATTATGTGGGCTTGAATATACAGAATATGCTCAAAGGTCACTGTCATTGAAACTTGGTGGGGTTGTTTTTTTTTTTGTTTTGTTTTGTTTTGTTTTTTTAAGAAAGACTTTAAATGCTAGGAGAGGCCTCTGAAGTATTTATCTTAGTATGGTATTAGTGTTTATTTCTTTAAGCCCCCTGTCTTATTCCTTGCTTCAGTGAACTGAATGTTATCAGGCAAGTTATTGTGAACAGCGAAATACTTCTTTCTGTCTTACCTTCCCTAATTAGAATGACAGACAACATGGTTTTTTGGAGGTGACTTTGGTCTAGAATTCAAGATATTTAAGCCTTACTGCCATTTGTGATCACAAGGGTTCAAAGACGTGGACCACTATATATCTAAATAATCACTATTTCTAAGAAACTCTAACTTCCTCAGTTTCTACAGAATAGAAAATGCCCCAATATTTTTCAGATGAGGAATAGTAATGAACTTTGCTGATCGTTTTGGGGAGTTTTCTTTGTCCATTTGAATTTTAAGTGAACAGCTTGGAGTCTACTAAGTTTAAAACTTAAGATTGCTCCTAAGCTTTTGCTTTTTTAAAAAAAACTAAATCAGAATGACATGATAATATAAAGTTTGCCAAAAAATCAGAAATAAGGAAAGATATGTGACAAAAACCATTACTCTAAACCATATTCAAGCCAGCCAAATGAATATATTATATGCAGTAATTCATCCAAAGCATCACAGTCAATACTGAAGAGATTCAAATATGTGGCAAATATCTTTTTTTGGTCACAATTTTTCTTTCAAATGTTCCTTTACTTTGATACTATGCCTTATTTTAATAACATGCTCATAGGATCTACTAGTAAGAATGTTTTGTGCGTTATAACCCTTAATTCGATACAAGCAATACTTTTCTTTTGGTGCTTAATAATATCTTGAACTGAAGGAAAATCTGTGTTTAACAATGTTTCATATAATATAACTGAAAAATTTCTAAATTCAGTTGTTTCAAGAACAGGTTATGCTTATATACCAATGAAAAAATTATATATATCTTAGTGTTCATTGAACCCTGCTAGTTCTTAAAATATCATCCTCCTCCTATTCCAAATAATGTTACACCCTGACTGTAACATTGTCCCTGTAAGGACGAAGTTACAGCCTAAAAATTCACCATTTCTAGGTTAGAGGTATATTATACAGCAAATTCACTCAAATAACAACGCCACTTACTCTGAACTGACTGAATAATGGTTTTCACTCTGATAAGTGGTGAAGACTTGTTCAACTCATGTGGGAGTAAGTCCTGAAAAGGCCAGATTTTTAACTACTGGTGGTGAGATTTTTGGTGGAGGTGGTGCTGATTTGGGTTATTTCTGTCTTCATGAAGCATTTGCTAGTAGACTATTATGCAAATGCAATTAAAATATATAAAAATACAGAACATAGATATACATAAAAATATGCAAAATATATAGACTAAGATAATTCAGTACAATGGTAAATTTCAAACTTTATAGGGACCATTAAAATAGCTCCTGTCTTCACATTTCTCAGCTACAATCTTCAAATTTTTAATTGTGCAACAACTAAAGTCTTGGAAATATACGTACAATGGCTTTAGTGAGATAAGTAAGCCAATCTATTATCATGGAACTCACTGAGAGCATGAAATTACTTGTCTGTATAAAAAAGTATATATTTTATGAAGATATTCAGTTTTACACCTGTAAGAGAATGATTTTTCCAGACTTTCACAGAGGTTAGAGGCTTTATGGTCAGGAACTAAGGCAACAATTCTGACCATAACTTAACAAACTCCTGCTCAGTGGAGAAACACTGAGATAGGGAAGAAAAAGATGGAAAACTCTCAGGAGGGATAACTTGTCAGAAAGATCTCCAAAGAGAAAAGATAGAGCTGTGTGAAAAACAGGATTCATGCTCCATG
Organism: Cichladusa arquata; assembly: GCA_026413545.1. Taxonomy (NCBI): domain Eukaryota; kingdom Metazoa; phylum Chordata; class Aves; order Passeriformes; family Muscicapidae; genus Cichladusa; species Cichladusa arquata. The sequence continues at coordinate 40,167,583 of JAOTQP010001652.1, read as the reverse complement.
AAGAATTCTTTGGAAATACTTGATTCATCTTGAAATATAAGAATTTTGACATGCCAAAAATTATGCTGGAAGGAGTTCACTGAAAACAATGAAATGCTTTGTTTTTAAAAATTGATACCAATAAAACATTTTCAAAATGTCATAGTGTTTACATTTCAGAATGCTATTTTGTTGTAATTTTTCATATAGAATATCAAAATTTTTAGCTGAAAAGTAAAGTACAGTTTCAACATTAAAAAAAAAGGAAAGGAAATCAATTATTTTGTCAGAAAAAAAATCATGAGGATAAAAAATTCAGAATAACTGTAGAGATTCATCTGTACTTTGAAAAAATCCAACACAATTTTATATTTTGTGAAAGATATAACCATTCCAAATACCTTACAGTTGTTGTGGAGAGACAAGCAAATAATACACTGTGTTAACACAGACCCTGATAACCAAATTGTGTGAATTGTGTGCACAGCAGGTTTACAGGTGAAGGAACAATTAAATATTCCTATTTGGAGGTAGCCAAAAGAATAGAATCTTCTGAAAGACTCAGTCCTTTCATAAAGAGGCTTCTGGAAAAGCCAAACTGTTTCTGGAATAGGTAACAAATGCTACAGCAAAGGAATTTCCAAGCTGTATGGAACTTCTCAGGAATAAAGGACTAAAAAGATAGGAAAAAGTGAATTTAGCTGAAGAAGGAAACAATGAGAAAGATGCTTTTTGACAAATATTTAGCTAAAAACACTGCATGAACTTCTGAAAAATGAAATCTGTCTTTCGTTGTTTGTTCTATCTCTATCCAGGCAGACACGAAATATTTGGAAAAAAAATACCCAAAGTATGTTACTGAATGTATAAATCAATTTCACCTCTGATTTGAAACAGGTTTTAATTAACTGATCAATCACAATACAAGCAGCTCTTTTACACTTGTTGAGGGAGAGTGGTTTCTTGCCTTGCACTGTGTTCTAGAACACGTCAGATAGGTAACAGATGATTACTTTGTCGTTTTCAAGCACTTAGCAGTACACACAGACTCTGGAAAAAGGCATAATATTTCAAATAGACAGGAATTTTGGAGGTGCCAATATGCATTGTTTTATACACACTCAAATTCCACTGATAGTTGGGTTTCACTGGCAGAAAGGTCATCATGTGTGTCTGGTAAAAGTTCAAAGCTAGACAGACTAAAAATACTTTGTAATAAGAGTGGTGGAGAAATGGATGGGATCTCTACATCACTGGAAATTGAAACAAGAGAGAAACTCATAAAACATTAACATTCCCTTTCCCTAACTGTTCTCAACAGAGGAATAGAGAGCATGAGTGGGACAGTGCTGCTGACTGAAAAGACACGTTGTACGTGCTCAGTGGATGTGTCGAGACCATTGGAGATTAAGACTACCCCTGATGGAAATCAGTAGTGCTATGGTTTGGCTATAATTGCATGTTGTAGCTGCACCTCAGCCAGTGGTCATCACAAATGTGATTTCTCTCTGACATGATCTATAGACAAAGTAAGCACACCAGAGTAAAGGATGTTGGAAATTCAAAAACCCTGTAAGTGCAAAAAGAGTCCAAGGAACACATGCTGCCATGACAATACCTCATGGATATCTGTTTTCCCAGCAGCACAATTAGTGCTGTAACATAGCAGAAAAAAAAACCCTTTAATTACCATTGTCCAGCAGAAAGCACATACTTATGCAACACTGTCAACAGCTGTTTGCTCAGCATGCCAGTTTGTGTCAGCTTTGATAGATTCTTAGTATAGAACCAAATTTCCTGGTGTTATGAATTGATTACTGGCTCAGCTGGAGCAGCTCCACTCCCCTCCTCTGTGCCTTGCTCCAAGGGCAGGGGATAGACTTCCCCCTTGGTAATCTCAGAGTTCAGATTTCACTCCTGTCATGGGAAATCAGATTACTAAATATGCCAAAACAGAATGTCCATGCTTGCCATCCCATTTAGGGGATTGATTCTTTCTGTCCTTGGTGTCTTAAACCATGAATCTACTGGCTTTTCCGGATCCTGCCTTTTCATTTCTGCTTTTACATGTGATCTCTGATGGATTCATTTAAAAAAAAACCCACAAAAATAAAAAACAGAAAAAGAAAAAAAAAGAAAAAAATATAAGTTTAATTTTTTAAATGTTCAGATTTTTCTGAGTTTTGTGGGTTTGAAGAAACATTATCTACACTAAGTCTACTCTTCACTTGGAGATCAGTTAAATGAACAAGCTAAATATTAGTGTTCTGTGAAACAGATCCAAGGTGTAATACCCCAAGGGACAAGTTAACATGAAAAAACCCAAGCCCAGGAATCCACAAAATTTGTGCTGTTCAATATTATTTAAAAGGGATAATACACAGAAATTTAAGTGACATTCCAAATCTAACTTTAATTTGATTAAACTGTTGTTTCAAGTAAGTGGATTCTCTATTCCTTTTTGAAAAAGAGAAGTATGCCAAGATATATCTAAAAGTTTGAAGGAAGAAGTCTTTAAGAAAGATGATAATTTCTGAAAGCGATCCCTATGCTCATATTTTCAAGGTTAAGTATATTCTCTGAATCAGAGATAACAGAGTAGGACCAGACTTCTAAGCCTGATTTCTGACCAACTATGTCTTAGTATTTACATTAATGTCATAAGAGATTCCTGTAGCAAGGAAGGCCGTGCCTTCATGAGGCATGATCTAATATAATCTATCCTTCCAGAAAGTTTTGTTTGTGTTTAACAATGTGTAGATTAGATTATTTTTAAATCAATAAGATTGGTATAAGATAGAATGTAAAACTTCATTGCCTTTCTGAACAAATATTCTCTTTATTTGCATAACAAAAATATATAAAACACCTTTTTCTTTTCTAAAGCAAAAGCATAATCCATCAGCTGCTTGCTCATATTGGTTCTAAGCAATCCCAATTAAATAAAGCAGCATTATTCCCATGAGCAAGATTTTGTCCTGTTATCATAAGACTAAATCCATAGTTATTTAAATGTATTAACAAAATGGGGTGATTTTCCCCCTAAATCTGGCTTTACTGTATACTCTGCTTTCTGTTGCTTCAAAATACCTTCTGACAATAACTTTTGCCATTGATTTTACATACATACCAATATGCATTAATTTAAACACCTCTTGCAACTGCCTTCTGGCTAGCTCCATTATCTCAGCCATTGGGCATAAACTGCAAGGAATATAAACTAGATCATAGAAGAGTAATGAAAACAAAAAAACCAGACAGGAACAGAACAGCATTCTGCCTTATAAAATTACCTGGAGGGGTTGGGGTTTTGTTTGTACTGAAGTAATTTTTTAATTTATTAGACCTGTTCATAACGTTTCAGTGAAAGCTGAAATATAAGATCTCGGAATACATAATTTATTCTATTTATATCTGCATGAATATTTAAAAATTTTTGTCATTTCCTATACTTGGCTGACTATTGACATTGTTCTTGGAAGGAAATGGAAATTTTCTTTTGCTTATGCAGGCAAAGCAAATCAGTTTTGATTTTCTATCAGAGATGTTTTAAAACATCATATGTAAAATTTCAAATACAATGGTCTTAAATGATGTTTTATCAGTTTATGAAAAAGTCCAAATACAAAAATTTTGTTTCTGTATTCTTAAATATCTCCATTTCATGAAGTGAGAGCTCTTCATAGCGCTTATTAGTATTTTTTGCTCAGTTTTTTAGTAGGCAAATATATTTTTTGTTTGCCTTCATCCTGCTTCTCAGAAAGAGTTTCTGTAGAATTGAGCACAATAAAGGACCCCAGCTCAGCAGTATGCCCTTCAGTGCCTAGTTTCACTTTTCAAGTAGTCCTATTGATTTCAGTAAGTGATATGAATATATAAAATTATTCTCAATCTTAAGTACCTGTAGAAACTGTGATCTAGGGAAGCAGCTGGTTTAAGGACTTTTTCTACATTGCGTTTGCAATTAAATTTTCTATATGATTTATCATATTCTACTAGTATAGCTCGTCTAGTCAACTAGTTTCTCTAACATATCTAGTAATAATACAGATACTAACAAAGAGCTTAAATATATAGTACATTATAATATCATGGCATAATTCAGGTGAGAGATCAGTCCAGATTACTGTGTTTTACCCAGTCTGGTCTTGAAACACTCCATACCTGCCTCATCTCCCTGGGTGACCTGACAGCCTTTTCTCATGGGGAAAGCATTCCTCTTTACATCCAATCTGAACATCTCTTTTTGGTTTATACCCTCTGTCTCTCATCCATGCACCACTGTGAAGACCCTGGCTCCATCTTCTCAATGACATCCCTGAAGGTGCTGGGGACTATTCTTAAGTCCCACACACACAGGGAAAAATTCTCCAGGCTGAACAAGCTCTGGTAGTCCAGACTCTGCTTAGAGGCTTAGTGATCCAGCCCCTCCCAGCTTGGTCACTATCCTCTAGATTTGCATATTTGTTGTACAGAGTGGCCCAAAGCTGGGGAAAATGTCCTGAAGGTGATCCAAATGCTCTGCACAGTGATATAATGCCTTCCCTTAACTGACTGTGCCCCTGCTGATGCACACAAGGAGGGCAGTTGTCCTCTCTGCTGCTTGGGTACTGTCCCCAGCATCTCCAGAGCCTCTCCCAGAGAGCTGCTCCAGCCTGGCATACCCAGGCTGTGCCATGGCAGGGGCTGGTTTCTTTACAGGTGCAGGACTTTGCCTTCACTGAATTCTGTATGGGTCCCATTGGCACAGTCCTGCAGCCTGTCTGGGCGCCTCTGGATGGCAGTCCTGCACACGAACATACTAGCTGGTGCTCCCAGCATGGTGTCAGCTGCATTGTCTTAGGCTCATAGGATAATTTAACTTGGAAAAGACCTTTACAATCATCAAGTTGAAATATAAGTTTAATGCTACCGAGTCCACCACTGAGCCATATCCCCAGCTGCCACATCATTTTAAATACCTCCCAATGTGCATGTATTTGTGTGTGCATGTGTACATACATACCTATATTTATACTTACTGAAATTATAGCTTATCCACCAGCCTATCAGGCATACCCTGTACATAGTATTTCAAAAAAATTGTACATTTTTCTGGTCCGATTAAGGTGTGTTAAACTTCTGCTGAAGTGTAGTGGTGCTAAATTAAACTAGAACTGAAGGTGAGTAAGACTCGTGCTCTCAAAATTCACGTGTAATTTTGTCTTATTAATAGTCTTGTCTAAATGTTTTTCTTTTCTCTCCACATCTTGTATGGAATGTTACTTTGAAAAATGGTGGCTTTGTCAGAGTTGGTGGAATGATAATTATCTTACCATTAATGAGGGGAATATTTAAAGCTGTGAAACAATAAGGCACAATCAGGTCTATCAGAGATAAGTAGGAGGCCTTTTATCTCCAGGAGTCTTGATAAGTTGATTCAAATTTTTTTCTGAGAGTTGATACACCCCTCTAGTTTTAACCCACAAGCAGTCATTAAAGTTCAGTGGGATACCAATGTCTCCCTAGGAGAAATTTTAACAGTACATTCCCAAATTGAGTTTCTGTGGGGAATCTTGAAATATGTAGTGCCTTGTAGATGGAAAATTGCACCTGCAGGTTTTCACTGTTCTTAGATGATCTCTAGGTGTACAGTAAAAAAAAGTCTCACTTTAAAGAGCTGCCAGCAGAGTAGAGCTTCCCATATTAGCTGACAAATGCACTGATTTAGAGAAACATTGCTTACAATTTGTTCCTGAATGATTTACAACCTTCCAAGACCCCTAAGTTCATTATATCAGGGATTTAGTCATCCTACAGGTTTCCTCGTGTAAACAGGTGCAATAATTACACTGACCCTTTTTATTTATCTTCTATAAGTAGTTTTTTCATATTTGATCAAATTCTGAGATCTCCTTGTCTTCACTTACCTGCAAAAATTTTAAGAAAGGAAAAGATTTCTGGTTAAATGTTGTAAAGTTGGAATTGTATCCAACTGATGCAAAATTGTCTGAAGGCTTCTAATCATCAGATGATAATTTCGATTTTCAGTGCTTTTCCCACCAAGGAACTGCTTGTCTTCTTTTCATAGTATCCTTGAACAACCCTGAGTAGAGCACAAAATTATATATTTAATTTCCTCATTCTCTTTCCCCTTAGCTAAACTGTCAAATGATGGCTCATATCCTTTACGCTCCAGTTTTTGACTTTGTACAACCCACAGGAAAAGAATAGAGGAGAGTGGGGTTTTTTTTCCTCAAGTTTGCAAGCAGGATCAGTACAATGAAAACAAATATTCAGATACAGAGTTAAGAAGAAAGATTATAAATGTGGTCAAAGATTAAAATGTAAAACTAACGAATGGGCAAAGCAGCATTTAGAGATTTGTCTACTAATGAAGGTGGGTCTGCCATGAGTGGATAAGAAGCAGTCAGCTGCTGACCAAAGAGATGTTCCACCAGCTGTGGAACAGGCAGACATCAGGCAATGAGATCAGGCACTCCGCTCATTGGCAAGACCCTGAGCATTTTAAAAATGAGTGTGGTTAAGTCATGCATTTCAATCTGCCAAGAGGTGTGGATGGGATACAGCACGTTAGGATCAAGCTAAGGAGCCTTAGCAAACAAGCTTTGAATACACATCAAAAGACTATGTGTACATATGTGCAAACATACATATTTTATGTTCTGGTGGAAATATATTTATTATGAAAAGCTACAAGGAGGTACAATAGATGTTATGACAAATGCCAGTTGATCTACCAATGGCTTCTCTTTAAAATAGACTGGAAATAATCTAAACTCTATGCACACATTTTTTTCTGTTTCTTGATATTATTTTATTATTGATCAAAAAGAGCACATGATATTCGATCTTTGATGAATATAAGAACCTCAGGCATCAGCACATCAAACGCAGGAATGCAAAAATTCCAGAAAACAATCTGTTCTGGGCCTCTATTTCAGTAAACAGTTAAACATTGCAAAAGAAGACAGAGCTAAAATAATATAGTTTTGGTTTTTTTTAGTGTCTCCATACTGTATTGATAATGTACATCCAGTTACTTCATATTTTAACACTTTCCCACATCTCTACTTACATTCTGAACTCTTCATTTTTTAACATATTTTTTTTCTTTTAATAAGTTTTCTTCATTTTCCCATGCACTTTGCAGATTTTTTCCTCAAAGTTTTATATCAAACTGCAGTTTTTGGAATATTTAATTTGCTTTCCAAATCTTTTACTTTACTTTTCAGTTCTTTCTTCATGGCTTCATTCTTTTGCCTATTCAGTCTATCAGACTGTCTTAGGTATTTTTAGATAGCTGGTATCTAGGCACCTTATTACTATTAAAGATATCACAAAGTGCTGTAAAATAACTCTATAAAAAGAATTACTCATCAGGAGGAGTCGTGCTGCAGAGATACAACAAATGCTGACAAAGAACTGGTCATTCCAGCTCCAGTGCATTACAGACCTCCAGGACAAGCAACCTCAGAATTAAATGAATCATGCATAATTCCATTTTTTATGTGACATGTCTTTGGTACAAATGGTAACAACAATTTACTGAGGACCTTCGGGTCCACACAGGCACAGATAGGTACAGACAGAGCAGATATTGGGAAAGTGTACAGAGAATCCCATTGAGGAATACACTCAGTGCTGGTAGCTCCATGAACAGCTGCAGTGCCAGCTCCTGGTTCAGCTCAGCCTCAGACAAGAAGCTGTGAACTGGAACCAACCTTTGCACAACAAAAGGCACAAGGACCTGTGGTGCCAGCCAGGGAACTGGACACTCTGAGACATGGCAGGAGCTGAGGACTCAGCTGGAAGACCCCAGGCTTCCCTGAGGGTATAAAAGCCCAGGGGTTCCTTTGCCTGGGGTCACTTCCCAGTGGTACCAGCCCAACTATTATTCTGTTGTTGCACCATGATTAAATTACTGAGAGGATCCAGAGGTCTGAGATTCTGATATGGAAACCTGGGTTTCAGCTGGTAAGGAAACCCAATGTGACTGAGTGTGGGTTGTGTAGCAAGTCAACTAGGGCACCCAAAGGGTCACTAGAGCTGTTGGAAATTATATAACTTTCCTAAATGTTTTTTTCTAATTAATGGTTTTAAATAACTTTATAACGGATTGTTGGTCATAGGTGATGTCCACTTTGCCATCAAGCTGGATTTCTTTTCACAGACTATTATCACTGGTTTTGAGTTCTGCTGGACTAGACCTGATAAGCTGCAATAAACAAAGCCTGAGGGAGTTGAAGATTGAGTATCTGGGATCTTATATTTATTGCCCTTCAAAGAGGTGTTGGAGTAACAAGAAGATACAGAGGACATTAATAAAGGCATTACAGCATGAGAGTTAAGACTCTCCAGCTGAGAAAGGACAATAAGAGCACGAAAGAGTTGGACCAAATTAGCATGAAGTGCAAAAAATCAATTACCAATAGGCAGTAGAATACAAATTAATGAAGATAATTATATAACTTAAAACCAATGAATGTTAATTTCTTTGTTTGCTAAAAATGTATAAATAAGTGAAAAGTCTTAAAAGATGTGTAGCTGGAATGATTCACTACATACTCTGTTCAGAGTAAAGTAATGCCTGGCTCACTAAGTCTCAAAAAATGGTGCTGGAGGGTTTCATGTCTTCCCAATAATTTCAATGATAGAGCTTCCTGCTGCAAAGGGGCCTCAGTCCCAGCTCAGCTGGCTCCTCAAGGAACAGACAGGAAAGTTTCCTTAACAGTCTGACCATTTTAAGAGATAAAATTATTAAGTTGGTCAGTGAGTAATCAGACAGCCTTTTCTCATCTGTGCTATGTCTGGATTTAGGAGGAATCTTTTGCCACATCCTGCTCATATGACCACACAATAACATCCTTACCAGTATGGAGAAAGATGAGTATAGCTTGAGAATTCACTCTTAGGTATACACAATGCTGTCATAGCTCCAGAAAAGTAATAGTATTGTACGACATGGAGAAGCTCTCACTCCCATATCACCATTATTATCAGCAGTTTTTCTGTGAGAAGTGGTAAAATATATTTGTAATTTGTCGTCAAAGAAATGGACTGCTTCACACAAAATCAATCATGATCCTTCCTTTCCTTTTGCTACAAGAACTCAAGCAGCAAAACTCCCTAATAATCTTTCTGGTTTCATAGATCTCAGGGAGGATATTTTTTGTTTCAGATTTTTGCTACTTTAAAGTATTTCACAATAATAACACTATTCATTCTCCTTTGCTTTAGTCTCTGAGATGAGCTAAGAGCTCTCAGAAGCTTTTGTGGTGGTTCTGGACAGATTTCTTTTCTAAACTTGAGGCAACAATTGCTTCTCATCACCAGTTTTCTGCCTTGTAGAAGGGAAGAAGGAAATGGAAAAAAGCATCATGCATTTGAGGTGATATCAGTGAGTATCTGTTACCTGATAAAATAGAAATCAACAGCCTGCCAGTGATGTTTGCAAGCAAAGAGAGAATCTGGCAGCCCTTTTGGCCAGGAAAACCCTGTATCTGCTCCCCATATATGTTTTTACATTGGTGATGCTGCTAAAAGTTGCCATCCAAATATAAAATCAGACCCAAAAATTCTCAGTTACTCAGTGAACATGAGTTCAAGAGGTCCTGTAGAACTTCAGAAAACCATTGATTCATCCAGTGAAAAATCACAAGGAGGATAATATCTGACAGGAATAGGTTCCCAACACCCTGTCAAATTATATTTTGGCCACACACTCACACACAAAAAAATTGATTCATACTGTTTAAGGCAAACATTACTGAGAGTTTCTGTTAGGTTTCAGAAGTGTCTGAAATCTCAGTATCACATATCTTGTTATAGTCTGACTGAAACAGAGAAAAAAGCTCTTCCTGATCTTATTTGATTTTCTAGCTTTGAATGAAGTTGTTATTGAACCAAATTAGCTGGAAACTGAACCAAAGAATTTATTCTTCCTATATATGCAGAAGAAGAATTAAGCTAGTGACTCCTACTTCACTTTCATTTGCATTTAGAGCAAATTATTACTGCTTGTTCTATTTTATTTAAAAATAATTAAATTAATCTAAGTTCATACTATTTAGAATTTTACATGCCTCCCATTTTTATTTTTAATATCTATTGAATTTCACTTGCTTATTTATTCATTAGCTCTTCCTTGGTCCCATTCTACATATTTCTGGTCTTTGCTGTTCTTTGATTGGGACTTTGGTTTCTAATTTGTTTTGAGGCTATACTTCCCTGTTGCTGTTTCCTAGTTTGTTTCACTGTGGCACATTGCTGGAGTTAATCTTGAAAATTTTAATCTAAATTTTCCCTTTTAAATAAAAGAGGACTATGGACCATTGTCAGGTCTTGTGTGCAAGGGGTTTTAAACAGCTGAATTAATGGTACATTAAACATTTTCCTGTCCTTCCACAGGCTCTGTGTAATCCTCATATGCTCCTAAAGGAGAATTACCATCTGTTGAGTCTGGGGTGGATATTTTGGTCCAGAGGGCATAATATGAATGTGTCAGCTGAATGTTGCAGCATGACAGAGTGAAGTTTGCCTACCTCATAGAGTTTGTGGAGTGCAGTGGGAGGTTATGTGGGACACTTGAGGCTGCAGAGTCTTATGGGATAGTACAGAAGATTCTCTAACAGGAAAGAAACCTTCTTCTGTCTTCACCATAACTTCTTTTGGTAATTATTGTTTTGAAGTCAGGAAGTACATTAATAACTAAAAAGAGAGAATAGCCAGCAATCCCATGGTTGTCTTGTTCTCTGACCTTGCTTTATTCAGCAATATTAAATGTAACTATCTTGAACAAGAACATGCTCTGAAATAATGCCTTTGTACAGTGAAGTACAGTCATAGCAGGAAAGATTCTCAGTGGCTTCCTTATTTCTAGCCTTCTTGCACAGATACATTTGGATAGGGTCTGACTGACATGTTTCTTGTATCAATATAATTTGCTTGAGTGGGCAACCTTGGACCAGCTAACACTGTGAGTCTGGGGTGGTTCTCACTGTAAGCCCTTGTAATTCTCCTGTCCCAAAGATATTTGCCCCATTCAGCAGTCAAAATATCTGCTTTCTTTCTGGTTTTGGTAGATACTTTCTAGATTTGGGATGGACTGTTAACAAAAATTTGTTTCACATAACAAAAAGTATTGCTACTTGCCATGTCTCATGCTGGGCGTGCAGTGTTTCAAGTGTCTGGTACACAAATTGAGAATTGCCTGGTTGGGAGCCTGCTTCAACAACTCAAAATGTGAACTAAGTTCATACAAGACTTTTCCTGTTCAAATGTGGGATTCAAGCACTCCATGCCTTGTCAAATGTCTCACTGAATTTTGGATCTACTCTTGCTTGTACTCTAGAGTTTGTTTATTTAAGTCTATTTTGGTCTATCACCTGGCAATTCTGTACTTGACTAAGGATAAAGTCAAATGCAGCAAACCATCCATATGCACTCTTGTTTTTGTGATGGGTCACACTTAACATGCCTAGGATATGCCTGAGCTGTCAACTCTACATGTCACTCTCATCTAATGGAAGTTACACAAAGTGCCCCTTCCTGCTTCCTTCATGGCCTAATTCTTGCAAATTAAAACACTCTAATTTTTGCTTTTTGATACTTTCCAGTTGGTTTTAAGGCATATACATTTTGAAGGTCTAATCTAAAACTGTTCCCATCCAAAATGTGTGCTCACTTTGTTCTGATCTCAGTGAAGTAATGAACTGCACAAACATGTTCTACTTAGATTTTTGCATCAGGAAAATCAATCAGTGCACAGGAAGATGTAAAATAAACGGAATGGAAACATGAACGATGATAGCAAGGGGAATACTGATTCCAGGGATGTAGAAGGGAAAAGTGCTCAATCTACATAAAAGCCTTGGGGGCTACATACAATTAAATATTTATGTAATGCAGAAGGAAAAGGATAAAAAGCAACCGTACAATATTGGCAAATCTTCATATGTCAGATGGAAAAGCACTCTTTTTTTTTTCTTCATGTGCATATTACGTAGCAATAACCTCTAGAAAATGTCTGGAAGCACCTTTTATAACCACCACTGAAAAGAGCAGGAGAGTAAGATGTACATCCTAGTGGCAGCCAGGAAAGTGCTAAGGAAGCTGAGTCCTCAGCTCCTGCCATGTCTCAGAGTGTCCGGTCCCCTGGCTGGCACCACAGGTCCCTGTGCCTTTTGCTGTGCAAAGGTTGGTTCCAGTTCATGGCCTCTTGTTTGGGCCTCTCACCACCACTGAGTGTGTTCCTCAAAAAAAGCTCTCTGATATGATGCAAACCCATATTCATTATTTAGTAATCTCTATTAGATATAAGCAACATGATTTGTGATGTTATTGTAAAAGGCTATGGTTGCAATGAAACATTTTTTTCCCCATCCACTGAGAAAGTCTGATCAGTGAATATTAAATTTCCCTTTGTGCTGTTTCTATTACACTCCATTTCGATTTCTCATTTCTTGGCAAACTTTCAAATTAGGGCTATATTAGCTTGCTCTTCATCTAACTGGTGGTAATTAAATATGTTTTGAAACTGGATTCCTCTCTTAAAGCATTTGTTTTCTGCCTTGTAAGTTTTTTTGTGAACAACTACTTTGATCAATCACAAACTTGTTCATATCTTCACTTTTCTCCCAAACAGCAACTAAGAAAGTACACCAGAATTTTGGTGGGCATAACTGAAATACCAAGGTGTTAAAAACTGTCTGTAAAGACAGGTTGGCCAAAGCAGGAGGGAGAAGAATCAGGCTAGGTCCTGAAAGCCTAACCTCAAAATCATGATCAGTGTCTTGAGGCACAGGAGCTAAAGAAAGGCAAAAAAAAAAAAAAAAAAAAAAAAAAAAA
>JAOTQP010001652.1:40140633-40154655 GCA_026413545.1 Cichladusa arquata | reverse complement strand
GCACAGGAGCTAAAGAAAGATAAAAAAAAAAAAAAAAAAAAAAGAGCTCCTCCTAATATCTCAAGTGGTTCTTTACAGCAGTTCAAGACGTGTTTGCTGTATATACCTTACATCAAGGCATTAAGGCAGAAACACGGAATTTCAGATGTGCTGAGTATGTTTGTGACAGTGTTTCTCATTATAATGGAAATTGAGTTTGGGACTGTCAGAAGGATTGAGTTCCTTGGTTGGTCCAGATGCTTTTTAGCTGAGCTTCTGCGATTGAAGGTTTTTATAAAGATAGTGGATGACTGCAGACTTGAATGCAATCTTAATGCTTGAAGGCTTTCAAGATATGTGCTTGGTATTTGGCTAGTAAATTCTTTCCATCATTTTACTCTTTCTTGCATAGCCCACAGCAGAAATTGAAGTTTCTTATTTTGAATGCTCATTTTCATCCATTTGTATAATTCTGGAATTGCTGGAATATCTTTATCTTTGTAATGTTAAAAGCTGGATATTAAAGCAAGCCAGATATCAACCCACATTGCAATTATTTTGCCATGATCATATATATTTCTGCTTAGTCTTTTAAGACAAATATTAATACGTTTATTTCATATTGTTGTTAATGGTGTTCCATTAAATTTTTTATTTACTTTTTTCCTAAATTCTGTTAGAAGCTTTCTTTTTGCTCATTTATGACATCAACAGGCCCAGTTGCTTAAATTTGCATTTGTGGATAAACGACTGTAGATACATGTATCATCCCACAGAGAATGACTCCAGACATGCTCACCCATGGATGGATGCATGTATGTGGTTATTGCCTTGATAAATACTGTACCCACTAATGTCACAGGAACTTTAACTTTAGAACTTGATGTGCTGAGTTCTTCAATAGTAATAATATGCATTCAGATTTACTACTACAAAATAATTCATAAACTTAAGCCAAGAGTTCATGTTCTAAGTTTAATTTAGAATAAGTTAAAATATGAATAGCTACATTTCCATTTCCTCTTTGATGTACTTAATGCATCAATTTCAAGCAAAAAAGTTACTTATATTTCATTAATGCTTCTGAATATATGCTTCTTTTCAAGACACCTAAGAATCTCAGAAATTACAGGAAAATGCATATAGAACAACCTTTAAAAAATCTCAGAAAACAGAATAGTCTATTGTCTCTGGAAGTCCTCACAGGTGTGAGAGGAGTTATATTTTAAGGTTTTGCTGATTGTGTCTCTCCTGGAATACACCATGAGTAATAGTCATGACGATTAAGTAAATCTTTATTAAAAGTAACAAAAAAATAACAGAAACAACAGCCAACAGTAAATCTGAAAAGTAAAAAAAAAAAAAATGAGTCCCTATAATTGAGCATTCTCCTGAATTTAATAGGAAAGCAGATAATAAATAATTACTTTTAGATTGTTGGCTTGTTATTTCTAATCACAAAACAATTGTCCTGGCTGTAACAGTCTCCTCCCAAGACAATACCTTGGAATAGTTGCTACAGCATTATCTTCCAACACTCATTCTCCATTCCCCAAAAGTTTTAATCATTTGGAAGAGCAAATAAAATCTGATGGAGCCATAGAGAAATTACACTTCATACCAACAGTCTCCCCATTTCAACTTATTCAGTGCAATTTTGATGTATTGCTGTCTGTTATCAACTGTTCCAGTGAAATTTCTGTGTGAACCCACTGTTCATAGATAAACTTTCATTATTTGTTACAATAGTGTCTAGTTGCCATCTCTGAGACTAGAATGCTACAAATGCCTCTAATTAAATGAGTTCTGCTCTTGGAAGGTTATGACCTAAATAGAATAGATGGGAAAACAGAGAAGAAAGAAGTATTGTTAAGTACTTATTAAAGATGAGCAGCTGAGGCACAGTCAGGAGAAGTGTGAATAATAAATTTCTGTGGAAGGACTGAAAAAAAAACTTTCCAAAGCCACATGGACTGAAAACAAACTTCTTTTTCATCAGAAATTTAAAACTATTTATTTTATATTGAGAAGTATGCTTTGTTCAACATAAAAGAAAAATTTTTGAGAAAAACTGTGGAAAGCACTAAATTTACAAGATATCTCTCCACTTCTAAGGACTATGCCTTGCTCCTTTCTAAGGAAGAGGTCTTGCTTCTTTCAACACCTCATGTTACAAAAGTCTCCTAGAATGAATTTTCCCTCTTATCTTCACTACATCTTAGCAATTGAGTTACTAATCACAGTAGCCTGTGGAGTACTTCCTCCCTCCAGTAAGAAGGAAAGAAATGAGATAATTTTCATTTTTTCATGCTGACTTAAATTCTACTTTATATAGATATCTAAGACATAAAACTCTGCTGGTTTTGGTCATTATTGAAGTTATTATCTCTCTTTTTCAATGCAAAGGTAAGTATTCCATATAAGATGGAATGGCTCTGGCAGACAGCAGTGAAAGCAATCCACATCAAGATGTTATGCAATACCTTTAAAGGATAAAAAATAAGTTCTAAGGATGAGGGGAGAATTGAGAGAAGTTCTATTAATTTCCGGGAAATTTTATGTTAAATAAATGATGGAATTTGTGTTCTAATGGATTAGAGAATGTAGATTTTACTTTTTCTTATTGCCAATAAAAAGTTTTCAGGGTTGCCAGCACAAGCTATTTTGATGTTTCCAAAAATGTCAAACCATTCAACCTCCTCCAAATGAAACTCTTGGTTAAAAGGATTCAAAATTTTTTATGAGAAGGTAATTTGCTCAAGTAACAAATGGAATTTATATTAAAGACATTAATAGGTATGAGGTTTTGTGCCCTAGTCCATATCTGTTGTCCATTGATTATTGAATTCAAGGAAGAAAAAATGTGGCAGATAACTTTAAAAAAAAAAAAAATGAAATTAAATGTGACGTATAACAAAAAAAAAAAAAAAAAAAAAAAAAAAAAGTGCAATTTCATGAAGTTTCACCTAATTCAGATTTCTCACAGATGTCGGCTTTCATTTTCATTATCTAGTTTTCTGTTCCATTTGGATTTTTCATGTCATATCAAAGAGATCATGTTTGACTCCAGAACCAAAATGCTGCATGACTAAGGAGTAAGAATCCTTTTTATCTTTGAAGTCTTGAATGGCATGAAATTTTGTTTCCAAGGAAACTGCAGATTTTACTTTGGTAGAGGCCACATGACAAAGAAGGTGTAAAAGCCATCTTATAAATTGTCTCTACAGATGTAAAAGCCCTGTATAAAATTCTTTGGTTTAACATTCCGCTCCTTCCTGCCATGAAACGCAGGTAAAGCTCATTTTGCTCCTTCCATATATGTGAACTGACCAATGCAGTAGTTCTATAGTGTGAAATGCAACAAAATTCAAGTAACAGCAATGTAATGTAACAGAATTCAAATCCTATTGCTTATCCACAAAAGATAAAACTGAAAACTAGAAAGATAAAACTAAAACCAGAAAATATTTCTAGAAATCACAGTGAGGCCCATTCTCCTCTATTTTAATAATGACAAGGTAGGATATCTCCACCCTTGTGAGTGGGATTACATTCTTGCCTTTACAGACAGATTTTTACTTGACAGAAAGAGCCATGACCAGTAAAAACCCATGTAAATCCACTAAAGTTCAGTGTTATACTAATTTAAATTGCCTGAAATTTTAATATCTAGACTGTGGTCTTCAGTATTTTTCAAAATAGGCCAGCTTTATAACATATCACTAAATACCACTAAAGCCAAATTCCTAAATGTAAAGCAACGTGATGTTCACATTTTCTGTCATCTGTTGCCAATAATAGACCTTTCTTCTTAGAATACTTTTTTGCTTTCATACAAAACCTTTCATCATTACTTATGCCAGTTGCTTGAACTCCTGTTGATTATTCCCCAGCTGATTCCTAAAGCAAATTAATTTAGCATGATATTACAGAAGTCATTACAAAATGATGAGTCAGAACTTTCATTTGCAGTGTAGCATGGTGAGATCATAGAGTACACTTTCTCTTATTGCTATTTTTCCTTAACCTCTATTGTGTCCTTCAATTTACTAATACCTCAGATTTGGTGAACCAAACTCTTGGATGGAAATTCTCCGTCTCAAAGGAGCAGCAATGAAGATTTACACTTTTGCTGGAATCAGCTCTAGAATCCCAGTCAGATAAGCTTGCTTGTATTCCTCTAAATTTAAAGTGACCTGTGTATCTTTTTTCCACAGAAAAACTAAAACTATTTCACAAATCATATTATTTCTGAAGAGTCAGCCACTAGATACGAATTTCACATTCTCCTAGTGATTGCTCCCTTACCATCAGCCCATGATTCCCTCTTCATTCTGTTAACTGCTTGTCACAGTTGCATGTAAGCTTTATTTCTAGTATTGATGTTAACTATTAATTTGATTAACTCAGAACAGGGAGTGACAGTCCATAACGGGATTTAACCTTGTGAACAAGCAGTAACTAATGAGTGAAGGTCTTCAGAAACACATGTCCTTACAGCTAAAATCTGCCCTCTAAGCTGCTGACATTCTAGTGACCCACTCATCATTTAAGCCAAGAACCTTTATCATTAGTAGCACTGGGAATAAACATCCATCATGCAGGTTTTATTGTCTGCAAGGGCTGCTTTTATGTGCTTAGTTTTAGAGCTCCCTTTAAAAAAATTTGCCTTGCATTGCAAAGAGGGAAAAAGCATTACTTTTCCTATTAGGTGACAAGAGATATATTTTAAAATCTGGCATCTAGACCATACCACTCATAGGTTTCACTGATAAACTTCTGAAAGCAATGAGTACCTGAGACTGAGAGTAGAATAGACCACAAAGCAAAGAGCAATAACAATTTGGTTGTTGGCTTGATTATGTTTGGAATACATGTAGTTCCCTGAATACCTTACGGAAAGATAAAAATCTTGGACCTCTGCCCTTCTCACTGGAATACACTCAGACAATAAAATCTATTTTCTTTTATAGAGTCTTTTTTCTTTTGTTCTTTATCTTAAATGATTCTTTGTGATAAATATGTAAGTGCATCTTTTCTCCTAAGCAGTCTGATTAAATGATCCAGATTTAGATCACTACTTCAAAAATTGTTGATTGGGACCATAAGCATCAGTCTCATATTAGCTGCTGCTTGTCTTTTCTAGCATGAAATTTCTGAAAAATTTCCATTTTATGAAATTTCTGAAAAGAAACATCGCATATGAAATGCCACCTTCAATAGATGAAAGCAGATTTTGATTGGGAAAAATGACCCTAAGTCACTGCTGCTGTTTGTGCTCTTCTTGGTCCTGCCAAAAGGTTCCATCAGGTTGTATTGTTATTATAACCTTTTACTTTTTCTATAAAAAGTTTCCAACTCAGTTAATAGTATAAGCAAACAATGCAAACATAGCTTCAAGGCCTTGCAAATTTTACATTCTTATTTAAAGGGAACAGCTTTCACCTGATGCTCCATTAAGGTCCTTATGGAACAGCCCATAAGGTGCAATATACACATAGGATGCAATACATACCCTAAAAAAATGTCATCACATGACAGACTATTTATTCCAAAAGACTAATTTATTTGGTGATCTCCTTGTTCCTTTCTTGATTAGCTCAGTGCGTCTCTCAATCTTGGCACTGCATAAAAAAGACAATGTTTTAAAGTTTTTGTACAAAGGTCTGGCTGACTTGGCTCAATCAGCAGCACAGGTGGGACCTAATTTCAGGCAATACAGTGGCCTCACATAACACAGAAGCCACAATATAATTTTATGGGAATAAAAGTTCCCATAAGGCACTCCTGTGAGCACTGTTTTTTGCTATAATTTTAATGCTTTTAAAAAAAATGTCCCGCCATTCATATTAACTTTATTGACATTTGCTGTAGCTATAAATGAAACAGTTAAAGAGCTGTAGGTGTTCTGAAATAATTGTCAGCCGAGGAGAATATGGCAAAGCTTGTGAAACTGTTCCCTTTAGCAATTTCAAGACCTGATTCTGAGACAATGAAGTGTATCTTGTCCTGTGCAAAGTGGGGAATAATTTCTGTGGAAAATGCTTTGAGAGGAGATCTGTGTCATGATGGGTAGAATATGATTCAATAATTCAGTAGTTGTGTGGAGGTAAAATATATGAGCGGAAATGGGAAGAGCAGATAAAAAATTTTATTAATCTTCTGCAGATTTCATTTAAAACAGAAGTCAGATCTTCACCCAAGTGAAAAGCCCCTTCTGAGGCAGCTAGAAGAAGGCTAACCAATGTATAGTCATACTATTCCAGAGCTTGCTGAGGACAATTTACATAATAAAAATGGCTTCAGCAGGTCAAAATTACTCTATTTTATTCTAAACTACAAACGTCTTACTGCAGTTATTCTCAAAGGAGTCAGAGTAGTGCCATCAGGCAATGTTCTTGTCTCATGTATATTATTTTAGTATAATGCAACCCACTCCCAGGCTGGGAGACAGTCTGAGCTGCCACACTTCTTCATTCCTCATCAGGCTGTCTGTAATTGGCTGTGGAGAGTGGCTCTAAACTCCCTGAATTTTTAGAAGTGTGTTTATGGGCCAGCAAGGCCATAGACCAACACTGTTAGTTAAGAAGCTGCAGTATTACACACACAGCAGCATATATAGCTCACAACTTGAGATCACCACAAAAAGAAGCTCTCCAATCATGGCAATAAGATCCACCTACAAGGTAAGTCAAAATGTCAAAATGTATGAGGCTTCTAATATATTATTTGTCATATATTAATATTATAGGGCAGTTGGCTTTCCTATTCAGACCTTTAAATTTTTTTAGAAGTACTATAATGCTTATCCCTTCTTTCTCCTCAAAAAAAAAAAAAAAATAACCTTTCTGAGAAATTTAATCCTGACGGTTTTATGAGAAATCTTCCACCTTTCATTTAAGAGGTCAGAAACCAAATGGTACAATGTTTGCAAGCCGGGGGGAGGAAGCATGTGCTAATCTTATCACTTCAGCTTTCTACCTTACTGCTGGAACAGATTCAGGGGATAAAATACCTAAAGTATGCCTAGGAGTGATTCTTAAAAAAAAAAAAAGAGAGAGAGAGAGCAAAAAAAAAAGAGGCAGTATTTCAGGTTTGCTCTTGGGAAATTTCATCAGTTAACATTTCACCTGTTTGGCAATGCCCTTATTGAACTGGCATCATGCCTTCCCAGAAAGCACTTTCAAGTTCCTGAGCAGAAGAATAGTTAGCAATCGTATTTTTAAATATATACACTGTATATACATGTGTGTGAGCGTGTATATGTATTCATATGTGTATGTGTGTGTATATATATATGTATATGTATATGTATAACATTATTTACACATATGTGTGAGCATGCATATGTATTCTTGTGTGTGTGTGTATATATATACATATACATGTATATGTATATATGTTTCTGGGGTTTATTCTGGTGATGGTAAGTATAGAAATATTTTAAGGGTTAGCTTGTATGTGTTTTAGATTTTTTTGCTATGTAAGGAAGATTTACTATAACATTTGTGAATTTGTTACGAAAAGTTCATCACTTAAAGCAGAATACATTAATGGAATCAATGCAGACCTTTTTCATAAGAAACAGTTTATTTTTTTTGTGGATGCAGTTGGAGGTTTTTTGTTGTTGTTGTTGTTTGATGTTGTATAAACACATAAGGAGAGACTGAAAATCAGACCAAAGTTTACTTATCTATCTATGTCCCTCTTCAGTTAGGAATAGAAAGGGAATGATAATAATTGTTACCTATCTTATCTCTTCAACCAATACAATTAGTATTATATTATAGCATTATTGTTATAATGAAGAGAATAAGTTGATCAAACATGATTTATGAAAAATTTAATTTATGAATATTTTATATTAAGCTGTTTCCCCCAGATATTGATGATCATATAGCTTGATGAAAATTAAGGTAAATTGTTTGCAAAAGTAGGAACCCATATTTGAAAAAGAGCGAATTGTAACATTTTTCTGAATATAAGTTCGTAAATTATGGAACTGATTTTTTTCTTCTCTCATAATATTTGAAGAATTTTAAGCAAGGACAATTCAAATATATCATTTTCTGACACCTCTAGATTTTGGAGAAAGGACCAAATGGAAAGATGCTTGCTTTAAATGAATATTACTAAGCAACAGGGTTTGAATTAAAAAAAAAGAAAATCTTTATGAAAACAACTATATGTATAAGCAAAGGTTGCAGACCATGGAGTAAGAAAGTTGAAAGACAGCAAACTATCAAGATAAGAGGAAATTAGCTCCTAAAAGATCCAATAGTTCTCTGTCTGCCCTTGCCAAAATTTGGTTCTGACAAAATTAATCAAATTAAATTTTAAAAGGGTCTATGTCCTGTATAACTAGAAAAAAAATCCATGATATCCACGACATCCAAAATTCTCATAATGGTAACAGCAAGGATGCTTAGAGTTTATGCTACAAATATGCTAAAAAGATGATACAGGAGATATAATTTAATCATTTCAGAAACCCAAGAGGATGAATCTCTCCTTCTGATACAAGACTCCATGCTAACAACATAAACACACTGCTGGGTGCATAAATGCAGAACCTGGGTACAGGTCCTGTACCAGAGGTAATATAACCTCATTCCTGATTAACCCTTTCCCATCTCTGGAAAAGTAGGCTGCTATTTTCTAGTGAAACCTAAATAGGATATTAAAGCTTATAGCTGTGGTGCTGTACCTGACTACACTTAATGCATCTTCTCTGCTCCATTGCCTTTCCAATGGTCCCCAGTATCATATTTCTTCATATAGACCCAGAAATATTTATTTAAAGCACTGCAGATCCCTGATTTCCAATTCTCTCTCTCTATTTTTTTAAATTTCTTTACACCAAATCCCCGATTTTCCTATCTAGTGTTAAAGTTTTATACAATAAAAAATTAACTATAATCCAGTGTAACTAGCTACACTGTCTGTAAAAGTCTGGTTTCACTGTACATTTATTGACACTGATGATCTCTTACAACATCAGTTTTCCCACAGGATATTTTCCTGCCTTACAGTTTGTTTCACTGTTATTCCTATTTTTTTCCTGTATGAAAAGCCCACGTAAAAAATATGCGTAAAGAGGAGAGAGGGGTGAGACACTGAAAGATTTGTGGTTGTTCATGTCTGAGATTTATATTCAACAGAACAGTGCCTTTACCATAAAGTACATCTGCATTGCCCTTGAGTAAATCACCTGCTGTGTGTTGGTATACTTGGAATGCTTACTATGTTGCTATTAATTTAATTAATGAAAGAGCCAGGCACATTTTAGGATCAGGCCTTGGGGGTATTTCAGAATTTTCCATGCAAAATAGATTCTCTGTTATCTGTGATCATTATTCCTACCCCTTGCCCTCAGTGTAGTCTCTCCCCTTTGTGACCAGGCACTCTTCTCGTGCCAGATGTGAAGAGTTTTCAGAGCAGCAATTGTTCACATGCCCCCATGGATATTACACTGAATTATAAATCACCCTCTAATTTAAGCTTAGCCCACTGATATTTTTCCCTCTTGTAATCTCTATAAACATTTGGTCTGTACCTGGCTGAGCTGTTGTTGCTAAAATTGCTGTTGCTGCTGAGCTAGCACTGCTGTTTGCTCTCACATAAATATGTTCTCCTTTGAAGCCTCTCAGTGAGACTGTGTCTTGTTTTGGTTTTTTGTGGCTTTCATATCTTCTTTGAAATATTTTGACTTTTTAAAAAAATTGGTGCATGTTCATCTACTCTGCCCATTTTCGACGCTTTCAAAACACCACTTCCTTTTCCATTCCCTTCCAGACATACAAACTGGCCATTGGTTTTTGGCTTTTGTGGTATTCAATAGCTACTTAAATGATGAAATTTTTACTTCTATTCAATTATAAACAAAACATGAGTTTAAATTATTTCAGAAATATTTAATATCCCCAGTAAATAAAACTCAACAATAATTCTTTGACATCAGAGATTTTATTTCAAATTTTATCCTGGTTCAAGTGCTTTCATATACACTACAAATATAGGTGTCAAATTTTTAATTTTATCATTAAGCTCAGATATTCTGACATCTTCCATTTAGTTCCAGAAATGCATGACACAGGCACTTTTGGTTTTCACACTGACACTAACTTTTATCTCTTTGATTCACACATCATACTAAATTTCATCCTTTTCTACAATCACATCAGGTCAGTAACAAAATCCATGCATGTGTACTTGGATTTCTTGAGTGCAAAATTAGTGATTTCTACTTCCTTGAAAGATGTGCCCCAATGGTTCATTCCTGAAGTCAGGCTTTAGCAGACTTGGGTTACTTCAGCATTTTTGAAGGAAGACAGTGTCATGCTTTAGAATTTTTATTTGGATACTGCAATAAGTTAGGTACAATGTCTATTAATTTATCTGTAGATTTTATCTCATTTTTCATTACAAGAAAAAGGAATATTGATATTTCATTTCGTCCTGCTTTTCATTTCATTTTCCATTTGAACTAAAATTATTAAGAAGGTCTGACAGAGAATAAGAGTAGGTCAATGACTTAAATGTTAAGCTAAGACAGATGGTAGCTCCTAATAATAGTGCTGGGAGAAATCTGGGAAAATCACCTTAGAAAAGAAGTTTCCTAACAGTAAGTTCTTACCGTTCCCTCTAGCACACTTCTTAATGAGCTACACCACAGCTGGAGCACAAAGCACAACGCTAACCTATGGCATTTACTATTTTTGGCTCCTTAAATCAAAATAAGATCTATGTCATTAATATGTGGGAAATTTTTCGTTTTGCAAATAGGTTTTGCAAAAGAACTTTACAAAGGAAAAAGACACAAATGTGTCTGTATTTCTCTTGGCTTTAACTTTTAAGCAAAGCTCACAGATTAAGGAGCCACAGAAAAACCTCCCTGCCTCTGGGTTTTGTTTGTGCATGACAGAACAGACAAACTTATACTAAAGGCAGAAGGTTTGAGTAAGATGTAAAAAAGGCACTGGGATGGCAACATTGGTTAAGATCAGGCTGGAATTCTTTAGAACAATTGTGCTGGAAAGAATGATCATGCTCCCCACTGGCCTCAGCTTTGCCTCACCCACATCAGAGGATCCAAAGCAAACAGGCAGCAACTGAACCCTCCACTGGGTCTTCTGACAATAATTTCTTGCAAAGAAATATAAACTTATGTAATAACCCTCTTCATTTTTTTGCCATGATATCTGTCTATGGGATGTGCCATTGCCTTTTAACTTTGCAGTGGCAAATAGGAAAATCTTTTTGTATTTTTGTCGCAAGAACAGAAATAATGAATATTTATAACAGATTGAGTCTACAGGGCATAAATTGCCATTTGGTTAAACTGTACCTAAATGCATTCAGGTTCTTTTTTAAAATACTTCTTGTTTAAAATAATCAATTTAAAATAATTGCATGCATTACTTTCATTCCCTTAGTCTTGATACTTATGCCAAGCACTTGTTTTATTACATAAAGCATATCTAGATACTTATGCTTTTAATTTTACTAGAGTAGATGCTTGGAGATCACTCTTAATTTAAAGCATAACTCTACTAAACTTTAATGTGAGTTAAATTCTAACTATCACAGGAACAGAACTCTTTCATGAGTCTGTTCATGGGAAAATTATGCATACTGCATGCTTTCCCTGAGCCCTGACTACAGCCAAAACTTCTTTTTTCTTCTGATATGCAATAAATTAACTTTCATCATTTTTTTGTTAAAGAAGAGAATGAAGATTACTCTATCATTAATGCTTAGTTTTAATAAATTTAAAGCAGAACTTGGAGTATGTGTAAAAAAATTGTGATTTTTAAGAGAAATATTAAAATGGTGTCTAGTTATAACAAAGAGATTTTGAAGGTGCACGCATTATTTTTTGACTTTATATACCTATCTTGTGTATGGCATATGGCCTTGCTTTTTATATGGATTCCCCAGTAGTATAAATGAAAAAATTAATAAATACTAGCAAATATAATAACATATCCAGGTGATGTGGAGAACAAGGTGATTGCTGTTGCATTTTTACACTATAGAGAATAAGTTGCAACAAAGGAAAACAATTTATTCGAACTCAGGATTTTTTAAAATGTTATTTGTTGATGTCTGCTAAAGGAAAACAGAAACCTTGACTGGAAGACAACGAAAATGAGTGAGTCTCTGTGTGTTGTAAAAAGCAAACACATCAGCTATATAATCGAACACTTTTATAGTTCAATTAGAACTCAAATAAGAACATCCATTACAATGACATTGAGAATGTTTGAGCTTTAATATTTAACAATATGAATCCAGTACACATCATTTCAGAAATCCTGAAAAACTATTTTTAATTAGATAGTAGAATAAAAGTTATTTTCCTGACATTTTTCTTAGTGGAAACAATGTAACAGTTAAACAAAAATGCCTTTTTAAGGATGATTTGTGAAGGAATGCACAGTAGTTGTTCAAGTCCTCACTGGTCTACACAAAGAAATGTTCATGGAATTAAGAGATTGATCCATTTGAACCTGATAAATAACTGTTCACATTTTGAAGTGTCAGCTTGCTGTTCTTTCCCATGAAAAACATAACTTTGAAAATGCAGAGTAACCTAAATTGACAGCGTGGACTGAAAACAAATTATTACCTCACTATAAAATTAAAAATATTTTCCTGTTCTTGCACTAATAACTTTATCTTTCAGGAAGGACATTCACCAGCTATGAATCCCTTTTCTATGTTTTTGTGTTCAAAATCTTACTTCAACTCTACTAATTGCCACAAAGGCATAGAGACTTCACAGAAATTAAAAAGTGAATCAGCCAAACATCTTTTCCTGGGGAGGTGGGAGGGGATGGGGTGTTGGTCTTTATTTTCTTCTTTTTTTTACTTTCTGGAGTTTAGTCTTGTAAGAAGTCATAGCAGATTGTTGTGAGATTCCTCACTTCCAGGAAAAAAAAAAGCCAAGGGATATTTGATACTAATACCTTAGTATCACTGCTTCCAACCATCCTAGAGCCTCTCAAAGAGACTTGGCTTCTGGGATCATAGAAAATTAAATTAGAACTTGACATTATATAACAAGCTTCTACACCTTCTGAAAAGGTGAACTGAAAGATATGATCCTCCTTGCTTTAAACATGACCAAACAAATTAGTCTTTCTCACAAATCTACTCTTCAAATCTATTAATTTTTGGTACTTGACTTAATAATTTTTATATGACTGAGGTATAGAATGATCTTTTAATTTTTTCCCTTGGCTTCTAACTGCCTAGTTCGACATAAGGAGAAATATACAGGACAAAGAGTGGCTAGCTGTTAAATTGTGACATTAGGTATAGAAATTTGTATTCAAGATAATGTCAGAAGTTCTTTCCAGTTTGAAGATGAATACAAAAGTGGCAGTTTGAAATATTGCAAGTTTCACTACTATAATTGCATTGCTGAGACAGAAAAGACATCCTCCTTGACCTAGAAATGAGTGGTATAGGGAGTGACAGTGGGTGTCTCATCAGTCTTCATGGTGCCCTAGCCTTCAGCTGCATTCTGGTGTCCCTAAGATGTTGGCTAAAAGCTTCATTTCTTTTGGATAAGACAAAATAGAGAGAAGAGATTGCATATGTTTTTGAACTCAGGAGTCTGTGAATGAGTCACTCAATTTCTTTCTCAAGACGAAGAGAAGGAAGACTGGAGAAGCAAAAGATTATGTGGAAAGAGTGCAACAAAAAGGATGGACAAAAAAAGATCAAAAACAAATTAAGAAGAGCAAAAAGAAAGCAAAATTATTATTTGATGAAAAGGAGTAGAAGACAATTAGATTATATAGGAAATAGCATGTGATTAGTGTAATGGAAGAGATGATCCATTGACTAGGAATTCAACTGCAGATGTTGGTGAGTTTAAAAGATGGTGAAGAAGAAGAAAGAAGAAGAAGAAGAAAGAAGAAGAAGAAGAAAGAAGAAGAAGAAAGAAGAAAAAGAAAGAAGAAGAAGGAAGAAGAAGAAGGAAGAAGAAGAAGCCCCATTAAGATTCATTGGGTTGTGCTGCATTTTATAGAT